>JANRMT010062822.1:9100182-9150258 GCA_026402145.1 Polypterus bichir lapradei
AAACAAACACCGGGCGCCAGCCCACTGCAGGGAATAGTAACATATTGAGGATCTTTAAAGAAAGCTGCTACAGAAATGAGAAATGAAGAAATGTGTTGAATTAAAATTATATCCAGTGGTGAGATGGTGATGTTAGAAAAGTGAAGCCAAGTGAAAGAAGGAAATTGCTATAATAAAATAACGAATTATCACAAAGCAGAAGTAAGTACAGAAATTGTACTTTTGCTTTATCACTTCACGTTAGGTCTTTTGATCTTTCTTGTGCTTTCCCATCTATTGCATTAACTTTTTTAAAGTCAGGATACTTAACATAATCTTAAGAAGAATGCAATTAAATTGTTGTATCAATCTGAATCTACCTTACCATGTGGATACACAAGTACATTTTGCTGAAGCCTACAAATCCAGCTTTTCCCCATTTGGCAGGCAGCTGCAAGGACAGTCTCTAAACATGGCATCAGCTATGAGAATGACTGAGTCAGTGATTGAGCATCACCAACATCTAGCCCCTCCCCAAGCCTCCAACCAAGTTCAGTTGAAGATGGGTCTAACTATAGCTCGTGTATACAGGAGTCGCTTTCGTTCAGTTACACGTGAGAAGCACACATTTGAAAATTCTACCTTTAAAACTGTGAAAATGTGGCTTCTTTGTGGTTGATTAAACAAACAGGTATCGTATACACAAATTTACATAAAGTGGTTGTTCATAATTTGGGCAAAGACTTTATTTAAGTAGCATTTCTAATGGAAGTGTTCTAAAAAATATGCAACTAAGCTGCAAGACTGATGTCTGTCAATAATACAAATAGAAAATTTATATCAATTTTTTACAAAAAAATGTCAGTTTTCCTTTGTGTCCAGTTGGTAGAGACTTCGCCAGTACAACTTGTTACCATAGCTGCTGTTAAAAGCATTTCAGTTTGATATTAACAGAGGATGAAGCAATCACAATTTAATAATTTTCTTTGTATACTTTGGTAACATGTTGCTTCTTTTGACGTTAAAATTGTTCAGCTTAAATGTTTAACTTCTAATCACATATTTTAAGCAGTTTCAGCTGTAGTTTAAGATATAAAATATAAAGAACTATAAAGGATGAATAATATTACATAATCTATGTATTATAAAAATTGCATGTATTTGTCCCAGCATTAAATATTCAGAGAGACAGTCAGTATTTGGCCATGAAACTCAGTATTTATTTATTTTGTTTGCACATGTGACATATTTCACACTTTTTTAAAATAAAATTTACCTAGAAAATGTTATGGAATATAAGATTGAATTGTATAAGAAATGGTTTACCTTTGCTAATGTTATCAAAGATGCTGGCTTAAATTAGAATTTTGCTGTGTTGAACTGAAAATTATTCCACATCTGGGGAAAAATAAAGAAACAAACATTCTGCTTAAAGTGGAAAGTCTGACTGCAAAGCTTTCAACCACTTCAGAGCATGAACTTTTAAAGCCATGTATTTAGATTACATTATAATATTGAACTGCAGGAAGAATTATTGCTGAACATTGATAGCAAAGGCTCTTTTAATACTTACTTCAAAAATATTTTTAAAGTAAAAGTATCAAAAGCAAACTTAGAAACAATTTTAACAAATGAGAGAAGGTCTAGCACACTTTCATTTTATGTCCACCTGTGGTCACGTTAATTGGTTTACGTGAATTCAGAAAAGTTCATTGGACAGGTGTTATTACCTACAGTATCAGAGAATAATCTATACCATAAACAACATGCAGTTGTCCACAAAATTCTTTGATAGAATTGTGAGTGGGTATCTAAAGGGAAAAGGTGTAAAATTAGTGTGTTGAAAGTTCCCAGTTTCCATATAACATGGGCACACTCAGACTCTTTGTAGAATCTGCACTTCTCAGAGACTTAGCAACTAGTTAAGAAGGAACTTTGTGAAAATAATCAAAGACTACCATATCAGGTGTACTTACCTTTCAGGCCAATGCACAAGGACACATGTAGAGAACTGCAATCCATGTTCTGTTTTTATCAGAGTGAAACTAAACAAAAAGGCTACATAATTATAAGTCTGAAGTTTGAAAGAAGGCAAGTGGTATGCATTGCATTGGTGAAATAAAGCCACATTTCTTTAGCCTAGAACTTAAAAAGTTACCTTTGACATTAGCTAAAAGCTCTTCACCTACAGTATCACAGATGACTTGTGTGTTAGTGGAATGTAACTGCTTATGGTTAGAACATTAGAACAATCTAGATGAGAACAAGCCATTCGGCCCAACAAAGCTCACCAGTCCTATCCAGTTATTTTTTCCAAAATAACATTAAGTCTACAGTAGTTTTGAAAGTCCCTAAAGACCTATTGTCTACCACAATACATTGTAGTTTATTCCATGTGTCTGTTTCTTTGTGTGAAGAAAACTTCCTAATGTTTGTGCAAAATTTACCCTTAACAACTTTCTAGCTGTGTCCCCATGTTCTTGATGAACTCATTTTAAAGTAATAGTCTCAATCCACTGTACTAATTAACTTCATAATTTTAAACACTTAAATCACATCTAATGTGGCAGTATTATGTTGTTGGAATTTTCTACTTCTTAGAGAAAGGACTGAAGGGAGCAAGATAATAGGCAAATCCATCCATCCATCCATTCATTTTCTTAACCCTCTTATCCAAGGAAGGGTTGTGGGGAAGCTGGAGCCTATCTTGAAGAATTTTTTTTTCTGACTGAAGTAAAAAGTTATAGATTCTGCAAAGAATTACATCTGAATAAGTACTTTAAAATAAAGTAAATTCGTATTTCCATCCATCAAAATTCTACACCTGTTTGTCTAATACAGGGTTGCAGGGTGTTTGTGTCTGCCCTGATAATATTAGATGCAACACAGTAACCAACCCTAGCAGTGACACCATTCGATTATAGGGTACACTCACTTATAATGGAACATGCAGTACATATTTCATTATAAAGTGGAATACCTTAAATGTATTGGCTCTGAAATTCAACAAAATGTGTATTATATAACACCTAGACTCTTACTTACAACCATGTTGTGCTGATCTAATTAACAAGTATTAAAAGCATTCACTGTGTTCTACAAAATGTGACATCTCCTTCTAGTACAGATTATACATGATATTAGGCACCAGGGGTGCTGTACAACCTCAGAGTATGAATATACTGATTCACAGATCAAAGCACCTTTTAACTTTCACATTTTATGAAAATAAAAAGCTTGTACAAAAATAAAAAACGTGTGACCTATTGTAGAATTCATAAAACATAAAGCAAACATATAATAAACAACTTCTTAACAAAATATCAAATAGCTGCATTAAAATAAATATGAATATTTATAGGACTATAATTTTTTAGACTATTGTATTTTGAGTATGTCACTTGTCATGTTATAACAAGAACTAGACTTGTACAGTCTATACATCAAACTAATTTAACAAGTTGAAGTGTAACCTCATCATTTATTAAGCCGAGGTCTGCTTGTCACCATCTGCTGCCATGTTTCCTATGCATCTAGTGTTATTGATGTTTGTATCCATTTGCTGACGTCAATTTGTCATAGCCGTAGATCATTCTGCTTTTGTGTGAACTGACCCATGCCTATTATATATCACGTATCAGCTTTTTCAGGGTCATCTGTCTGCTACATCAGAACCATAATAAACAAATCATTGTTATTCACAATGTTCATGTAAGTCTTGGTGCTCTCTCAGTACTTCAGGCATACTATAATTAACACTTTCTAGTGGCTTTTTTAAGCAATATGTCACCTAGCTGTCAGCATTATTGTACTGTATAGGTACATTGTTGGCTATGAAATTTCAGCTCCATCTGATTGTAACTATTTTTAATCAATCAGTCTGCAGCATGTGCTTAATAGTAAGGTGCATCCTGAACCGATTAGTGAGATTAAACAATAGTCAATGGCACAGTCATAGACCTATTATGTATTTGCCATGGTGTGCTTTCAAAACCCTTGTATTCAAAAGGCAAAGGTAAATGTCAAAAATTATATGCTGCTTTATGTATATGAAGAGTAATGTAAATGACCATTATTGCCTTGTGTTTAGAAATAGGATTAAAGTAGCTTTATGGATAAACCTAAAGACAGAATTGTAAAATGCCATGTTGTGAGGTTTCTGTCTCATAATTTATACACATCCTTTGGTTTTTTGGTGCTTCTTTCATTCTTCACCTTATGAAGCTGGGCTTTTATAAATACATTCATTTCATTTATCACTATAGGTAATATGCTGGTTATACAATGTAATTTTTACAGAGTGCCTAATATGAAAATAATTGGAGATGAGGTTTTTAGATTTCAAAGAGCTAACAACTGTTTTATCTCACAGATAAAAATAGATATGAAATTTATTAATAAAGTTTAAAAAGTACATCTATGAACTTTAAGAGACATATCACCTGAAGTCTAAATGACACAAATAAAATACAATGTACCACACTGTGAACATTGAATGAGTGCTGATAATCTGTGCTAAAAATATAAAGCCTATTATATGATTCATTTCAAAAATGGAGCTGTGCTCATTATTGCTATTTGGTAACTAATTCAGAACTGTTCACTACTGAGAAGCTGACCCTGTTAAGTTAGAAAGAAATACTGTACGACTGTACGTGGACAGCTTGCATTCAAATCCCCAGCTTAACAAGATGGAACGTTCCATCTTCAACACTACTCTATTTTTAATCATATTAATGAGCTCCACTGATCATCAGCACAGTATTGGCTGTGAAGGAACAACTAAATGCTTCAGAGTTTTAGACAATTTATAGACGTTTCATATTGGCATACTTGAAAGCTGATCCAAAATGAAGACAGATGTTGTTGGTAAGTTGATGCATGCTATTTACTTTTTTCATTGACAAAAACAATATGAGTAAGTTCCAGGGATACAATATGCATGCTTTGAGTACTGCATATGGCATAGCATGCCTCATATGCTAATACAACTATCAACTCTCAAAATGGACTCACAGAGTCATCATGTTTTTAATGGTACTTTTACTTAAAACTGTTCTAAGAAAGGTAATAAACATATTGATTAGCAAATATTTATTATGAGTTAAGCTAATATTTAATTATTACTAAGTATCTCTGATCATATTCAATTGTCAACCACTTTTACATAATAACAGCTTGTAAATTCATTTTTAACACTGCAATCCAGAGAGCATTTAGTTAGTTTCAGAATACAGTACATGTTATTTCAGTCATCAGTCCATTTGCTTATATCACATTGTCCATTAACCCTACCCTGGCAGCATTATGCAGAGTAAGGACCAACCATGAATGGCATGCCAGTCCTTTACAGTGTCCCACTATGACTGCAAATCAAAGTTGTTAGTCATCCTCACATGTGTTGATTCCAATCATTAGTCACATTCAATACACATTAAACATTTCTCAGATACAAAATGCTCCATGGAAGTATATACATTCCCCTAACACCTGAGATTGCTTCACAACTGCCAGCTCCATTGCAAAGTGTTTGTCTGGGGAAATGTCATTCTTAAAATCGACCATTAGGTCCATGTACATTTTGTTGATTAAGTTACCTTGTCTTCTGTTGAATGCATTGTAAAAGGTTATATATAGTGTTTTTATTTATAACCATTGTTATCATTTATTACCAATCAAACTCAGGATACACAAAGTAATAATTTTTTACGAGTATGATATGGGTTTGTCCATCTACAGAGAACAAGAACATTTTTTAACTTCAGAATCTCTTATTTCTTTAATAGTGCTGCAACCAAGAACTTGTTCACTAAATTTGTAGTAACGTTAGTATCCCACACTGGAGAAAAGCAGCAACAACACACTCAGCTGCACACAGTAACTTTTCCATTAGCTCATTTCCCTAAGCCACTTGGTTTTGTGCTCCACAAAAAGGCAGACAGTTAAACGGTTCTGAAAGAAGACAATGTGCAGTGGATGTGTGATGCTTTGTTATTGTAATAAGCAACATGTGTTAGATGGCATCACCGCCAGGGTGGATGGTTCCTTACCTGGCCTGGAGGCTCTTTTAATGGAAAGCTATGAGTGGACAGGCATCCCAGCCAGTCAGTTAGTGCTACCTTACCTGGTCAGGAGGCCATTATAATTGCTGGACAGGAGCTTCTCCAGTACACTGAATGGTGACCTCCCTCTGGCATGCATCCTGTTTGGACATCTGTAGGGCAGCATGGCAGTTGTAGTTTTGCTGGGCAGCACTGTTGGGGTACTCGGGTGCCGCTAGGGTAGCTGCTGGAGGCAGACTCTCATATCATGGGGAGGTTTCTCCAACCCAGCACTGTTTCTTGCATGAAATGTAATAGCACAGGAGGTTCTCCCTGGTCCAGTATAACGGAAGCTGTCCTGCTTCACCCGGGGAGTCAGAGTTGGGAGAATAGTCAGACAAGGCTCACCTGGGTGGAGTGGAGAAAGGGATAGTCATATTGCCGAAGCTGTGAAGTGCATTAAGGTATTTGCAACAGTATATCTCTAAATTGGCATCTGAGACTATGTCTGTGCTGTTGTGTCGGGGGTTTAGAGAACTGCAACAACCCTAGTGGTTCCAAGTTATGTATTTGTACAATATATTTTTAAATGAAAAACGACCAGAATGTTAATGATCAGATTAACTCATTGTTGACAGTTTATTTCAAGATCTGAGTATTAGTATCTTACTGAATGTCTGGCTTGAATACATTTTTGTAGTTTTTTATTTATCTTCATTTTACTAGTTAATTGAAAATGTAGAGTTAAGCTCTAGTATGCATTTCAATAGCTTGTGATTTATGTTTTACCTTAATTAATGAATTCCACTTTTGCTTTCCTGATTTGCTGCATGTGTTGTTCATCTGTCCAGTCATTTTTCCATTTTCTTCTACCAGCTGCATCAGGCACAAGACACAAGTCAATCCAGGATGGGTTGTCAGTCCATTTCAGGGCACACTTGTGCACACACCTAGACACCCTATATGTAGTTAGCATCAATGTGCACAATTTTTTTCATTTGTCTTTTCCTCAGGATTGACTCCTTTTTATGAAATAGGAAATGTAGCTCAAAATATTTACATCAAGGGTATGGAATGCAGTTTTATTAACTAAAGATTTTAAGAACCCATTCCACAAACAAGTCCATGTTAGGTTAATTGATGATTCTAAATTTGCTCAGTGTGATTTTGGGTATGTCCATGAATGAGCACTGTGTTGGACCAGCGCCATGTTTCCTCGTGCTTTTGCAATAGAATGTGACCCACCCTTTGAGTCTGAATTGGATCAAGCAGGTTAAAAAATTTAAAAATAAGTCATGTTTACTTGATTTCATAACAACAAAAACTAACTAAGCTTAACTTGGCCTGTGATTTAAGAACAGTGTATACCAGTGTTTATATCTGCTACTAAAATACTCCAAACTATGAAAATCCTGTACATTTTATTCAGTAATTTTCCAAACCCACTTTTTCAGAGCAGGGTTGCAGAGACTTTTCTTTTTTGATAAAAAATCTTGGGTATGGTAATGTTCATTCATGTATTATGCAGTTACAGGTGAACATAAAAAATGTGGAAATTTATGTACTGTATAAACATGAAAGGCAAAAATGTTTCTTTAATTATTTAAAAAAATATGTCAAAGTCTTCCACAAAACATTAAAATAATTGATCAAATCATGGTCTGTCTCATTTTAACAAGTTGCCATTCATTCTGACCCAGCTCTTTGGAAATCTGTTGTAAAATCTGTATATGAAACACTGTATGCAGAAATCTGAAAGGGCTTACAGGCCTAATAGTTTAAAGTAGATTAATTGCAGAATGCTAGATGAGATAAGCCATTGCCAAGTATACAGAAGCATGAGTGCTAACAAATATGGCATTAGAAGCACAATCTCTTTAAGGGAGGTGTGCAATATCAGCAAAAACTAAGAGAAAGCTGATGGCTTTTCATCACCAATAATTGCACTATCCTGTAAACTAAGCATCTGCAAAACTGCTGCAGTATAAAGTCAGGCTGAAAAAGTACAGTCAATGAAATAACTCTTGCATAACTTTAAAATGTGCAAATCCGTGGAAAAAATACAAAGAACTTTGAAAGGACTTGATTAATTTATGACTGTCACCTTTCAAACCTCCGATGTCTGTGTAGGTTTTCTTCCTGCTAAGTTTAGTTTTTCCTCCCACATCCATGAAGATGTGCAGGTTTTAGTTTAACTGCCATTACCAAATCAGTCTCAATGTGAATGTGAACTGTGACCCGACATTTGCGCAATAGACATATGAGCGCCGACAAAATAGCGCCGATTAAAACGCGGCTTCAAAATCACGCCGACAAAAATCACGAAAGTTTCATTAAATATGAATTACTAGTTTAAAGCATATATAATAATGTTTATTTTAGAAGTCAATATTATGAGACGCGGCATGCCATCAGCACGGCATGCAGATAGTCCTTAAGATCACGCCCTGCATATGTAGGAAGAATTGCAGCAAGACGTCTTGATAGTTGAGCGTATTTAGACTTGCTGGCTGCCTGACTGCTGGTAATTCCGCTTTGTATACGATGCGTTATGCCAACCCTCGACTGAGTTATTTGTTCGCGGCATGCCATCAGCAGTTATAACAGTTATAACCTAGCACATAATGTGTACATAATGCGCACATACGCGTCCCACTTTCTTGGCCTCTCTCGCGATTTTGTCGTGGCGATTTTGTTGCCGCGTATTTGTCGAAAACCAGTTAGCGGGTTTGTCGGCGCTCATTTGTCCATTGCGGTTTTGTCAGGGCGCATATGTCTATCGCGCTTTTGTCGGTGAACCAATGTGAACGTGGGTGTTAACGTGAATGGGTTCTTCAATGAACTGGCACCATGTCCAAGGTTTATTTCTACCTTGCATCCAGTGCTCCAAGCACCCCTGATTCGGATTAAGTGGAATTAAGAATGTTATGATTCAATTACTTCATTTTCTTGTAACACAGCTCACCACCTCCTACTTTGATTTTAATTCTTGTTTGGACGGTTGAGTAATTAATGAACTAGGAAATTTCTCCAGTTGTGCAGTTACTGTGCCAACCAGTTCCATCACTTTGTCTTTATGTAATATATCAGTCATCTCAGCCTTTAGCAAGTTTAGCCTTGTGGATAAAACAACAGCTGTATCCAGTACCCAGTGTCTCTTCTATGTCAGCTCTTGGACAAGATCAGGTTCTTCATTTTCAGTGACGTCTTCCTTAGAACATACCATACTATCACTTACTAAAGAACGTTAATTGAGAACTTAGTGCCTTATACCTTTCTGTCTGTAAAACCTCCTGTAGCCTTTTCCCATATTTTGTGAAAATCTCAGAGTGCACCATATATGGTTTATTCAGTCAATTTGTGCTCCGGGATTCAAGAATTCCTTCTTTAGCTCACTTTTGTGAAAATCTGTCATATTACACCCTAGTAGCTTATTGTCTGTAAAGGTGTGTGTCTAGCAAGACTCTCTTCTTCCACAAAGAGAGACGAGACAGAGACTGATCTGTTATGAAGACTAAATTAAATTCCAAAAATCAAAGTAAAGAGATTCAAAGCACTAGGTCTTTAGCCAGAAAATCATTAATTAAAGTACATTTGCCACAATAAATATTTTTTCTCACAAACTTAGACAACCAAGAAGTTTTGTCCTGACCCTGATACTTAATTATCACAGATGTTACATGCTACGAACTTTTGGTTATCTGAACTTGGCAATGGTATGGTAAACATAGCGAAATAGCATATCAATACAGTATATCAACTTTGCGGGAATGCGTTAAAATATTTTAACGTCTTTAAGTAAGGGGAAAAAGGAAATCCAAAATAAAATGTAAAATAAAGTGTGACGGAATTTAAAACAATTAGCTTTTTCTGGTGTATCTGCCACATACACTCGCAGCACACTTCCCATCCCAAATGTGCAGAGGTTCTGTGCCTGAATGACCTCTTCCTCGCCTCACCTCATTACTTTCCTACTTCCATACCCTATCCTCATTCTATCCTATCTCATCATTGAATCCTATGTTAGACTTTTTGATTTTTTTTGGTATAGTTATGGTTTTTCTGCTTTGCAACCACCATGCCTGAAAATGTAATACATCCAGTATTTAAATGTTTATTCCCATCTCATTAATCTGCCACATCCCAATCCTGTCACACTCTCCCTCTGTTACCCTCATCTTCATTTCCATCTGCCTAAGCAACTACCACATTCATCGCACTCAAGCATATACTGAATTATTCTCTTGATTCTCCATCCTTTGCTTTTGTTAAGTCCAATTACTTTCTGGACACATCCACATCCAGCATTCTTGACTTCTACCTCTGTTATTTACAGCTGCACAATAACCATACCTGACATATTGCTCATTCCAGTCTTGTGCACTTCTTCCTTGCTTTTTTCTGGATCTTATTTTGTGGTCTCATAATGCTGTATCCGTTCTTGCAGACTTGATGTTTCAGTTTATTTCCAGTGCTGGTGTCCTTTATGCTCTAGCCATTGCAAGTGCTTAGACCTTAGAGGCTTACAATGTCAGTGAAACATTTCCAATTGCTATCAACCATACAGTCATGCTATGTGATGATTATACATATTTTTGCAAACCCATAGGTCACAGTTGGTGAAACAAAGGCATTATAGTCATGAAAAAAATGTAGGATAACACTGTAAATTCTTGTCAACGCCTACAATTTTTTTCTGTTGCTTTCACTTTCCAATTCCAAAATAACACCTGCCTACTATATCTGTTTTAAACAAACACAAAGCGGGTTTAGCATTTATAAATGCTTATAATTTAATGATATTCTAAAAAAAGTCATGTTCAAAATGGTATGCGCCATAAGTCATTCACTCTCTGGTGACATTTGCCCTACACCACCATACTATTCAAATTATGCAGTAACCGTGGCACACACCCATATTAGCAACTCAACACAGGACAAACATTCATGGACAGATTTTCTACAATGTAGGTATGTTGAAGCTGTTTATGACAATTTCATGGTCAGTGCATTATCTTTTGGTTCATTGGTGCAATGCAGTTATGGTGTGTGAATAGATGCTAAATATATCTCTTTATAGTGACTCACATCTATGGCTTACCCCCTCATGGACAGCAAAATGAGACTTCAGTATAACTGCTTTATAGCACCCTATATGTACTACTTACTTGCACGTGGAGAGCTGCCTACTTGTATAAACAGACCAAATGATTGTCTTCAGAACTACAGTAAGTGTCATTCAACACCTGGGTCACTTGTGAAAGCAGGTAACCAAACTACTAGTACGTCTTTAAAGTGTCCTTTCTAGCCCCTAAACCCTGATAGAATATGGCTGTTAACCACACTAGGTGCTCTTAACACTATTCCTTTACCCAACCAAATGATACAAGCTTGCTGTTGCAATAAAGCAAAATTAATAAAGCCACAGTAAACCCAATAGTAACAAAAAGTAAAAAAATGTATTTGAAAAGAATCTTATTGAAAGATACTTACATAAGAATACAAATGATATGAGTTTCTTCAAGCCTGAGTACATAGCTGCTTAAAAAGGTTCTTTAATCTGCAGGGATCTTGTATCTGCCAATATTTGTAGCAATGCAGATATCTTGTTTGGGTGATGGTGAAGATCTTTTCTACTTCTTCTTGTTCTTATATTACTTCTATGCAGCATGCATCCAAAACATAAATTATCTTCATTGTGTAAAGTATGGGCAGCATGGTGGCGCAGTAGTAGCGCTGCTGAATCTCAGTAAGGAGACCTGGGTTCGCTTCCGGGGTCCTCCCTGCGTGGGGTTTGCATGTTCTCCCCGTGTTTGCGTGGGTTTCCTCTGGGTGCTCCGGTTTCCTCCCACAGTCCAAAGACATGCAGGTCAGTTGGATTGGCGATTCTAAATTGTCTCTAGTGTGTGCTTGGTGTGTGGGTGTGTGTGCTCTGCGGTGGGCTGGCACCCTGCCCAGGGTTTATTCCTGCCTCGTGCCCTGTGTTGGCTGGGATTGGCTCCAGCAGACACCTGTGACTCTGTGTTAGGATATAGTGGGATGGAAAATGACTGCCTGACTGTGTAAGGTATTATGTTCAGTGTCCAAGAAAAAGTAGTCCCTACTGACCAAGGAATGTAATATCCATTAGCATGGTATTTACAAGGGCTAAATGTTTTTAAACTTCACCAGACCTTTTTTTAACATGTATTCATATTAAATTCTTATTTATTTTCAATTTGTCATATTTTATTTTAAAATTTAAATATATTATTTATAATTTAAAATACTATTTTTAATTGTTTAATTTCATTGTTTTGTAATCTGTATACTCTTACAATTAAAAATATACCATTGTCCTAGTCAAATATCCCTGTTGCTTAAAAATTTGATTCCCACTGTTGTTTTTTTGACACGAGACACAAAGAGCCTACATCATGCAAAATTCAAAATAAAGTGCATCAGCATTAGTGATGAACTATTTAGCATTTATAAAAAATTAATGTATTGTATAAAGCTAAAAGGCCCAGATTGACTCACTGACTGACTGACTGACAAGAAATTCTTAGCCACTTGCAGACTACACAAGGAAAAACATTTTTTAGTAATGGACACCCACTTGCTCCAGCAGCTGTGGGTTATCTGTTGGTGAAGAAAGATTCACTGATCTTGAATTTGCTGATGATGCTGTGATCTTTGCAGAGTCAATAGAGGCTCTGATTGGGGCTCTCGAGAGACTGAGTGAGGTGTCTGAGTGTCTGGGTTTGAGAGTGTCCTGGATAAAAACCAGGACTTAAATGACCTCTTGGGCACATCCATCAGCAGTGTGTCTGTTTGTGGAGAGAGGGTTGACCACGTCAAGAGGTTTACTTACCTCGGCAGCAACATGCGTGTCCATGGTGACTCGTCCTATGAAGTCAGTAGATGGATTGGGAGAGCGTGGGGGGGGGGGGGCCCCCCATGAGGTCGGTGGAAAGGTTTGTGTGGCACTTCTGACATCTTCTCAAAAAGATGAATGCCCAAGTGTTTAGAGACCTGGTGTTTCCAGTTTTGCTATATGGTTGCGAGACATGGACACTATTCAGTGACCTGAGATGAAGACTAGACTCCTTCAGTACTGTTTCTCTTCAGAGAATCCTTTGTGTCGATAGTCCCAAATGAGGCACACTACCTTCATTGTGAGGAAGCGTCACTACTGCCATGTGGTGCCATTTGCTGAGGGTTATCCGGCTCAAAGAATCGTCTTCTTGAGGAGCCAAGCGGTTGGACCAGGCCAAAGGGACGCCCATGTAACACCTGGCTGCAGCAGATAGATGGTCATTTCCAGAGGGTGGAACTGGACTGCGTTTCTGCCAAATGGGATCCCGAGCTGTTTCGTTGTGTGATGGGTGCAGCAACGTGCAGTACCAGTGCATGCTGCCCAACCTGACTTGTACACCCAGATGTATCCAACCTCAACAAAAATGTAATTTTATCTAAAAAAATTGGAGAACACCAGTGATGTGTTGCATTTATTAGATGGAACCTGCAGTCTTACTACTAGTGTGTGGTGGCTGCAGAAAAACAAAGTATACTTCTGAATGTGATTTACCTCTTTATATGATAGAAATGACTAATTTAGGATCCAGACAGCTTTTTGTAACATCGAATTTTCATATTCAAACATATGATGGCCCCTTTAACTAGATGAGGAAAATGAAATGCATTCTCATGATGGTAAAGGTGAGAAAGTAATAGGCATAATGTCTGTCTTATATTGTGCTATGCAAGTCTAGTCCATGGCTGTTCCAGTGAGTGCATGAGGTAGTTGAATTCTCTGCTGCTTGTCAAATAATCTGTAGCTTTAATGGGCTTTATTTATTAATGACAGACATATTTTTAGTAAACAATAGAGATAAATACAGATGTAGTAATAGTAAAGATCTTCAAAAAAACACTATGTGCCAACAGGGTGACAATGACAACAATCAGAAATAGGTTAAAATTGAATATAGAAAAAAAAATCAGTTTCAAAAACAGCTATTACATTTTGAGGAAACACTCATTTTATGCTTTTATTGCAGCTCTGCATCCATATTAAATATACCAGCTGTGTATGATTATAATGTATGAAATTATTGTTCAAATAAATTAGATTGATGTTTCTTAGCAGCAGTTGTTTGAAATTGAGAAGAAGGGATGATAAATGTTTAATAGCATGTTCTGTGTCATGGGAAAATACCTCATAAATAAAGAAATTAACTGAAGCATCTGTAGTATATTATTTACTTTAGTCAAAGAAGGAAAATTTAATAGACTATGAAATCACAAATGTCTGTCTAGTTAAAAGTGATGATGAGGTTTGATGATGACATTTGATCTGACTGCTGAGCCTATCAGTAATATAAGAGAGGGAAATGCTGTACACAGAATATACTATAAAAGTTGAAATAACCTCTCACAAGGTAAATTTGAAACAGTAAACTAATCTATGATTGAAGTCATACAGAATGTTTCTCTGTTTTTTTTCATTATTATTTGGCCTTTATACAAAGCGTCTTTCAATATCTGAGATAAAAGTAGGTACATCTCTTTTGTTTCTCATGGTGACAAGGTAGCAGGATTTGAACCCAACATTTTACTACACTGCCAGCCTAAGACTAAGAATAGGCGATGCATTTTAAGGATAAGCGACATGCAAAAGAGTGTTGCTCAGGGCAGGATGGATTTGATTTTTGTATTCACTGATTATTAACATGTTTACATGAGATATGGTCTTAAAAACGTTTGAGGAAAAAAAAACATTTTATTTGAGGTTTCTTTTAGTTCTATAGTGTGGGTCAGACAAAGGTACTCTATTAGCTCTGTCCTCAAGTATGTGATTCATTATTAGTTTGAAAGAATTCTCAAAGATATACTTTACTGATGCCTTTGAGAATTTTGAAGACATGGATTAGTTCCCAATGCAGTCTTCTCAGCTCTGTTTGACACGCCTTCTACTGCTTCTATTTGCTAGCATGATGACCAGAACTGCAAACAGTGTTCCAGATGTGGCCTCAGTAGTACAATAGATTCTCTAAATACCACCCCTTGATGAACATTATCTACTAATTTATTTTTATCAAGTCTACTTAGTAAATGCACAGAATATCTAGCTTAACTTTATCCAAAGAAACAATAAATTCTACCAAAACAAGATGTGTTACCCTCAGAATCATAAAGAGGAACCTCATTTCAAAGTTTTTATTCATTACCTTGTCTTTTCCATGGTCACTCACACCTAATCTCAAGTGCGTTTGTAAAAGTTTATATTGTTATAAAGAGTCTTGCAGCTTTACATGGTCATACCTAACAGCACAAAAATATTGGCATTAAATCTACTTTGAATTTTTTTGTGATGCTGTATTTTTTAGCAACTACCTGGAGTTCTTTTTCCTGCAGTCCAAACATAATCTGCTACAGTAGGTTAAGTGACAATAATAACATCAAGTAGCTCAGTGTTCACAGCTAAGTAAATTGGTGTGTGGCCCGGATATTGACCAGCAAAAGGTATTGGCCGAAGATAATACACTTCTTTTTAATCAGTTTGCTTCACATTTACTTACACTATATTGCACTGTGGTGACTTTTAACAACTAATGTTCATTGCCTTATAGAAAAAACAAACTTCTTATTCCTGGATTTGTATAGGAAGAGATCTGTTGTGAGTAATAGGAAATGATCAGCTTGGTTATTGGGCTCTGGACACTCTGTGGGGAGCTCTCTGCGGGTTCTCTTTACAGGAACCGTTTTAAATCATTGACAAAAATTAAGCCACCAACAACAGAGGTTCTACCCCCAATATGTTGAAAGTATACTTTCAGAATTTTATCTACACTGAGATCAAACGTTTCAATAGAATCAGGAAAATCCCAGATTGCAATGCCTGTAGCATGTTCAAAACTATTAGAACATTGTGTTTTAGTATTAATTAAGAGATTAATTACTTGAGTGGGTTTGTTCTGTGTTATTCAATAATACAAATTAGATCTGAATTAACAATACCAGCTATCAACATACCTTACCATCAACCGATCCACTTTCCCTAACTAGACCCATCTACTAAACATGCATACCCAGTCACCTACCCACCTGTCCTCTTAATATACTCAATTAATGCAATCTACCCTTACATGCAATCCACTTAGCCACCTATTAAAGCTTAACTTGCATTTTTTATCTGTACACACATCCACCTATTCACATGCATACTTATTGACTGATCATTATCATGAAGTTGTACACATAACAGTTAAATATAAATATAGGACATAATATTAGTTAAAATATGTTATAATGAAAACATAACTATTATAGCAAATACAGTGGTGTGAAAAACTATTTGCCCCTTCCTGATTTCTTATTCTTTTCCATGTTTGTCACACAAAATGTTTCTAAACATCAAACACATGTAACCATTAGTCAAATATAACACAAGTAAACACAAAATGCAGTTTTTAAATGATGGTTTTTATTATTTAGGGAGAAAAAAAATCCAAACCTACATGGCCCTGTGTGAAAAAGTAATTGCCCCCTGAACCTAATAACTGGTTGGGCCACCCTTAGCAGCAATAACTGCAATCAAGCGTTTGCGATAACTTGCAATGAGTCTTTTACAGCGCTCTGGAGGAATTTTGGCCCACTCATCTTTACAGAATTGTTGTAATTCAGCTTTATTTGAGGGTTTTCTAGCATGAACCGCCTTTTTAAGGTCATGCCATAGCATCTCAATTGGATTCAGGTCAGGACTTTGACTAGGCCATTTCAAAGTCTTCATTTTGTTTTTCTTCAGCCATTCAGAGGTGGATTTGATGATCAGAAACATTTTGTGTGACAAACATGCAAAAGAATAAGAAATCAGGAAGGGGCCAAATAGTTTTTCACACCACTGTACATAAAAAATCCTATATTTGTTTGGTATTAAGTAATTGTTAATGCATTAAATTAAGCAATTTTTGTGTTTCTATTCAGAAGCTAAGCCAACTATCTGGAACATGCCTAGTTCTACAGTTAAATATTACATTATTTAGAGAATTTCTGTGTGTCTGAATGGGTTTTCCTCGTGTACTCTGGTTTCCTTCTAGAACATGCTTATTAGGTTGATATTTAACTGTAAAATGCTTCTGCTTTAGTGAATGTATGAGTAAGAGGCTTATGGTGGATTGGCAATGCTTCCATGGTTCATTCCTGTTTTGTGCCTAAATCTGCAGAAGTAGAATTTTTGAATTCATATTCAAATAAATTCACAAAATAGATTAATGGAAGGATTGGTGTTTAGTGTGCTATTTAATTACAGTATGGCAAGGATCAATTCATTCAAATCTATGCCGGATAGAAAGCAAAAATCACTCACCATCTTCTCTCTTTCTAGATAGTTAGTCATCCATGCAGTACTATATGGTACATTTGTCATTCTAAAATACTTGCATTATTATTATTATTTCTCATGTTTATTTGGCATATTCCATTACATTCTCTCATGTACTTGATGAAAATTCAAAATAATAATTCATATTAATTAATGCAGTTTAATTATTCAAAATTGTTCAACTTTACTAAAGTATGGCATACTATAGGTTAGTATAGGGTGGTAAACTACATTCCTGCCATTTCTGGAACCACATCTAGCAGTACAAGCCATT
This sequence comes from Polypterus bichir lapradei, assembly GCA_026402145.1. Lineage (NCBI taxonomy): Eukaryota > Metazoa > Chordata > Cladistia > Polypteriformes > Polypteridae > Polypterus > Polypterus bichir. Next base: position 9,117,842 of record JANRMT010062822.1, read on the forward strand.
TCATTTGTATTTGTAGTGTCTTTCGCTACTACACTGCAATTGTACTATAATATACCTCACAAATTCTTTTTACAAAACAAATTTTATGATTTTTTTTGATGTGACCGTGTTTAAAATGCTCTGCAAGTCAAGCATTTACAGTTTAAATTGTAAGTATGTATCTTAGAACTTCACAGTGTATGTTTTTTTCCAATATTTTTCAAAAATTAGGTTTAGTTTTTATTAGAATAATACTGAATTAAACTTCAAAAAATACACATTGCACATAAAATGTGCTGAATATACTAAACTCTGCTCACAAATAATTCACATGTTCAGTATAATGAATTTAATCTTGCTATAATGGATTGAGGGTGGCATGGTGGTGCAGTGGTAGCGCTGCTGCCTCGCAGTAAGGAGACCTGGGTTCGCTTCCCAGGTCCTCCCTGGTTGGAGTTTGCATGTTCTCCCCATGTCTGCGTGTGTTTCCTCCGGATGCTCCAATTTCCTCCCACAGTCCAAAGACATGCAGTTTAGGTGCATTGGTGATCCTAAATTGTGCTTGGTGTGTGCGTGCCGTGCAGTGGGCTGGTGCCCTGCCCAGGGTTTGTGCCTGCCTTGCTCCCTGTGCTGGCTGGGATTGGCTCCTGCAGACCCCCGTGACCCTGTGTTATATAGGATATAATGGGTTGGATAATGACTGACTGACTATGATGGATTGTGAATGTATACGGTAGGCCATTTTAAACAAGTATTATTCTGACCTCTGAATTTATTTTCTGAGATGGCTACATTATAAAATAAAGAGAATTTAATATAAGCTAATTTAAGTTTTAGATATTCTTTCTGTCTTGTTAAATAACAAATCCAAGAAATAAAGATTGATATACATGTAATTAAAATGGTGCTAATATAAATTAATATAAGCTAATTTAAGTTTTAGATATTCTTTCTGGCTTGTTAAATAACAAATCTAAGAAATAAAGATTGATTTACATGTAATTAAAATGGTGCAGTAGCACAGTACTTAGTGTAGCTGGGCACCATCTGTGTGAAGCATGATCTCACCATGTCTGCAAAGTTTGTCCAAGTATTCTGCTTTTTGTTTCACATCCCCAAAGAGGTGCATGTTTGGTTAATTTTAACTGGCCCAATGTGAGTACTGCTGTTTTTGAATAATTGGGTCTTACAAAACAGACTGGCCCTATGCATTTGTAAGTTTGGTAGTGTGTGTTAAGGACTACTGACACGTCTAGACTTGGTGTATGCCATGTGTTTGAGATATCTGGGATCAGCTCCAGACTGCCATGACGCTGAAGGGGGTCTGAGAATGTGAGGTTACATTCAAAAGAATCTTATACTGCGAAGAATTAATTAAGTTTTGCTGATATAATAATTAATGCCAGTAGTTATTGATAAGCCATTTTCACATAAACCTTTAATTATGTGTTACCTGCAGATGATTAAATTATTATTTTTTTCTTCATTTGGTAACCACTTGCTTAAAAGGTCCAATTTCTGTTTTGTTTTTAGCCCAAATTGAAGTGATACCATGCAAAATCTGTGGAGATAAGTCTTCTGGAATTCACTATGGTGTCATTACGTGTGAAGGTTGTAAGGTGGGTGTCTCCCTATGGGTTGCAGGGTGTTTTTAAAATATCAGATTTTTTTCATGATGTGGTTGACTTTGTTCATTTAGAAAACAACTTAAGATCTCTATTTTTTATTGTGTCTTCTATTTTTCTATTCATTTTGTAAAGCACTTTGAGCTACATTTTTTTGTATGAAAATGTGCTATATAAATAAATGTTGATTGATTGATTGATTGATTGAAATCCAGCATGTCAGTAGTGATTTCTAACATTTGCATGTCTGGAAAGAGGTCTACAGTGTAAACTACTAGGATAAGTTGGGTAGATGCCAACACAGTCAATGCTACTAATACTAAATGCACGTCTTAATTACTAGCTGTCCAACTAAAAATTAGGTGCATTTTTGTCATTCTGCAGCCCCTCTGTGGACATTTAAATATTAGTATCTCTCTGTTATAAAAGAAAAATCCTGGGAAGGAAAAGCAGGGCCACGAGACGTGATCATCTCGGAAGTTCTCGGAAGACACTTAAAAGACCCGCGAGACACAAACAATATTAAATAAGAGCACGGCCAGCAAAACACTCAGTTGTGTAAAGGCACGTAGCACACACAGATCCTGTGCTTTCAGCACATATAAAACGTATAAGGACAATACGTTCTAGATGAAACGTCAACGACAAAGCAAAGAAGAAAGAGCAGCGCAGAGAAAAGAGACCCAAAAGCGTTGGAGAGAAAAAAAGGCAGATAAGAGATTATGAAAACAATGGAATTCGAAAGGCTCAAACAAACAACAGCACGATACACATGCAGAGAAAGGTAAAGAATATGAAAGCAGTAAAATTCGAAAGTATTGTAGCGTCCCAGCCAGGTTGAAGCCTTTTTTGTTTTAAAAAGACTGTTAGGTGCGATTGGGGGAGGGTGGAGTACAGCATGGAAGACTGATAGCGGGGTATTGATTGATGTTGGAGAAAGTTGTGTTTGAGGTTACGAAGTTGGCGATTGTTCTAGTAAAACTTTTGTGACACTTTATTACGTCAGTCGCTGCAGTATCAAAAAAAAGATATTAAAGATCGCATTAGCGCAAACAAAAGGAAATTAATCATCAGGACCAGGTGTAATTGAAAAAATAGCAGGACAAAGCTAGGTCAGAAATAAAAGGCAAAAAGCAGAAAACAAATTCTTTTCGCCTTCGCATCATTCAATGCACAAAACGACACAATAATGGACCATACGCTATGAGAATCTGTGGTCCCGCAACAGTTAAAGCAACGACAAGTTTAATTTGAAAGAAAATACAATTCGGTCTTGAAGAAAAGGTAATTCCAAATATTGTTTTTAATGAAGCTTTAAAATAAAAGTGCAAATAATGAAATTGAAACAATTCCAAAGAAAAAAAAAAGCTTTTAAAATTGTATATCCGATTACCCACAAGGGACACTTTAACTTGCTCCCAGCTCTTAAAACAATGACAAGCGACAAGCAGAACACACAGCTCGCAGCAGATGATCCGACCACTTCTCCTTGCGTGCGTTCAGCCACCCTAACCCCCCCTCTTCACAACACGAGCAGCAGAGACACGAAGTGGCAAAAAGGACAGCGGCTGTACAGGCTTTAAAATGATCGACAGGCAGCGCAATAGCAGCTGCCCCCCGTTCACAACGCGAGCAGCGTTATATGTCCTGCGAGAAAGAGATTTAACCGTGCCCGGGGCTGGAAATAAAGGACAAGTATTGTTTTTACAACGTCACGTGAGACAAAACAGTGAGCCATCATTTAAAACAAGTCCACGGACATCTAACCCTAGCAGTTGTTGGACTGCTTTTGGCAGAACAGGTAGCTCGCCCTCAGCAGAAAGACAGCAGATGATCCGATGGCATCTCCTTATCGTGCGTTCAGCCGCCCCCCCTTCACAACACGAGCAGCATTATATGTCCTGCGACAAAGAGATGTAACCACGTCCGGGGCCGGAAATAAAGGACAAGTATTGTTTTTGCAAAAGTTTTTGAAGTAAAAGTGAAAATAATGCATATGTAACAATTCCCATGAAAATAACAATCTCTTTAAATTGTATATCCGATATAACCAAACACGGGGTGGGCAAGCGAAGCGAGCAGGGGGCAGAGCCCCCTAGTACTAGTATATTTAAATCTAATAAATACTCACTTTTTACACTTCTTTATTTTTGCTTCCATGAATTTATTTACCCAGGGCAACCAAAGGGATTCAAGACACATAGCTTATGAATCTAATTTGAGTTGCTTTTGTATTTTCTTAATTTTTTAGAACCTTATATGGGCTCCAAATTGTTTTGGTTAACTACAAGATAGCAATGTCTTCACACCATTATATAGCATGCATAGAGGTCCATGGTGGTGTCACTCAGAGGAGTCACTCGTGAAACTCTACAAATTTTTATAGAATATCATTGAACTGTTGGGGAGAACTGGAGTTGCACATGAAATCCCACATTAATAAAGGAAGAATATGGAAAATTTGTTCAGGAAGCTTTACATAATTGCATGTTCATTTATGTCACATTCAAGTGAAATGATATGCACCTAACATGAGAAGATAAGCAATACTCTGTTAGAGAAGAGGTGACTGTCAGTTTCTTAATATGCAGTGTTAAAGACCTGCACATATACAGAATTTCTTGTTATTTCGAAGTTGTGCTCTGTCGCATTTTCCTAAGTCAATTATAATAAATATTAATAACTGAATAACATATTATAATAGACCCATTGAATAATTGTATGACTGCCTTCTTTAACAGTTCTGAGGTAAGTTGCCAAGGACAATATGTAATGATTTCCAATTTCCAGGTTCTTTCTGTTTATATTTGCTGTTTATTTTTAAGGGATTTTTTCGGCGCAGCCAGCAAAATAATGCCTCATATTCCTGCCCAAGACAAAGAAATTGTTTAATTGATAGAACAAACAGAAACAGATGCCAACACTGCAGACTTCAAAAGTGTCTTGCCCTTGGAATGTCTCGAGATGGTAAGGTCATGCTTACTAAACTATTTAAAAAAAGCATGTTCAGGAATACTTCTTATTGACATGTCAGATGCTGGATAAGCAGATCAGATAATCTCTAAATTGAATGTTTACTTTGTGTTTCAGTGTATTGATCAAAATAATTATGTAATTTATTAATGGTTAAAATGCACTGTAATAAAATATAAGGCAACATATTACTATGTTCTGAATACAGACTTATCATTATTGCCTGCACGAGTATTGACATTGCATCTGTAGCCAATACTATTTAATATACAAATCTTTATTTATTTAGTGCCTTTCTATAATGAACACCGTATCATAGTACTTTACAGATACAGGTACATAATACAACTGTTTTCACTCTTTTTTTAAGTAGTTTGAGCACAGGAATGTAAGTGACTTGGCTAGGGACACATAGTGAGTGGGAGCATTCATTGAACCAGCGGGATCTGAGTTTACCCACTGAAAGAACCAGCAAAATGTAGCTCATTTGATTAGGGGTGTACAATCAAATATACTTTATATAGCTATTGTTGGTGCAGTGCTGTACTATAAATAGTATTCTGTTTACAACAACATTTATTTCATTAGCACATTTTCGTACAAAAGATGTATCTGGAGTTGCTTTACGAGATGCCAAAGAAATCAATGAAAAAAAAAAAAAGAAAAACAAATTAAATTAGGTAATAATAATGAATAAATAACAAAAAATAAATTGATACGGACTTGTATATAATGGATATATAATTACTAGAAAAGTATAGTCCTTTTATATAGTATTGTATTATATGACTCTAAAAATTAGTATGATGGTAAGGTCAGATGGCCGGGAGGACAGAAAAAAATGAAAAAAACTCCACATAAGCTGGAGAAAAAAACAAAATCTGCAGGTCAAAGAACCATCCACCCCCACTGGGCAATCTATGTAACATAAACATACTTAAGTCGTTCCTTGTTGTTTCGAGGCTTCATCCTAGAGGATTCAATGCAGTTGGTCTCATGGACAACTGGGCCATCATCCTTCATTCGAGCATCATAATGTTTTAATCAGGTGGTGTTAGCACAAAGCACCACCACAGAAAAAACAGAGAAGAACGCAGAGAAAAGTAGAGATTATTTATGATTTATGTTCACATGATGATGCTACCTAAAATAGTAGTTTTATTCTATACAACACCACATTTAATTATTATTTAGAGGAAACTTACATTAAGAAATGTATTGAATGATTTTACCTTACAAATAAATATCAATGTGCTGTTTTATTTGTTGTTGAACTTTATTTTTGCACTTCCCATGACAAAAACAAGCAATGTTAAAACTTGTGGGTAATCTAAGTACCAGATACTCAAATAAAAGTGCAGGTTATTTCTAAAGGGCAAAGATACACTCATTTATAAGTTTAACATGAAGTGCCTGTCCACAGTTGGGCATAAACCTACTGTAAGTCAAAGAAAATGGATTGAATGAAGGTGGAATATTTCTGTGCTATTCAAAACCAATGTACATTCGTTATATGGCATGCAATAGGAGCAATTAAATCAATTTGCAGGTAGCATGCAGCAGGTAAGGAATTTTACTAAAATAGACATATTTAGTGAGCGAGAGACATGCACTTGTCTGCCATATCACTTCAGCCTGCATCTGCTGTTAGTAGACAGATTGTAATAATAGGCGAACATAAAATTTCATTGTCTGACTGACTAACTAGTGAAGTTTTCCAACCAAAAATTCTATATATGTTTTTGATAAAGTTTTTATCTTTATATGTTAAAGATCAAAAGTTTCAGGGAGGATGTACTTTAGCTTGTGTTACTGCTGGTTGGAGTACTGAACACCCTTTATTATGAATATTGAGCAGACTTTATCATAGAATTTCATTAAGTTTGTGCTAGACTGTAACTGGTAAAATGCTGCACAATATTTATCAATGGTCTTAAAGAGCTTTGTTGAGTCAAGAATATTAGTCACAGATAGTGAATAGAACCCCTAAGTACTGATTTCACCTTTTAGAAATGCATTATCCAGAAAGGTAAAGTACAAATTAACATGCCAGGTTCAAACATTCAGTTAAGGATGTCAGTTCAGGACCAGTGTGAAGAACAATGTAGACTGAGCCTGTGTACACATGCACCTTACTTTCAGAGTTCAGTCACATTGATCATAAGCATCATGATTATAAAGAGAACGGGTCACTACTGAACAATCCAGTGGTTGAAAAGAGACAGCTGATAAAATGAGCCAAGAGAGTAATCTGAGTAACAAAAGGGCTACACTTAGTCCACTAATGGCTGAGTATAAAAGCAATGTATTTGCTTGCCCTTTATGGCACAGTATTAAAATAATTTTAACTTCTATGCCGCCCTCTGTTTAGGAAAATGGAGATGGAGAAAATAATGAAAGAGTTTTCAACAAAGCAAGGCATGTTCACTGTAGTTAGTCCACTTGCATTACCCTTACATGACATTTGATTAATACCATTCTTTATCACAGAATAACGTAATGCACACAATTTTTGAATTGAGTTAAAATATAATAGAAGGTTTATTTAGGAAATTCTTTGTAAGAAATAATATTAAGTCTCCTTTTTCCTCTAGCACTCTTGACATCTGTTCTCTTTTTCTCTTGACTTCAGATATTAACAAATTTGAGTTTACTTTGCTTTTGTAAATCACTATCTTGTTTTCAATTTGTGATTTTGTTACATTTTTTCTTGTTTTTTTCAGCTTTTCCTTGCTTGCAAATTTGTTGAATTTGACACAGTGCCTCTTTAGCATTCACTCTCATTTTTACTTGTGTCTGCTCTGCTTTTTGCTAATTGTAACTGATTGTATGCAAATAATGGGAAAGCCCCCTACAGAAAAATACATTCAAAGAGAAAAAATAGATTTTAGTATAAATACATAGCAAAAACTAGAATTTATTTCAAAATGTCTTATAAAATTAATTATTCACCACATTACTATACAATAAATCTTGGAAGTGTCATCTAATTAGCTAAATAGTAAGAATGAAAGATTGACATTTTTATCATTTTTAATAATATTTTATTCCATTTATCCATTCTATTGCATTCTTTTCCACCCACATACCAAAGGCATCTGTGTTAGGTTAACTGCAGACTCTAGAGGATTCTAGTCCCATAAATATGAGTGTTGTGCCTGTTTCAGGGTTGGTTTCTGAGTTGTAACCAGTGCAGCTTAGGCACTGGCTATCCTGAACTCAATAAATAGGTTAGAAAATGGATAAATGAAAATAATATACCATCATATTATTATTGTTTTTTTTAATCTAGCTGTAAAGTTTGGTCGAATGTCCAAGAAACAACGGGACAGCCTGTATGCAGAAGTACAAAAACACCAGCAGAGACTACAGGAACAGAGACAGCAGCAAAATGGAGAGGCAGAAGCCCTTGCTCTTGTCTACACCAGCAGTATCAGTAATGGCCTCAGTAACCTCAATAATGAAATTGGAGGTACATACTCTAGCGGACATATAATTGACTTGCCAAAAACAGAAGGGGTCAATGCCTATTACAGTGTGGACTCTACGCAGCCTTCTCCAGATCAGTCAGGAATGGACATGGCTGGAATAAAGCAGATCAAACAGGAGCCAATTTATGATGTGACACCTGTTCCCAATTTGTTTACATGTGACTCTTTTCCAGAGGGTCAGCTTGCACCCGGGGTAACTTTGACTGAATTAGGTGAGTAGAATAGTTCCTTCATAAACAAAAGTTGTTTTCTATTAATATTCTGGTTTATTTTGATTTTCTTACTTTCTTTTATGTGATATTAATACTGTGTCATTTTAAGTATGTTGTTTACTGATCATAGATGCACAAAAATATTTTTTCCAGATAATACATACCATAGTATGTATAGCATAATAAGAAAGCATTTAGGGCCATTACCAGAATATGCATTAAGGACTAACTGGATGGTTGTTTGCAGTAGTTTATTTCAGTTTTTTAAAATAAAAATAATATTCATGTAAGCATGTTCAGGTTGCAGTGTATTAATGGTCTAGGAAGCAAATCAAAGAACACAGTCATTTCTACTCAGGTATGTTGTTTTGTTGGGTACAAACTTTTTTGCCCATAATGTTAGTGCACCTGTGCATTAATCATTATGAATTGGGTTGTGTTTCATGATCAAATTACCTCACATTCAGAAATTAAAAGGTGTAGATGAGAGGATTTGTATTTCAGTGACACCATGTAAAAGATGTATAAAGTATTATCTTTATCTACATGCAGACAATTTACAGAAGCAATCAAAAAGGCTCATATACAGTAGATTACTGTAGATTATATAGTGCATTCAGAAATTATTCAGACCACTTCACTTTTTTCCCATTGTTATATTGCAGTCTTTTGCTAAAATCATTTAAATGGATTTTTTCCCCTCATCCAGCAACACTCAATACCCCAGAAAAACAGGATTTAAATATTTGCAAATGTATTAAAAATAAAAAATTGAAATATGACATTCTAACCATTACTCAGTACTTCATTGAAGCCCCATTGGCAGCAATTTCAGCCTGGATTCTTCTTGTGTATGATGTGACAAGCTTCATACCCTCGGATTTGGGGATTTTCTGATTTGCAGAACTCTATCAGGTTGGATGCAGATCATCGATGGGCAGCTATTTTCAGTCTGTTCTGAGATATTGGACTGGGTTCAAGTCCAGGCTCTGGCAGGGCTACTCAAGTACATACTCAGAGTTGTTCCTAACCCACTGTGGTGTTATTTTTTTTATTTCCTGTTGGAAAATGAACCTTCAGCCAAGTGTGAGCTTCAGGGCACTCTTGAGCAACCACTCATTAAGGATACCTCTGTATTTTGCATAAATGTTCCACTTTCCCTTGACCCAGACTAACCTTCCAGTCCCAGCCTCTGAATAACAGCCCCACATCTTTATGCTGCCACAAGAATGCTTCAGTTTTGGAATGGTATTGCGCACATGATGAGCGGTGCCTGGATTCCAACAGACATTGTGCATAGAATTGAGGCCAAAACAATTCAATTTTGGTTTTATTATACCAGAAAATCTTGTTTCTCACAGTCTGAGAGTCCTTTGGGTACCATTTTGCAAACTCCAACCAGGCTTTCATATGTCTTTTATTGAGGAGAGGCTACTACAGTATCTGGCCACTCTGCCATAAAGACCAGATCAAGTGTTGCAGTGATTGTTGTCCATCTGGAAATTTCTCCCATCTCCACACAGGTTCTCTAAAGCTCTGCCAGTGTGGCCATCAGGTTCTTGGTCACCTCCCGTACCAAGGCCCTTCTTCCCTGAAAGTTCTTCTTCCATGCTTTTATTTTTTCCCACCTCCATTACTGCAACTCGCTGTATTCTGGGATTAACAAATCTCTGATACGCAGGTTACAGTTGGTCCAAAATGCTGCCGCTCGCTTTCTGGTTGGGGCAAGAAAGTATGACTCTGTTTCTCCTATTTTAGCTTCTTTACACTGGCTGCCTGTCAGTTTTCGAATTGATTTTAAAATCTTGCTGCTAGTTTTTAAATCTTTACATGGGCTTGCTCCTGCCTATTTATCTGAATTGTGTGTTTTACACCAGCCATCTAGAGTGCTTAGATCTTCTGGTCACTTGTCTCTTGTCGTCCCTCGTACCAAATGTAAAACCAAGGGGGACAAGGCCTTTGCAGCTGCTGCACCTCGCCTGCGGAACTCTTTACCTCATCATATAAAGGAGTCATCTACAATTGAACTGTTCAAAATAAGATTAAAAACTAATTTCTATTCACTTGCATTCCGTAACCTTCAATAATACTTATGGTTTACTCTTTGTGATTATATAACATTTCTATTTATTATGTATCTTATTTTATGTTCATATATTTTATTTCTATTTATGTTTTTACTGTATGTAATTTGTTTTGTTTTTCTTTTATTTTATTATTGTGAAGCACTTTGGCCACAGCATTACTATGTTGTTTTAAATGTGCTATATAAATAAATTGACATTGACATTCCCTGATTGCTCAATTTGGCTGGGTGGCCAGATACAGGAAGAGTCATAGCTGTCCCAAATGTCTTCTAGTAAAGTATTCTGAAGGCTACTGTGCTCTTGGCAACCTTCATTGCTTCATTATTTTTTGCAAACCTCTTCTCCAGGGGCGTCATGTATAAAGAGTGCGTATGGACAAAAATGTTGCATACACCCGTTTCCACACTCACAACACGATGTATAAAATCTAAACTGGGCGTCAAGCCACTCACATTTTCATGCCTGGTCAATCCCTTGCATATGCAAGTTCTCTGCTTGGTTTTGCAAACTGGTGGCACCCAGCATCAAAGCAGTGCTACTGTTCCTGTGTGGTTTCCCTTTATTTTATAGATTCACATCCCTGACACAACTTTATCAAATACAATGAAATTAACCGCATATCGTTTATTAGTTTAAGGTATCTGATTGTAATCAACTTGTAACCATATAATGGTGCACAGAATTGCCAAACTATTCCAAGTACTATAACTGCTTTAGCGTTGTTACTGTCAGTGCACCACTCAGAGTATTTAATCCACTGTATCTGAGTGTGGAATCACAGCTGTACAGCAGCTGATCAGAAAGCTCTACCGCAGATTGTGTCAAGAGCTGGGAGAAATATCGGGATAAAGCTTCTAGCACATGCTGCCTCAACCATGTGTACAGTCTATTTAAAACTTCTCCCATTCACCAAACGCTTCAGAGCCTTTCCTGTACGGACCTCGCGGTTCAGAAACAGTTTCATCCCAAGAGCTATAAATGCACTCAATCAATCCATCAAGTGCTCCCGGTAGAACTGTTTGTACTTATAAGTACAACTACCTCACTGTAAACTTGCATTACAGCTATAATATTGCACAATCAGAACCACTTATGCTTTCATATTGTATATTTTTTACAGTTTTTTTATCCTATTATCATTATTATTATTGTTGTTGTTATTTTACCATTTTATAGGAAAATAAGTTTTAGAGGATTTGCATATTGAATCTCATTGTACCATGCAATAACAATAAAGGAATGCAATTCAGTTGAGAGTGCATATTTACAGATGATGGGGACTGGCTTCTAAGTCAATTTAGACTTCCAAGCGCTATCTTTGTGGAGCTCATGATATCATTTTAAAGAGGAAATGCATTAAAGTATATATATTACATTATACAGATACATTTTGAACTTCATTTAAAAAATGTATATTGTTAATGATTAAATATGCAAGGACTTTGTGGCGCAGCATCAGCGATGAGCTGGCATAATGTTCAGGGATTGTTCCTTCCTCGTGCTGTATGCTTACTGGGGCTGGCATGAACCTGCATGGATAGATGAATGGAATAATTAAACGTGTACTTCAAAGATATTTTAATGTTCCTTAAAAGTTTAAAAGAATTGGCAATCTAAGCTTACAGATGGCTTGACATTTATTAAAGAGCTGATTGTTTGGTGATTGGTTATTTGGAGAAAGAAAAGGAAGGACAGGAATTGGGAGTTAATATGTTTGAAAGAGTCAGTACTGCTGCAGTAAATTATTTCATCAAGAGTCACGGACAGGGCAGCAAGCATCTTGCGAGAGGCAGGAACAATCTCTGGAAGGGGTGCTAGCTCGTCGCTACCACTGTGCCAACGTGCTTCAATGTTTTATACATGCTTTAATTCCTATCATCATGAAAATGATATCAAGTATACATCTTAGTATTTAAATTGTTCAGAGAGCTGTAACATCATGAATGTAATGCATTCTGTGTCCTGTCGGCATAAGAGAAAGCCCGTTTAAGAAGCATGTGCTGATTCACACATGTAAGAGTACATAGAATACAAAGCATTTAACATGTTACTTTACTTTCGATGGCATTTGAGAAACTATTACATTAAACGATTTTAAGATGAAGTTTATGATGTTCTACTTTAATGACAAATTAAACCATGTGATTAAAGTGGAACCTTCGACCTTTTTTCACACTGTGTCCCAGTTTTTTTTTTCTTTTCTCTGTACCCTAATACGTTTCCATATGACACTCAGACGGTGGGCTACAACTCACCTTTTCACGGCAACTTTGATATCTGACTACCTTGGTATTTATTTTGGGCACTGTGTGACTTTCTGAACTCTGCCACTCGATCAACTTCCATTTGTTGTTTATATCACTGCTTAAACCAACAAATAGTATGTTTTACCTTGCCTCTGCTTGGTATTCACTGAAATTCTTCTTTTTCCCCATGCTTTTGTCATTGTCTTTTTACAGAATACAAAGCGTAAGGGGCTATTTATATTTATTTACATATTCAAAGAGGTGTAATTCTCGGAGGAGCCGGGGTGGAGCGACAGGTGCGTGCACGAGCTTTACTTTTCACGCTGACCAGGATTTATGGAGTGGAAGTTGGCGTACGCACAGATTTATGCATCATGATTTTTTTGTGCGTACGCACATTTACGCTTTTGTCCGTACGCCATGTTTTAGTATGAATTTTTTGCACGCCGTTATGCATGAGGCCCCAGAGCTGTGTCTCAACATAATACTTACTCTAGGTTTTACAGTCAGTTTGTTCATTCTCTTGGCATGGTCTTGGTTGTGATACACATCTTTAGCTGTGAGAACTTCTGTAGCTGGGTGTGTGCCTTTCCTGATCATGTACAATCAACTGAATTTACCATGGGTGGACTCCAAACAAGGTGCAGAGACATCTCAACGATGACCAATAAAATGGGGCGCATCTGTACCAGATTGCAAGTGTGATCAGAAATTGTTTGAACGCTTTTGTGAATGTGATATTCCAGTTTTAAATTTTCAATACATTTGCAAAAGTGTCCAAAATCTTGCTGCTTGATGTAGTATAAAATTAATCAAAATGATTTTAACATAAGGTTGTAACATAACAAAAAAGTAACGGGGTCTAAATACTTTCTAAATGCACTGTATATCATGATATGTGAAATACAAGTCGAGGTTATGTTTAAACTATATAACACACTACTGAGGTCTCACCTGGACTGCTATGTACATTTTTGTTCTCCATAATAGAAAAAAGACAGAAGTGCAAGAGAAACTCCAAAGATGAGAGACAAGGCTGATTTGGAAATAATTAGATTTGAGGAAAAATTAAAGGAGTTCAACAATATCAGTTTAAGCAAACACAGATTAAGAGGCAACATGATGGAAGTGTTTAGAATTATAAAGACAATTAGTACAGTGGAGCCCTACTGTTACTTTAAAATAAATTCTTCATCATGAACACAACAACACAGATGGAAACTTGCTAATAACAAATTTCAAACAAATGTTACAAAGTTTTCCTTCACATGAAGAACTCTAGATATATAGAATAAATTACCAAGTAGTGTGGTAAAGAATAGAACTTGGGGAACCTTTAAAAATTTGACTCAATGTTATTTTGGAGAATCTAGGAGAATAAAAAATGTGCTAATGTTCTAAAATTCACACCATCCTGAATCATCCTGAGTGGTATCACTGTCAGACTAGGTTAACATTTAGATCTATTACAGTAACACACAAGGAATTTAATAAAATAGACTCTGGCTACCTGAACTAGCAGGAGCTAAGACTAATGTACACAAAATTGTGCTAAAGTCATCAGTAACATATTCACATTGGACTGATTGTCATTAGCCTTTCAAATGATTAGAACATAGATGAATCAGAAAACGATTTTTATTGCTGTGCTATTAAAAATAACAGACTGTGTTATTTCTTAATGCTACCTAAAAAGAAAAAAATAATATGCATGTTTGACTGATTGACAGATTCACTCAGTAACTCACTCATCAGCATCGTGTTAAACAAATCTGGTTTTAACAAAACGTAAATTTCAGTATAACAAATGCTTTTTTAGATCAAAAATGGCTACCAAAGATAATAATGCAATGCAAAAAATACTTAATTCCACACCTACTTTTTCAGCGCCAAATTTCTGGAACCCTGAAACAGGCTGTCTCAAAGAAACACACAGTTTGTTGCGAAATTTCCAGACTCGGGCAGTCTCAGCAACAGTGTAGGTGCGACATCATACACATAGCCGAGTGTGTACCTAGCATCCACGTGGGTAGTTGTGTGGTGTGCAGATACTGTACTTTTCAAGTTTCGTAGCGGTTCTCAAAGTTTTCTTTGAGATGAACAAAAAAAGAGAGAAACAGCATCAGTTTACGCTGAAAGAAAATTAACAATCCTGGAAAAAATTGATTCCAGAATGAAGAAAAGTGACGTGGTGAAAGCATTTGGAATTGCAACTTCAGTGCTGTCAACAATTTTGAAGGACTGAAGAAAAATAGAAGACAAAGTTAAAGAACAGTTGTTGAGACCTGAATGAAAAGAAATTAGAAGCTTTTCATGTTTGCAAGATTTGAGAGCATGGAATATCCTAATTACTGGACCGACATTATGGGAAAAGGCTTTAGAATTCACAAAACTGTTGAAAATCATTACTTTCAAGTGAGTGTTGGATGGCTTAACAGTTTAAAGAATGCTATGGAATAAGTTCCAGGGTGATTTGTGCAGAGGAAAACAGTATACCACAGGAACGAGTTATGGAATGGCATGCTGGTGAAATTAAGAAAATAGTGGCAGAATACAATGGTAACGGCATTTTCAATGCTGATGAGGCTGGATTATTTTATCAATTGCTTCTGCATTGTACCCTAACTGTTAAAGGAGATCCATGCAAAAGAGGGAATAAATCAAAACTTTGTTTAACCATCCTGTTTTACTTCAATGCATCTGGTAAAATAAAACTGAAACCAGTGATTATTGAAAGATATTCAAAACAACAATGTTGTAAGAATATACAGTCACTTTCTTGTGATTATCCAGCAAACCAAAAAGCTTGGATGACACAAGGAATATTTAATGAATGCCTGAAGAATTTGAACACACAAAAGAGAAGACAAAGAAGAAAAATTCTTATTTTAATTGATAATTGTTTGTCATATAATTTAACATGCAAATTAGAACAAGTTAGAGTTGAATTTTTTCCACCAAACTGTACAGCAGTCCTGCAACCTTTGGATCTCAGTATTGTTTGTGCTGTAAAAATGCATTACAGGAGTCAACATATTAAAACAATATTGTTGAACTTAGTTTCAGAAAACAACAAAAAAAAAACTGATGTCAAAGAAGCTTGTGATATGATTTGTGTAGCTTGGTGGTCAGTAAAAGTATCAATAATTGTTAAATGCTGGAAGAAGGCCTCAATTATTGAAATCAACGATGAAATTTAGATGATGGGAACAGATCGGGCCAAAGAAGTGGAAACTGAAGTGAGAGAAATGTCTAGCTCTATAGTTGCTAAAGGGGCAAATTATGAGGAGTACATTGATGCAAATAATAACTTAATGATTATGAGTGAGCTAACTGAGAAGGACATTATTGAAAATTTACAGCCATCTGCATTGAATGTCTTAACTTTAGAAAGTGAGAAAGAGGATGATGAAAATAACATGACAGCTATTACAAAGGTTTTATGTTCTGAAGCAATGGATGGACTAAAAAAGAGACCACTGATGTCCCAGAAAGTGTTTCTGAAAAAAATATACGATGTAGAAAATGTGATCATAAATACTGCTAAAAAAGTTCTGTGCTGTCAAAAATGACTTCATTTTCTGTATTCATACCTGTATTTCTATATAAAAAGTGCATATAATGTCATTTTCATTCAGTTTTCATTCATACCTGTATTTCTATTTAAAAAAAAAAAGTTACATTTAACTTCTCGTTTTCATTTTGTGTTCATTCCTGTATTTCTATTTTTTAAAAAAAAGTTACTTCCAATGTCATTTTCCTTCAGTGGACATGCCTGCTTCTATTAAAAAAAGTTACATCCAACGTCTCATTTTCTTTCTATATTTTCACACCTGTATTTCTATAAAAAAAGGTGAATCTAACGTCTCATCTTCATATAAAATATTTTTTGTCATTTAAGAAGCACTGTTTATTTATACAGGTATTGTATAGCTTGGGTTACAGAAATGCACGAGAGACAGGAAGGTGAGCCTAGATTTCAAAGGAAAATATAGGTACTTTATTACTGTATAGAGAAGGCAGGTACAGTGTCAAGACTTCGTTCAAAATAGTAGCTGCAAGGATCAGTGACATGGACAATCGTTCTGCTTTAGCTCCCATCTTCAGATTAGAAGAACACCAACCGCTCGGAATCACCACTGTGGCAGATTTGGCCTGGAGAAGAGAGATCTCAGAATGGATCAAAGCCCGGTGTTAAATATTCTAACATTGTGCAACATTCACGTTACGTGGCAAGCCCAATCATGCATAAGACAACCAGTTACTTTGCCCTTTGGTTTACTGCTTCCAGGATGGTTGGGTGTGCAGTCAGTGTCAAAAAATGGGGTAGATACAATACACAATAAATCACACAGTAATAATCTGCAATTCACATAACCTTAAAAATACTTTGAAATTAATTTCTTCTTGGCTTGAGCACGACTGCCCATTTTAATTTTAATAAAATGGGTCTTGCAAAGCTATTCAGTTATGACAAATGTTAGGAAATATCAGAAATGAAAGGAAAAATTAATTGCAAAGAGTGACCATTTTGGATATCAGGTGAATGTGAGGTGAAGGCACTTTGATGGTAAATTATAGGGTGACCAGATTTCCACAGTGGAACAATTTTTTAGCATGCATGCCCACACATAAGGCCAGTCCTTGTTTCTTTGGCTGCTTTATTTCATCATCATCAGAGAGGGATCAGGGCATGGAAAAACTAACACTTTCAGAGTGAAATACACACAGTGCTTGAAGTGGAACCAAATCAATGTCAGTAATGTCTGTTGTTTTCTGCTCATTGTCCTTTTCACATTGCTGTTCAAATCTAACACATGTTCTTAATGCAGCTTTCCCTGTCTGAGTTTTGACTGTGCTATCATTAGTATATTACATGGGTGGGTGTTTGGTGGTATGGGGTTTTGTGCCCCTTGGAGTTTTGTAAATATATTCTAAGTATATTGTGCAGATTTTTGTGTCAGCAGAGCAATTATTAGATGGGTAACCTGTTAAAACCGAGACATTTTGATATTCTTTAGTTATTTATTGAGCAGCATGGTACTACATTCATATCTAGATGGCCTTTTGTTTTCCATGTTTGCATGTTATACCTTAACAGTTAGGAAAATCATTTAACCTATCTGTTACAAATTAAAACAGCCAGAGGACTGAGGTGCTGATGCACCACTTCTCTTCTGTTTACGCTAGGGAATCCATTCCTGGGCTCCCGATTACCGGGATTCCCAGACATTTTTCATTTCCGCATTCCAGGGAATGAAACTGCTGTAATTCCTGGGAAACCAGGAATGGCCAAGCGCGCATGTATAGTGTGTAAAAATATAAAAATCGATCAAGAAATAACAGTGTTATAGTTGAAAATAATTAAGTGGCACTTTTTTTTGGCCCACGGTGTAGTGTGTTGCCGATTAATTCAGTCAACAACAGACCAGCAGCAGTAAGTCTCCTGGCTCTGAATTAAGACTGAGCACAGTGGACTGGGAGGAGTCTGCACTCTGCAGCTCACGAATGCTGGGACGGGGTAGACTTCATTGACGTCTGTCAGACAACAGCTTTGAACAGCACCTTGAAATTGCAATGCGTCAGTCTTTTGCATCTGCATTATCTGTGCCAAGAAACTTGCCATCACAGAATGGTGACAAGAAACGGGATGCATCAGTAAAAGCTTAAATGGCGGTATTTCAGAGCAACGGCAAGCGCAGGCGTTGTTTAAAACAAGTGTATCAGTATCTGATGATTGTGCTGCCTACTTCATTGGAGGCAGAGCGTGCTTTCTCAGCGGCTGACGTACTCTGCACGAAGGTGTGCTCTCGCCTGGACGACCGCACGCTGCTTTCTACACTCTTATTACCGCAACTAACTAGATCAGGGGTGCCCAATTCGTCAATTGCGATCGACCAGTAGATCGCAAAGGTAGTGCAGGTGGATCGCGTTGCATTCAAAAAAAAATTTTTTTAAAGGTTAGTCTATCATATATCATCCCTATGGCATTTGCCACTTGATTGACATACAGGCCAGTCTGAGATCTCTTTTCTTCTAACACACTGGTCATCCCGCACGCACGATCAAACGCACAAGCTACTGCAAAACTCCGGCTGTGATCTAGTTAGCCTTCCAATTTATATCGACTAAAGAGGGATTTAAAAAAAATTGTTTGGGAAGGGCATGGGCTGGATGTGGAATTGGAAGAGGATTTTTAGTTCTCACAATGTCACAATCGAAGTGTGTTTGTCTGACGTCCGAGGTTCAGTCCCCGATGAGGGGTGCAGTGGAGTGTGTACGCCTGATAAGCCCTATATAGGGTGAAACATGTGTTGCGTACATTTTGCATTATTTGACAGTTAACTATGTAACATTCTATGATCTGCTTCTCGCAACTGAGAGGGCACCCGTGGCAGATGTTTGCTGACTCGCAGACCAACCACACGTTACCTGGTAGGTAACCACCCATACAATCAGATTGTGATTCAGACTCCGAATGCTATGTGTGTGTGTGTGTGTATATATATATATATAACATTTTTAATGCACGTAAATCATTTTGACCTGGTCAGTAGCTCGCAAGCCGAAAAAGTGTGGGCACCCCTGAACTAGATACATGTACTTATATGACAGCATAAACTGCTTTTAGATAAGGTTAGTCTTTTATTGGTGTCAACATATTGCAGTAGTTTTATTAAAAATAAGTGTTGGTCGTTCTAAAACCGTTCACATGTGAGATGCACGTGCACTGTGTCATCCCCGGGAGCCCGGGATTCCCGGGAATGACATGCAGGATTCCTGAATTCCCGGGAATGGATAAACCCCTCTGGGAATGGATTCCCTAGTTTACACTCAACGTGCTGGGAAGACTTCATCAAGCAGAAAAATCTTGCTGAGGTAGAGAGTAGTCAATGACAGCAACTTCCTACCCACGCACACAGTCCACTGGTGTTTCATTAACATGTATTGGGCTCCCTTTGCTATCAGTACTGTCTATCAGAGGTGAAAACCAGGAAATTTTACAAAATATATAAGCTGGTCTAACTGTTGTAATGGTAAAATTGATACAGTGAACTAATTCATAGTTGAAGTCACACGAAATGTTTCTCTCTTTTAAGATAGCCAAGCTTGCATATTCACCAATGCTTGTCAACGGGAGATTTTTAAATTTTAAAGCTGTATACTGTGTGATCTGTTCAAGATATCTCAATGAAAGTTGAATTGTCACAACAAATTTCCTAGTACTAAGTGTGGCACGTTTCAGCAAAATATACGTATAAAAAAATTATAGTATATATAAAATATATACATAGGGTGTCAAGTTTTTTCATGGGGACAGACAGTTGGACAAACAGAGAGACAGGCATTGGCTATCGTTATACAGTCATGGCCGAAAGTATCGGCACCCCTTGAATTTTCCCAGAAAATGCCCCATTTCTCCCAGAAAATTGTTGCAATTACAAATGTTTTGGTATATACATGTGTACTTCCTTTATCTGCTTTGGAACAACACAAAAAAACAGAAAAAAAAAGCCAAATCTGACATAATTTCACACAAAACACAAAAACCGGGCTGGACAAAATTATTGGCACCCTCAACTTAATATTTGGTTGAACGCCCTTTGGAAAAAATAACTGAAATCAAGCTCTTCCTATAACCATCAACAAGCTTGTTACACCTCTCAACTGGAATTTCCGACCACTCTTCTTTTGCCAACTGCTCAAGGTCTCACAGATTTGAAGGGCGCCTTCTCCCAACAGCAATTTTGAGATCTCTCCATAAGTGTTCATTCGGATTTAGATTCGGACTCATTGCTGGCCACTTCAGAACTCTCCAGCGCTTTGTCTTCAACCATTTCTGGGTGCTTTTAGAGATATGTTTGGGGTCATTGTCCTGCTGGGACACCCATGACCTCTGACGCAGACCCAACTTTCTGACACTGGGCCCTACTTTGCGCCCCAATATCTTTTGGTAGTCTTCAGATTCCATGATGCCTTGCACACAGTCAAGGCACCCAGTGCCAGTAGCAGCAAAACATCCCCAAAACATCTTAGAACCTCCACCATGTTTGACTGTAGGTACTGTGTTCTTGTCTTCATAGGCCTCATTCCGTTTTCTGTAAACAGTAGAATGATGAGCTTTACCAAAAAGCTCTACCTTGGTTTCATCTGTCCACAACACGTTCGCCCAGAAGGATTTTGGCTTCCTCAAGTACATTTTGGCAAACTCCAGTCTGAATTTTTTATGTTTCTGTGTCAGCAGTGGGGTCCTCCTGGCTCTCCTGCCACAGCATTTCATTTTGTTCAGATGTCGACGGATAGTTCAAGCTGACACTTGATATTGACTCTTGCACCCTGAGTCTGCAGAACAGCTTGAATATGTTTTGAAGTTGATTGCGGCTGTTTATCCACCATTTGGACTATCCTTTGTTGCAGTCTTTTATCAATTTTTCTCTTCCGTTCATGTCCAAGGAGATTAGCTACAGTGCCATGTGTTGTGAATTTCTTGATTATGTTGCACACAGTGGACAAAGGAACATGAAGATCTCTGAAGATGGACGTGTAGCCTTGCGATTGTTGATATTTTTCCACAATTTTTGTTCTCAAGTCCTCAGACAATTCTCTGCTCTTCTTTCTGTTCTCCATGCTTAGTGTGGCACACTCAGACACACAACAGAAAGGTTGAGTCAACTTTTCTCCATTTTAACTGGCTTCAGGTGTGACTGCTATATTGCCAGCACCTGTTTCTTGACACAGGTGAGTTCAAACGAGCATCATATGCTTGAAGTAAAACGATTTACCCACAATTTTGAAAAGGTGCCAATAATTTTGTCTGGACCATTTTTGGAGTTTTGTGTGAAATTATGTCAGATTTGGCTTTTTTTCTCTGTTTTTTTGTGTTGTTCCAATGCACATAACGGAAATAAACATGTGTATACCAAAACATTTGTAATTGCAACAATTTTCTGGGAGAAATGGTGCATTTTCTGGGAAACTTCCAGGGGTGCCAATAATTTTGGCTATGACTGTAGGTGCTTCTTTTGGTTAGAATATTAATCTTGGTTCTCAATGGTATTATTTTACTTTGCTGTGGATCCCCGCTAGCAGTTTGTCCCTTATTTCTGGTGACTCTGATATGTGGGTCCATGTTAAAAACTCCTGGCAGAGTAATACCCCAAGAAGAACAGTTCTCTCACCCTGGTTTAAATTTGAAATGGTACCATATATTTCCAGAATCTCTGAAATCAATAAAGCATATTCAGTAATCAGAAAGATACAGGAAAGGCAGTACTCCTCTCTAGGTTACTTCCATCATGATAACATCATGTTTAATGTTATCACTTTTGCCCTTTTTTTCTGGTCACATCTGGAGCAAATGCAGTAAGATAATGCATGTAGCTAACTTTTGTTATCACAAAAAAGAAATGCAGCTAATCTTTAAATGTTTTAATGTGAATAAAGCAGCAAATCTTCAGTTTTTCTTTCCTATCTCCAAAAACACCAACTGAAAACTAATGTACAAAATCAAGTAGGAAGGTGAGAGTTTGTTCTGCCTATGGAAACAACAGAATATTCAGCAACAAAGGACTGGGAATAAAGCCAAACTTGTAACCTTTTAACACATAATTGATCTAAAGCCTGATACCAAAACCATCTAAACCAAAACATTAACCAAAACTTCCATTCGAATACCAGGGTCAAGCTCCACTTTAGTCCTTCTGTGCTACCAACCGGCACAGCAATGATTTCTTTTTTAATCCAGAAAATTGGAAAAAGCATGTAGTGCACCACAATTTTAAATAGGATCCCAGAAGTTATGTAATAAAAGAATGTAATCATGTTAGTGCTAACTTTCTGACATCATCTACTGTCAGAAATATGTTTTTGTGTTTAGTAATGGTGATGTGGGGGCAGTCATGCTATGACCAGCCACCGCACTACAGCATGTAGTATGGTCCATGTGTGTATATATACTATATGATTGATGCCATGACATGCTAAGAGCCTCACTCTATAATGCAACAAAGGAGACTCCTGACTGTGCATACATTATACCTGGCATGGCCAAACAAAGATTAAATTAAAAGATCATTTTTTTCCTTATTTTTAGTATATTCATGTATGTGATAGACAGAGAGAAAACAAAGTGAGCTTCAAGCATGCATTGCTAAATAATCAGCACAACTGATGTATGTTATCCTTATTGAAGCAGAATTACTTATTGGAAAGCTTGGTCTACTGTCCACACAATTTAAGTAATGAGAAAACACACCTAAATTGTTCACATATTTTTCAATTATTCTGTCTTTCTTTAAAACATTTTTAACATCTATAAGCTCATTCTATCTAAAATCACAGATACAAATATTTGATCTCACATCTTTCTAAAATCCCTCCCAGTTATTCATTTCTTGTATTGCATTTTGTCATCAAAAATAGGAGACACAAAGTAAGATTTGCCTTTTTCCTAATCCAGTGGATTTTCCATGACAATCTGTCTGACTTTGAATGTTGCTTACTATAGGCTAATGTATTCTCAATGTACTGTAATTCTCATCCTTCAGCATGCCTTGGGGAGAGCACTTGTTTAGCTGATCATAGCAATGGGTTATAAATTAAATTTATGTTTTGCGAAAGAAAGAGATAAACAAAAAAGAAAGTAGATTACAGGGGTGCCCTGTTTAATATCTAGGTTGAAAGATGAAGAAATGAAAATAAACCAAGTTTAGACAGGTTCAGAATATGAACTTACAAACCCTCAAGTCCTCAGAGTTTTTCTTAGGAAGAGCTCTGGCCAAGGTGAACAAGGTTTTCATGTTTATTCTGAGCCTTTATAGCTGAGGAAGTGGAAAGGGTGGGGCTAGCAACATCAGAAGTGGAAATGACATCACTAGTCTTCCAAGGTTTTCTCCTCCATAAAGGAAATAGTGTTAGTGATTGTGTACACCCAAGAACTTCCCCATATTTTCAGACACAGACACACCCATGGGATTTGCCCTCTAGATCTAGGGCTTTTTCTTAGATTTTCTGGACTTCCAGAAGTGCAGATACCTTAGTGGATTAATGCTGATAAATCAAACACCAAAATGTTGTGTCTTTCTCTGGCAAATGTCTTTATTTTATTAGATCTTTTTTGGGTTATGTTTGTCAGAAAGTTTCTTTTTTTTCATAAGTTTATGTTCTCATAAACATAAACGGGCCTCATATTTTCTATTATGTTCACTAGGTGAATTACTAAAAAACATATAAATAGCTGAATAACATAATATAATGAAATGTTAGTTCCTTTTCCACCTTTAAGAAACATGTATTTATAATACAAATGTAATAGCATCAGATATTGAAACAAAATACCATCTGGGAAGCACATATGGTTAAGTTCACCAGATGTTAGAATAATATGGTGGTAATAAAGTGTTAAAAATGTAAAAGCATTTTTTTGAATGTCTCCTCCTAGAAGTAGGTTATAGTTAGAATACTTGCTCTAGGTATATTCTATATAATTTTATTTGAGATATATATGTTCAATATTACATTTCTAACTGAATTTGCACAAATTAGGACTGTGTCTTGTCAATGACTAAATTGTATTTCTTTCCTGAGATTCTAATGGAAATGTTCCATTCATAATGTTGTCTTAAATCATCGACGGGTGCACTGTTTAAATAAGCTTTAAATAATAACTCGTATAGTTTCCTCTATAGGTATGATGGATTATGCTGGCCAGTTTTCTTTTAACAAAGCTTCTAACTTGCAAGTACCAAAAATAGTTTGTTACTGGAAGATTATATTTGATGTGTAATTGTTCAATGGATGCATACACATTGTCAATGTGGAAGTTTCTGAAAACCAAGCAACATCCATTAAATAAATACAGCAGAGAGTAAAGATGTGGAGAACTTTTATGTATAGGAGCAACTGGCCTTAAAGTGTCACTTACATTGGTGCAATATTTTGAAAGTATGATGTATCTCTGGATTGCCAGTAGTAATGGCAGATGCACAGAGCAAAGGAAACTGGAAAGGGTCTGAACAGGATTTTCTTTACATAGCTAACCATGAATATGCAATTTTATGGCCGTCTAATTTGCTCAATCACAAAGCAAAGTACATATACAGAATTTGCAACTCAGGTGGAAATATTCTAAGCTACTTGGTTTCATGCTCCACCCTTGTGTTAGGTCTTTGCAAAGCTCATTTCTGTATGTTTCCATTTTGCATTCTCAATGAACAGAATGAGACTAGAGTTTTTAAAAAAGCATTTGTCAATATATATATACAGTAGAAACAATCTGATTTATAAGTGTATGTATGATCCAGGCAGATGTGATCAGTTATTGTTCATGGATAATGTAAATAAAATTACATCTGTAAACATTCAAAGCTTTGAGTGGTAATTTTTGAGGAGTTACCAGTATTAGAGGTTGCTGGAAGAATCTTCAACTGCCTGGGGTTTGGGGTGTCTAATGAAAATATATGTACAGTATCATGTGCAGTACTGTAATGTGTATAGGACTGACTGCCTAATATATGCACATAAATTTGCATCAGATCTGTGTAGCTAAAGCAGCTTTTTATTAAACACTCAGAGTAAACTTTTGCCATCCTCTTAAAAAGTCTCATTTAATGCTTAATAAATATATCACATCTGCAATACTGGCTGTTATTTCAAATATTACAAACTGTTATGTTTCAGGAACAAAGTGTATCGAAAAAAAACCTTGCACATAATAGTGAAATCAGTTGAATACTCATCAGTTATTTAATGATAAGACATTAGACTAGGTAATGAGTAGAAAAGTTTTACATTTGTACAATATACTGTGGGTATTCCCTAAAGCAAATAAAATATCATAATGCCCAGCTACTCCAATTTAGGCTTGTGGTCACCTAAAGCCTTTCTTGGCAGAATTACAAGACTTACTCACACAAGACCCAGTACTTTACACAATGGCAGTTTAGAGTTGCCAGTGTATCTGATCTGCATGTTTTTGGGGAAGTAAAAGAAAAATCCCAGCATACACACAGAGAATGTTCAGATTCTGCACATAAAGGTACCATTTGCAAGATTCAAACCCATAATTCATGACGCTGCAATGTGCATCTGTTAATGAAATGGACTGAAAAGGTAACATTTCATAATCACACAAAAGAAGCAGGAGAAAATACATTACATCTGCAAGCCTTGTCCAAAAAATAAGTTAACTAAAAAACTAAAAAGAATAAATGCACCAGTTTCCCACTAGCAAATTTTTAACCTAAAAAATTTCAGAACTTTTGTTTTATCAATAATCATGTTAGTAATTTTCAGCTATTTTGGTTTTGGCCAAAATATAAAACTGAATTTTGGTTAGTCTCTAATGCAAAGCTAAAGACTTTACAAATAAATAAAAGCAAAAACACCTTTTAAAAGCATGCAAAGACTGATTTTCATTCATTAACTAGCATCTTTTTATTTCCAGAAAATGTGTTTGTAATGTTGCTTTCAAGAAAGGCTCCAATTGGAAAATAAATAGATAATGTAAGTGACTATGTTTAAACTTTAAAATGTACAGTATTAAAGAGTAATTCAATTAATTTAAACTGAATAAAATTCAGTAGTTATTTTCCTGTTTGAATCCTACAACTAAGCTTTTTAAAAAATGGAATGCTAGAAAATATTCATAGACCACAACTGATTGTGCATTTTATCGTTACTTGTGTACTAATGATACATACACGTGATACATTTTCTTCTGCTTTTCTATATTTTTCCATCTTGATGTACTAGTGATATCAAAATTATACCACAAAGCACTTAACATTTTATGAGAAAGAATGAAATACCTATTAATGCAATGTCATTACTTTTCATGTGTTTTGGAGTTTTGCTTTGAATTATTTATGGGATTCTGTGACTTATTTATGTTTGTGACTTAGTTATGTTCCTTTTGTCCATTTGAAATAAATGGGATCTTAGATATATTGAAACAAAAAAAATGAATCTTAAATTTATTAAATTGATGTTACAGATAGATAATACACAAGGGTGGCACAATGATGCAGTGATTAGTGCCACCGCATTGCTGCTGTATGCAGCTGGGTTTGGTTCCCAGTCAAGACAATGCCTGTTGGGAGTTTGTATGCTCTTCTCATGTTTGTATTCCATTTTCCTATATATATATATGTGTGTGTGTTAGGTTAATTTGTATCTGTATAATAATCTGGCACAGTGTGGGTATGTGTGTGAGATGCTCTATGATTGACTGGTATCCCATACAGAGCCAGTACCTTGCTATGTGCCTGATTTTAGTTTGGATAGGCTTCATCTCTTGTGAGTCTGTAATGGAGAAAGTGGCTTACAAAATGAAGGAATGGAAGAGTAGACAGATAGTAAAGAGGTTACATTTTTTTACAACCAGATTCAAAAGTGAAGATTGGTATTAAATAAAAAAAACAGATAATAAAAGAGGGAAATACTAGGGTAAATGCATATACATACCATCCATCCGTGAACCTGCTTTATCCATTACAGATTCACAGATGACAGATACCTATCCTGTCAGCATGTGGGGCAAGACAGGAAGTAATCTTTCACAGAAGTACAGA
Organism: Polypterus bichir lapradei; assembly: GCA_026402145.1. Classification (NCBI taxonomy): domain Eukaryota; kingdom Metazoa; phylum Chordata; class Cladistia; order Polypteriformes; family Polypteridae; genus Polypterus; species Polypterus bichir. Next base: position 9,145,025 of record JANRMT010062822.1, read on the forward strand.
AAATTCCAGAAAGCACGGTTGTGTGATTATTTACATCTCACTAATACTGGGTCAGTTTTGTGCTGCTGTTTAGTGTGGGTGACAAAGTGTGCTCCTGTAATGTATTTCTTATAAATAAATGTTCTGAAATCACTCTGCAAAGGGTCTGGTGTATACTGTATATATTCAATAAATCTATTGGAGGGCAGCAAGTGAACTCTTCATTTTACTTGACCCATTCTGACTAGACAAAGACATTCCTAAGCTTATTTAGACATACATAACAAACGCTGGCTGTGAAGTAGTAAATCATCCAACAGAGTATGTAAAGTAACTAGGAAATCCTAAGTTTTTTCATATCAATAATTTGTTTTCTTTGTACTTATTTTTCAAAGACGTACAGCTAGGTCACATATACTGTACACAGCCACATGCTGAAATTCTGTACTAATACAATTATCTTAATTAAGGCTTTTTATATTGTATTAGTGAAACATCTATGATATATATAGTTAACCCCAACACCATGAACATTTATATAGTAACAGTACAACAATATTTAATGTAGTTAGTCAAGGGCTGCATCAGTGTGCATCTGGAAAGGATAAAAAAAGTTAAAGGTTATTTTCATGCTGAAAAGAAAAAGGTAACAGAGACAAGAATGTATATTTTATATATTTTTATTATATTCACTATGGCAGAAATATAAAACATGAATTCAGAGATAGTACTATACATTCTACAACAACAAAATACAGCAGACATGGATCTCGCAGCATTACGATAATAATAAAACAACAATAATAAATATCAATTCAAAGATATAAACATGTAACGTTTACTAAACAGAACAAGTAACACGTGGGCAATGACAGCAACTGATCTATATAGTGATCAGTAAAAGATCAAGCTGATGTACTGTATGTGATTTCACAACTAAATGGCCCAAGGATAAAGCCAGGAGCCTTTTTCTGGCACAACATTGAACGCTATGGTGTCAGTTGCTGGATGGAACTCAAACAGTCTGTTGCTTGTGTGCATGAAGTCCAAGGTAGTAGAAAGGACTTTCTTTCTGTGTCTCTTGTTATAAATGTATAGTGTGGATTGGAGAGTGGCCCTGTTAGTGAATAATATCCTGCACAGTGTGGCATTTGTTAAGTAAGAACTTTCCAGATTGTACTAAATCTCTTTGTTGTAAAGTGTTATACTTAAAACATTTCTATTCATTTACATCATTTGCAGTTTTATATCAATGGTCTTCAATGTTCTTTTACATGTTTGTCATTTAAGGTGTGCCAGTAATCCAGTAAATAAGCTCTTGTATTTTCCCTTTTTCTTAAAGAAGGAAACATTTTTGAGTATTAGTAGCTATTAATTTTATTTTACAGACCGAATTGCACAGAATATCATCAAGTCACATTTGGAGACGTGTCAGTATACTGTAGAAGAACTTCAACAGCTGGTATGGCAGACTCACAGTTATGAAGAAATTAAAATGTATCAAAATAAGGTACATTTCAGTACTTTTCTAATTACTTTGCCTTTTCACAGCACCAAGCTTAAGAAGATGTATGCATTTTAATAAACTGCTTAAAATGTTAATGTTGTGCTGATTTTTGGGGTGTCAGTGTTAGGTAAGGATTTTTCTGTTATTACCTGTACATGACTGTTATTTTTATGACTTATTAACATTTGCACTGTCTTATACATTCTTGAGTACCAAATTAAATTATGTGTCTCATTTTTCAGCAAAATATACTATGATCTGGTTTTTGGATTATGTAAGAAAAATTAATTAATAAAATAAACTGTGACCTCAAAACATAGTTTCTCCATTCTCAGCTATTAAAACATAATTTTTGATTTACATACACATTTATATTAAATAAGACAATAGAACATAAATATTTACAATATTTTGATTAACAAATTGAAATTAAATAACTATATGAGGTTTTAACATAATTTATTTAAAAATTACTGCATGCTTGTAAATAATGATGTTATCCTCCTTGGAATAATAGATTATTCTTTAGAAAACTTCTAAATTATATGGAGTTAGTGTAGGGCTGCATCAGTGTGCAACTACAAAAGAAACAAAAGTTAAATATTATTTCCACACTGAGAAACAAAAAATGTTAAAGACATAACAGTTTGGTTGTAGAGCCCTCATGAAGTGTGCAAATGAAAAGGAAAGAGCAGGTAACAAATATAAAAGGGAACAAAGCCATGACAGATGAAAGCAGAAAAGGTGAGAGTAGGTGAGAAACAGCTGCCAATAGAGAAGATGAATGGAGAGATTCAAAAGTTAGTCACTCATTTAAACCTGGAGAAACATGTAGTCTGAGGGTGAGAATGAACTTAATTTCTTCTGTTTTCCTTTAAGGAGTAAATTTAAAACCCTGTGGAAGAACATAAACAGAGAGATCAGTGTGGCAATGATCAAAGGATGTGAGTTGTTAGTGATATAATTGCAAGTGGCAGCAATACCCTGGTATCTGTTCCCTCTGATAAATTTATTATTAAACAGCGGGCCTCTTGCCTGTTTAAAAATCTTATCTGATGCATTTCTTATAGGAAGTGCTCAGCCAACTACATTACTGAAACAGAGTTGGCTAGCAGACCGGTGCACATTTTAGCCATTAAAATGAAAGACCTTATAAAACCTATTGTAGAACTCTTCACATCCCTTGATCATAGTCACACTGATATCTCTGTGTTCTTTCACAGGACTTTATAGATACTTTTCAAAGAAAAACAGAGCAAGCTAAGCTCATTCTCACCGTGGGATCACATATTTCTCCATACCTTAATGACCAACTAAGTATGTAAACTCTCCCTTCTTCTTCTGTAGAGGCAGCTATTTCAAAGATAATCTAACCTTTTGTCCTTTTATCTTCCCTGGCTCTGGTCCCTCCTTTTCTTCCAATATATGTTACCTGCTCTTCTCTTTTTTGTTACGCAACTGATGAAGGCTATACAGCCGAAATGTTGTGTCCATAACCTTATTTCCTTTTCTGCGTAAAAGTAACTTTTAACTTTTATTTTCCCTTCAAATAGATAGATATAGAAACCAGGGAATAATTTTGTGTCAAGGATTGCACATTATCACCATGTCAGTATTTATGTACTGATGTTTCCTTCATAATCCAAAGGTGTGTGTTTACAAAACTGACATCTCTAAAATGGCCTAGTGTGAACGAGTATAAATGTTTGCATTTTGTGCTCTTGAGCTCCAAGTTATTTAGTACCAGCTTGCAACTTTAGTTTAACATTTTGGAGAGCTACAGGGCAAAACACTCCAACACATTCTGAAACATTATTCTGCATAGCACAGTGATATTTAAGTGCCTTACTAAAATAGGAGACTTCACTACATATACTTTACATATATTTCTGAAGGAAACAAGGTTTGAAGTTATGCAAATATTTTACTATTAAAGGAAGAATGGGAGAACTCGAAGTGAAGAGCAACAAAACACCTTGTCGGCTTAATGGATTATTTGTTCAATCTGTTTAGCTGAACTCTTATTACCACACCAGACCAATCTACCTTTTTACCCCAAATTTCTCTATCTCTTTCTGTCTCTGTCTGTCTCAACTCTGCTCTCACTTCAGCCCACCAGAGAGCCTTTACCCCTTTTCTTCTTCTTGGTATTTACACATAACAAAGAACAAGCATGAGAAATGGTAAAAAATTTAAGTCAGCAGAACAGGCAGAAGTTTGAAAACTAAAATACCAAAATGAACATCAAAAAACAAAGTAAAAAAGTGTAATTTATCTTCTAAAATATTTTCCCCATCTCTCTAAGAAGAAAGGGCAAGTATTCATTTGATAAAAAGTCTTAAATCAAAAGCCATGTTGTTTTGCAGTACTATGCCGCTGTTTTACACAGGTAGGACACAATGACACAATATGTTACGTGACCAGCAGTGGAAGGCAGAGACCATACAAAAGACTGTTGAAAAAAGTGTTGCCAGAATAATGATAGCAAATGTAAATCTCTCTATTATAAAAAAAAGTATATTTGGTTATTAAATTATGAATGCCATATTTACTTTATATTACATTTCACAAATATATTTCATTCCATTGAAGGACCATGATATTACTATCAGTTGATTGCTTTCCAGTAGATTTATGATGACTTTGAATGGGTTAACTAAATAGTAATTTATGCTTCTTCATAAAGTGGCTGATTAAGGATTTTGAGAAACAAACAAAATGAAACAAACAAAAACGTAGCTCATATTTTAGATACGGGCATCTTCAAGTTACCCATTAATTGCTAAGATTAATTGTTGTCAGGAAACACAGCCCTGGTCTATGAACCCTAATAAGTAAATTAGATTTCACAAGTAAAGAGACAGGTAAAAGGTCCTAGCACTGATCTGCTAGCCCTTTGTAAGATAGATAGATAGATCTATATTTGTCCCCAGGCAGGAAGTTGGCCACTCACTATTCTAAATCATGATTGTTGTTTTTAAAATATGATTTCAAATCTTTGATGTCTGTAGGCAACACACCACTATCAATAATATGGTAGCAACAGAGAATCATTGTTAAGTTAAAAGTAGAGTGTCTGTTGTGATTATAAAAACTCCATAAACCTCAATGTAGCCAGGCATTACAGAAGTGTGTTTACCTTCAGCAATGCCCCTTTTCTGGCTCTGTGAGAATGCAATTCAGACTGAGAGACACCTTTTTCCATCTATATCACAAGATAGGAGGTATACCTGGGAGGTCTAAAAAAGGTATTATAGGTGCTAATAAGCAGTCTAACATGTTTGACGTCAAATATATTGGAAAGTGCGAAACAGATAGAGCACGGAAATCTCTTACTCCTTTAATAGTCAAACATTATTTCAGCAATATCTTATACTGGACTTTAGTCTCACAGCATATTACTGTCTAACATCCTCTTACTATTCCTCATATATGGTGCCGCTGGAGAAGTCATTTTTTCTTTTCTTCCACCTTTCAGGTTTCTAAGGCACTTTTGATTTTTTCCCATGTATGGAATAAAAACATTTTCAAGTAAAACAGAGCAACATATTAAAAATGGGGAAATGACAGTGAAATCTATTAATCAATCCAGACATTTTATACTCAGCAGAGAATTGTTGTATTTAGATTTTATAATTGGATTACCTTTTGTTTTCTTTTTTTTTAACACTAGAATTACCAGAGCCTACGAAAAAACTCGCAATTCCGTCCCACCTTAAATCGCTTCTTAAATCCCTTCACACCTCTC
>JANRMT010062822.1:9155258-9183312 GCA_026402145.1 Polypterus bichir lapradei
GAGAGGTGTGAAGGGATTTAAGAAGCGATTTAAGGTGGGACGGAATTACAAGTTTTTTCGTAATCTCTGGTAATTCTAGTGTTAAGTATAAAAAATAAAGAAAATATAAATGTGGGTAAGAGCAGACTGTTTATTGATAAAGGGTTGAGCAACAAAAAATCTTCCAGAAAACAGCCTAGTTTTAAGTGTCAGTTGTTTAGCCTTGCTGAAGTTCTTTCTTTTTACATTTTAAATTTTATTACCCTCTACCCTCTGCACCCCATGGTTGGGGTGGCTGGGTCTGATAGGCAGAGAAAGTTCACCTTTCCATATTCAGTTCTGTCTTGATTACTCAAGTGATTATAGAGTTAAATATTTATTATGAACGTTTGAAAAATATCACACCTTAGTATGTCATTTTGAAGAAAAAAAAAAAATTTGGATTATTTGTTTATGTGTTGCTTAGAGAAAATTCAGATCTTTGTGACTGAGTCACTGCTGATAATAGTAAGATAAGCATGAATGTAGTATTGTCAAGTTGGCAACAGTATTTTTTATACTGATTGTTTTCTGGACTGCAGCATTTTGAACCTCTTGTTCTAGTGTTAAATCAGAAAATACTGTACATATGAAAATCTGTAGACCAAGTGTTTTGTGTAACCCATTATAACACCCAGTAAAAAACTGAACTACCCTATTTTTCAGACACGTGAAGTTCTATGGCAGCAGTGTGCTATTCAGATTACTCATGCCATCCAATATGTGGTTGAATTTGCTAAGAGAATAACAGGTTTCATGGAGCTATGTCAAAATGATCAGATCCTCCTCCTTAAATCAGGTAAGATCTAAGGGAAAGATTTAGTTAAATTGTTAAAGTAACAGATATTTATTGACAGAGCTAATATTTACACTTTTACATCTTTCCATTTTTATATAATAATTTTCAGTGAGATATTTATTGAAAAATATTTTCTAATGTTTACTTTATTTCCCTTAGGCTGTCTTGAAGTTGTATTGGTAAGAATGTGCCGTGCCTTTAATCCATTAAACAACACTGTACTCTTTGAAGGAAAATATGGAGGAATGCAGTTGTTTAAAACCTTAGGTAAGGTAATCTTAACCCTCTTCGTAACAGACATGAAAATCAAAATATTTTAAATTGTGTAAAACTGAAATCTCTGTTAGCACATGCGCAAATTGTAATATTTTATATTTTTGATATGGCATGTCAATTAAACATTCTCGTGTATCCCAATTTAGGATTTTTCAATATCCTAACATTCATTTATCCAAAAATGAAAAATGTATATTTTGTATTTTGATTTAGGATTGCTGTCCATTGTAATTCACAATTTTTCTTCTTCACCCATGCAATTAGTTTTGAACTGCAAACATTTTCTGAGCTGGTTCTGACGCAGACAGCAGAGACTATACTTGATGGGAAGATATTTATAGTAGTTTATGTTTGTCTTCAAAATGATGTATTTTTTATAAGCTTTATTGAATTATGTCACGTTATGTGACCTCTGATAATGAGAATCCTCATTGAATGTGTGTGCCAGATTTGTATGGAATGTAGTATATTGTCATTTTCTGGCTGGAAAAGATTTGAATTGTCAATATTCTGTAGTTAAAAAAATCCCTGTATTGAGAACTACATGTCTTGAGCATCACTACCAGTATAAAACAGGCATATAAGCAAGTATTGTTCCATACAGTATAGTTTATTATACACTGTAAATATAAATATTGTAGTAAATATCAGTTACTAGCTGAAGTACCCAGCATTGCCCAGGTAGATTTGCATAATGTATTAAGGTAAGAAAACAAGTATTTATATGTTTTTTAAATGTTGACCTTTTGGCCATTGCTGGCTAAAATGCTAGTGTCTCATCTGACATCTGCACTACTTCTCTGATAACGATCGATTTCTGCATGCATCCTGCATGTGCCCAAACATTAACATTTATATATTACTTACATAAAAGCCAGATCTAATGTTATTTACCTATTTACCTTGAGTTATTTACTTACGTGACGAGGGATTTGAGTTTACCTTTGTTATAGCGCGTCTATGTGAAAACAGCAGTGTCCAAATGCGGGTTGGGGTTATGTGGCTGGGTGTTGGGATCATGAACGCGGCTGAGAGAATAACAGAACAAAAAAAAAACCAAAGATAACCTTTACAAGTATCATAAATTACACCGGCTGTTATAGACTGGAATCAAATGTAAGTTTTTATTCTAAAATAGTAAGAATATGAGCAGCTCAGTTCTCAAAGTGGACTCGTCAGCGATCGAACCCGTGAAGCTTTGATTACCAGTCAATAGCTGATACTGTTGCGCCACTGAAGCTGTCGTATTAAATGCGTGTCAATGTTGCAGGTAAACGTGGGTTGTTTTTCTGCAGTTATATTTTTGAATAAAAGTGCATTTGTTCTGTTATATTTTTACCTTTTGTGAAAGTGTTTCTTTGATATTTGGAGTTCAGGCTTCACATATTATATACTTCATGTCTACATTTTGTCAATTATTACCAAACAATGAAAAATGTTTCTGTTTTAACAATGTGTTTACTGTACATCGATTGTTGTAGACACGGAACACACATGAAATGCAAGTGTTCCAAATACCGATATAGTATTTATAAAACTAGTGTCATTTTGCTTGACTTCTCACTCTATACAACTCTAAGCAACTGACACGCAGGTAAACAGACTTGAGCTGAGACAACTGTGCGGGGTGGGGGGATGCGATAGTAGGCTGCTTGCTGTTTGCTGCTTATCCACACATTTAGAAGACAAAAGACGCTGACAGAGAGGTGCAAATCTTTTTAAGGTGGGACGGATCTACGAGTTTTTTCGTAGGCTCTGGTAATTCTAGTGTTAAGCAAGTGTAACTCGCTGAAAGCGGCACAATAGGGAGGGGAATGGTCTTGCTGTGTTTGCATTTGTACTTCAATGCCCTGTACCTGTAAAATGAGAAAGCAGCCTCCTGCCAAGTTATTATTTTAGTGCCTTTGACTTTTCTTATTTGAATGTTTTATGTTACAAATATTAATTAAAGTATATACATTTTTATTTATTTTTTTTTTTTTTTGTAGGTTCAGATGATCTAGTAAGTGCAGCCTTTGACTTTGCAAAAAGTCTTTGTTCTCTTCAGCTTACTGAAGAGGAAATTGCTTTGTTCTCAGCAGCAGTACTTATATCGCCAGGTAGGTTTTGTTCATACTGTGAAAAAATAACATTTTCTGAATGCATGAGAAAAATAATAACTGTTAAGAATTAGATATATGTAGAATATGTATTATAAATGAATGAATGGAAAATGTTTAATATTATGAAATTTAGAGCAACATTTTTTCAGAAAAATATAAGTTCTAGTTTAGTACCAGGTATAATTTATTGTCAAAAGATTTTTTTTCATTTTTATAAATTTATTAGGTTTTCAGTTTTATTATTTGTGCAATGATTGAAATGTTACCGATTCAAGGTTCTAATTCAGAGGTGCGTTCCCTGGAAGAACAAGATAAGAAATGACATGGGTAAAGAACAACTGAGTTTTAAGTGTTTAAAGTACTGCATTGTTGGTCTCCACAGAGTCCATGTCAGAAAAGCAGACTGTCGATAACAAGAACATTGATCCCATGTATTTCAGTTATCGAATATATTATGTAAGATATGTGCAAATGTAAAAAAAAAGTATTATTATTACTTTGTAATAATAATAATAATAAAATCAAATAACATGCAAAAAAGTACAAAAAATGAATTAAAATGTTGACTTATAATTAAAGTTACTTTAACCTGTTTAACCTAAAAATTATAAATGGGCTCAAAACGTGATGTAGTTTTTTTGTAAAAAAAGACCAATGGTGAGCAGCAACAGGAAAAAAGCAACACTTCATAAAAGTTCAAACAACTTATATAGGAGGTGGCAAAAATTTAGGAAGTGCTGTTCTCCAAGGCTTGTGGAAGCCTCCAAGCACTTGCACAGGCACCTGGAATTTTAGTGCTGAGAACCAGTTTTGACAGATTATGGAATGGATTTAGGAGACTGATAGTGTGATGAGCATTCCATCCACTGCACCTACAATGTCAGGTATGCCTGCAATGGCATGACAACCAATTTTAGTGTCATGCAGGACATTGTATTATATTTATTATTTACTTATTTGTCTGAGACATTTATCCAAGGCAACCTACATTTGACATAAAGTTGTTGCATTCCTTTAGCTTTTTTCATTTGGAACACAGGCATGTAAAAGGACTTGCTCGTGTTCACACAGTGCCAGTAGCAGTATCTGAGCCCACAACCTCATGTTTACATTGTTGCATGCATTGTGCAATAGTCACTGCACCCACAAATGTTTACACAGCAGCCTTGATGAGGCCATGTGCATTGCTGATGGTCTGCAGAAATCTAACAGTGGCACAGAAATGGAGATCTGTCAGAAGCAGCACAGTGGGACTGAGGTCAAAATTTCATTGTGTTCCAATTTGTCCTTCATCAACCCAAGGAGGGTTATTATTTCACCCCGAGCAGTCTGTCTTTCTCTATTTATTACTGAGATGGTCCAAGGGGTTTGTGTCCACCGACAAAAAATCATTTAGACCTGAGACTTGCCTTCTTGCCTCAAATGGAACACTTCTGTGGACAGCTGTCATTGTCATTGCTGGTACTAAGGGGTGATTCATCTTCTGACTTCAAAGGATGTAACTGATCACATAGCAAGTTTGATTAGTTAACTCTGACTGTCTACAGACATTAAAGCTACAAAGAGCCCTTTATGCAATAATCTATAGTCTATATTATCCATCCATTTATCCATTTTCCAAACATTATAATTTTATAGTTATATTGCAACATCCACCTATTATTATTTTTTTTAATTATTGTTATTACTCTGCCCAAATAAGATATTCAGTGTTTTTTTTAACTACTTAAGGCAACTGAGATAGACTCACTGTCAAAAATCCAAATAAAAAACATTAAAAATAACAACTGGGTCGGTTCAATTCATAAATTACAACAATGATTAAGTACTTCTTTGTTTACAAAGGGTTTCAGGAAACATTTGCTAACTAGTGTTGCATACTTTTCTGGAAAACACACCCCTAGTTGTTTTTTTGTAAAGAAAGGTATTATTTAATATAACACAATAGTTATGCATTTTGTTTGCTTTGTGTAGATCGACCGTGGTTAATGGAACCAAGAAAAGTTCAGAAACTACAGGAAAAGATCTATTTTGCACTTCAGCATGTAATGCAAAAGAACCATCTGGATGATGACACCCTTACAAAAGTAGGTTTCCAGAGGCAAGTCCTAAGATCCAGTATAACATCTCAAAGGAGTTTTGGATATGACATTTGAACCTGAAAATTACACAAAGTTATAAACATGGGCTTAATTAGATTGAAAATTTGGTCATATATGTAACTATGAAAACAAAAAATTATTTGAAGCCTATAATATTATTTTCAGACTTTTTAGTTAAACATTTTATTGTTAGGATTCAGTGAAAAAAATTACTTAATTAAATTGTGGACAGTGGTTCCATGTGAATTATTAGCTTTACAAGTGCCCTATCCTTCTGCATTGTTCAACACATAAATATTAAGTTTCTTCAGTATAATTTATTCAAGTAAATTATGTATATTTTGGCAATGTTATTCATATATGAATTTGTCATGTTATTGTAACATTACAGTACTTTATTCCATTTGGTTTTAAAGGCTTGAAATTATAGGCAATAGATATGATTCTTACAACTTCAAAGCTTGGATTTATAAGGTTTACTTATACTTAGCCAAGTTGTAAGACTTTTCCAATTTGTACAAGGACTTTCACTAATCACTTTTATTCACACTATACTATATAAAGGTGTGGGACTCACGAAGAACAATGTACAATGTTGTGATAAAGAGGAATTCCCTTATGCAAATTGCATAAATTCATGCAAATATGAGATTGCTAAGAAAAATGCCCCAGAAAATAAATAGAAAATGTATTTCCATACTGTATTTCCCTACAAAGCATGAAGCCCAAAGTGTCTTACAGGATATTAAAAAAATGGCAAGAATAAAAAAGAAATAAAGGTTGACTACCTCTAATCCAAAATGCTTAGGACCAGAAGTTTTTCAGATTTTGAAATATTTGTATATACATAATGAGATATTTTGAGGACACCCTTTATCAAATCGGGAAATACAGCCAAACCAGCTAAATTACAGCTCTTGCATATAATGAGTCATATCATAGAGTCATTATTATAATGTGTGTTGATGTGACAAACATATTAAATCTAAAAGTGATGAACATGATATGTAAACTGTATTTTAGTTCCCTTTTAAGAGGGCCAATACTGCATATTTGCATGAAGAACTTTTCTGATTTTTCATCGGTTTATATACAGTAAGCACTTGTTGTCACTTCTCTGTGAAATGGCAACAGGCAGGAGTAACTCAGCCAAACTCCATCATGTCTTCTGTGCTTGAAGTCATTAACTGACCGACAAGGTGCTACTTTCAGTTTCTGTATGCTTTAGGTGTACATACATAAAACATAACATGTTAGAGTCTGGTTTTCCTAACATAACCAGAGTCTGCCATCATGGTTTGTTTAAGCAATCAACACTGCTCCACTCTGATGGTTGTCAGCGATTCTTGAAGCCTCCCACCCTCAGCCCAAAACGATCAGTGGCGATTCTCCAAGGAGGATGCGCTGACAATCGGTGGTGATTCTGCTAGAGGGATCCCCACTCTGACAATCATCATGGTTCTCAAAGACACTAAGAAGGGTTGCAAAAAAAAAAGTTTAAGAAACCCTGTTAATAGTATCCCTAAAAGCCTGCAAAAAATTTCATTTTTGTTTTGCAAGTGGATCAATTAGCGGCACTCATCCTACACTCAGCCATCCGCCATTCAGCCAGCTGAAGCCATCCCACAGCCAGAATTTTCACTTTCAGCTTAAGTTTGCTTTGAAGATTTTGTCTAGCAATTAGTTGTAAAGAATTATATAAGTAATTATGTATTGCTATTTGTCTACAACGATCTGTGTAAATGTAGGATGACATAAAAAATGTGAGGCAAGAAATGTTGTACACATAGCTAAAACAGAAAGTTTTTGTATGTGTAAAGACTGAAGTCCAAATATCAAATAAACACTTTCACAAAAGGTATAACAAAACCAGTATGCTTTTAAGTAGGAGTAAAACTGAATTAAATGAAACCGTTCAAATGATATGTTGCTGTAAATGTGTAAAGTCGTTTACATGCATTTGCATGATATCTAACAATGCGGTGCAATGGCAGCGCTGAATGGAAGAAACCCGACAGGCCCTAGAAAACCTCTCACAGAGGTGCAAAACGAGACTTAAAGAAAATGGCCTCCGATTGAACATCAACAAAATGGAATACATGGAAAGCAGCATGCAGACCAACAGAACTATCCAGATCGATGGCCAGGACTTCAAGAAGGTCACCAGATTTAAATACCTTGAATCGCTCATCCTCAGCGATGGAAATAGGTTGCCAAACTACCTCAAGGCAAAGATGTACAAAGCAGTTGTGTGCCCAATGGCCATGTATGGGGCCGAATGTTGGCCAGCCTCCACGAAGCATGAGCAAGTGCTACACATCACATAGATGTGAATGCTGCAGTGGGTTCTCAGCCTAACCAGACTTGACCATTTCATTAATGAGAACGTTTGGAAGATCATGACTGTGGCGGCGATCAACAAGAAGGTGCGCAGTGCACGCCTCTAATGGTACTGCCATGTCATCTGCAACGATGAGAACTCCGTGACCAAGACCAAATAAGCGCTGGCTCAACTAAATCCAGGAAGATACACGACAAGTCGACATTACCCCCGAAAGATGCTCTCGATTGAAACAAGTGGCGAAAGTCCTGCTCAACAACTGCACAAACGTGGGATAAAAGCTACGAATTAGAAGAGATGCGATGTTAGAGCTGCTGCCTTGCAGTAAGGATCGCATGGGTCTGCATCCCGGGTCCTCCCTACATGGAGCACTTTGACTAGTGAAAAAAGCTCTATATAAATGTAAAGAATTATTATTATTATTATTATTATTATTATTATTATTATTATTATTACATAATAATATAAACATACATTTCATTTGAGTTTGTAACATTCTGTGTAAAATTGTGGTACTTGTAAAAGTTAGTGCTAAAAAGTGCTTATCAGTTCCGTTATAATTAACCTAACGTGGCATAAGCTCAATATAAGCATTATTAAAGTGTCACAAAAGTAAGAACAAAATAATACTAATAGTGTCACATCGGGCATAGAACAGAAAATAATCCCATTGAATGAATGAGAATAAAGGCTATTTTATTCCATTCTACTGAAACGCCACAGAGCACTTTGCAATTAAACGCTTCATGTGCTAAATGTGAAAAAGATTCCACCATTATGAGTATGCAAAAGACTGGGAATAACTGTGGGTGTGGGTGTGAGTGGTGTTTTGAGACCCTGGAACTACAATTACAGGGAAGGGAATTCTTTGACAGTGTGCTTATGGTACGAGCAGGTGACAAGTTGTCGTGGTCTACAACATGCTTGACCTGGTGGCAGTGAATGCATACATACTGTACAAGGCATGCACGGGGTCCACTGAGAAAAGAAAGGTGTTCTTGGCTTGCCTTGCAGAGGAACTTCATTCTTACTTCCTACAAGAAAAGGTGATGGAAAAAGAAAAGAGGACACAACTTCAACAACAAGCTTCTGTTCCAAGACCTCCACCTCCCCCGGAAAGATAACTCAGTTCCAGGCGCACTTTCACTATAATAGGAACCATAATACAGAGCTGTGTGTACAGTGCAACAGGTACACCTGTCATAAATGTAAGATGGAGGATCCTAGGGAATGTTTAAGCTGTTAACATTTGAATTTGACAATTATGTATATCGTAGGACTGTCCCCTCTGTACTATTTTTCCCTCTGCATGTCCTGGTGGAGCGCGGCATTGGAATATGAGGACAGTCTGTGTAAATGTATTAGTTGTAAAACTTAAACAAAAAATAATGTTTGTGTGCCATTATAATTACCTTGACATCACATACTGTAAATGCGATTGTGACAACGGTAAAAATTCACATTCAAGTAGTGATATTTGATATAACAAACACATACATTTGATTTGTGTCTACAAGACATAAAATTTCTTATTTCATCATACATTTACACAGATTGTTGTAGATGCAGAACACACATGAAATGTATGTACAATGTTTCAAATAATGATATGTCATTACCTATATACTGTAATACCTTACAACTCTTTGCTAGATAAAATCTTCAATGCAGACTTGAGCTGAAGGTGAAAATTCTGGCCGTGGGATGGCTTCAGCTGGTTAAATAGGGGATGGCTGAGTGCAGGTTGAGTAACTGACACATTTGCAAAGCAAAGGCGGTTTTCGGTGGGTAGTTGGGGCAGTAATAAAGACACTGAAGGTTCTTTGGGTACGTAAGGAATAGTAATGTGTTCAGGGAGAACAAAATTTTGGAATTCTAGTTTAAAACACCTTTGTGAGTATATTTTTGAGTGAATAAGTGTTCTCCCATAAGTCAGTCGAAAGTGCTTGAATTCTACATCATTGTGAGTTTAAGATATATAGAAAACTATTGCACACTGAAACAATTAATTGATACTGGCAGCTACAGCACTGCTTAATGTAAAAATACATTAATTTATTTGTTTGAAACCATTGTGTTAACTGTTTATTTTATTTGGGTTTTTTTTTGTAATGTGAAAATATACAGATAATTTAGTGCATTTTAAAATAAACAGACATTTCTCTGTTGCGTTTTCTACTAGAACCTGTTTAGTGGAGAGAGTCTAAAGAGGCAATGGTTAAACTGTTCTAAGGAGAATCAATTCTTATTGAAATGTTTTGCTTTTGTTATAATCCTTCTAGTTCTTGAACAACTGATTTTATCAAACTGGCTAACGAATGCAGTAAAAACTGGAAGCATTTATCAGAGAACCTTTGCCTGCATGAATTCATGTAAGGAGCACAAGCTTTACTGTATGAAATGGCTTGAGGAAAATTACCAGTTTTCTTTCATGAAAATAATTGATGGCCAGGCTTAAAAGGATATTAACACAGAACCAAAATTCATTTTTGCTTCTGTTCAGTATCTGAGGGACCTGAGATATACATTTGATGAAGATAAGTCAAATTTCTAGCAATGGCAACATTTTTAGTCTCAACTTAATTTGATATAAGAATGTGTAAGGTAAATACAAATCTTATGGTTTAAATTATGTTCAATGTTCAAAATGAAATCATATCTTTGATAGTCATCAGTGCCAAAGATACATATATCACTGATAATAAGATGGTGAAGCATTGTGCTCTACTTCTTGATTGGTTACCTGATTGAAGCTGTCATAAACAGAATGTATTAAAAATGAGACATGACAAGCAGTGTCAGATACCCTCCTAGCTTAACTAGAGAGGTATGACTTTATTCTCAGTGATAGCTCCGGTCAAGGCTATGACAATAAGGTAACATTAGAAGACTACAGTAATGGGTCCAATGGGTCCATACTGCATTTCTACACCTGTATTTTCTTTATACAGTGGAACCTCGGTTCACGAACGTCTCGGTTCACGTACAGATCGGTTTACAACCAAAAAGTTCGCCAAACTTTTGCCTCTGTTCACAACCACACACTTGGTATACGAACAAGGCAGTTCCCCTTTCGGTTTGTACGTGTTCAGTCTTTCCCTATGCATTTCCTGTGCAGCGAGCGAGCAAGAACGAGTGCGACACACACACACACACAGGCGAGCAAGAGAGAGAAACACTCACACACAGGTGCACGAGAGAGACACACACGCACACAGGCGCGCGAGAGAGAGAGAGACACATACACACAGGCACGCGTGAGAGACACACACACACACAGGCGCGCGAGAGAGAGACACACACACAGGCGCGCGCGAGAGAGACACACACACAGGCGCGCGAGAGAGAGACACACACACACACATACGAGAGAAAGAGCTGGACGCATAAGGTAGAGAATGCAGTTAAAGAATGCACTGGGCTTGTTTTTGTTTTCATTTCTGTTTACAGCGATCGGTTCATAGTGTGCATTGTTGCAATGTTACTTTTCTTGGTGGTTTATTAAATTACGGATTTTTTAAATGTTAATTTTTTCCCTGTGCTTAAAACACATTAAAAAAAAGTGTTTTTAGCGAGCGGTTCTTAGCGCTATAGCGTGAACTATTGCAGTGTTAGTTTTCTCTGTTGTTCAAGGTTTTCTCAGTGTTATTCAATGTTTTTACATTTAGTTTACTATTACCCTGTGCATTCTTTGGTATAATTAATTATATTTGTGCTTAAAAACTAAAAAAAAACATATATTTGCATACAGTTCATACGGTCTGGAACGGATTAATTGTATTTACATACAATCCTATGGGGGCAATTGCTTTGGGTCACGACCAAATCGGTTTACGACCAGAGTTTTGGAATGAATTATGGTCGTGAACCGAGGTTCCACTGTACTTCCGGATGTAATCATTTCAAATTATCCCTGGGTAACATAGAAAAAATATACCCTTAAATGTTACATTCTTTGGGATTAGTCAAAGAATTATACATACGAATCTAGAACAGAAAAACAGTTGGGGCACTGGATTGACCCTGTTTAATATCCAGGAAAAAAAAGACAACTTTTGCAAAAAAAAATTTTGCTGTCACTTTCACACACAATATGGCAGCTTTTTTGCAGATATCTGTCCTCTTTGAGCTCCAGGTCAACAATGACAACTTCTTATACAGTCAGGTGGTTTTTATAGAGGCATAGGTGGAAGAGGTGGGCTTATGGCAGAAGTGACATGAAAGTCCCTTGGATAAGACCACCACCACTCTAGGGCAAATGTAAATTGGGTTAAAGCAGGTGTTACATTCAAACTCTTCCCCATATTTTTAACCATTCCTATACACGTAAGGCTCACCCTTCTCTTGCATGTCTGACAGCATATACAGTACACACTACAGTATTTCAAATACCAATAAGAATATGGCAAATATTACATGCAAATGATTGCACTCTTTCAGTGAAATTGCTGTCTGATGCAAACTAGGAGTGTAGGATTTAAAGTGCCAGTACATCTGTTACCACTTAGGTACTTATTATGGATACATTGCTGTAGGTGTCAGAGAACTCTGAGGATTCAAGTGTTTAGGTTGAGTCTGTGTCAAATTATGAGGCTGAAATTCTTTGATTAATGTTTACAGATGTTATCTGACATTACCTTTTATTCTTTTTAAATACCTACAGTAAAGTTTTCAATTGGGGACCAGCAGCTCACTGTGGTCCTTTATCATATCCAAGGATTTAATAACTGACCAGACACATAAAGACACTTAGATTTCCTTCCTCTGAAACTGCATGAACAGAGATTGCTAAAAAAAAACTGGAATTGAACCAGAAATTCAGAGAACATCAAGTAAAGAATAAAAAAGACATTGTCATTCTTCCAGAAAATGTTTTTAAGTAATTTTTGATGTTTGTGTGCCAAGGGCTTACATGACTTTGCATAAGGTTTCACTGTAATTTCTTTTCGATTATCTGAAATTACGAGAAATGATGGCTGAGGGCATAAGACAACATTACATAAGAAAAAGCAACACACTGATAGATGAACACTCTTGAAACATCAGTGGATTTGAAATATTTAAAGAGCTTAGAATTATGCAAAAAATAATTCTTCCATATGCAGCCAGAGCACTTGAAGTCCTTTGATTTTTAAAATCCATGCAAGGAAGTTTTCCAACCACTGACTAACAATAGCAGTCACACAGGCCTCAGGGGAAGACATTTTTATCAACTGGAAATTATTCAAAATTATATGTGGGAAATTATGTCAGAAGAAAAATTTTGGATCTGCAGCACTGTCAGGTGAGGATATTGCATAAAACTGGATTATCAATGGACTTAATCTGCCAGTTTGCCCCAAAAAAGGTAAGGCAACCAATATTTGGTCCCTTACAACATAGTGAGGTTATTATTTGCACTTAAAACTGGTCAAGTTGTTTTTGTCTTGTACATGGGCAAACATTTTTGTTAATTATTTGAAAAGCTGATTAGCAATTGTTAGTTTACTATTACGGAGTTGGTTCACACACTTCCGTACTAATGACTGGACATGGTAGTGGCTGCTGGGGTCAATGACAGGCTTTCACCTAGTCCTCCTCCACCCTCCACTAGGCCAACTGCTTTGCTGGCACGAAGTCTCCTCAGCTCTCTGCTCACCTGGGCTGCTGGTGGGTGGGAATGTCTCTCCTATGCTGGTATCAGCAGAAGGATGGGTGGAGGGTGCAGTACTCAGAGGTGAGAGTGGGTTAGGGTGGTCAAACCTGTTAAAGAAGTTGTTCATTTGGTTTGCTCTCTCCACGTCTCTCTCGATGGTGGCACCCCGCTTAGAGCTGCAGCCAGTGATGTTCTTCATCCCATCCCAAACTTCCTTCATGCTGTTATTCTGCAACTTCTGCTCCAGCTTTCTCCTGTACTGCTCCTTCGCCACCCAGAGCTGGACTTGGAGTTCTTTCTGCACGCGCTTGAGCTCATGCTGATCACCGCCTTTAAAAGCCCTTTTCTTCTGGTTCAAAAGGCCCTTGATGTCACTTGTAATCCATGGCTTGTTGTTAGCATAGCAGTGTACTGTTCTTACTGGAACTACAATGTCCATACAGAAGTTGATGTAGTCAGTAGTGCAGTCAACAACCTCCTCAATGTTCTCACTGTATGATCCCTGCAGGATATCCCAGTCCGTAGTTCCAAAGCAGTCTCTCAGAGCCTGCTCTGCCTCAGGGGACCACTTCCTGAATGAGCGTGTGGTTGTAGGTAGCTCCCTCACTCTTAGTTTGTAGTAAGGCTGAAGCAGGACCAGCTTATGATCTGCTTTCCCAAGCGCAGGCAGCGGGGTGGCGCTGTATGCGTCTTTAACGTTTTCATACAGTAGGTCAATAGTCCTATTTCCCCGGGTGTTACAATCCAAATACTAGAAGAAGGCAGGTAATGTTTTTTCCAGCATCACATGGTTAAAGTCTTTAGTGATTAGCACAAGCGCCTCAGGGTGCTGTGTTTGTAACTTAGCAACAGTGGAATGTATGATGTCACCCGCTATCTCCACGTCCGCCCGAGGAGGGATGTATACAATAACAACAATGACATGTCCAAACTCTCTGGGCAAGTAATCAGGACGCAGACTTACGGCCAACAGTTCGATGTCCCTGCAGCAAGTGGAGATTTTAACATTTACATGTCCAGAGTTGCACCACCTTGTATTTACATAGAGAGCGAGTCCACCTCCTTTCCGCTTCCCGCAGGTATTTGCGTCTCTGTCCGCTGTAACTGTGCTAAAACCGGGTAGCTCCACGTTAGCATCTGGGATCGTAGTTATTAGCCACGTTTCACAAAAACACAACAAACTGCATTCTCTGTAGGTCCTGACATTTTTCACCAGCGCGGCCAGTTCGTCGATCTTATTTGATAGTGAGTTCACATTTCCCAGGATCACAGTAGGCACCGAAGGTTTGTAACGCCACTTTCTCGCATGCTGCATCGCTTTTACCTTAGCTCCGGCTCTGCTGCCACGATACCGCCTTCTTACCTAGTCAGGTAAATAGGGAACCACACTAGCGCAGGTTTTTTTTCTCAGCGTTTTAAGTTGACTACTTGAATAGACGAATCTCTGCTTGTAAAAATCCATGTCCAAGTAGTAAAAAAGTAGTAAAAAGTGTCCAGGGAATGAGTCCACATAAAAGAAAGTGATAGGAGTGATCAGTAAAATAGAGTAAAATAGAGAAAAGGGTAGAAAAATAAAGTCGTACACGGAGCTGCTGGAAAAGCGTGCTACTCGCGCCGGCGCCTGAGTCACTAGAATAAAAATAGTTCATAGGAATGCTCAGTGAATAGTTAAAACAGGGTTAAAAAGTCATTCCTTCATCATCAAGATTCTAATACTCTCGTCTTCTCTGCTGTCTGTAATACTCAACAGACATGACACTCCCCAGAACACAGTCTACTTGGTCATCTCTCTCACTTTTTCTCCCTGCCACCTCCTTCAGTACTCAGTACTCACAGTGAGTTATAGCAAGAGCAGCGCTCCCTCTGTGCCACCTCCTTGTACACCATGTACACAAGCCCTCAATATCCTTTGTTCTTTCCATCAGCTGGCTTTACTCTTCTCTGGAGCGGTATTCCTCGCTCTCCAGAGACTCGCGCATGACCGACCCTGATATCTGAGCATTCTTCTGTTCTCGTTGTTTCTTTCTGGGGAGCTGTCTCTTTCATGCACTTTTCAGAACAATTTCTTCTGCACATACTTACAAGCCCCTTCTCCCAAAGCACAATCCCTTTTATAGTGTAGTGCAGGCACTACGATACTTGCCATACAGAGCTGCTAATGAGAGGCTGCTGTCCTGCTCTCTCAATCGCATGTGCATGCTTAGTTAGCCAATTCGCCACTTGAGCCGTCCATGGCCGCACATTTTTCAGTCCTTACCTCACCTACACTACTAACATGAGTAGAATCTTTCACTAAAAAAATTATGACACAGAGTGCCTCAATAATATACTGTATATAAAGAAGGGAATCTCATCAAATCAGTGCACAATCTGAGAGTTTTTTCCAGCAAGAAACCAACTATAGAGAACTTTTGTGTCATGCTATGAGTGATTGTCCAAAGTGTAGTCAATTAATGCATAGGTGGTGGTGAAAAGGAGGTAGATATTTGTGAATTTTTAACACAAGTTTGAATGTAAGCCCATTTGAGAGATACTTATACTTTGAATTAAATTAGCTTTTAGCAATTTATTCAAAGCCTACAGTTAATGTCCTATTGCCGTTTTTTTTATTTTATTTTACTGTGTCTGTGCCAGTTTGAGGATGAGTATTGTTAATAATTTCATCATTATCATTTATATTGTTGTTATTGTTGGATCATAATCTATGTTGTATCCTGTAATTATATACCCCGCCCAACCCCTCCCTGTCCCCCGGTTTATTATGATTTTCCAAAATTCTTGAATGTTCAGAAAGGTAGCAGAATTCAATTTTCATATTTGAAGTTTGATAAATGCAAGGCTTTTTAGGACATATGAACGTCCACTGACACTCATACAAGGCTAATTTAGAGTCACCAGTCGTCCTATAATGTGTGTTTTTGAAATGTGGGAATAAACCAAAGTGCAGAGCGAAATAGTATTCAGATCTGGAGAGAATGTACAAACTTCACATAGGTAACTGACCGTGCACATGGTACAAAATTAGCTTTGCCCTTATGATTAATAGCTAAATGTTAATGACTACAAAATGACACACTTTGAACTCATTTTTTAAATAGGCTCAATATTAATAATTGATTTTGTGTATTTATTCATGTTTTGCAGCTGATCTCCAGGATTCCAACCTTATCTGCACTTTGCAATCTACACACAGAGGAACTCCAGGCATTCAAGCAGTTACATCCTGAAACAGTGAATATGCTTTTTCCTCCACTGTACAAAGAACTGTTTAATCCAGACTCTGCAGCAGGTCCTAAGTAAAACATACCTGTCAGAACGCAATATTTAAAAAAAAAAAGCAATCTGTGAATGAAGACCATAAACAATCACTACTGCAACATTAGGAATGTCCCTCACTTCTGGCAAAGTCATTCACCGATACAGTTTAAAGAATGTAAATATGCGCCTATGACAAGGGGCTCTAAAGAACTGACCAGAAATGTACAGACTTAGAACAATGTATTGTTGGGGTATGGGTTTTCATTTTTATTTTTTAAGTTTATCTGAATTGTAATATGGGAGTGTGAGGGGCTTATTGTTTTTTTGAAAAAGACAAAAAAAACTATTGTAGATATGCAGTGTATATATATATATATATATATATATATATATATATATATATATATATATATATATAAATAAAATAGCACAGTCAAACATTACAGTATTAAATCAAAAATATTTCATGGCTTAGGTGTAATTTAAATAAATTAGCCAAGATGGACAATTGTTTTTGTTCTTTTTATATTTAGTTTTAAGTGTATAAAGTTGTAAATTTTAAACCGGTTTTGTAAAGACTTTGTTGATATATTTGGAAACAAAATAATTAGGTGGTTTAACATTTTAATAAAGTGTTGTATGGATTTTTTTTATTATTATTTTATTTTTATGGAAGGCATTACATGTTTTGCTAGGGGACAATGAAACAGTAAATTATTAAAAGCTCAGATTTTCAATATGAAAATATATTTTTGTGAAAGAATAAGACTAACCTACTTGCTTTGTTTAGCTTTGGTAGCTACATTGTCAATGTTCAGACTCCTGTAAAAGAAAAGTTACTTACTGTAAAAGCTTACAAAGAGGAGTCTGTAAATACCAGGTCAGAAGGATTTCCAGCCTCATGAATGCACTATAAATATGGCACTAGACTACTGGATATGTCTAAGGCTTTTCCTTTAACTTCTTTCTTCAAAGTTAAAGGCTTTTGCACATTTGGCCATCTAAAGACTGACCAATAACAGCAATAATAACTATGCGATTCTCATTTCAAATAAATAATAGAGGATGGCATATAAACAGGGTTTTCTCTTTGTAGTTTTTTCTACTTGGATTGTTATGTAGCACGTAATAATCAAATGGTATCCATTGAAGATACATACAAACATGTATAAATTGTTCATGCTAGGCCCCTATTCAGTTTTAACAGTAAATTGTAGACCTACAGTGTTAACAGCAGACAAATCAGTTTAAAGACATCTTCATGTCATATGTTTCTCAAAGACGTAAGGATTGACTTCTTTAATAAAAGAGCAATTCTCTAATCTTTAAAATGCAAAAAGTAATAATAATAATGTCTGTATCTGAAAAGCACCACTTAACTGACTCATGTGTTGCCCAACTAGCCTTTAGTCCTTGTGAAGGCTAACTGGTGCCTGCTGTCCCTGAAAATTCATTGCTTTATTTCCTCTCTAAATTTATACATTACAGTTTTTTCCAAATGAGCCTTCTACTGACTGTCCTTCCTATGATTCTGATTTGGCACAATAAGGTAACCATTCATGCTCTACAGCTGTGTCCAGTCCTAATTGTGGGGTTCCAAGAGTCTGCTGGTTTTCTTAACAATCATTTGTGTTTTTCATCATGACCCTTTCAGTAAATCCTCTGTGACTAAGCTGTTATGAATGATAAATTGAAACACCATCAATTAAAAAAAGTGTCAATGAAGAACAGCAATGGCTTGTATGTGCAAAAAACAAAGTTAGAAAAAAGTAAGAAGAAGAATTGAAACACATTTCTGCTGTTGAGCCTTCATTGGAGCTTCCTTAAAGTAAAATAAGCACATCAGCTTTCTCCAGTTTAGGGACTCACTTGCTTTAATGCTTGGCCACTGAAACAGTGTCCTTCTATAGCATGGAGTTCAGCTGTTCTCATCTGCTTACTCTGCATGCTCAATTAATACAAGATTTCACTTTAATATCTTTTTCTTTACTTCCCCACACAGTTATTTTAGGGACCATCTTCACTTAAAGCTTCATTTTTAAACTAATTTCCCATAAGCACCATTTCTCCACAAATGTACTTTTTAAAGAGTGAAAGCAGATCCTCACATAATATTTATTTAGTTGGTGACCTCTCATGTTTAATTTCATTCATTCCATTAAAATACCAACATTTAAACAGCTTTAAAGTGCATTCAAGAGGATTGTTCGTGGGTCACACAGTAAGTAAGCTTGTCGACCATCTCAAAACCTATAGACTGTGGGGTAACTGTATGAACAAACTGATTGGAAGGAAAACCAGCACTCAAAACAGAGACTGCCAACTAGAGAATTGAAATTTGTTATACCCCCAGCAAAATATCAACTTCAAGTGCTTTTAAACTCGGATTGTTAGGGCAACAGAAAAAAGTCAAATGAAAAAGCAGCAATTTTGAAGGCACACGAATATGAGAGTAGCAAGGCATTCCACTGCAAATGCTGTATTTCAGAGGCAATAGTTTTAATATTTTTTAATTTATTTTATGAAGCAAATTTGTGATAGACAATCATATAGAATGTGTAATGTTTCTCTGGGTTTCATGTGTTTGTTGGAAAACTTTGTTTTCTTTTGAAATGTGATATAAATAAACCTTTTGACCATTAATAATAACTGGGCTTTCTTGATGTTATATCAGTATATATTTGTTTACCCTTTTGCTTCATAATATTGTCATTGAAACTCAGGGTACATTGTACTTATAATGTCACCCTATATTTTGTATGTCATAATTTTTTTCATTATTTACCACTTCCTAATGGTTGAACTGGTTTTACAGGCATTTGTATTCCCACAAACCATTAGAGCTTTTTTCTCTTTACTATTCTTACTCTGAGCAATAATTTTTTGGCAAAATTAAAAATGTTAATGTCTGTAATTACTTGATGATTTTCTTTTTTAAGTACTGTTTACATTTGACTGGCATCCAGTCCAGTGCTAATCTCTTATTTGTACCAGATGCTACCATGATAGTGTCTAAGGCTCTGTGATCCAGTAATGGAGAAAGTGGGTCTGGGAAAGAGAGGAATACTGTATTTGCAATTGTTTTCCTAAATATATACATATATGTATAAACTGTTTCAAATCTGGAAGGGACAGAGCAATGTAAAGTCCAAACACACATTAGTTTCTTCCCTCAGATTTCTTATTTGTATGCACACTCTTAAAAATAAGGGTGCCGGAATGGTTCTTCATAGCAGTGCCATAGAAGAACTATCTTTGGTTTCCAAAAGATCCATCCACATGAACCTTTATTTATTTAGATCCATAACAGGCTCCATGCAGTTAATAGCATAGGTAACAAATGTGTGAAATGCCAGAAGGTTATGATTTTAAAGGACTCCTGCTGCATACAATAATCTGTTAGTGTCCTGCTAGGGCTACACTACCATATATTTAAGTTTTTTTTTCTACATATTAAGACATTTTTCAAAGTACAAAGAACCAATTTCATAAGCAAAGAACCCATCCCAGAATAGAGTGGTGATTTGTCAAGCAATAGTTCAGTGAAGAACCACACAACCCAGTAAAGAACAATAAAATACCATTAAAAAAAACAGGCCTCCTGCATTTATTGGATAGCAGCCTATTTGAAAACATAATGAATTCCTGTTAATGGTGATATTGATTAGCATGTGCACAACTGTGTTTTTCTTGGTTAGAGTTCCTTTTATACAGTTAAAACAAAAATATATAGTGAAAAAAGTAATAATTTTGCATGGCTATTCCTTTGGATAATTTGTCTATAAATGAAATATTGAAAGTATTGCCAATGAAAATGTTGGCATATTCCTTCATTAGTTGTCACATGAAGACTTAGCTTTGAATGAAACTGTTTACTTATATTCAGCATTAATTTGAGTGCATGGTAGTTAAGTAAAATAAACAGTATCTATTATTTTTTAATTCCATACTTTTCAGAATCTTATGTTATTCTTTTTTGTTGATTTTTTTAAATAGTCAGCAATGGTATACTTTAAGAAGTCTGTTATCATGTAAGTATAGGCACCAGATATACTGGTATACCAAAAAAGTTGATGGTTATAAGATAAGCATATTGCCTTAAAATTATGCTGAACTAGAGCTTTTTCATTAAATGCACACTATATTGGCCCAAAATTACTCTATATATACAATTTTAAATATGTTAATGAAGTAATAAAAACACAACTGTTTGCAAATAAACTTTTCTAAGCTAAAGTACTATTTTTTATCCTTTATTGTTTTCGCTTGACAAATAGAACCACATATAGAAAGAAAGTAAAGATTTTCATCATTCCTGTGCTGTGTGTCTCACCCCATAGTGATGCTGCTTACTCCAATAAAAGAGCCAGTATGTCCACATGAATAATTCTTCACAAATAAAACAGACCAGGCCCTGCTCTGTGAGACTGTCCTTTTTTCCGTTATATAAAGTTGAACTCTGAAGCCACTATTTCTCCACACATGCAGATATTTCAGTGTAGTGTATTGACACCTTTTATTGGCTAACTAAAAAGATTACAATATGCAAGCTTTCGAGGCAACTCAGGCCCCTTCTTCAGGCAAGATGTAATCAATTGATTACATCTTGCCTAAAGAAGGGGCCTGAGTTGCCTCGAAAGCTTGCATATTGTAATCTTTTTAGTTAGCCAATAAAAGGTGTCATTTTGCTTGGCTTTTCTCTACATTCATAATGGCTAACACAGTACAACACCCTAGTAGTGTAGTGTATTGAAAAGTTATGCATTTGAGTTTGGCATCTTTGTAGAAGTAATTAAATATGTTGTGGATACTTTTCAATTACTCTCACATAGATGTTCTAAAAATAAAAAAAACAAATCATCCAATAGATACACTACACACAGCCATGTTGTTAAATTACGCAATGTGAAGACAGCGCTCAGGTCTTTCTTGTGTTTGGTCCGCTGTGTTAGAAACAGTTTTTTTCCATTTTCTTGTGTAAAAACAACCTTCTTGGGGAAATACACTGCCAGTGACAATGATGTGAGTGACAGAAAAAACTTAATTATTATTCAAACTGAATAAAAAATTGCCATTGATTGGCAAAATATAACAAATATACAATGTTCTCTGTGATAGTCCATCCATCCATCCATTTTCCAACCCGCTGAATCCGAACACAGGTTCGCGGGGGTCTGCTGGAGCCAATCCCAGCCAACACAGGGCACAAGGCAGGAACCAATCCCAGGCTGGGTGCCAACCCACCGCAGTCTGTGATAGTCCCTTTGTTAAATAAAACTCCATGTTGAAATTTGTTTCACATATTCCTCCAGCGGCCCGTAACGTTTTAATCTTCCATTTTATCTTCTGTAATTGCTTGTGCACCCACTCTAGTCTCTTACTCCTGTCATCTTCCTTGGCTTTGTTCTTCACGTCTCCACCTATATATCATTCCGGATTTTTTTCTCAGGCACATTCCAGCTGATCAGCAGCCAAAATGCTGTGTTTCTAACTGTCTTTGCAAATTTTAGAGTGGAAATAACCCTTATCTATTTTTTTTTTTTCATTTCATTTTGACTTGGCGAATCTAAATTGTCCTTAGTGTGTGTTTGGTGTGTGTGTCTTCGATGAACTGCCGCCCTGTCCAGGGTTTTTTCCTACCTTGCACCCTATGCTAGCTGGGACAAGCTCCAGTACTCCCTGTGACCCTGGTCTAGATTAAGCAGGTTAGAAAATAATATAGTGCTTCATTAATTCCATATGTAGAATGTACTGTATTAATTTGATTGCTATAGAAACAATTAAGTTACTAAAGAATTCAAAATATCCTTTCTGTTTGTAAAATTTACAACTTTGAATTTAAATTTAAATTTGAAACTTATGAGTTCACTTGAAAATTTTACCGGCTCAATGTGGATAAGTCATTTTTGTTTTATTTCTGCAGCTTTTACCAACAACTATGCTTTAATACAGATAAGCTATACCCTTAAACATCACAGAAACTCCAACTTGATCTTGTACCTGTTGTAAACATATTCCACTTTCTCAGATAGCTGCCATTAGTTTTTATAAATTGGATGCATGATTTTTATATATTTTTTTAATAGTTCAAATTTATGTTAGTCATTCTTTTCTTTACATTTTTAAATGCAGGAAATAAGAAAATGTTAATGCCTGACTTATGCATGCAGGTTTATCTGAAGGTGATGAACCCCTGGGTTTAAATGTCACCTGTGCTGGAGACAAAAATGAAAACTGCAGCTTTTTAGCATCTTCTGTCCATGGCTAAAAAGTAATAGATTTGTACTGGCAAGAGATTTGTGTGTTTTTCTTTCAAGTGGACTTAAATTAATCAGAAATGCAATAGCATCTTAAGGAGATTTTGAAAACTACAATTCTGCAGCAAAATGCATATCCTTAAAATAAAAGAAACAAATGCAAAAACTGGTTGGGCTGTCAGCACAGACCTTGTTAGGTGTCTCCTAAGGCAGACTTTCTATTTTTTATTTTGGAACAACCCTCTTATGCAAAATGGAGTTGCAATTTCAACAATATTTATGCTCATGCATGGTCTCTCATGCAAAAAATAAAAAGGTGTATCCCATTTAAGTAGTTTAACCAGTAGGAGGGACCACTGAGCACTCTAACCCCCAAACAGAAATAAACAGCACAGTCCTGGGTTCAAACACAAGATCTTCTTATTTTATAATTACTCCAGAAATCTCCAAATTCTTTTTCACAGTTGTACCATACGATAATCGTTTTCTTTCCTCCCCTCAAAGCCTCGTCCACACTGCTCCTGACTCTGACTGCCCACGCAGGAATCTCAGCTTCTTTTTTGTCAGACCTGGTACTTCTGGGGCCACAGCATTGCCCACTGGAAGCGCTACCAGTCCAGGCGGAAGCCCATTAAAGACGTTATAATGATCCCCTGCAGCTCTCCCTGGCAGCATCTAAGAACCCCAACAGAGCTGTTCCATGGGACTGCAATTCCCAGCCTGCCCTGTAGATCTTCTTATTGGTGTTTCAGGCGGGGGAGAATATGACCCTCTGTTCTTTCTGTTCTTCCATTGTGGCCTCCCTTCCTGGCCAGAAACCAATTCCCAGCTTGGTCGGGACAACCTCCCATCTAACACAGCATTCGCAGGAGCTAGCATGAAATTGGATTTTATTATATTATTATGTCCATATGTCAAGTAAGGAAATGTGTTTCTTGTGTGCAAAACTTCTTAAATTAAATGTAAAATAATAAAAATCTGCTAAACAAGAATCATATTAAATTGAGAAATTGAAAATAAAAGTATTTTTGTAAAAATAACTTTAAGAATTTTAGATGAAGGGTACTTTCATATCCAGGCAGAGTGAAATAAAACATTAGGCAAAGGATGCAACAGTTTCAGATGTTACCTGATTTTTAGTTTTGAATAAAATGAATCACAATTATTTGTTCAACAACTAACGGCAGTGTCACCCCCTTTCTTTTTTCCATCTTCAGTGTGGAAGTTTTTGACACTTCGTCATGTTATAACAAACATTGAAAAGACAATGAAGGAATAAGTTCTCAATATAATTGTTCAGCTTTATTCAATCTCGGCCTACTCACAGTTCACAATGCAACTACTGTACACCATCTATGTGCCATGTCATGTACTGAGTGTCAAGGGCCAAGTGCCCCAGGACTGTTCATATATAACATTTCTGCAATAATTATGTTTTATATTGCTGTTCTTTAATATAGTATAATTATGTTTCTGTTGCATTAAAGACCAAGCACATTGTGGCTGCACACTTGTTAGCTTCCTTCTCTGAAGCAATACATTGTACAGTATTGAGTTGACCCCTCGATGTTAAATTAACAAGGACTTACACACACTTACTATATTTACAACACAAAGCATTTTGTCTACTTCAACTGCAATACAGAAGTAACAGAAGAAATGCTTTGTGGTGTAGATAAAATGCTGCTATAGTGTCCAGAAAGACATGAGGATTCATTCAAAGAGTGTATCCACTTCAAAGAATTCAAGGAAGTGAAAACAGGCAACAGTGAAGTAGAGCAGAAGCTGAAGTGCGTCTAGAAAAGGCTGATCAATGGTAGGCGCAAATGACTGCAAACATGACAAAAGCATATAGGAAAACACAATTGCAAAATAGAAAGAAAAAGAAAGAGAAAAGGCAAAACTAGAAAGGACACCTCAGATATGCGAGCATACTTTGACTTGACTGATTGTCAAGGGACTACAGTAGCTAAGTTCTAGTTACCTCCTCAGTCCAGAGACATGCTGTTCCATTGACTGCTGTCTCTACACTAGAATGGCGTGTGGGATTATTCTCTGCCAGACTGGTTTTCCATATCAGCTTCATTCATGCCTTTCACCTGTTGCTGTTGGATTATTTCCCATTTCCTTGTATCTATTACTGTAAGAAAGTGGCTATAAAAAATGGACGTATGTTTCATCTTTGCCTTATTAAATGTATTAACACATTATTAGTGCGGTCCTTTCTTTGTTTTTGTAAAAGAATTGTTGATTGTAGGATCACACGTTAACTGTAAGTGTTCAGAATTTACTCCTAATTTACAATTTTAAAGTAAAATCAAAAAGCCAAAGAAAGAAAATAACATACTCCTGCCAAATGGCAGCTTAAATCTGCCTGCGTTTAATCAGATTTGATGCAACATCGGTGCAGCTCAGCATGGCACAGTGATGCTTTCATTCAAGAGCAAAGTCTTTCCATGTTAACTTTTATTTGATCAGTATCACTGGGAGCAGGAAGCCTTTCTGCAAAACAAAAAGTAAGTAACATAAAAATCAACGAAACAAATGTAAAACAGCAAGTCGTGTCTCTTTTGGATGATTTTTCATCATAAAAGCTTACAGTTGTGACTTAAACATAAAGCTGAAAAAGTAGATGTGTCAGTAGAGTAGAGTGTCACAGAACATTTTTCTTATTACTTTAGAAAATTTTTGCTTTTCTTGTCATTGAATCTTATTTACCAAGTGCAAGTGGTGGCTCTGCACTGGTATCTGGAAGGTTGCCAGTTCAAATCCCATTACTGCCAAAAGGGTTCCTACTCCATTGGGCCCTTGAGCAAGGTCTTGGGGTGCTGTACAATGGCTGACCCTGTGCTCTGACCCCCAAAGTGTCATGTGTAAGACAATTTCCCCTTGGGGATTAACAAAGTATTGTAATATACAGTTCCCATTGACTTGAAAAGTCATCCTTTGTATTATTAACATTAATGAAGAAGATCTTGACTAAATGCTTATTACATTTTTATTTTTTCTAGTTTTGAGAATCTTTCTCTCTGGTAATTTATCTCAATGTGTCTCCATACTTCTTTATAATTTACCAGAAATAAAATGGGCAGCTCAGCCAAAAGAAATTCAGTAATATTCTGAAATCAAGTAATATTCTTGTTAACATGAGCCAGTATTTCTCTTTATCTACACAGTGTTGCTTTTTATGATAACAAATCCCCATTATTGTCTAAAACAAAGCCATTAGGCACGTGAAGCCCAACTATTTTTAATAAAGGTTTGCTGCTTGTATATCTGAGCCAGGTCCCGAATGGTGGCCGGCACGGTGTAGTTCACTTTTCTGTGTATTAACAGGCTTTTCTTTTTGCTTTGCCTTTTTCTTGAAACTGCCAAGATCATCCAGGTTTTACATTTGCCATTAACAATTCAGTGCTTCATGCTCACAATACCTCATAAAAATCAGCAGACAAGTATGATATGTGCTACAAATATCACATTCCATAAACTAAAAATAATATTCTTGCTTCAGTAAGCTTTACTTCTGTTTATTTCAATTATTTTCATATTCCTTTTGTATGCTCCTAAATTAAATTCTGCTTTTTCCAGTACTTTGTAACTCAGATCTGTTTTGATGCAATGAGACAGTGAAAATCATCTGTCTTAGCAAATTAGCTATAATAGCTTTGTTTTATTTATTTTATGTTTCTTATATAAATCTATATATGCAGCACAATCTATACAAAGTCCGAGATCTTAGAGGGAAGAATTTCAGCAGTGTTTTAAGTTTCAGGAAACTGTTTTAGTTTGTAAAATCTTTTCTGCAATAACAATTGTTATGAGTCTGAGCTGGATGCTCAGATTTATAATAGTGTTATTTAGAAATATCCATCTGCATTTGATTATCTTAGTATTCATGCTGCATGTTTGTCTGTGTGTTCTTGTTTTGTGTGCTTTGGAATTCAGACCTGGTGGATTTACATCTTTGGAATTTAAAGGACTTCTTCAACTGTTCCTGCAGGTTACAAGTATCTGTCGGTTGCGTTGTATGTCTGTTTGTTGTCCATCAAATCACAGCAAAAGCAGTTTGTGTTTTTTTTTTTTAAATCAGTTTGGTCTTCTGTCATTCCAGATGCCTTTAGTTTGAAAGAACAAAACACAAATACTTGTTAAAATTTTGATCTTGTATCTAAGTGCTTTATGGATTACTTTTTTACAGTGTGTGCAAAGACATTAATCTCAACAGTTACAAAATATCAAAATGTTGTTATGTATCCAAGTTTGATTTGAATCCAGAAGTTTGGCAGTTGACTACCAAATAATTAAGAAAGCTGGTTTCTTTTTAAACCCAAATCCTAAAATTATAAATGTTGCTTGTCTTTATTGTATATCCATACCCTTAAATAAAAACAGCATTTAAAGACATGAACAGTGACAATATATACATACATGTCTAGTATGTAAACAGAAAGCATAAAGATATTTTCTCTCTAAATAATTCTGAATTTTTTTGTTAATTATGGTAACGCAATAAATGCTTAATTTATTAATAAATGTGTTGGGTGCCATTCATTATCACAGTGGACGAATTTTCATTTAGTCTTTACGATAATCTCCCATGTTTTACAAACATGCACAGTATAATGAGCTAATTCTACTTACTGTTTATCTTCCTGCCTCACAATATCTTACTGATGCGCCTAAACAGATATTTTATTTTCTAATGTAAATACAAGTTTAATTATTTAAGACAATTTATGTTATTAGGTTATTTAGAATGTAACAATTACGCTTGTCTCATTAAGTTCTGTATAAATAGTCATGTAGTGATATCCTTCATTTTCTAATGCACAAAAAAATTATGAATGTTTGCTGTAAATGACAATCAATGTTTGTTTACTTTATTGAAATGCTAAAAAATAAAGTATATGAGATGAATTGTGTGAAACTGCTTCAAATTCTTTTTCTAGACATGCATACAGCTTTGGTATTTATGAAGAGCCAAGTGATTCATCAATGGGATAATTTTTTCTGAATCCAGTTATTGCAGGAGGGGATGGTAGGAACAGATTTCCAAAAGAAAGGAATTTTGATATATCATACAGTTTATTAGTTTATCACTCCACCAGCTGGTCACTTTATAGGATGCTGAATCGTAAATAGGACAGTTAATACCTGCTAAAGTGTAAGTTCTCCATATTCATTGGCCTCACTTCTTCAAAAATGTATATAGGTATGTTCTGCAAATACCAGGAATTCTCTTTGTTTTTGTAAAAAAGATCATTCT
>JANRMT010062822.1:9188312-9229619 GCA_026402145.1 Polypterus bichir lapradei
ACGGGTTTAACGGCAATGTCAGTAAACATATACTCAGCCTCCCATCGGTTTTTAAAGGCTCTATTTTCAGAATCAACTTTTCTCTTAAGCATCGTGTGGGCTAGCTTCGCAATAACTTGCAAGCTAGACTTGATTAACGCGGTAAGTGTTCGGTAAGGCTTCTGAAGCGCTGCATTATGGGATCTGTAGTTTATTGTGTTACCAGCGCTTCATATACCCGGGCCATTAATAACAATAATACAGTATATAAAATGATCTCGCGGGCCGGATATAATTACACGCCGGGCCGGATGTGGCCCGTGGCCCTTGAGTTTGACACATATGGACTAAATAGAACTTGAAAAGATATATTTTTTCGTACATCGAGCCCACGTGCTAATGTGGTTTTGCCTGCATGCCTCACTAAGTGACCTTCCCCTCGCTCTTACTTTTTTACCGTTCATCTAATGAATACACTGAGCATGGCTTTACCAAAACAATCATTGATTGGAAATAAAGTATTCATTATTCGAGTATGTAGATCAGGGTATATATATATACCCGCGTATCGCAGCGGAGACGTAGTGTGTTAAATAAGCTATGAAAAAGATTTGTTTCTTACTGCATCAATAAACAGCTCATCTTCTTCTTTATCTGAGACCTGACACACTGCATGCACGGGTTTTTTTTTAACACTGTCTTCCTTTAGCGGGACATTCACTTTTTCCACCGTGTGCTTTGTTTCTGCAGTAGCTGTACTTATTACATACTTATCTTGTATTTATCAGACGCTTCATATTTTTTTGCTGCCTTTTCAATTGTGTAATTCGGTTTTTGTTCAGCGCTCTTCGGAACTCTTGCTTTTTGTCTGTGCACTGCGTCAGTTCACGTGAGCCGCTCGGTGTTCTTGCATCGAAGTTTCCCAGCTGTGCTGTTGCCATGTCGTGCTATGTCCATGGCTGTATCTAATGCTACCGAAGTCCCGGTACTTAAAACTTTCTCTCGCAGTTTCGCTGAGTTTGTGCCAAACACCACCCTGACTATCTCATCTTCCTCTCCATAAGCACAGTCCTACACCCGTGAATAATTTACCCGTGGCATTTTGCTATTGGATTGCCGCTGACGGACGGCCTTATATGGGCAGGCACTAAATTACAAACGCCAGCGGCAGCCTGTCTATGAACTTAATTTAAAGTGTAGGTTTACACTGTGCTTTGTTTCCGAAGTAGCAGAACTCATTAATATGGTTGTATATATCACTCGCTCGCTTCTTATTGTTTCGCTGCCTTCTCAATTATATAATGCATGTTTTCTTCAGCGCTTTTTGGGGCTCTTCCTGGTTTTCTACGTACTGCGTGATTACGTGGGAGGCGTGATGATGTCAAACTCCGCCCCCACGGGTTTCAAGCTCATCTCCATTACAGTAAATGGAGAAAAACAGCTTCCAGTTATGACCATTACGCGTAGAATTTCGAAATGAAACCTGCCCAACTTTTGTAAGGAAGCTGTAAGGAATAAGCCTGCCAAATTTCAGCCTTCTACCTACACGGGAAGTTGGAGAATTAGTGATGAGTCAGTCAGTCAGTCAGTCAGTCAGTCAGTGAGTGAGTGAGGGCTTTGCCTTTTATTAGTATAGATTAAGTAAATTTAAATAATTATTACTGTTAATATTTGCCTTTAACCAAGCCAACTTGCAACATTTGAGATATGATCGGTTACATTTCTTTTATTTTTCCAATTGGAGTACTGTACAGGCAGATGAAAAGACGCGCTCATGGTCACAAAGTGTAAGTAGTGGGATTTGAACCCACAACCTCAGGATGGGAATTCCAAAGACTTAACCACTTTGGTACACTTTTCTTCCAGAATGAGTATGACCTAATTGGAGCACAGCAATATAAATTAGAACAACTAACAGTATTATTCAGAAGCAAGGATATTGTGTTTGCTTTGTATTCTAAGTAGGAAGATGGCAAGGAGGTGCCAGGGAAAAAGAGGACATAACAGGGGTCTGTTTGGGAGAAGAACTTACGTTAGTAGTAGCAAAGTCCCTTTACATGACAGTGTATGGAAGCAGGCCACAGGACCGTTTCATATTGCTGAGAAATGGCCAATTAAGAAACTGATACTGATAATTTTGGTGAATATTATATATTTTTGAATACTATATACATATTTCCTTGGTCTGTTGAGATAATAATGTCCCAGTTTGAATTTCTGAATACATACTGTATTTAGACATTTAGACTTACAAGACAGACTTTGTAGAATAACACATCTAAATTCAGTGGTGGCATTCCGCTACTTTTATCATTACTGATTACTCAAGGCACACAATCTTAACTTGTAAGAACAGAGGTCTGGGTTCTGTTAATAAGTCAAGGAAAATGAATGCACAGCAATTCTCTGTCCGATTGTAGATTAACAATGTTTATTTGCTCCACACTCTTCTCCTCTCTCTTTTCTTTGTTGCTCTTGCTTTTGTTGCTATCTTCAATCCATTCTTAGCATGTTGTATCTGATTCACCTACCTCACTCTGCTCAAAATTATCATCCAAGAAATGAACATTAAAATTTGATTTTAAATATTTTGTTGATTTTTTTTTAGGTGTAGCTGGTTGTTCTTCTGTCCATTTCTGGTCCAAAGTGTTAGATTTGTGGGATTAAGATCTGGATTTTGGATGCAAAAGATTTTTCCAGGACCCCGCCAAAAAACAGTCAGGAAATCCTGCTGACTATGCCAAT
The DNA here is from genome assembly GCA_026402145.1 of Polypterus bichir lapradei. Classification (NCBI taxonomy): domain Eukaryota; kingdom Metazoa; phylum Chordata; class Cladistia; order Polypteriformes; family Polypteridae; genus Polypterus; species Polypterus bichir. The sequence continues at coordinate 9,191,037 of JANRMT010062822.1, forward strand.
TTTAACCACTAGGGGGTGGCCATCTAGCCCCAAACCATAGACAAAGCAACACCCAACACAATTCCAGGTTCAAAGAAATGATTTTATTTGGCACCTTTTCATAAGAACACCAGCACAAATTCATTATTTACAATTCTCCTTCCTCTTCCAAAAGAGCATTGCCCACTGATGCCCAACTGTGACTCAAATAAAGTGAGGCACCAGGCTTTTTTTTAAAGTCGACCTGGAAATTGCTTCCAATTTCCTGTCCATGTCCTCCGAAGCACTCTTGGTTGTGTGGAAAGCAGGGCAGTTCTCCACTGGCAGCGCCTTCTGCCGGTCCTCAAAGACCTCAAAAGTGCTGCGTCCTACCTTATGGGGGAATGACGTGCTCTTTGTAAGCCTCTTTGCCTAGCCCTTCCATTATGGGCCTCCTGGCTAGGTATGAATCTTCTTTTATCCTGGCCAGAATGCCTGTCCTTCCTTCCTGGCACCTACACAACATATTTAATTACTGAAACATCTTAAGTGTTTGCTGAAGTATTCAAAATTAACACAACTACAGCACAAATATTTCAAAAAAAAAATTTAATAAAATTCAACGTGAATGGCAGTGCAGCAAATATGGTAAATGTATGTTTTCTGTATTTAGAAGAAGTAGAAAAGCTTCATGACTTTCAATTAAAAACATGCTTAATAATATATTGCTTTATGCAGTACCTGTGTTTGACTTACAAACATTGTCTCAGCAATACACATATATTCATTTGTATAGTTTAATCAGTAATTCAAAACTCCAGACTTCTGCTAATTCGTTGCCATGACCTCCCAGCTGGAATAAATGAAAATAACTTAGTTTTACAATATTTACATTTGACACTACTCTCCAAAAATGATTTATGTGGTTAAAAGGAAAATATTCTCTGAAACACTGTGACAAAAAATCTACTAAAGTAAATAAATATTCATCCTTCTATTTTCTGAATCTGCTTATTGCATTACAGGTTCAGAGGAAGACAGACCTAAATTAATAAATATATTACAATAATGAGTGCTAGAAAAAAAATCTGTACATTCTAAAGAATGCCTAAAAGGAATTTGTAGTAATGTCAAATTCAGCCTGTGAATGGTGGCATGGGCAGAAAAATCTGTACATTCATGAACTTTGTGGAATTGTGTGAAGCGCTAAAGTATGAAAAGAGCAGCAAAGGCTACACTTGTTAGTGAGTTAATCGCAGTTTCAAATTCTTTCCAAAAGCCAGATTATAAATTGGCATTAGAATCAACAGATCTACACGCTACTGGGTAAACAGATGTAAAAATGTTATTGTCAAGCTAGCTGAGCAAATTGTGGAAAAACACAGTAAAACACAAGGCATTAGAAGTCAAAGGGGGTTACTGAGAGACATTACTACAGATTTGCAGAGCACAGCTAAGTCCTGCAGTGCGAAGGAGAAATGAATACAAGACATGATCAGTGCATCTGTAGTCCATGATGATAATGACAGTCCTGATTTCCGAAGATAAAATATGGTTTAATTTCTTATAGCAGCTTGCCTTTCGTCAAGTGTTGAGTCCTTATCTTCTTCCACATCACAATGTGCTACTTATTTCAGTTGCCTCATCGTCAAAGGCAGGATTGATTTTTCCAGGAGTATAATCATTTCTTGTAAGATCTACAGAAGAAAAAATGCTTTATTCGTTTAACTGTAACAAAAGAAATAAAAAATGCATTCCTAAAATCCAACAGATTAATTATTCTACTTTCAATTATACACTGTAACATACAGTACATTATCAGTACAATATTGTATTTACACATTATTGTATTGTGCGAGTGTCATTTCTTGCTACCAAATATGTGTGTATTCACATACTCACACTGGTCCTGTTTAGTTTTGTCAGTCACCTTGGAACCATGCCATTCTTGCACATTAAATGATAGTTTACTGTCAGGCAAACAGTCGATAGGAATTTTTCTTACTGATACAGCCATAAATATAGAACACAGAATATAGAAACATAGAACCGCAGGGAGTATAATCCTGTTGAAAAATGAAATCGGCTGGTTCGTGATCTTCCAATTGAGGAAACAGCCAATGTTGTACAGTAGTATTTGCAGGTTCACAGCCCCTGTTACTATGGTTACTTCAAAAAAGTAAGGCCCGTAAACTTTTGACTTGAAAATCGCGCAAAAAACGTTAGTCTTGGGGGAGTCTCGTTCATGTTCGATAACTGCATGAGGGTTTTCTTCACCCCAAATTCGTACATTATGACGATTTACCTTCCCACTAATGTGAAACGTGGCCTCATCACTGAAGATAATCAAGGAATAAAAATCTTCATTGGTCTCCAAATTTTGCTGGATGAAAGTTGAAAACTCAACTCGATGCGTCTTATCTCCTCGTCTAAGGGCCTGAACCAACTGGAGATGATACAGTTTCATAACCAACCGGCGTCGGAGAATTCTCCATAAACTTGACTTTGGTATCTGTAACTCATGACTTGCTCATCGAACTGATTTCGATGGGCTCCAAGTGAACGCAGTTTGCACTCGGGTGACATTCTCAACAGAGGAGTAAGTTCGAGGTCGCCCAGTGCTTTTACCTTTGCAGATACACCCAGTATCCCAAAACTGCCAGTACCATCAACAGATGCTATTGTCATTCGGAGGGACAGTCCCATATTTTTGATGAAATTCCCGCAGCACAGTAAGAACAAATTGAGTTCTGGCGAATTCGCAAATGCAAAGCTTTTTGTTGTGGCACAGCCATAACTGCAAACGTAACTAATTGAAACAACACACTGTTAGCTTTTTGATAAGCACTAGCACCATCTACCGGCAACGAAATGAAACTAGATTAATTCCTCAAGACACCACTAGGTTGCTCTGCAGTCTCCGATGAATGGGCGCCAAGCTACAGCTCTTTAAAACTCTGATATTCTTTCTGGGACAGCCGGTATATGACCTATAACCTATAACATTGTATGCATCAGCAGAAATAGATAATATATTACATCTTACACAACAACTGCATAAAATATATGATAACACTGGGTAACAGTTTTGGCTTGCTGATCACAAAAATCACCTTTCCTATCACGTGCCATTTTATTGAACTCGGCTGTTTTTGTTATTTCCTCTCACAATGTAAGTACAACAACTACAACTGAAATATCTATGGTGATCTCAAAGTCGTGACAATGATACTAGGAATGCAGCTCAAATATACAGAGTACTCTTGCTTCATCTGCAAATGGGACAGCCATGTTAAAGAGTCTCATTACATTAACAAGAACTGGTCACTCCACATCCATTTGGATCCAGAGCAATAAGGCGTGGCACATAAACCACATGTTTATCCAACAAAGATGTTTTTGCCTGCTCTTCACATAATAGTTTAACTGATAAAAAATTGTTGCTGGTCCACAGGGCTGCAGTAAATCTCATGGAAGGTATTCAACGATGTTGATGAGCATTTTCTTGGCAACTACAGAGCACCAGACTGTTACGATGGTTGACAAAATGCTTCAATCATACAAAACCATAAAGTGCCACATTTCACAACAGATTTATTTTATGCATTCACACTTGGACTTCTTCCTGCAAATCTTGGTGAAGTCAGTGACAAACATAGTGGAAAGTTTTCCCAGGATATTGGATAAGTGTAATTCATCAGCGCTGGCTATTTATCGGACACTGAAATAAAAAGCATCAGGAGCTGCATATAATGAATCTGATCTAAATTATAAACTCATTATGCTATTATATCTCAGCGTCTAAGTCTGATATAAAATGGACACAACTAGAAAGTTCAGAAATTATTTTAAAATGAATATTTTCTTCACTTTTCCATGTGCATTGAAAGAAACTAAGCTCAGTTTTGTTTTATGTAATTCGGTTGTATGAAAGCTTGATATCAAGTATTTTTTCCTTTAGGACTAACTGATTAGAACTGAGCAGAATTCTGTTTGCCAGCAATTAAAACCTGTGTATGCAAAACCTGACATTGTAGAACATTGCCACATTAATACTGAAAATTGTTGAAATCTATGAGAAAATGTTGCTAAAAATTAAAAAAAAACTCCACAGTTGAATATTTACAAGACCACAGTTATGGCCTCAGATAATCAAAGATGAAACATACAACTGAAATGCAATCACAAAGTTTCACATACCTAAAATCTACTGTTGTAGATAATGCTGACCATGTTGAAGAAATCAGAATCAGGCTGAAGAAAGGACAGGCAGTTCCAACATCCTTAACAGTTATTTGATAAAGTTATGAGATTACAATAGACACAAAGCCAAGGTTAATGGAGGATGATCATTTGCAAGGAAGAATTGAAAGATGGATTATTAAAAAGTCAGGTGAAAGTATTAAGACAGAAATGTTTTCTTCCAATCAGTATAAAGGAAGAAACTCACATGTTCTGGACATAGCATGAAAAAGATAGAGTCAAGTATGGAGATAAAATACCTGGCACAACACCCCTGAAGGAAGAAGTGGAAATGAAGAGTGGTGTGAATTAGTAATATTATACAATGGACTGGATATACTAATACAGAGGCTATTTCAGTCTGCTGAGGACAGAAAATGAAGGAAGCATGTGATGCACAGCATAAACCAAGGATGGTTATGATCAGATCATGTGTTAATGATTGAATGGTCAGTCTATTGACAAATCTGGGCATTCTGTCACTTTATAAATGGCGTCCAAACAGTTTCTATACATACCTGGAAGTTTCAGCTTTTTACAACATGAGTTACACTGATGTTTCTCAGTGAAGTTTTTTATTGCATGTTCTCCTAAATTGGCTGGTCCAAACACCATATTCTGACAACTGTGGGGGTTAAACATGAAAATAATTCAGTTAACCTCATAAAATGAATTCACATGTTACAGTAATATTAATTACACTTTGTTTAACAGAAAGCATCATAGAATTTTATTTTCAAATACTACCTGGATATCTATTTGAATCACTATTTATATTATCAAAGGTTTTTTTGAATTGACTGATAGCTATTGATTATTTAAATTAATTATTAACCTAAAAAAAAGTCTTGCTGTATATTGCCATGACAACATTAATTTAAATTTACTTTACTCAAAATTAGCATGTTTAAGGCTTTACATATTCTTCTCTAGTGGAAATGAAGTGTATTTCTTGGGTGTGACAATTACAAGTATAACTTGCACTACTGGTGAAAGTTTCAGAACACCTCAGTTATTCAAGATTTTCTTTAAATGTCATCAGCTGAAATGCAATGAATGACCTAAAATGGTAAAAAAATATAAGCAGCAAACTGCCAGATGATTAAATTTAAAGTTTAGGTTAGCAAAAACTCAAAAAAGGAAATATCAAAATATTATAAATGGGCCTTCTTCACGAAACAACTAATAGGTTACAACCTCCAGATGTTCTGCAGTAATTTCAAGTAAACTAAGCCTTGCAAGTTGAAGCAAATACTTTGCAGGGGCTTCCCAACTTCTGTTGATTACTTAAAATCCTCTGTTTGTCTTAAAGCTGAGTTTGACCAGACTGTGTTACTACATCCTCTGAAGTACTACTTGGACAATATTACACTGCAGAAAGTTGTACACTCCCGTGATAATGGCAGGAAAACAGCAAGCATTATTACCTGTAGAAGTGCAGGCCTTTCATGTAGAAAAATTTCAAAAAAAAAATTTAAGTGTCAGTGAGTACAGAGTCCTACAAAATCCAAAGGCAATTGGAAACTGGAAGAAACTCTGATACAAAGAGATCTGTCAGAGCCAAAGCTACGACCCAATCAGAAGACAAGTTTCTGAGGGTCATCAGCTTACATGATAGGTGCCTCACAGCACAACAGCTTCGAGCTCAGTCGAAAAAAGCAAGTCTCGGTTTCTACTGTGAAGAGGGGACTTTGTGCTACAGGTTTGACAGGGTGAGTGGCAGTAAGAAAGCCATTCCTTAAAGGACAAAATAGGGCTTTGAAATATCAGCTGTGGACTACTGCAGGCTGGAAGAAAGTCTTATGGAATGATGAATCAAAATTTGAAAAATGTAATCAAGTACTGTACTATAAAAAGAAAAAACAGACTCTATCACCATTATGAAAATGGCTGCATAGCAAAAAATCCTCATCCTGAACCTGACACTCCAACAAGGTCACATTCTTTGTCCACACAGCCGACTTTTTTGGGGTAATGCATTGTCATGAGCACAACTAAACCCACTCGATCACCTATGTAATGGTGCAATGTTGAAGAGATACAGGTAACCAAGAGCTGAAATAATGGAAGTACTGGTAAAGGAAGACCTGTCCAGACCCATCCATTGCAACTATGCCAGCTGTTGTGCAGTTCTTAGCAGCGTTGAGATATCACGCCACTGGAGGATTCCAGCAGACTCTTGGTGACACACAAGGACTAAGCAAGGCGGCTGTGTGTAAAGCAATACATAGAGTCTCTTGGTTGCTTATTTGCCACACAAACAACAACAAAGGGTTGCCATCCATCACTGAAGCGCTCTGTGAAAGTCAAGTCAGGTTCCACGCAATAGGCAACTCCCCACATGTTGTTGAAGTGATGGATAGAACACTCATACCAATTCATATACCTAGCCTTTGGCAGCCTACGTACACCTACCATATAGGGTTTTCAGCAGTTAATGTGCAATCAATATACAGACACCAAGGGCTGTTCACAGACATCAGGGCAAAGTGGCCTGGAAGTACCCAAGATGCATTTATCTAGGCAATTTCAGTATTCTGTTGCAAGGCAATAGATGGTGAATTTGGGCATGGCTGCCTGGGTTACAGTGCCCATCTTCCTCAACCAGATCAACTAACATCTTTAAGTACTCCACAGACTGTGGCCGAAATGCAGTGTTGTTGAATGCACAATAGGAATATGGAAAATGTGCTTCATTGTCTCCATAAATCTTCGGGCAGCATCAGATACTCTGTAGGTGATGTTGTGCCATAATAGTTGCTGTAAAAGCAGGTGTCCCATTGCTCTTTGTGGATGAGAAATACGAGGAGGAGGAGGTGGCTATAGAGGCTGACAACGACCAAATGATACTTCATCCACAATAGGATGCCTACCAGGCTAGTTTAGAAGCAAGGCAGGTTGTCCTCACAAATATGTTTGGATAAATACTTTACATGGTTTATTTTTGATATTATAAAAGATAGATGTGTTATTACCACTTGTAAGACTTGTTGCAGGGCGGGGTTTCCAATGTCACACTTTATTTCCGTTCATAGGATTCCTGTCCTAAGAAGCCTTTCAGGAAACCAGTGTAAAAATTGCTTGTTCGTTACCTGCGTACTTCTTTAAGTTGTTCGTTACGAAAGAAGTACAAACATTTTTGGAAACTCACTCCTGGTCGTTTAGTTTTTTTACATATTTATTTTATTGCAAGAAATTTGAGTGTTAGGTCCACAAACTTATGTAGAACTACTTCATTTAATTACATGGAAATATATGTGACAATTTTATTAAGTAGACCCAGCAAGTTATGCTATTTTGTAATTGAGTATGTTTTCAATTAACTACAAGAATTTATACCAATAATGTAGAGGCAACACATATGATACATCCTGCATTGGTTACATATTTAAAGATGTCATTCATAGACAATGCATAGATTGTTTTAACTTAATTTAGTGTAAAACTTACTCTTTGTCCTCTGCTTTTATCACTGAAGGGTCAGTGAGGTTTTCCCCAACACCTGAGTTAAAAAAAAGAGTTGGTTTCAGAACATGTTTATGGTAGCCACTAAATAGTTCATTAATGACAAAGAGACGTTTTTATATAATAATATGTTATTTTCCTTTAGTAAAATAGAGAAACTTGTGTCCTGTCAACACAGTGTTTATTCACTGTCCAATTTACACTTAATAATATGGTAAATAAAACACCAATGTCCCCAAATATACTGCAGTTTTCTTTATTTTTATTTCATATTTTTGCAGTATCTTAGGTTTTGTTTGTTTCAGCTTTCAATTTTTCTTTGTATTTTTGGGGCCCTCTTACTGAAAAAAAATGTCATTGGAGTATGTAGACCTGTAGGACAACAAACCTTGCAGATCGAGAACCAGGAGTTCGCCTCGAGTATACTCATATGTCCAATGAGAGAATGCCAACATTGTTTCTTCAAGAAGATTAACAGGAGAAATTTCCTCGCCATTGTTATTATTGTATTTTCTAAATTCCCCATTCATATTCATCTCAATTGTCATCCACTGGTCAGTAGAATAGTAATAGAGCAGGAATACTTCCAGAAACCTACAAAACAAACAGTTTACACTCATTGTTTAGTCTGATCAACAGGATTTCGTTCTAATAATATAAATCACAAAAAAACTCATTGTCAGAAAACAATGACATGGAGATGGTAATCTGCATCTTGGCTAAACTGCAAACATAAACCTCATTGAGATGTTGTGGCAGGACCTAAAATGAGCAGATCAGGCTCAAAAATCCACAAATGTCACTGAGCTATGAGCACACAGCAGCAAAGGGAAGTATATTAAAGGATGAAAAAATACAACTGGAGAAAATGAAAAAGAAGGAGTCAGAATTACAAACTGCCTAGCAGAATTGTGTCACATACAGTAGATTGGTTGTTACATATAAATGAAAACATGGTGCTGTACTAATTGGTGGAAAATAGGGAGCTTTATTTCATTTTATAGATATGAAGCATTTAAGTTGCTCAGGAGAAACAACTTTCTTTGCTATATTATTCAATGTACAGTATAATTATAATGTATACATGAAATGTATAAACAGCTAGTGGCTACCTAAACTTTCCATCTCAAACAGTTGCTATAGAGGCAAGTGGCAGAGGTTAAATTAATGGATTTTTACCAAAACAACAAAAAGGTTATTTTCACTGGGCTTAGGACTTTGTTTTTTGATTCTGTGTTTCATTTTTTGGTAACTGATATATGTTGTCTTCTGGTGTCATCCCTTTTGAACACATTTCAATCTTGTCCATCTCCTGGTTGTCATAATAAACATTTTTTTTTTTTTTTTTTTTGCATTACTTTAAAGTTTTTTTACTATGGAGAAACTATTTTTTAACTTTTTAATCATTTTATTTATTTGAGCAAAATTGAATTTGTTGTGCGATGTGTTGAGACATGTCACGTGACTGTGAGCGGTAGTTTGGTGACATCAGTAGAAGTTCACTACAAATGTGGCGATGGTCACAAATAGCTTTATCACTTGGTGGATAATTCCTAACAAAATCTCTACAGTAGTTAGCTTATTTTTCAGGAGGGTCAAGCATTAGGTTTCATTATTAGTAAAGGAACTCTTTCTGCTCATGACTTTGTCTCTTGGTTGCTGATTTCTAACAATCGTTCCATTTATGGCTTTAGCCTGTTCCCTCAGTATGATTTGTGCCTGGCATTATATTTTCTGATCTTACTATACTTTTTCAAAATAATCCTTGAAGACACCCTCTCTAAACTGGTCTTTTATTTTTGGTTAAATCGTACCTATTTCCATCGCAGATTGAACATTAGCATGATAGAAAAAGAGAAGTGGATTTGTGAGGATTTATATTCTGTAGGTGTCTAGCTGTTTGAAGGGTTTTATAGCCACAGGTGTGAGACTTGGGGGCCTAAAGTCATCAAGGCAAGTTGTCTTGGGCTTCTTTGGAACATAAATATTTCCAGACCTCTTAAACAATTTGTTGATGTTGAAATGAACTTTGATTAAATGAGGAGTTAAAGAATTTTGCAGAGGAGAGGTGATTTGGACTGGCATTGTCCTCTTAAAGACAGTTTTCACTTCATTTACTGAAATGATGAATGGATTAAGGAAAGTATCCAGATGAGGTAGAAGGAAATGAAGAGGTGCATCATTTTATCATAATAATGAAAGAACTGATTATGCTTCCTCTGTTCATCAAGTTCATCATCTAGAGGATAGAGTGACCTTGTTGTGTAGGTAGTCAGTTCCAGTAGACTCTTCAATACTGATCTAGTGTTATGGTCGGCCAAATTTCTTTTCAGTTTAGGTAATCTGCAAAATTGCATTTGACTTTCTTAAAAGGACAATGGCATTTCTGTTTAGCAATCTTATATAAAGCAAATGTATGAACTGCATATATGAACAGTTCACTATTCACTTTAAGTGTTTAAAAAATAATCTTTCCCTATGCTTTCTGCATGGTGCCAAGAGAGTCAGAAATTTTATAACCTGCTGCTGCTGCTCTCTAGAATATTTTTTTGTAGTACAGTTCACTGTTTCTGAAACAGGCCCGGAGCCACAAGGCAGAATGATTAGTAAATAAAAAAACAACAGAATTAGACACCTAACACACCAAACGTTTCTCAGATTTTCACTAATTTGCACTTTTAAATCTGAAGAACTATCAGCATTTACATTGTATATTAACATTACATGTACAGTACTTAGCTAAAACTCTTTTTCTGCAAATGCTATCACAGCAATCTTCAATATGTTTTTGAAAGCATCATTCATGAACATTCTTATCAATCAACATGAATTTAATCTGCTTAATACATATTAATATTAAAGTGCAGTAAGTTCTCTAGCTCAATATTAACACACTATTGCTTTAACGGAAACTGTATCACCTTCAGTGTTAAAATAAAGCAGTACACCAGTGGCACAAAGTATAGGGACAGATGTTAAAAAAATTAGTCCAATGCATTTTTATTGCAGGTGTTAAATATTGTACCAAGTTTTATTGTTTGCACTACTTTATTGTACTTTCAAATTGACATTGTAGTTCCATTATTTATATTCAAATTTTTTTGATTTCCTTTTAGACACAATTAGATTTTTAGTTTACATCACTAAATCATTAAACGGTTCTTTAGTTTTTTCACAAACCTGACGTAAGTGTATTTGTAATTAAACAGAAGAGCCATTCAGATAACAGAAAAAAAACACTTTTATTGGAAGCTGAACAGAAGAAATAAATGCTTGGCCTGGATGGGAGCCAATCTGTATGTTTAGCCATTTTTTATAGAATTTTGATCATTAAACTGCTAATTTTAAATTGTTCAGATGGTAAAAAGTCACTTTCTGTTAATTAATTTTGGGGAAAATGTTTATCAATTACACAAAGAGTTGTTTTCTTTATTAATCTACCTTAAGTAAATTTAACTGAAAATGACCATATCACTTAAATCACGTTGGTAAAGAATTTAGGAGTAATTATTGACTCTGACCTGAATTTTAAATCACATATTAATCAGATTACTAGGACAGCATTTTTTCACTTAAGAAATATAACAAAAATTAGATCCCTTATAATTTTGAAAGATGCTGAAAAATTAGTTCATGCTTTTGTTTTCAGTCGGCTAGATTACTGTAACACACTCCTCTCAGGATTACCCAAAAAAAGACATGAATCGATTACAACTCGTGCAGAATGCAGCTTCTAGAATCTTAACTAGGAAAAAAAAATCCGAGCACATCTCTCCAGTTTTGATGTCACTACACTGGTTACCTGTGGCATTTAGAACTGACTTTAAAATACTGCTTATGGTTTACAAAGCGTTAAATAATCTCGCTCCATCTTATATTTCAAAATATCTTACACCTTATACTCCAAATCGGAATCTTAGGTCTTTAAATGAGTGTCTGCTTAGAATTCCAAGAGCTAAACTTAAAAGAAGTGGTGAGGCGGCCTTCTGCTGTTATGCCCTTAAAATGTGGAATAGCCTGCCAATAGGAATTCACGAGGCTAATACAGTGGAGCACTTTAAAAAACTGCTAAAAACTCATTATTTTAACATGGCTTTCTCATAGCTTCATTTTACAGTAGTTTAATCCTCATATTCTTTAGGTGCATTTAGTTATCATTATCATTCATGGTGGCTCTGAAATCCATACTAACCCCTACTTTCTCTTCTGTTCTTTTTCCGGTTTTCTGTGGTGGCGATCTGCATCACCACCACCCAATCAAAGCACCGTGATGTCCCTACATTGTTGGATGGAAGGCCAGAAGTCCACATGACCATCATCATCAAGTCCTTCCATGAGAACCCAGAATACCATGAAGACTGATTGAGGTCATTTATGTTAGGTAGAATGCCTAGAGGGGGCTGGGTGATCTTGTGGCCTGGAACCCCTGCAGATTTTATTTTTTTCTCCAGCTGTCTTGAGTTTTTCTTTTTTTTTCTGTCCTCCCTGAAAATCAGACCTGACTTTTATTCTGTGTTAATTAGTATTGCCTAATTTTATTTTTTATATTGTCTTTTTTCTCTTTCTTCATCCTGCAAAGCACTTTGAGCTACATAATTTGTATGAAAATGTGCTATATAAATAAATAAATATTGTTGTTGTTGTTAAATCAGCTGTTCTAACAATACTGACGTAAATCTCTTGGATATCAAATTAACATATTTTATTTATGCTGAAACAAAGCCAGTACATTTCCTCATTTTTAGGCATAATCACTTTCAAGGACTGTTGCCATCATCCACCTACTCGATTTTAATCTTAGTCAGAACAAATACCTTTTTATACTCAAAAGACGGTAAACCTATTTTCCCAACACACAGATGTATTAGGCCGATTTAATTTAAAATGAACAGGTTTGTATGTTATGTACTTGATGACTTTGCTGACTATGTAGCCAAGGTAAAGGCCTGTAGTGGGTGGTTTTAATTTCAAAAACTTTATTTGTATTTCTTGCAGTATTCTTCCTGGCAGAGGATTTTACATTTACATAATGCAATGTATTTTGAATTATGAAATGCTGTTTATATTTAAAAATGTTGCAATGGGTTCCAAGAGCCCAAGAAGTGCAATCAAAAAGAAAGTTGAAGACTGTTAGTAAGCTCAGTTTTTTCCCAAGTGCCACGGCTTTTCTGTAGCTATCCAAACTGATGAATGCTAGCTTGTTTTCAATAAACTGGTAAACCTATCGCACACCCTACATCACAAAAGCAACTTTCGACACATGCTGCTTGCATGATGAATACTGTAATCATAAAATTGTCCAAAATATATCTCAAAGTTTTTAAGGATGTCTTTTGTATCACTTTCATGTCTGCTGTGCTTCTCTGTCCCATCCACTTGAGAAGTCACTTATTTCCTCGGCTGGGCCTTTGCCATTGAAATGTATGGCCCCTTTCTGCTGCTTTCAAAATGAACACTGGTAACCTAAAATGGTTCAAAATATGTTTTAAAAGACTGCTGAAATTCTTCCACATCACTGTCAAGTCTACTGTGCCCCATTGTCCTATCTACTTGAAGGGACACTCATTTAATCAGCTGAACCTTTTCTGTAGAAATGCATGCCCCCTGTACAAAATGAACATAAGGAAGCTAAAATGGTTCAAAATGTATTTAATCAATTTTGTATCACTTTCATGTCTACTGTGGCCCTTTGTCCCTTCCAGTGAAAAGGGGCATTCATTACCATGACTGAAGCAGAACTGTACAAATGTGTGCCCTTATCTGCTGTTATTAAAATGAACACTAAAATTGCAAAATTGTCCAAAACTTTCTTTTAAAAGTTCGCAGGCACTCTTTAGTATCGCTTACTTTTCCATTGTGCCACTCTGTTCTGTCAGCTGGCGGAAATACTCATTTCATTGGCTGGCACTAGCCTTTAGAATTCTATTTCTGTTCTGAAAAATTAAACTGCAATATTTAACATTTTTAATTAAAAAAATGCTTTCCAAGTCACTTTTTTGACTATGTCAAATTTTCTTGAATGCAAAGAAAGCTGATATGACTTTTTCTAAGGTACGTGCCACTACAAGTTACCAAAGAAATCAAAATGATTAGGACATTTCCTGATCACAGTTTATTTAAAGCATATTAAGCCAAATATAATTTTGCTTAATATACCTTAAATTGCACGGTGCTGTATGTTGACTGATATGTGTTGGGGTTTTTTTTTTATATGTGTGCCGGTGCCGCTTGTTTGATCGCTTTTGTCTTAATACCGCATGAACTTCTAGCGTTACGTTCTCCATGACCATCTTCTGTTTGCTCTCATCTTTATTGCTTATGCACTCTCAGGCATATTTGCTGTGAACTGAAAATACTATTAGCTTTATTTGTGCTGTAATCATACATTAGACCCCTGTGAAAATCCAGTGCCCCTCTGTTAAATTTGTTCTGCCACCAATTCTGTGATGCAATATGAAGTTTTGTAGTTTTTTTTTTCTACTTCATTGCCTGTACCAGATTTTTAATGACATATATGATATTCATAATGTCTGAGTACATGCGTGGGACTGATGAGGGGATGGCTTTTGAGATTCAACCCCCCCCCGTGGCTTGTGGGGGTCTTAACCTGGTCTTGCATGGACGAATTGAGCAAAAGTGCTATCTTAAACATTAAAAAGCAGAATATACACCACATAGTGAGGTGAGTAAACCCAAGTGTAAACAAGACATAAAGTTTCTGCATAGCCCAAAATGCCCCTCTAAATTTTTACTAATTTAAGTTCTTATTATTACAGTGCAAATATATATATATATGTATTATAAATAATTCAAAGTGAACTTACTTGTGAAAAAACTTCAGCACTATGTAATTCTTGTACAAATAATTTTAAGCAAGAGTATTACCTGGGAGAGTATGGAATAGTATGAGGTTTTAGGTGATTGAAAGTATAGATAAGTTTTTGAGCAACACGTTGTTGTTGGATTTCCTGAAAAAGAAAAATAAACACAAGGAAACAAATCAGTGTGTGTCAACAGCAGTGAACTTGAGAAATGAACCACAACACAACGCACAAATCAGTGAAATTCCTAGGAAATTCAGTCTTGGCTATAACCAAGTCAAAATAAAGGTAACATGTTCTTGTTATATGCAATATCTTCTACCACTAGGAGGCACAATTATTATACTGTATGTTATTTTCTTTTTGATCCCAATTGACCCATTTTGTAGTACAAGGCAGGCAGTGTTGTGCATGAACTAGTTCAAAAGAACACATTTATTAAAAAAGCTCATTTTTGTAAGAACGGTGAACTTAACGTAACATATTTGCAAATGAAGTACTTGAACGTGAGCTAGTTCAGTTTTATGTGACATTCTAGATCTGATTTTGGTCCAGATTAAACGTTTTGCCTTACCCTGTAATATAGGGGTGGAGCCGAATCTGAATACCTTATTCGAATAAGCACAAATAGTAGATTTTTTAAAATATTCATTTTGTACAAATTTTTTGTCATTTAATTGTATTTGGAAAAAGTAATGTAAAATCAAACAGGCACTGTCTGTGTCTACCTGCTTGTGCTTAAGCTGCACCCCAGTGACACAAGTACTCAGTGAAGCTCCGCTTCGCTTTTAGGAAAATGTTGTACTTCGCGAGGCCACTTTATATTTTTCCCCACTGGACATGCAATATGTGATGCGAATTTTGACCAGCAGCGTAATAGGTTAGTTCACCTACATGTTAGTTCCACAGTCACCATTTGCGTGACACGGTTGGAAATAGAGCAGTAATTTATATGTATACTTTCATCTATTTAATTTCTTTTTTGACCTGGAAGACATTAGCATATATGGTTATACATGTTTGTTGCCGGGTATAACTCAATAAAGTGTATTTAAATAAAAAAGTCTTCATAATTATTGTATTTTATTCAAGAACACTGTAATAGCCTAATATAAGGCATGTAAAATTGAAAACAGTAAACTCATGGGTCATTTATTCTCACTCTTTAAAAAATACAAAATGAGCTGAACATGAACTAGTTCAAAATTGAAATGGTGAACAATGAATGTGAATTTATTAATTTTAATTTGTGTGAACTGAACTGAGCTAGTTTTTGTGAGGTGTGAACTTGCACAACACTGAAGACAGGAGCCAGCTTTTCTCCTTTTTTGTGGCCATGTTTTTATTGAAGTTTGACAAAAACATGTAGGAATTCAGAAAATTAAAAATTCAGTAATAAAAATTAAACTGGCAACAATCAAAAAGCAAAAAACAAAAAAGAAACAATAACTATAAGATCAAACAGCCGCAGATGCCGTTATTTCTGGCACATTTAAACTCATGCACAATTTATAATGCATCCAATATCCACATCTTTATGATGTAAGATGTGAAAGAAAACCAAAGTGGCCAGAGAAAGCTCAGGTGAACACAGAAGAATGTACAAACTCCACCTAGTGGTTGGGTATGGAATCAAACATGGGTCTCTGAAAGCATCTGATTCAGTAAACCAACAACTCTTTACTATTAGTGCATGCAAATACGAGTTAATTCTAACACATTCATTGTCTTCTACACTATTATTGATAATTATAAATAAAAATAATTTAATTATCGTGTCACTATAAAGTTAACATTCAAGAAATAAAACATACCCTTAAACAAAGGTGAAGGACGGTACCATCACTGAATACTTTCTGCCATGTCTTTACAATCTCCGGCTGAAATGATTTCACAATATACATTTGTCCAGGCTTTAGGAGATTTCCTTCTGACCAAGTACAGACCACTTTCATTGCCCTTCGTAGACCACCACCCATTTCCTCACGGGATAAAGGGTGGATCATAGCAGAAAGACCATGTTGTGACCACGAGGACATACTGTTATCCAAGGTGGTAGGTGAACTCTCCTCAAGACGGTAAATAGTAACCTGTTCTCCAGCTAAAAGACAATGGTAGCATAAGTCATTATCATATTTTCCCAATATTCAGTTAATAAATTTAGCAGAAATGTAACTTGAATGTGAGTTGCTTCCTTTAGCTATTTTAATTACAAGAACATAACAGTAAATTTAGGGGATGTTGCAGTCACAGTACTTAAATGCAATCGGTTGTTAACGGGTTGAGATGAATCAAGCTATACAGAATAGAGAGCTCATACCATCTTATGCACAAAATATTTGGCACACTGGAATCAATAAGGGCCAAGGTGTCTGAAGTTGCACTTTAAGCACTTTACTGAGGATGTGTGCTTATGAATTCAGGCAGCTCTGATAGCAAATGGGGATTCAAGTACAGTATGTGTACCTAATGGAAAGATCACTTCACAGTTGCTTAAAATCAACTTTATCTTTGTCCTGGGACAATGTTCTCAATATAATCATTTTGAGAAGACGACAAATAACCTTACATTTAACAGGATGACAAATTAAAGCAAATCAGGAAATAGTACAGTACTCAGACACTCCTCGGCAAGCCTGGGTTTCATTGCAATGAGTTTTAAAGTGGGAGACTCAATCAGTGTTTAATTCCAATTCTCTAATCATAATTATACTTTTGGAGACTGCTTTTTCACACAACGTATGAATTAAAAATGACATGTTTTGCTTTTTTTTCAATAAATACAGTAATTTTTAGTTTATAGTCATTGCACTTGATTTACAGATCTCTTTATTAAGATATTAACCATTGCCTAATTATGATGTGTAAATATAGGTCATGCTGGATGAATAAAGACATGGGAGTTGCAGTTCATTAATTACTATTCACAACCAAGTTGCTAAAATTAAAATATGAATAGGTGGTCAGAAATAAATATGAACAATAAATGAACAAAAAAGGTTACATTTTGCAATTGTGATACCTAGTCTTACTAAATGTTATATACAGACTGATAATAAAAGAAAACAGCAAAATTAACCGGTCAGTTAAACTCAGTAGTCTACCTTCGATTCCCAAATGAGGCACATTACCTGCATTGTGAGGGAGTGTCAGTTATGGCACTACAGCCATGTGGCTCGATTCCCTCGAGGGTGATCCAGTTTGCAGGATCCTCATTGTTGAGGACCCAAGTGGCTGGACCAGGACAAGGGAATGACACATAACACCTGGCTGCGGTAGACAGAGGGTCATTTCAGGAGGGTGGGATTGGACCGTGTGTCAGCCTGGGGTGTTGCCAATCAGAATCCTGAACTGTTTCATCATGTGGTGGGTGCAGCAACGTGCTGTACCAGTGCAAGCTCCCCAACCTGACCTGACCTGACCTACATTTGATTCAGAAAAAGATTTCGATGAAATCGTGTCGTACTGTGGCTTTCCATTTCAGTACTGCTGCATGGTTTACTCATTCCATTTTGTCTTTCCGTCCATTTTCTAAACTTGTTTTTTTTTCTTCTAATTGAACAATATAGGGAGCAGTATGCTGTTGTTGCAAAAAATTAAGAAGAGTCATGAGCCATTGTAACAAATAAACTTCACACATGAACATCATTTATATACACCAAATTGGTGGGGCCCCACAATTGTATTGTTCAGTGCAATATGGCATTATTAGGTGAATTTACATAACACATTTAAATATATTTTAATTTACATCAATCAGCATACAGATAAATGATATATACCCTACCATTAAGTATTATGTAACGTCCCAAATTAGTTAAACATATTAAAGGTATTAAGTGAATATCTGGTTCAAAGAAATACGACTTCATACAAATAAACGGTTATCACAGAACAAAATGTCAAGTTAAATGTTACATATGATCTAATTTTCTAATTGAAGTCAAGATGTCCTAGTTTAACAGTCACTTTTATTTCTTTTCCCTTACACTACACTTGCGAGCTCTCCTGAAAATCAGCAGCCTGGCCTAGGCAGGACACCATTCCACTGTGGTTCACACTCAGACCTACACTGACTTTGACTAATAGGCAGGCCATTTGAGAGCAGCCGATTTACTTAGCTTGTAAAAAGAAACAACATTCATGAAGCATTTTTATTTAATAATCCTTTAAAAAGAAAAAACGATAGATTCATTCAGGTTTATGTGTTTGTTTAATTTATAATAAATGTTGTTATAAAATAATATACTGAACAACTTGTTATACAGAATGTAACACTTATGGGAAAAGAAAATGACAGGAAAAGCTAAATAGAAAAGCTTGTCACTTACAAAATAGGTTAATTGGAGTAAATGGAATGGATTGAGAAAGTCTCATCAAATTATTTCTTTCAACAGCTGCAATAAAAACATGTTCCTGTTATTCAATAATAATTGATCATTTTTTCCCAAATGTTTTCAATGAATAGCAAAAGCATTTATATTCTTGGCCAGAAGAGGGAGATATAAGACCTTTGTTTACTTTTTGATAATAAGCAAAGTTCAACTTTTTCACAGTGAACTGGAATTGAGTCCCTCAAACAAATTTGTTTAATAGAACAGTCATAATAATATTATGGAAAGAAACATTAGTTCAGTACACAGAACACAATAAAACACCTGTCTGAAAAAAATGTAAATGTCAATAGTGGCAATAATGTGTTTAAAATATCCACAGTCATAGTGAAGAAACTGTCACTGATTTCAGTTGTATGTGTCTAGCATAACATAATATGTTGAGACCCTCTATTCCAATTTATGGTTGTGGGGTACAAGATCATATCTGGGCAGGCCCAAGGCAAAAGACAATCATTGACAGATCATTGCAATGTCAACTCATGTACTCATTCACACAGGGACAATTTATAGTGTCAAATTAACCTAATCTGCAAATTAACCTAGTCTGTCTGTGGGGGTGGTGGTGGAAAAACAAAATATCTGGAAAGAAACCTAAGCAGACATGGATATACAAAGAATATACAAATTGTATACAGACAATGACTGGCCACATCATTCATTGATCTGTGAGAAAGAAGTTCTAACTGCTGTGCACCCATGCCTCCCCCCCATTTTCAACATTCCAATTTTGTGTAGACATTTAAAATGACAGGAATTCGGTTGACAAGGAGAACTACAATGATAGTGTTATTATTTAGTAATATTAATTAACATATATCTCAATATATATCCAACATCTGTCTGTCTGCTTTTCATGAGAGAACTACTTAATGGATTTAGATGTGTTTTTTCTATAATTTCACTTGATTTTGCGACTTCTCTCATCACACTGAGTATCATAGTTCACTTGTAGGAGTGATTTATTCGCGCTAATCCGAGAGAGAGGCTGTAGGCGGAGGGGATGGGGAAAGCGTGACGTCAGGAGTGGGGAGCCAGGCAGGGCCCACCTCACTCACGTGCCATACACTGTTCGAGTCAGCCTACCTGTTGCCACATTTTGGAACGTACCTCCCCCCGACCAGCTAGCAATACTTGTTTGTTCATTGATTTTTACTTTTTTCACTGTTTCACGGGTGGAGCCGCGGGGGACAGATAGTTAATATTAAACACAAAAGAAACTTTCACTTGGCCTTACTTTTTCTTTTTGCACTGCATTTCTTAGTAGTAACATCATAGTAATGGGGTTTTGTGTCTCATTTCATTATAATCATATGACTTCATTTTATTATGTGAGGTCACTCTGAAAAGGCATGAAGGCACAATAAGATGTTGCCTTAAAGTAGTCCAGTTGTCTCAGCACCAACTCATTACCACCATGCAGATTACAACTCACAATTTTCCCAAATAGCCTGCTGCAATGCCAGCCAAGTCCTATTGCCAGCTCTCCCTCAGTACATAACTTTAACGAGGGACATCACTGGAAGCAGGAAACTGTATTAACTTTAAATGTGCAATGAATTCTCTTGACGGATGGAATTAAATAAGTCAATGTTCAACATTTTTATGCAGCATCCATAACGTCCCAAAATGAACAAAAACAACATTCAACCAGAAGCTGATCCATCACAAACCAATTTTAATAAAGTGGAGAGTCATAAGAATGAAATATACAGGATTTTCATTGCAGGATTCACATAAACACACACTCACTGTTGCTGACCAACTTAATTACCTACATGACAATGAATTGTGACGAAAACTGGCAGACACCTTCACAAATGTGTTTCACCATCATGCAACCAACATAACTGAATGGTAAAACAAAATACCTGAATAGTGGTAGTTAAGATCTTGAGATGTCTTGAACGAAGATGTCATTCCTATAATAGATATTTTTTATCCAGAGTCAAAAAGTTTTATTGCAATTATATCACACATTTATATCTACATAGCTTATTGGAGACATCCATCATTATTTTACCTAACTGAATAAATAAATATACTGAATCTCTGTAATTTTTGGATGATACCAATCATAATCCTAATCATTTTACTGCTTTATATTGTCTTGTAAATGAAAGTATATGAAAATGTGTGAGACTGGGGCTCATGCAGGCAAAGAAAATGTAAAGACATGGTTATGGTTTACCTGAACAAGATTTTTACTCAAATGCACATCTTCAGTGCCACTAAGGACAAATCCAGTTTTGTCATAATTTGTGTCTGCACTTTCATTTTAAAACCTAAGACTTTGTAAATCAAACCTTGGCTACTGGAGCAATATTGAATAAGCAAAGTACCTTTTGAACTCGTATCAACTAAAAATGAGAAAAACGTTATCTCTAGTTGAAGGTGCTAAATTTGTTGGCCTTTCATTTTGTAGAATACACCAACCAAGGGCCACTAATGAACCTGAAAGGTCGTATTACTTAAAAACACTAGCTTGAAAACTATAAGGTACGTACAGATAAATGTTGTTTGGTCAGTTAGCTAACGCCTGAACTGGTTCTGAAAGAGCTGACTACTCACAAGCACAGGCTACTATTTTACATGAATAGTCAACATTTTCCCTTTCTTTTCATTCCAAAGTGGAGGCTAAATTGTGTGTCAAGTAATAATTATTATACTGTTTATCCTAGTGAGATGTAATCCTTTGTAAAAGTTACTTTGTTGTTTTATAATATGATGCCATTTTCTGACCAAATTAGTTACACCAAAGAATAATATTTTAGGTACATGAGTCACCTCACGACCCATCCACCCATTAATTTCCTTTCTTTTCAATTCTGGGCAGTAGGTTTCCATTTTAGTGTTGTGAGGGCCTGAGCTTTAGACAAAATCCAACAGTACACCAATCCCTCACAGGACACATTGACACAAATGAGCAAACATTCAGAATTATCTCAAATCAAACCAATTCAGAGTTGCCTTTTGGCCTAACCTGCACATCTTTGGGATACAGGAACAAAACCATGATACATTGTGTACAACCCATGGAGAGAAAGTCGTCAATGGTGGTCATCAGGTGTGGAAGTCAAATCCTGTGTCCTCTATGCTGCACTTCTCCTCATTAATCAATTCATTTTCTAAGTTTTTTTTTTTTTGCAGAACATGAAGTAATAGTTGCAAAAACCAGAATCTGTTCAATGGGACACATCCTTGTGTGCATAGACACAATGGTCTTTGTACTGTGAAAGGAAACCAGAGTCCTTTGAACGAGAATCTCCATTGATATGAGGAGAAGATTTAAAGACCACACAGAAGATACCCCGCCTAAGATGTGACACAGGTGCTAGCAATGAACTGTTACAATGATGCCTGATATACTGCAGTGCCATTCAGCCTCATAACAATAGACGCAAAATATCACATATGGCTCACCTTCCACTGCAGTTATGCTTTGCTCCCTAAAGAAAACATAAATGTATGAAAATGAAAATGAAAATTCAATATTTAAAAAATATATATATTATTTTCAACTATTCTTCTGTACATTTTCAATATATTTAATTTCTAAAACAAGAAAATTAAATAGACAGTCATGCCCAGCTTTTCATAGCTCTCTCCATAAGATAGTGATTAATGCTGATCTGAAAGCAGTGACGGGGCTTAAAAACTGGAAATTTAATTTTTTTAACAACAACAATAAAAACTTGGAATGAGGCACAATAAAGAAATGTAGAAAGTCTACTCTTGAGTTAACATTTATTTTGAGAAAGAAAGCAATTATATTTTTCACATTTATATACGTGGGACGTTCAAAAAGTTTCTGCACTTTTTTTAACCCTGTTTCTTAAGAATTTCAAAAACAAATGACATCACATTTCTACATAGTCACCTTTGTTTGCGATACAATTTTCCCAGCATTGTACCAGCTTTATAATGCACAATTACTACTCCTCCCACCTTCACTGTTTCCAACAAAAATATAAAAGTGTGGAAACTTTTTTGAATGTCCCCCGTATAATTAATATTAAGGAATATATAGTGAAACATTTAACACTTTATAATCATTTCTCATGAAATACACTAACAGTAACATCCCATTTTTACTTATGCATTGTAGAGTACTGTATATACAGTAACATACCATTTCATTGAATTGGACCATGGAGGGAAAAGAGAACCATTACCTTTGGAAACAGATGGGATATTGTTCCTGAATTTATTAGGCTATCATTTTGCTTTAAGATCATCTTTGATTTTAGGGAAATATTTGATATAGCAGTGGAAATATGGAAGAAAATATAGTATTACTTTAACTTTTTTCACAAAAAAATTAAAATGTACTGTTTCTTCTTTTAGAATAAAGAACATTGTAGAAAAGCAAAGACTGCAGACCTGTGGATGTCATTGTGTGTTTTACTTAACACTAACTAAGGCAGGTAGAAAACTGCATGATAAACAACATTAAGAAGATACAAAAATAAATATAAAGTATATATAAAATGACTTACGAAGGTTTTCTGCTAAGACTAGCTTTTCTAATGTTGAAGACAGAGGTGTCCCCATGATCCTATAAAATATGAAGAAAATGAATGTTAAATGGTTAATAATTTATAAATAAATGAATTGAAACAGCTATTAACTATATAGCAAAATAAAACGACAATGAGCATAGACTGAAAAATACTACATTTTAAGCTCCTACTTTATTACAGAGCGGCACGGTGGTGCAGTGGGTAGCGCTGCTGCCTCGCAGTTCGCTTCCCGGGTCCTCCCTGTGTGGAGTTTGCATGTTCTCCCTGTGTCTGTGTGGGTTTACTCCGGGTACTCCGGTTTCATCCCACAGTCCAAAGACATGCAGGTTAGGTGCATTGGCGATTCTTAATTGTCTCTAGTGTGTGCTTGGTGTGCGTGTGTGTGTGTGTGTGCTCTGTGGTGGGCTGGCGCCCTGCCTGGGGTTTGTTTCCTGCCTTGCACCCTGTGTTGGCTGGGATTGGCTCCGGCAGACCCCCGTGACCCTGTAGTTAGGATATAGCGGGTTGGATTGTGGATGGATAGATACTTTATTATAGACCATCTCTACAATGACAAACATCATACCAGACTAACTCTGAACTAAGAATAATGCAGTGCAAACAACTCAGCTGGAAAATGAAATAAAAAGGTGGAAAATTATCCAAGCATGTCACTAAGTGACCAGGTTTTTAGTGGAAACAAACAGACTAAACTAGAGCTGAACATGTTGTGTTAAATCCCTAACAAATGCCAATGCTAGAATGATAAAAGAAGCTAAATGAAAGTCTTACTGTAGAATCAACAACTTTTTATTTTATTTATATCATTATATATGGTCAGACCTTCGCGCCTGTCTAAGTAAACTAACTTCTAAAGAGGAAAATATACAGTAGAACCGAAAAGGGATGCAGTCAAAGGAGTGCAAAAATATGGAAAAAAATGTGCAAAATCTACAGGAAAAGATTTCAAAAGTTGTTTTTTTTTTTTTTTTTGTAATATAAATGTCTAAAAATATATTTAGTGTTATTCTAACAGGCACAGCCATTTACCTGTTATTAATGGTGTCCTTTGCTAATCACATGATCTTATGTCTGCATTACATGTCTAGTCATTTGGGTAATGTTATTTAAGGTCATAGTGTGCAGTTTCTAATCTTTGAATTTTGAATAAACACCACTTGCAATTACTTAGTTAGGGAAAGGGCATTAGACCATTGGCTAGGAACCTTGCATATTGATCTTTGCGCTATTAGTAATTTAGACTTGCTGTTTTCTGACAGTCATATTGTCTACTGGCATGTTTGAAATTCAAATCATGTGGAAAATTCTAAAAAAAGAACATTCATTTCAAAATATTTCCTTCCTAATTGTTTTACTTCCTCAAAGTATTAGAATAGAATTTTGAACAATCTTTCATTAAAAAAAAGAATATTTATTTTATGAATTGCACTTAAAACATGATACAGAATCCCCTCAAAATTATATATTCAATTCACCTCATTTTTACGAAACAATCTTCCATTTGACAAGTCTAGAATGCTGTACACATCTGCCAATATAGAACTGGTAAAATAAAGCAAATGACACCACCAGCTTTAACAAAGAGAATTGAAATGATGATGAGATGCAAAAAGAACCTCTGTGATCTGATCAGTCTGTCAGATAATCTTGTAATGT
Organism: Polypterus bichir lapradei; assembly: GCA_026402145.1. Taxonomy (NCBI): domain Eukaryota; kingdom Metazoa; phylum Chordata; class Cladistia; order Polypteriformes; family Polypteridae; genus Polypterus; species Polypterus bichir. Next base: position 9,216,096 of record JANRMT010062822.1, read on the forward strand.
ATTTGAACCATATTCCCACGGTCCTCTCACCTCTCATTCATGTGAATGTTTTTATCAGACACAGTTCCTGCACTCTCAGCTCTTAAAAATTTTTACGTTTTCCTCACTTTAATTTCCCAATAAAAGAAGACTTATTATGTCCAAATGTCATTGAAGAATTTTATCCTGAAGGGTTATCAACAGAAGAAATGAGTACGCAGGCAATCCTAGCACCGAGAAACGATGAAGTCAAATGATTTAACGCGATAATTTTTTAACTTAAACATGGCAAATTGGTTAAGGGCATATCAATAGACTATGCTGAAACAGTTGGTGGTGATGGTGTGTAAGATTAAAACATGAGCTTACAATATCCTGTAGAATATCTACAACCGTTAACACCATTCGGTCTTCCACCAGCCGAATTACTGTTGAAAGACTGATGTATCGTAATGTTATTGTGTAATTTATGTACGAGTGATGGGCTATGCAATAGGACAAGATTAGTTGTATTCAAAATTGGTTGAACAATTCTGACATGTAAAATTTTAACAGGCGACAAGAAAGGTAATGTGGTACATCTTCCGCGGATAACATTAGACCAAAGGAGATCTTAATATGCCATTTGTATTAAAACGTCTACAGTTTTCCATTAGAATAGCTTTTGCTATGACAATGAACAAATCACAGGGACAAACATTCGAAAAAGTCGGTTTATTTATTAGAGAGAAAGAAACGATATTCACTTACGGGCAGTTATACATTGCATTGTTACGATGAAAGTCCAAACACAGAATCAAAATTCAATGAGATATTGACAAAAAGTTAATTCCAAATATTGTTTTTAATGAAGTTTTACAGTAAAAGTGTAGGTTTAAAAAGTATTTGCATGTTAATTTCAAAGCCAAACAGAACGAAAACATATAATGAAAAGAATACCTCTAACGCAACATGAAACATAATTTTCTTTCAATTTATTACATTTTACTGATTTTTACTATGGTTAATTACTTGCTGTAAAATAAAATAGTTCTATTATGCACATGCAACAATTCACATGAAAATAACAATCTGTTTAAATTGTACATCAGGTTCTCCAAACACGAGCAGCAGAGCCACAAATTGGCTAGCACTTAGCACTCGCCGGGGTTTTGCAAGCGAAGTGAGCAGGGGGCAGAGCCCCATAGTACAAGAAATGCAAAAAGACAATAAAAGGTGAAAAATATAGTCAAACACTCTCGCCCTAACAGACTGCATTAACTAACACCAGATACCCAAATATCTGAGGTAGTGGTTTAAATGCTGTGAATTGGGTCCCTAAAATGGTATTTTAAGCAAATGGTAATGCAATGTGCACAATATGAAAGCCTATCAAATCTGTTGAAAGAGTCTGACTGTGGTTTTCTTTTGTCTAAATCTGTAATATGGGTATTTGCTGTTACTGGTATGGAATACTCTACACTCTTTAAAGTCACAAATATGATAATACCTGTAATACTTTACCTGGCATGGCAAACACAAGAACTCACTTGACTGCAAGCAATTGGCATTTGTTTCTTGATTTTGAAGTTTTTGGTGAAGGGAATTCATTCTCTGCAAACCTTAAAAAAATACAGAATAAGTCAATATTACATGTATAAGTTAAAGTGAGAGAAAACTTCATTCAATATTTGCCAAATATAGTTAACTACAGTAGCTGCTTCTTCATGTAAAATTGAAGCACACATTTACCTCACTGAAATCTACTGAAACAGTTCATGAATTATCCAAGATATTGCTTCAAAAAAAGGCCCTTCTTCTAATAACTTACTAAATATGAGGAGAAAGCTGGGTACATGTACGATGGTTCATTATTTTATTTACCAACATAAGCCAAGAAAAATAAGCAATCTCTTACCACTAAAGCCAACATTAATAAACAGGGAAAGTCAAAAATAAGTAGAAATAATGGCAGCTGCTTAAATACTATATACAACAAACAGTTTATTTCAATCGTAATGGAATTTAAAAGAATATCAATAAATATTTCTTTATGAACATTTAATGGTAGAGACTCATACTAAATGTCAATGGAAATATTCGTGGCGAAAGAATGGTAAAGTAATTTAAATTGCAATAAATGACACATTGCAACAAACCTAGTATTCAGAAGAAACATTGCGTAGTAAAAATGCTTTTGTTCTAGATAAACTGCAAAAAATGTAATTCTGTTTGATTGTGATTACACAGATGGATACATCTGAGTAAATAAAACAAAATACAAATAATGCATCACAACGTTTTTAGATTTATTAACACTAGTTAGTATTATAGCACATTTTTATAGGATGTTTATGTAATAATTACTAATTTTTCACAATAATAAAAGTATCAGCACAGTCTTCTTTTTAGCATATTTTCCATGATTTTTTATACAAAATGAAATTCAAGTGTTTTAGACAGGATGTTGCTTTAACATATTTACTATCAAATAAAATTAAACAATAATTGTTATCTAGACACAGCCTTTTAGTTATTGCACTTTTTCTGCCCCTTTTTCCTTCTGGCACTTACATTTTGTTTAAATAAACCAATACCTTCTGAGAGAAGCAGCTGTGAAGTATGTTGTCCTATGTGTGTTCCTGAAAAAAATTTTTTATGATGAAACCATGTTCTCATAGTAGGCATGGCAAACTGGTAGTACTGTCTACAATATCATGATTATTAAGGGTCTATGTAATGTTAGTGGTCTGTCCTCACTTAAACAAAGACTTTTAAACCCAACGTGCACTTTTGGAAATTTTCTAGATGTTTTAAGCCTTATATCATTTTAGTGATCTAGAATGGAATGATGACAGTTGTCTTCGGAATTTAAAATCACTGCCAGTAACAAAAGAACTTTGTACTTTGAAATTTATGTTAAAATATAAATTAAAGCAACATTACCCTGAAAACAGTAGGACCAACTTGAAACAAAACAGGCAAGTATTCAAAAATGTGAATGAGAAAAATATAGAAATATAATTTTGGATTCCATCTTGTGCTTCTAGGCTAATTACTCTTTAAGTTATCCCAATTCATATTTGATCTGTGAGTTAAACTCTGCACAGGAAAAAAAAATCTTAAAATATTTGGTAGCTTTTCATATTTAAGCTAGTATATGGTGAATTAATTAAGTCAGGTCTTATTTCTGCAGATCACTAAAAAGGTTCCATACAACTATTCTCTAGAACATACTTAGCTGATTGAAGCTGGATATGGTCAACCAGTTTCTTAATAAATCTTCATCATTAGGACACTGATGGCAATCCTTCATTGAAAAATCAAAATCTAGAGGTGCAGTATGGGAACAACCATCCACAGTTATAACCTAAAGAACATAACAGCATAACAACAGTGAACTAATGAAAGCCTAATGTGTTAATACTTTATATAAATATTCTTTGTTTATATTATTGAATATACAGTATACACATGAAGATTAGAACAGATTTAGTTTATGACTAATTAAGTAATGTTCTATAATTTACCCGTCCTGTGTTTGACGTTAATCTGCATCCTGCCCTACAAGCAGGTCCTCCAACTTGCAGGGAAAACCTGGGGGTTGGTGGCAGGACTGGCACCCCAGCCACTGTAAAAAACCTCACGCTGTTCAGTGTGGTGCTGAGGTGTTAACCGTTGCACAGCTGCACTCGGATCTCAATCCGGTGGTTCGCCATGTGGTGAGTGTGGCAACACACTGTATTCAGCACATGCTCCCAGCGTTTCTCTCTTTCTCTATAATTTACTCTAAAATTAAAAAGATTACAAAACTAACTTTAATGTTCCCCCTATTCATGAGTTAGATAATGTGGGTCCTAAAATGAATAATTGGACAGATGTCTGTAGCACCCATTATAAAAAGTTAAGAGAACAGAGGCACCTTTAAAAGTAATTTGCTACATTTAAATGATCTAGATACATAATGTTTTCTAAAATAGTATTCATTAATTTTCAAACCTCCAAGTCCAATTCAGCTTGAATGGTGAGCAGTAGGCTAACTGAGTAAGTTTAGGCTCTAAGGTACAATCACACTCAAAATGGATTTTTATCATGTCAACTGAGACACGTCATTGCTTTTGCCTTTGGTTTTCGGGTGTCTAGAATCCCAAGAGGATCCCAGATACGTAAAATGGAAAACAATAAAGCAATAAATACAAATCCTACTTATCTCTCTGGGTTTTATATTTTGTGTATTGTGCGCTTGACTTACTGGTACTTGCAGCTTTGCAGATTTTTTTTGTTTTTTTCCAGATTTTGCACAATACTCCTGTTTGTTTGTTTTTGACCTCACAGATGGTTGGATTTCTGAAGATTTAGAAAATTCTAAAATACAAAAAAAAATTAATATCTTTAAACAAATAAACTGCAGGTATATGTACTTCAAATATTTTTGCCTCAAAACAATTTCAACTACTTTTTGACATGCAGATGACACACTGTGATGCTGCTGAAGCTAAGGTATTTGACAAGCCATTCTTATTATTATAAAATGACATGTAACAGTTTGTGGAGTGGAAAAGTCATTTAGCACAATAAGAAATGTGACTGAGGACAAGTATGTAAGATACTAATTTACCTGGGTGTGCATGATGGATGTGAGCTAAGATTCCTGAATATAAGAATGAACTTTCAAAGTTAATAATACATTTAGACAAAATGAAAGCTGCTGTTCAAGCAACAAACTCTCATGTATCTGTCTCCTCTACTTAACTCATAATCTTGTACCTTATCCATTTATTTGTATATAATATCACTATCTGACATGCTTAATGGTGGCACAGTGGCACAGTGGTAGCGCTGCTGCCTTGTAGTTAGGAGACGCTTCCCGGGTCCTCCCTGTGTAGATTTTGCATGTTCTCCCCATGTCTGTATGGGTTTCCTCCGGGCGCTCCGGTTTCCTCCCACAGTCCAAAGACATGCAGGTTAGGTGGATTGTCGATTCTAAATTGGCCCTAGTGTGTGCTTGGTGTGTGGGTGTGTTTGTGTGTGTCCTGAGATGGGTTGGCACCCTGCCCGGGATTGGTTCCTGCCCTGTGTTGGCTGGGATTGGCCCCAGCAGACCCCGTGACCCTGTGTTCGGATTCAGCGGGTTGGAAAATGGATGGATAGATGGACATGCTTAATGTAAAAATGCATTTTAGAATTTTATTTTATATTTTGTCATTTAAGGTTTATTCTCTAATATTGATATTTAATATTGACCACACTGTTAATAGTTATACCTGTCTAGCTTATTAGTTCTATTGGTTTCCATGACTATTCCTTAATTTTGTGGTTTACAGAAAATGTTGTCCTCCCACTACAAAACTTAGACACCCATGCCTGAAACAGTGTTTTGGGGTTAGGGTTAGGGGTAGGGTATATTTTGGACACAGCACTTTCAATGTTAAAGCCTTATTTATTTAATAAAATGTGAATTTCTCATTATGATGAAGTATACGAAATATCCAAATCAGAAGGTAAACCAAATCATCCACAAACTAAATGCAAATATACAAAAATTTGCAGATATCCAAAACTATGCAAAACTCGACCACAATACCTAACATTAAGAAAAAACTGCTAATACAGCCCTTCTCTAATTTCATTACATTCATATCTTCCTTAATATGATCATCAGCTCAACATATTGTCTGTGAATGAAATGAATAATATAATTTCATTTTATCATTTTTCACATCACATTATATGTATGGATTTGTCCCTGTACTAGAGTTTACATAAATTTCAGCGCATGGCTGAAAGTGAATATTGGTTTGGGTCTACAGAACATTTTTATGTCATTTTATCAAAATTGAAATTGAATTCAAAACATACATTCTGTCAGTTTTACCTCTAAACAGAAATTGAAATTTGGTTGTATTTTCTGTATTAATTTTGTTCATTCTGTGAACAAACTTTGTTTGTTTAGCTATCTCTTAATAAAAGTTGTCGAAAGAAAAACAGTTGTGTGACTATAAAACAATGAACATTTAATTTAATCTTCCACTTCACCTTGTTTCAGATAGCATGATTTCATCCCTTGCAGTACTGGGAAGTTTTTGCTGGTAGTCGATATTATTCATTGTAGTTTTATTTATTTACTTTTTTTTTCACAAAAATGTACACTCTTACCTTGTACTTTATTACAGTTCCAGAGTTTGTCATCTTTTGGAGCTCTGAAGCTGCTGCTTTTACAAAAAGACCAGCTACTCCTTCGAAGTGGGTTCACCCAAAAAAGGCTAGAGCTCTTCCGCCGTCTCGGTGCAGCTTCAAAGCTTTCATTGCTGTTTCCAGAGTGATCTGAATTATATGAGAAGGAATGGGTTTCCTTTATTTGAACTTTTACAGAACCACCACTTGTGCAGTTGCAGACTGTGTTGGATTCAGAATGAATACACTTCCCTTTGTTGTGCTTTTTGGTTTGGGTGAATATCCCTGGCTCATCTACCTCACTAAATGCCCAATTGACATATCCTCCAGAACTTTCTTCACTATGTGAATCTGACAGCAGGGAGGTATCACTCATCACAGTTGAAGCTCTAGGACTAAGCGGTGTCTTTCCAGAGCTACTGTCATTGCTTTTCCTTGGAAAATTAATCATAGAGTTCCATTTTTTCTTAGTAGGCTTTTCTACCTCTTTAGACGATTTTGGTATTTCTTGTAAACTGAGTTGGAGAGGTATGCTGCAGGGACTTTTTTCCCTCTTTTCCACTTGTGAGATATCCCTGTCTATAGAAGGCTTATTCAACAATGAGGTATTCATATGGATTTCTGGATGTATTAGGCACTCCATATTTGGTGGCACCAGGAGGAACTGACCGTACCTTGATTGTGGATCTGAGCAGACCCCTGAAGTGTCCGTTTCACTCTCTGATTCTTTCTTTTTTAGGTTGTGTTGGACATCATTTTCTGATGTAAGTGCACTGTGAGGATTATACAATTGAGTTGACTGTTGACTCTGAGCCAGATGCCTGAAAACAGATGGTGGAGTGCTATAATAATGGTATTTCTTTTCAATTTCCTCATGAAGGCTATTTGATGGATTTAGATATATGGCATTACTCCAGCTGTGGGGGATCTTTCTGCAGGATGAGTGTTTCTTGTGTGCCAGCAAAGCCTCCTCAACCTTCAAGCTGTCTACTGCAGAGATGACTTTTAAAGTATCAACTGTAAGGGCAGAGAGGTCCTGAAGATGTCCCAGTTGGCTGTCTAGAGACTGCAGGGACTCTTTGATGAAATATATTTTCTCTATTACATCTTTTAACTGCAAAAACATTTCTTCTGCTCTATAAAAACAGTAACAAAAAAACAACTGAAAAAATGAATTTGCAATGAACACAACAGAGTTTGTTACTATTATTTCAACTGGTTTTTTTTACAATCTATGTGAAGTGGAAGGCAGACCTAGTCTATAAAGCTGATTGGGTGTGTGTGTGTTTGCCTGGTGTGCAAATCCACACCATTGCCAAGTTTTATGCAGATTCCCCATTTGTACAGGGAGACGACTGTAAGCTACATTTCTTTCCAAAATGTAGTCGTTGCCTCCACCCTAAACAGTGCTGTGTACCACTGCTTGTGTTTACCCGGTATGCAAATCCACACCGTTATAACTAAACTTCACTAACGTTCACATAGATTCCACATTTGTACAGGATAACAAGCTAGGATTCATTCCAAAATTTTGTTAGTGCCCTCACCCCTAGAAATGCTGGGTATTCCTTCTAGTGTTAAATATAAAGAAAAAAGTATACTTAAATTATATGTTAAATGCTAAACTTTTAAAAATATTATATATGTGGCATTCAAACCACTATCTATTAAATCTAGTTTAACTCTTCTCTCACTCTTCTCGCTGTTTTGAACAGTCACTATAATTATAATTAGTATATGAAGTGACATATTTGAACTTCTGGGCTACCCATAATGATGTCATTTGAAATTGTACAATGATATAATCAGTGTTGCTTTGTACGGTGCCTTGCCAGAAAAACATGACAAGAACCAAAAAAACGTTAGAGGGCTTAAGTTAGTAAAGTGAAAGGAACCTTCCTCCAGATAAACAATATGTCTGGGCAGTAGTAGTTTCATATGTACAGAATACTGTGAAATTCTTACTTATATGTTTTTGCCATGGTACTATTTTTCCACCACCATAATAACAAAAATGTAAAAAAGTACAATGGCAAGCAGTTTTAACACAGTATGTAAATTCCAGTTTTAGGTATCTTTAATTATCTCTCTATTATAATAAAAAAATCTTGGGTCGATATGTGATCTTCTCGGAAGACACTTTGATGTCCCGCGAGACAAGGCAGTGAGACAAAAGGACAGCAGCTGTACAGGCTTTTAAATGATCGACGCGCAGTATGACAAGCAGAATACACAGCTCGGCAGCAACAGCAGCAGAAAGCCAGCAGCTGATCCGTCCGCATCTCCTCAGCGTGCATTCAGCCCCCACCCTTCATAACGCGAGCAGCAGAGACTCAAAGTGGCCGGAGGGGGTGTGGGGCAAGCAAAGCGAGCAGTGTGCAAAGAGCCCTAGTATTTCTATAAAACAAAAACATTCTGTGCTGTGATACATTGTGCTCAACACCCAACCTCACAAAGATCAAAGGTTTTGCTTTTATGAAATTCATAGCTGATGCAGGATTTATTAAGACAACATTGATGATCGTCATCCCATCATCCCCAACCCCTTCCAGTTATTGTATTTTTATTTTAATACGTACATATGGTCATAATATTACCAATGACAGTTTTCATTCACATTGGATCAGTACATCTGGCTACTTTCACATTTAGATTTTTTTTCTTTTTTTTTCAAATGCAGATTTTTTGGATTGATGACATTCTACATTTCTCTGTAAACAGTAAATTATACGATACCTATTTTAAAACTTTACTAAACTAAATATGTGTTAAAATGTTGCATTCTAACATAACATTCTCAATACCGTTTGGTCTAATTGAGGATCATAGGGATAGATCCCTGTTCTATACTGCCTTTTATGCATATGAGCCGTAATAGGTTTCATCAAACAAATGATATGAAAGTGTAATGTTGTTACTTGTAAAACTGGATTTTAAGTAACTTCTCATAGCATTAAAGGGCCATCTTACCTTTCTTTAGTTACTTTAATTCTCTCAGTATTACTGGAATGATGGCTTTCATTTTTTTCATAAAAGTATTTTACAACACATTTTTCTTCAAAGTCGTGAAGTTTTTTCAGCTCATCACTGCTCAAATAAAGTTCTTTGGAAAAGATAAAAAAATATTTTAGTCTCTTTGTGGTTAAACATTTTTAAGTAGCAACTCCTGAAAATATTTCATCATGCATTTTCTTTTGAACTTTTTTCAGTTATTCCTCACAGTTATTGGAGTATTTCCAAATGATTGTAAAAGGAGAATGGGCTTTAAAAACAATCGTATACTGACCCTTGACTAATACTGAAGTTTTTAAATAACAAATCAAACACTGACATGCTGAACTCTCTTATAATTAAAATCCCAAGCACTGGAACTCAGAATTATTCTCGTATGTTATAGAAAACAGTAAGAAAAAAAATAAAATATGCCGCTTGCATAAGTATTCATTGTTGTGGAAGGGAAGCATAAGTTTGTGCTGCAGTGGCTGTAATTTTGGCAGTTATTGCTGCTGAAGCTATTAATTGCTGAAGCAACACTGTTACGCTTTATTTTAGTTAAGACACTTAGATATATTCTCTGGTATGAACTGCTTTTTGTTTTCTTAACCTGCTGCAAATTTACAATAATTTGCAAATGACTAAAAAACCTGCAGTTCACCATTTAACTTGGTCTCATTTACACGTGTATGTTTATCATGATCTGTTTTAATAAAATATTTAGAAAGAAATGGAAGAGAAAAAATGAAGGAAGTACTAATCTGCTTTGAGACATAAATCATTTAGATAATATCCTTGAAAAATAAAAATCTGCAATATAAGAATGACCTGATATTGCAGAACTAAAACACTAATAATCCATAAAATGAAGTAAGTTCTCCTTTTGAAAACCTCACAGTCAGGGGTTCAGTATTTGGGCTGGGAATCTCTTTTCAGCCCAGCAAACTCATCCACCCTATTTACTGTCACACACGTGTGTTTGGGAGACAACTTGTTGGCTTATCTGATGGTAATTCTACCCCGAGCCAAGGGTTGGCGCTGCTGCCTAATACTTCTTCTCTTTTCTCCCCTAAAGATCAGACAACCCGCAGAATCCGTGATATCATTTCCTGGTTCTCGTTCCCTGGACCTACTCCTTCCAGTCTGGGGTTCTGTCTCCATTTGGAGCCTGTTGTTTGACTCCAGTCTGAAAAGGCCTTTGCACTATTTGTTTATTTTTTCTTTATGTTTTTTTCTATCAATTTTCCATCAATTATATGTGGTTCTCCTTTAAATTTGTCTCATATTTTACATTACCTAGATTGTCTTAAATAATATCAAGTCAAGATCTGAAGTTCCCGAAAGTCCTAGGCTCAGCCTCACTACTTGGTAATTTCTTCCACATGTATGTGGTTCTTTGTGTGAAGAACATCTTAGTAAGATCTGTGCAAAATCTGGCCACAATGAGCATCCAAACTTTTCACAGTGTTCTTATTAAATTTATTTTAAAGCAGCAGTTGGTATCCTCTGTTATAGTTTTCTTCATAATTTTAAACACTTTGATCATGTCAGCTCTTAATCTCCATTTACTTAAACTGAACAAGTCCATCTCCTTTAATGTTATCTCATAACTAATACCCTGCAATCCTGGAATTTGTCTATTCGCTGTCCTCTGCGGTTTCTCTAGCACTGTGTTTTTTGTAATATGGAGACCAAAACTAACGTGTAGCACAGTCGTGAAAATAAAGATTAAAGAAAACACCAAAGAAGTTAGAGATAAAATAATACCAATGCACTAGTTAGGGAAAATGTTTAAAACAGTGTCCAAGTGAGCTGGGGTTCTGTTGGTACTGTTGGTTGAATGTGAAATAAATGTTAAGCCACTCAAACACCACCTAGGAAAGGCTGTCTTTTAAACCTCTCTGTGCAGACAAGGAGATGACTTGTGAGGAATGCCACATGAGAATGCTGAAAATACTGAAACGGGTAAACAAAAGGTTTGAAGTAAAGCTGGCTGAAACATATTTCATGTGGCAAGGGAGGAAAACTCTTTAATCACTAATTCATAACTCAAATGTACATTTTCTGATATATCCTTGAGTAATCTTTTGATTGAAACATTATTGAGATGCACTCAATAATGAGGAAAAAAATATTCCCCAACCTGGGCGTGAGGAATACTGTGGCTGCAGTTTTTAATCAAGGGCCAATTGATTTCTTTCACTTATTTTTTTTTTGGTTATTTAATAAATATCAAAACATCCATCCATCCATCCATTATCCAACCCGCTATATCCATGTACCCTCTGTGCCTCTACTACATAATAAATTTGGATTCATGAGAAACTGCATGTGACAATACAGTCAGTCAGTCATTTCTCAACCCGCTATATCCTAACTACCTGGTCACAGGGGTCTGCTGGAGCCAATCCCAGCCAACACAGGGCGCGAGGCAGGAAACAAACCCCAGGCAGGGCATCAGCACACCACAGGTCACGCACACACTAGGGACAATTTAGGATCGCCAATGCACCTGACCTGCATATCTTTGGACTGTGGGAGGAAACCGGAGCACCCAGAGGAAACCTACGCAGACACGGGGAGAACATGCAAACTCCACACAGGGAAGACTCGGGAAGCGAACCCGGGTCTCCTAACTGCGAGGCAGCAGCGCAAACCCACTGCGCCACTGTGCTGCCCAATATCAAAACAAAGAAATGAAATTGCAAAGGAAATTGTGTGGGATTAAGAAATATGTTCATATAAAAATTCTCAGCCAAGACTAGGTGTGATTATTTTTACCTAAAGAGAATATTAACGTATAAGAACAAATTCTAGGTGAAGAGTTTAAGTTTGGGAATAACACAGATTCGAATATTACTAACTTAAAAGGAAGCATGATCTAATATACAGTTTTATGCATTATTGTGTAATTGAACTTTTAAGAAAAATACCCTGGTGAAATAGTAAACAAGGTAAATGAAAAGAACAACACATTGATTGCATTTCACTTTTTTTTCAATTAACTGGATCTGGATAAATGCCATTTATGTCATCTTTATTTTATACATTTTAATGGAATCAGTTATATAGGAAAATATTAAATATTTATAAATATAATTATCAGATTAAAAAAAAACATTCATGCAAAGAACCTTTCCCAGCATCTTTTTCTTATTTCATATTTTATTGCAACTAAGCTGCGTTCCCATATTCTGAAAGTTATTATATGAACACTTACTTAGACCAACATCTTCATCCTCTTGGTCATTCTTTGCCCTGTGGCGACACAGGCAACTGATGTACAGAGTCAAATGGCTCAGAAGGATAAAAGGTGGTGGTAGCCATGGCTTCTCGTGATATGTCATGATGTATCGGTAGCGATTGTATTTCCACAACTTGTTGGAAATGGATTTCATTTCAAAATACACATTGCTGTTAGAGTAAAGAAAAACTATAGTATAAGTACATTTTATTTGTATAAATACACTGTCAGAACAGAACATATTGACTGTTTTGTCATGTAAATATTTTATCTCTGGTGTACTGCTATACTTTCAATGAAAACTGAAACTGTTAAATTCTATATTGTTCCAAGTTTATTTCTATATACAATAAATATTTATGATGAACTAAAAATTATTTAGAGAAAACTATTCAACTAAATATAAGGGGCCATTTATATGAACTGTATGTATGTATCCAGGTCTAATTGTTAATAAAGAAGACAAGGCCATACTGATGACAGTAGAGCTCCCTATAAGATACAACTGGCAGACAAAATTCACATGAGATGTTACAATGAAAGGATACTAAAGAAGTGAATTCTCCAGGGACAGGCACTAATATAAAACAGGTACAAAGGAAATACTGGCAACATGAATTAGCAAACCCCCCAAAGCCACAAGACGGTACTTGGGAGTCCCAGAAACTTTATTAGTTATATGGCCATCTCAAAAACAAAAATTACAATCCACTGTAAGTGAGAAATGGTTACTGAGATGGCACTAAAGATGCACATGCTAGTCTAACTGAAACAGTGTGGATGTGTGCTTCAGTGCCAGTGTGCCTTGCTATATACTGATCTCTCTACAGATACGAAAGAGGTCTTCAGAACGAATTCATAGAAAAAGAAAATAAACTTTCCTTAGAACAGCTGACATAAAAAATAAAGGTTTATTTTCTGTCAAGTTTTTATGAAGTAGATAATGAACATTACTTCTTATTTATTTTTATTGACCATTAGGTCTAATGGAAAGTCTGCAAGTTCATAGGAGAAAACAGTTTAATGTTTACTTTTATACACAACAATTATATTGTATATTAAATGTAGAGAAGAGCCAAGCAAAACGACACCTTTTATTGGCTAACTAAAAAGATTACAATATGCAAGCTTTCGAGGCAACTCAGGCCCCTTCT
>JANRMT010062822.1:9234619-9262550 GCA_026402145.1 Polypterus bichir lapradei
CCAAGACAGGAGTAATCCCTGGACTGGAATCCTGTCCATTACAGGGTGAACATACATACTTACACACTAACTAGCACCAATTTGTCAATGCCAATTCACCTAACCTGCATGTATTTTGACTGTAAAAGGAAGGCAAGAAAGGGGAGAGAATGTAAACAACAGCACCAACCTCCAACTCGGAGTGGAATTACCATTAATATACAAGTCCTGAATATGTCTCCCATTCATGTGTGTTTGTGTTTATTATATATAATACATATTGGGACTCATCAGGTGTACGCAACTTTGCTTCCCCTTACAGGGATCACACATCATCCTTTGACATTGCGTTATGGTGGCTGTTTTGTTTACTTGACAGTGTGAAGTTCATAGTAATACATTCATAGCTCTGAATTGCAATCTGATTATTTCGATTGTTACCTACTAGGTAACAATTGTGGTAGGACTGGTGAACCAACCACAAATTTTACCTTGTAAGTATATATATATTATATATATATATATATATATATATACACAGACACACTTACACACACACACATACATGTAAATCCAACCATCTGCCCATTTTCTAACTGGCCTTCTGCCTTAGCTGAAGCCTATCCCAGCAAGCATAGGGTGCAAGGCAGGAACAATCCCCTGTACAGGACTCCAGTCCATTGCAGAGCGAGCACTTTCACATGCAAGCATACAAGCACTGGGCCATATTAGCATTTCCAATTCAACAAACTTGAATGTCTTCAGACTTTGTTGGAGTGTGGCATGATGTGTTCTTCACAATGTATGGGTCAAAGACATATTTTTATTTGATTTAACCCTGTGTTCCACAGCTTAAAATTGCAAATCAATCCATTCAGATGTGATTAAAATGCACATTGTAGACTTTCATTTAAGCATATTTGCATACATTTCTGTTACAGCATATAGAAATGACAACACTTTTTCTACATTGGCCCCCATTTCAGTCTGCCATAATTTTTTCGACAAAGCAATGGCAGGTATATTAAAGCAGTCATATTTAATACTTTGTTACAAACCCCTTTCAGACTGCGATTCATAGACATCACCAGGTTCTGTGGATCTTCTCTGATGATGCTCTGCCAAGCCTCTAATGCAGCCATCTTCACCTCCTACTTATTTCAGGGGGTTGTCCCCTTAAATTTTCTCTTCAGCATGTAGAAAGCAATTGGATTTAAATTGGGTGACTGAATTGACCATTCAAGAATTTTCCATTTTTTAGCTTTGGAAAAACCCTTGTGTTGCCTTAGCAATATGTTTAGATCATTATCTTGTTGTAAAATGACGCACCATTCAATGAGTTTGGAGGTATTTACTGGAACTTGAGCAGATAAAATGTTTCTACATACTTCAGAATACATTGCACCACTGCCATCAGCACTTCCATCATCAATGAAGATAAGTGCGCCAGCCATACATGCCCAAGCCATAACACCCACACTACCATGTTTAACAGATGGGTGGTCTGCTTTGGATCTTGGGCAGTTCCTTTTCTTCTCCACAATTTGCTCTTGCTCTTTCTCTGATACAGATTCATCTTTGTCTCTGTTGTCCAGAAGACCTTTCCACAGAATTCTGCAGACTCGTTTAAGTAATTTTCTCGCAAACTGTAATGTGACCATCCTGTTCTTATGGCTAACTAGTGGTCTGCAACTTGCAGTGTGGCTTCTGTGTTTCTATCTGTGTCATCACCTGTGAATAGTAGTCTCTGACACATCCATATCTGCCTGCTGAAAACTGTTTCTGATCTGTCAGACAGGCATTTGGGGCTTTTTCTTTACCACAGTCAGAATTCTTCTGTCACCAACACTGGAGGTCTTCCTTGGCCTACTAGTCGCTTTCCGATTATTGAGCTCATCAGTGCATTCTTTCTTCCTAATGATATTTTGGACAGTTGATTAAGGTCATTCTAAGGTTTCACCAATGGCATTATGGTTTTTCTCTTGTTTTTCAGTCTCATAATGGCTTCTTTGACTTTCATTGACACAGCTCTGGTCCTCGTGTTGAACAATGGCAACTACAGCCTACAAAGGGTACAAGCAAGACTAGGTATCTTATTCCTGCACTAATGAAGCAATGAAACTCAACTGAGTAATCACAAACACAAGTGACGCCAGTTGTCTCAAACATTATGCGTTATGTTGCCCTGAAAGTCCGCATTGTGGAGCAGAGGGGTAAATCAAGGAAAGATGTGTCTTTGTCCTAAACATTATGGAGGGCACTTTGTATGTATATATTGTTGACATCAAGTCAACAAGATCTCTGAAATGTAGAAGAAAAGCAAATGATGCCGCCTGATTTCATTTTAGCATTTCAACATGTTTTAACATGTCCTTTTGCCAAACCCTTGTGCTACTTAATGATAAAGCATATCTGCATCAACAAAGTCCAGTCCAGCTCTAAGCTTATTCACTTTTAAAAACAGACCAAATTTAACAAGAGTGCAGCACCTGTAAGACACAAAGCTGTGGGACTTATTTATTTGAATTTTTAAATAAATGTAGCATTTACTGGCCACCATTGTTCTGGGTTCCTGCCAGTTGCAGACACCAGTCCTTTCTTAATAAGTGCCTGGTGGGTTGCTGTTATTTTACTTTTCAGGCATCATCTGTAGTACTCATGTATGTTCTCTAAATTTAAGAAGGCAACTGCAGTATTCCCAAACACAAAGGTTGCCTGAAAGCTGTAATACAAGTCGAATTGGGTGCTGACCTATCTTGATATTACTTAATATTGGCTTGAGATGTTTTCCTTCTATAAAAGTGCCATGCTAGCCTCAGTACAAGCTGTGGTGCAATGTACTTGCTTACTTAACCATATCAGTAGTTATATTGCTTATTATTCTCGATTAACAAGAACAGATTACCTTATTTTTCACAGATAGCAAAAAATGCAAATTTCTTTATATTGTGTTGTTTGTTCCTAGTTTATCTTGAACTGTGGTGGAGCAAAGTGCTCTGTGATGTTTTCTTATTTTTTCTGATAATATTACAATTTTTGCAGCTCAGGTTAATATTGCCTGAAATTTAGGTTTGGCAAGTAAATATTGTAATGATAATTGACCTAGTAAACAATTTTTCCAAAATGACTGCAGAATATTTATGGTAGTAGAATGTCCAACAGATGTATATGAGGGTTAAGGTCTGTCAAACTAAGGTAATCAAATGTGGACTGCAGTGTAAATACTCACCATCTTTCCAATCATTGTCAGGTATGGGCCTGCATGCTGGTTGACCGCAAACAAATCCAGAAGTCTCACGTACCAGAAAATTATGTCCAGGCAGTAAATGATCCTTCCAGCTGTCCGCAAAGGCTTATCTGGCCAGCGTAAACCAAATCCAATTACAAACAGGATTATGGCTAAGGAATCTGTGAAGTTCCAGTATTCATTAAACCAAACTTTGATCTTTTGGCTGAACTTCCCTGGCTCTGACATAAAAACCTTGACAAAAAAACAATAATAATGTATGTGTGAATATTAATAGACATATATTGCAACAATGAGCAGGTAATGATCAAGTGATTTATAGTGAGTGGTTTCATTCTAAGAATAAAATTTCCTTAACTTCCTTTGGAATTATTTTAATAAAATATATTCTACTTTTGTTACAAAGCATCAATTAGCTGTAAACATAAAAACAGTTACTGTAGTTATGGATTTAGCTGCAAAAAGTAACCAAACTAGTCCACAATCAGTCTTTCCACAGCAAAAGAATTCTCACCAGTTTCAAATTTCTCTGAACATTCTTGTTTTGATGCCTGTGGCACATTTAGTGTATTAAAATGTTAACGTAAAATTTTCAAGGGATGCGTCATTTTTCTCATCATTAATAATATATAATTTAAAAGACTTACAAACTGACCCTTGTCATGTGCACCACTTACAAGTTAGCTCCACACCCAGTCTAGAGCAGTTAAATACTAACCTTCATTTGTAGTAAATAAGACTGGCAAAGGTATAAACATTCTTATTAACTAATTAGCTAAAATAGCTGAAATACCCGGTGTTGACCAGGAGGAAAATAAAGTGTTTTTTTTTAATTGTTTGAGAAAAATTAAAAAAAATAAAATAAAACACAACTTTAAATATAAAAATGAATTAACAAACAATGAAGACTCACTAATGTGCTTGTCTTGCGGTCTTGTATGTATGTTATCATCCAGTTGATGCTCGGAACTGGCAACAGGGGTGCGGTGGTGCTCAAACATAAAGAATGCTGGCAGTCACCTCCAGTTCACCCTCTGGTGGTCGTTCCGAGTGTCAACTGGATGATAACATGCATACCCCCCACCCTACCCAGAAGGGGTGGTTTTGGGTTGATTTCACCCTATGATGTCAGAGGGGTACATTTTTTTGATTTCCTGGGTAATCCCGTTACTAATTGTTATCATGGTTGTCTGCAGGATGTAGGTATTTGTTGTCTTGCAAAGAAGTCACTGCTTTGAAGTTTTGGCTGGTTGAGTATACAAACAATACAAAGTTGTGACAAAAGACCTGCTCCTTCCTTGGAGGATGTTTGTATTTACATGACTTGGAAATTACATGTCTGACAATATTGGTTTCTAATCAGCATATCTGTACTCATTCATGGTTGGTAACAATACATTTTGTTAACTTGTGTTTTCATTAATTGTTAAACCCAGGAAATTTAGATGTGCCATTGTTTAAACCAATTGTCCAGGACTGACAATGGCAGGGACTGAAAGAGAGTTCACATAACCACATGTACTCTCATTTTTGGCAGGTGCTCTAATTTGTGTTTATAACTTCATGACATCTACTGATTATTATTTTACAATAGTAGTTACATCCATAGTGGTTGCCAGCTGTACCAAGTGGAAGGAGATTCCATGTTCTGATGACAGCAACATACACTCTGTCACCCTCAGTGCTAAGTGACGCATTATACTTCTTATTAAAGCTCTGTACATCATCCTGAAGTATCCCCACCATGAGAATGCTCCTCTGCCTCATGTGATGGAAGAAAGCAGTATAAATATATCACGAAAGAGCAAATCTCTCAAGCACAACCTGCTACAGTCTTCAATTAATATTGGGACAAAAGAGGAAATGCATCTTAGAGGAGGTCAACACCTTAAAAACAATAGTTCAAGTATACAATGTTAAATCCAGAACCGTAAGTTTAGGTACTGCAAAAATGTACCTATTACTCATTGACTCTTATGTAAGAAGACCTTAGCAAACGCTTCTTTAGGTTTTCATAATACTTACAAAACATCAGCAAAATGTTTATTCGTCTCTGCAATGAGACCTATTAACAAAACTTAATTTTTGGAGTGGTATGAGGTGGCTTAACTGAGACACATTTCTCTTGATATTAGATAGTTAATATAAGACCCGTGAATTCTTCACATTAACAAGTAATTGTGCCATCATGTCTTTATGTCACACTGCACACAGATGAATGACGTATCTACTGATGTTTTAGAAGTGTTATTAAGACCAAAATAAGCAGTTGTTAAGGTGTTGTTACATAAGAGTAAATGTGTAATAGATGCATATTTGCAGTACCTAAACTAAAGAATTACAAGAACCTCATTATTGTCAAGATTTGAAAACTGAATGCTGGTTCATCAATGGTTTTAATCAAATCTGAAGAAGCTTGTGCAATTTTGGAAAGAAAGAAAAAAGTGCCAAAGTTACAATTCCCAGAGTGGCAACTACCAGAGTGGCCTCAACCCAATATTGGCTCAACTAAGAAAGTACTCTTCAAATTCATTCCTTCCTTTTTTCGTTGTAGAAAAAATTTCGAATAATACAGAAAATGCTAAATGGCTAAAAATCCTGTTTTATAAATTAATATTTTATAATAAAATGTTATAGAAATGGCAAAAGAGAAATGGGTTTGACTGTTTATAGTCACTACATTTTCTAAATCTGTGTGTAGGGATTTTACCTCAGTCAGGTATTAAGAACATAATCATATAAAAAAGTAAAAAGGTAATAAGTCAAATTATTAAGCACTGAGGCTACATTTATTGTAAAAGTAAGATAGTACTGAACTAAAAGTATTCAGAATATTTGCCATTTACATGTTGAAAGAATCCAATTAACCACAGCAGCTTGAGATTACAAAGATAAGATGAATTCTGCACAGTGTGTTCTTAACCTTTTAACTGTATCAAGCATTTATGATAACATCTTTATGGTAACTTGTTCTTGGTAATACATAACCAAATAGAAGCCATAATCTGGCTGAGTAAGGTTTAAAGGCCTCCAGGCACCTTTACACAAAGTTGACATACAGTAAATACCAGCTGTGCAGCACGTGGCATTACATTAGATGTTAATTAAATTTTCTTTGCACTTCAGAACTAAAAAACAGTCATTAACCTTGAGTAAATTAAAATCCCTAAGTATGAACTAACAAATGGCTGCTTTACTGTTCATTTTTAATTTCCTAAACATTCAGTAAATTGACTTTACTAATGATTCCAGACAGCACATGTGGCCTGGGGGAAGTTTAAAGTTTAACTGAAACGTAATGTCATACAGCAACTTTTGCAGGGAGTCTCAACCCAAAGTGTTTTTAAAGGCAAATGAAACATAAAGTAAGACAACAAAATAAAACATTAAGCAAAGTATTAATATACATTATTTATTTAGCACAGAAGAGAACTGAATATGTGTTAAGATGTATTACACTCAGTGCTAACAGTATAGGAATTCTCCATAACCATAAAATAGAAAAGAGGAATAAATATAATAGTAATATAAAGAGCTACTCATTTTTTTCGTTTCATTCTGTGAATGATTATCTCAATAATTACCTAAAGTGTGAGCCTATTAAATTTGTTTTTCATATATGCAGACATCAATTAACAGTATATTTAAATAACAAATAACAGTTTGCAGGCTACTTGTCAAGCTTAATTATACACTCGAAGAACAGCTTTGGCTGCCAACATTTATAAATATACTGTATATACTAATATCCAAAGGAAATATCTGTGTGTCTTTTTAAAAATGTTAACCTTTTTGTTCTTGCTGGTTGAAATGAAAGTACCCCATCTGTCATCTGCACTACTATTTCAAACAGAAAACAAGACAAACTCCTTGACTAAATCACTAACATGTATGAGAAATCGGTTTACATGAATCAACACAACTCTTTTTTCATCTAAAAGTGCAGCAGATGAGCCACTACTAGGATACCCTGGTGAAAAACGATACTTGTTAAGTGGATGGCACAGAAAATCATCATCATTGGTGTCAATAAAAATGTCACAATTCTTTCAGTTTCCAAAAAACAAACTCCCACCAAGTTATTAGCTCATCACATGCTTTCATACAGTATTTCATTGCCCAAGCCTCTTCATGTACATCAATATCAGCACATCTTACTATATATTGCTATACTATATATAACCTTGCAAATGTGGAAGAGTATATGCTCAGTGTGTATTGTATTTATGTAGATGGATGTGTCCATTCAGGGCTGGCCTTCTGCTCTGTTAAATTTTAATCCTATCCTATCAAAATATATGTTGTTGTTTAACAATAAGTAATGAACTGGGTTTCATGTTTGTTAAATAGTCTCATACTAGTTATTTTCTTTAGGTTTAAACAAAATCTGTATTTTTATTCGCATTTATTTAGTATGTCATACTTATAAAATATATTCCCAGGCAGTCATTAATGTTTTGTGAAAGTCAAGTCAAGTTGGGGAGCATGCACTGGTACAGTGCGTTGCTACACCCACTACACAGCGTAACAACTTGGGATCCCAGTTGCAACCCCCCAGGCAGATGCGTGGTCCAGTCCCGCCCTCCGGAAATGACCCTTTATCTGCCGCAGCCAGGTGTTACGTGGGTGACCCCTTGGCCTGGTCCAGCCACTCGGGTCCCCAACAATGAGGATCTTATGAGCCGGATCACCCTCGGAGAAACACGCCACATGGCTGTAGTGCCATAACTGATGCTCCCTCACAATGCAGGTAATGTGCCTCATTTGGGACTCCATGAGCAATAGCTCATGCGACACAAAGTCAAACCAACGGAACCCAAGGATTTTCCGGAGAGACACAGTACCAAAGGAGTCCAGTCCTCGTCTTAGGTCACTGGATAGCTTCCATGTCTCGCAACCATATAGCAAGACAGGAAGCACCAGGACTCTAAAGACTTGGACCTTCGCCCTTTTGCATAGATATCAGGAGCACCACGCACCCCTTTCCAGCAACCTCATGACCCCCCATGCTCTCCCAATCCGTCTGCTGACTTCACAGGAAGAGTCACCAGAGACATGAATGTCGAGCGTTCTGATCAGAGCCTCCATTGACTCCACGAAGATCACAGCATCGTCAGCAAAGTCAAGATCTGTGAATCTTTCTTCACCAACAGATGCCCCACAGCCGCTGGACCCCACGACCTTGCCCAACACCCAGTCTATACAAGCATTGAAATGAGTAGGAGCAAGAACACAACCCTGACAAACCCCAGAATCAATTGGGAAAAACGCAGAGGTCCTGCCTCCACTCTGCACAGTACCAGTGTATAGGCCAGCCATGATATCCAGCAGCCTCGAGGGGATCCCACGTTCCACAGGGCAGATCGATCAACTGAGTCGAACGCTTTGCGAAAATCGACAAAGGCTGCAAAGAAACTCTGCCGATATTTGCATTTGCACTCCATGAGAGCCCTCAGTGCCAGGATACGGCTGATGGTAGACTTCTCAGGCGTAAAACCAGACTGTTCCGGTCGCTGGTAGGTGAGCAAGTGATCACGGATCCTACTGAGGACGACCCTAGCAAGGACCTAACCCGGTACCGAGAGCAGTGTTTTCCCCCTGTAGTTGCTGCAATCCAGACAATCACCCTTCCCTTTCCTGATAGGGATGACAAGTCCCATTTTCCAGTCAGTTGGGATGATGCCAGTCTCCCAAATGGAAGCAAAGATTGCTTGCAATGCCAGGAGGACAGCCTTACCACCAGCCTGGAGAAGTTCACCCCAGATACCACAGATCACTGCAGCCTTTCCCCCCCTCAGCTGGTTCACCACCTGTGCAATCTCAGTGAGATTGGGTATTTTACAGCTAATTGGAGGATCAGCCTCAAGAACTATGGACCCAGAGATATCCAACGTCCTGTTTTTGTTAAAGGAGTATCTTGGAGTTTAAGGACCAGTTACTGATAAGACAATTAATGATCTCTGTAAGCAATAAAGCTGATAAATGTCTGTTAACTACAGGGCACCAAAAAGTCACCAGGCATGACCAAACGTTTGGTTGGTATGCACTAAGCAGTTTGAGAAGAGTGGGGGGAAGATTTCCAAGTTACATGCAGTGCACACTGTGTTAATTAGGTACTCAGCATTTTAATGTTAAAGACCTCCTTTTATTATATTAAAATAGTATGGCTTATTTTTCTTCCACACAAATTTCTGACTTTGCTCACACATTTGCAAACCTATGAGATTCCCTGAAACAACACTATGTCTTGAGCAGGGCAATGACAACCATCCTATGACACTAGGCTCTGTAAATCAATGGCTTGGTGTACTTAGGTGCTGCATACACTCATAATCTTCCTCCAAACCTCTATCCATTAAGCTATCACTAGTCACAGTTTACAAAGTATAAAAACATACATCTTTATTTTGACTTTTTGTAGTAAGTACGTTTCTAAAGCACTGACATTATCATGTGACAAAATAGTTTAATTTTACTGGAGAGGAAAAGTAATTTAGTTGTTCAGGATAACAGAGCAGGTCGGTATAGGCCACCATCTTATTTAGTTAGTAATTGACCTTTCTTACCTCTCTCACTTTCTCAATAGCTGTGGTAAAAATGTAGATTATGACAAGCCATTCCAGGATCGTCGGTTGAGGCTCCATTTTTACTAATACTGTGTAGGTAAACAACATTAAGAAGGCCAAATATGCCATCTGCAAGCAGAACAGAAAACCAATTAATGGAAAACAAAAACAAAGTCAGAGTAAACTAACAAAACTAATGTCATAAAACTTTTTACTGTACTATAGAAGACAGAAGAGGCATGTACTGTCTATAAACAATAATGAGTTAACCTGATGCTGAAAGATGTAAAGTATTACACGTAATTTACAATTACTTAAAACCAACTAAGATTCAAAAGAGTCCTGGAAAGCTCAGCAGAGTCATGAGTTTTGGTTTTAGTCTTCGACAATTAATTTGTGCACTATTTACTGTGGGATTCAGTCAAGTGAAGGAAAAAGAGAGGCTGAAGGAGAATGTCAGAATTGCAGAAGAAATGGTGCCAATAGAAGGAAATGAGACAGTTGGGGAAGTCCCATGCAGATCACCAACGCTCCAGGTGTACGGTCCCTCCTGCTGAGCACCGGTTAGGAGCAGCAGTGGATGATTTCACGCCAATAGTTTTGAAATCACATAAAGCACAAGGGCATCAGATTTTCACAGGGCTTTGAATTTTTGACTACACAATTCCTTCTGGTATTTTTCCACTCAATACACACACGCCCAGTGTAGGCAATAGTCTTATGTCAGGGGTGCCCAACTTTGGTCCTGGTGGACCGCAGTGGCTGCAGGTTTTCATCCTAACCTTTTCCCCCAATCAGCGAACAGTTTTCACTGCTATTTAACTCCTTTTCCCTTCATTTTAATAGACCTGATTTAAAGGCTTCAGTCCTCTGACTTGTTGCTGCTCTCATTCTGCCACAGCAGGCTGTTGATTTCCTATTTCTTCTAAGACCACCATCAAGATGTTTTGGTGACCTGAGCAGACCAGCATGACCGAGACCTTCACCTTTCTTTATTTTAAGGTTAGCTGGTCATGTGGCGGCTTGTTTTGTGTCTCATTATTGTTTGGCTGCTCATTCAGGAAAATTAAACAACTAAGGAGTCTGAGTCATGTCAATTAAAAGGCAAAATAAGTTAATCAGCAGCAAAAACGGCTCACTAATTAAAAAGATGGTTAGAATGAAAGCCTACAGCCACTGCGGCACACCATGACTGGAGTTGGACACCCCTGTCTTATGTCATGTGTTTTCAGTCATTTCAGTGTGGATAGGGATACTTTTGTAAATGGTGTGAAAATGGTAGTATGGATGGAGATCATTTTGATGTAAAAACATAATTTTAAATGAAAATGTATTGTGGACGTAGCTTTACTGCCTTGTTTGACCCTTGTTCTCCCTTGACTAGAAATTGTGCATGCTTCAAAAAATCTTTTCATCTCATGGTTAATTCCCTAAATCCTAATGGTCAACAAGTTTTCTTCTAAGATGATTCACAACAACCAGTTAATTACAAGGCACGAACGCTGCTGCACATACAGTTAGAATCACCAATCAACCTAACTTGTATAACTTGAGAATGTTTGAGGAAAACTGAATCCAACATAATATAATGCACACACACAGAAGTAGAATGTGTTAGCTTCACAAAGCCCATAAAGCCTTCATATATTCAATTCTGCAAACAGTATCTAGTGGAATGCTCTCTAAAGCTAAGTTTCTTATATTCTTTTCAGCTTAAGTCTTAAAAAAATGTAAAAAAGCTGAAAAAAATGAGACAACCAAAAACACATACTGTATGAAACCAGAATTTTACGATGGGAGCATTGTAGAATTCATAAACTTTACTGGTCCAAAGCAGTCCTCTTTGTCTTCTGTTAGCTGAAAAGTCTTGAGTGTCTTCTGATTTGTCTTGTCCTTTTTCTGCATCATAGTCTCTCTTTATTTAAATTAAAAAAAAGTGACAAAACATTAAAAATGTGCAAGGTTTAACAAAATAACTGAACAATAACACATTTTTAATGTATGGTGTATTTTTAACATTATCAATCTCTCTATTATAAAAAGAAATCCTGGAAAGCAAAAGCAAGGCGACGATACGTGATCTTCTTGGAAGTTCTCGAAAGACATTTAAAAGACCCGCGAGACAAAACAGACTTGCCATGGAGCGTCTCGTGGGGACCGTAAACATGAGACTTGGTGCCAAGAGACTGTCCCAGGGCCGTCTCACGGGGACGTGGAACATGAGATTCTTGCAGACACGCCCTACTTACAACAGATATTATATAAGAGCACATCCATCAAAAAACTGTCAGTTGTGTAAAAGCACGTAGTTCACACAGATCATGTGCTCTCAACACATACAGTATAAAGCGTATAAGGACAATACGGAGAATAGACACCCAAAGGTGTTGGTGAGAAAAAAAGGCAGATAAGAGATTATGAAACCAGTAAAAATCGAAAGTATTGCAGAGTCCCAGCCAGGTTGCGGCCTTTTTGGTTTTAAGTGACTGTTCGGTCCGATTTATGGAGGGCGGAGTACAGCACGGAAGACTGATAGCAGGGTATTGATTGATGCGGTAAGGGGGGGCGAGATGCAGGGGATGAGGTATTGGAGATGGTGCTAGAAAGTTGTGTTTGGGGTTACAAAGTCAGCGATTGTTCAAGTAAAACGTTTGTGACACTTTATCATATCAGCCGCTACAGTATCAATGAAAAAATAGAAAAAAATCGCATTACTGCAAAACAAAAGGTGATTAATCATCAGAACCAGGTGTAATTGAAAAAAGAGCAGGACAAATCGAGGTCAGAAATAAAAGGCAAGGAGTAGACAACAAAGTCTTTTAGTATTCGCATCATTCTTATGCACAAAATGTGGATTTACACAATAATAGACCATACGCTATGAGAATCTGTGGTCCCGCAACAGTTAAAGCAACGACAAGTTGAATTTCAAAAAATACACAATTCAGTCAGGTTTATATTTATGATCACGGAGAAGCGATGCAAATTTTAACAGGCAAAAAGAAAGGTAATGTATATATTCCGCGAATAACATTACACACCAAAGGAGATTGTGATATGCCATTGGTATTAAAATGTTTACAGTTCACTGTGAGAATAGCTTTTGCTATGACAATCAATAAATCACAGGGACAAACATTAAAAAAAGTCAGATTATTTATTAGAGAAACAAAAACAATATTCACTCACGGGCAGTTATACATTGCGTTGTCACAATGTGTCTCCAAAAAATATTGTTTTTAATGAAGCTTTAAAGTAAAAGTGCAAATAATGAAATTGAAACAATTCCAAAGAAAAAAAAAATTAAAATTGTATATCCGATTACCCAAACACAGGGTTTGGCGAGCGAAGCGAGCAGGGAGCGAAGCCCCCTAGTTTTGTAAATTAAAATGACTGGGGGGTACATTCCAGTTTTCTAGAAAAAAATACATGGTTCTGATTTGTTTTCCAGTTAATGTGATATACTTTAATTATGGTTCTTATTGTCACAAACAAAAAATAATAATTTCTGAAAAAAATACATATTTACAAATTAGTATAACTGAAATGTATTTATTGAAAAATGAAGGTTGGCCAATATTACAATGCAAACATGAAACATTAAACATCAGTCCAAACATGAAAACACAATCCAAGAGTGTTATCGAGTATTGATTAGCGTCTTGAGACTCTATATTGCAAAACTGTGTATCCCTGTTGTTTTAGAAAGGTAAAAAAGCAATTTTATTTAGTTATTTTGTGAGATTAGGCCATTTTAAAATGAGACCAGCTCATCTCCATCTGCTGTAACATTTTATGCTCAGGGTCTTGGTTTCACTTATCATATTCTTTTCACCTCAGAAAACAATCTTCAGGAGCTGTAATTGACATTAATAATTGTTGAAAAAATGTCAGACTTACAATCACTCGGTGTTTCACAACTTGTGATAAAGATCATAGACAAATCTGCAATCCACTTATTTCAGTCATGGACTGCAGAAAGCGTATGCAGCAGGGGAAGGCGATTGTAGTTGCATAGAGGATTATGTATTAACATGGCACCTCACAAGTAGCTGTGTTTGGAAATGCTATAATGATTATTAAAAATAATTGATTTAATATTACAATTTGTTCGGTAGTAAAGTCCAGTTTTTACTGAGGCAAATTTCAAAACTAAAATCTTTTCTTTCACGGAAGGACTTGTAGACAGTCGTTCATGCCTTTATCACATATCAGCTGAACTATTTTAACTCCTTATATGTGGGATTGCCCAAATCTCTGCTGGCGTGCCTTCAGCTGGTTCAAAATGCAGCAGCTAGATTTTTAATTGGGTCTAGAAAAAAGGATCATATCTCCCCTGTACTAGCCTCTCTCCACTGGCTACCGGTGAGATGTCGTATTGATATTAAAATTTTGTTATTTGTTTTTAAAGCCTTGCATGATCTTGCTCCAAAATACATCTGTGATCTCCTTTATCCCCACTTGACACTGAGCACTGAGGTCATCTGGATAACTGCTCTTCGTAGTTCCAAGATACTCCTCATAGTTCCAAGATCTCAGTTGAAGTCTAGGGGAGACAGAGCTCTTTCAGCTGTTGCTCCTAGGCTTTTGAATAACCTGCCTTTCCAGAGGCTTCATGCATAAATGGTGCATATGTACAATAATGTTGCATACACCCGCATCAATGCTCACATCACAATGTATAAAAATTAAACCTGCCATAAAGCCACACACATTGTCATGGCAGCCACCCCTTTGCCTATACACTTTTCTGCTCGGTTTTGCAAAATGGCTGCGCCTAGCATCAAAGCAGTGTTACTGTTTCTGTGTGGTCTTGCCTTTTTCAGATTTACACCAGTGACATAAGATTTATGAAAAATATATCAAAATTAACTGCATATCGTTTACAAACTTAATTCATTTGATTGTAATTATTCTGTAACAATATAATGGCGCATGGAATGAACAAACTATTCCAGATACCAGCAGCTTTAGCGTTGTTACTCTCATCTCACCACTCACTATTTTAACCCATTGTGTGTGTGTGGGGTATCATAGCTGCACAGCAGCTGATTAAAAGCACTACATCTAGTGCTGCTGAAAGCGCAGAGGATTATCAGGATACCGCTTCTAGCCCTGGAGGACATTTATAACACACACTGCCTAAGGAAAGCCATCAGCATCTGCATGGATTCCACTCAGTCAGGTTCTTCTCCAATCCAGCAAATACTACAGAGCCTTTCCTGCACGAACCTCATAGCTCAAAAACAGTTTCATCTCAAGAGCTATAAACGCACTCAATCAGTCCATTAAGTGTTCCCAATAGAACTGCTTATATATATAATTACAATTACTTCATTGTAAACTTGCACTACAATTGTAACAATGCACAACCTGAGCCACTTTATGAACCATTTGCACTATCTGCACTGTATGTACATGTTGATTGTACTTATGCTCTCAGATTGTATATTTCATTATTTTTTATCCTATTATTATTACTGTCATTTTATCATTTTATAGGAAAATAAGTTTATGGAGGACATTTATTGTTTATTGCATATTGAATCTCTTTGTACCATTTAATGACAATAAAGGAATTCAATTCAATTCAATAGAAGACAGCGCATATTTACAGATAATGATGACTGATTTCTTGGTTTCTAATTTATTTCAGTGGGAAAGATATGAAATAATTTGTCCTCTTAAGAAGGCCTTAAGAGTTTCCCAGAGTATTCCTGCAGAAATCCCTGAGGATGTATTTGTCTCTAGGAAGATACTGATTTGTTTGGATATAAATTCTGTACACTTCTCGTCTGCTAATAGAAGCGGGTTGAGATGTCATCTGCTAGGTGAGTGTGAGGGGCATAGTAACTTTAGCTCCAAGATATTGTCGGAAATAAAAATAGCATCGTATTTGCAAGATTTAACCATAGGCAAGAAATTATTATCTATAAAGAAATAGTCAATTCTTGAGTAGCAATGATGCACTGGTGAGTAGAAAGAATATGTTCTTGAGTTTGGGTTTAAAAACCTCCAGGGGTCTGATAAGTTGTGGTCAGTTATAAACTTTGTAATTATCTTTTCAGTGTTAGATGTCGTCCCCCCTGTCGTCCTATCTAAGAGTAGATTTAAAATACAATTAAAGTCCCCAGCCTTTATAATTTTATGAGTGTTCACATTGGGAATGAATGCAAATAAATTTTGTATAAATTCCTTATCATCGACATTAGGTGCATAAGCATTTATCAAAATCATTTTACAGTTAGATAAGTTGCCCATGACCATCACATATCTCCCTTTAGGATCCAATACTACATCTGATGCTACAAATGAGACTGTTCTATGTATGAGAATCCCCACACCTCTAGTTTTCTTTGTAAAGCTAGAATGGAACATTTGGCCAGTACAGTCTTTTTGCAGCCGGAACTGATCCTTGCTTAGTAAGTGGGTCTCCAGTAAAAATACTATTTTAACATTTAAATCTGTTAGGTGAGAGAATACTTTCTTTTACTTTAATTCGTGATTCAGGCCTTTAACATTCCAGCTCACAAAGTTAACTGTTCCATCATGGAGACAGTGATTCTGAATTTTTGATGTCATTTTATAGTCTTAACTGGAAGTGAGACAGCTTTAACCTTAATTTCCTATTTCCCCAAGAGTTATTGCTATGTAGCCTATTGTTACGTTGGTAGTTATAATTATAAGGATTAAAAGGATAGATTAGATACAGATATAGCCTGCTCTCTTTCTCTCCCCCCTTAATCCCCCACCCTCCCATTTTGCCTCCCCACGTGAGGCTGGACAACACTTCATGAAGTCCCGGTCTTCTGACATACCTAGAGACAGAGCACGTCCAAAGCAAAACAAGCCCCCATGCAGCGGCATTTTAGGATTAAAAATAGAGATATATATTGCCAATATAGTCTAAATATCACATGCCATTTGCACTCGTACATTCGCTCCCCATTTCGCTGTCAGCCGCAGATGATGTACCGGGCTGTGGTCCCGAGGAGTCTGGGCTTTCGCCCATCTGATCCAAGTCAGTCTCTGAAAGGCCGTACCTTGAGCTTGAACTTGGACTTGTCTGTCTGAGCTTGGATGTAGCTTTAGTTTTCGTTTCTTTCTGTACCCCTTTCTTGTTGGCCATGTTTATATATGCTTGCATATACTGTAGTAGTACCCTCAGGTTGGATAAATGCAAGATATCTTAGGATAATAAGAATTATTATGAAAAATAACACCGCTGCTAGCGGAGCTCCGCTTCAGACATCCATCTCTCCAAATAGACGAGACCAAATCCCATGATTTCCCATGAATGATTTCTAAGTCAATTTAGATTTCCAAGAGCTATCCTCTTGTTGCCGTGTGCTATTAAAATACTAGGATGTATACTTAATATCATTTTTATGATGAAATCCATTAAAGTATGCATATTTTACAAATAGTTTGTTAACATTATTTAAATAATATATACTGTTAATAATTAAACATGTGAGGGAGGGCACGGTGACACAGCAATAGCAATGAGCTGTTGCCCCATTCAGGGATTGTTCTTGCCTCATGCTTGATGCTTGAGGGACTGGCACAACTCTAGGTGGATGGAAAAATTAAACATGTATAATGAAGATTTTTAAGTATTCCATTGAAGTATTGAAGAATCAGTGTTCTAAGCTTAAAGCTGGTTTTACATTTATTACAGAGATCATTATGTGGTGTTTGGTTACATGGAGAATGAAAATGGAAGGACAGGAATTGGGGGTTGGTACGTTTGACAGAGACTGTACTGCTGCGTTTAATCATTCCATTCAGGGTTACACATGTCCCAGCAAGCATCTTGCAGGTGGCAGGAACAATCCCTGGACAGGGCACATCGCTGTTGCTGTGCCACCATGCTCCCACATGTTTAATACATGCTTTAATGCATTTCATCATGAAAATTATATCAGCTACACATCTTACTATTTTAAAATGTTCAGGGAGCTGTAATATCATGAATGTAATGTATTCTGTGTGGTAATCAGTGCCTGTGCGCTCCTGTCTACGAAAGAGAAAGCCCATTTAAGAAGCACGTTGTGATTCATACACATAAAACACATAGAATACAAAGCATTTAAAGTGCTACTTTAGTTACAATGGGATTTGAAAATTAAACATCAATTTTAAGATGAAGTTTACGACATTCTACTTTAATGACAACATAAACAACAAGATTAAAGTGGAAATTTCGAGATTAAAGTTGACATTTTGACCTTTTTTTCTTCACTGTGTCCCTATTTTTTTTCTTTTCTCTTTGCCCTAATATGCTTCCATATGGCACTCAGACGGTGAGCTATGACTCACATTTTCACGTCGACTTTGACCACTTCTTTTTTATTTCAGGCACTGTGCGACTTTCTGAACTTGAACTTTTGAGTGTCATTCCATCAAGTTCCTTCTGTTGCTCCTACTACTGCCTAAGCCACCAAAAAGTATATTTTTCCTTGCCTCCACTTCACTTAGTAGGACCTCCACTTTGCATTTGGTGAAATTCTTCTTTTTTTTTATACATGCTTTTGCTATTGTCTTTTAACAAAAGCTTCATCTGAAAGGGCTATTTATTGATTTACATATTCAAATATGCAAAATTCTAGGAGGAGTCTTAATGGAGCAGCAGGCATATCCATATGCATTACATTTCACGCTGATCGGGATTTATGGAGCGGAAGTGCATGGAAGTTGGCTTATGCATGGGTTTGTGAATCTGAATTTTTTTTGTGCGTACATGAATTTCTGCTTTTATCTGTACACCATGTTTTAGTGTGAATATTATGCACAGCATTATACATGGGGCCCCAGTTTTCTTAAAACTCCGCTAAAGACCTACATGTTTTCTTACACCTTACACTGTGTATAATGGATTGTGGGGGATGGTTTTAAATTGGTTATTTTTATTGATCTACTTCTGTATGATTGTTTGTAATGTGTTTATTTTAATGCTCCTTTGTACAGCACTTTTTGTGCAACATCTGTTGTTTTAAATGTGCTTAAATATGATTGACTAATATTAATATGAATCACTATTCAGAAATGTCTTATCATATTATGGGCTTCAGTAAATGTCTATGTAGGAGAAACAGTAAAAGCTACTAATTACTTTTACTCACTCAAGAATGTTGTTCTTTCATTACTATATCCTCAGCCAGAGCAACTTAGCATGAGCTAAAAACTTCCATAACTGGTTTGAGGTGCTTCAGTCTATGTCACTGTTATGAGTGCAAGAGTTTCCAAGCATGTAAAACATCCAAAAATACTGACAGATTTACCATCAAACCCTTACTAGTAACAAGGGCAATCACAGGATGTTTATAAAATAAGTTTTATTCTTAGATAAAATGCTCTGAACAAAGCAAGTGCCGTAGAGCACAAAAGGCAAAAGGAATTGCCTGAAAGGGCAAAGGCAATCCATGTTAAATAAATCCAAATTACAGATTGAAAGAAGAGTCAATATACAGTAATCCCTCCTCGATCGCGGGGGTTGCGTTCCAGACCCCCCCGCGATAGGTGAAAATCCGCGAAGTAGAAACCATATGTTTGTATGGTTATTTTTATATATTTTAAGCCCTTATAAACTCTCCCACACTGTTAACATTATTAGAGCCCTCTAGACATGAAATAACACCCTTTAGTCAAAAGTTTAAACTGTGCTCCATGACAAGACAGAGATGGCAGTTCTTTCTCACAATTAAAAGAATGCAAACATATCTTCTCTTCAAAGGAGCGCCGTCAGGAGCAGAGAATGTCAGAGAGAGAGCGAGATAAGAAAAGCAAACAATCAAAAAATCAATGCGTGCTTTTAAGTATGCCGATGCACCGCGATAAAGCGGCATTTTGTAGAGGAGCGTCCGTATCCTCTGTGCAAACAGCCTCTGTGCAAACAGCCCCTCTGCTCACACCCCCTCCGTCAGGCGCAGAGAATGTCAGAGAGAGTGAGAGAGAATGAGAAAAGCAAACAATCAAGCACCGCACGGGAAGCTTATCTTATATAATTGAGGAGTTTTAGTTAATATGTAATACATGCTCTGACTGGGTAGCTTCTAAGCCTTCCGCCAATAGCGTCCCTTGTATGAAATCAACTGGGCAAAAAAACTGAGGAAGCATGTACCATAAATGAAAAGACCCATTGTCTGCAGAAATCTGCAAAAAAGCGGAAAATCTGTGATATATATTTAGATATGCTTACATTTAAAATCCGCGATGGAGTGAAGCCGCGAAAGTCGAAGCGCGATATAGTGAGGGATTACTGTACAGTACAAAGCACAAAATCCATAAAAAGCACAGAAAAGTCACAAACTTAGAAACTCACCACTCCCAATTGCATTTTAATGAATTGCAAGGAACTCTGGGTCGCACCCACCTTTATATGACTGAGGATAGTCCCCAATTCTTGGGGAACCACCCGTAAAATACGGTGCACTTAACAAAGTCATGAAGATACATAAAAATAAAATAATGCAAATCATAAACAAAGGCAATAGTACTATACCATTTTCTAAACCCTAAATATTATGGGGGGCTACAGTCTATCCTAGCAAGAATAGGGCACAAGGCAGGAACAAAACCCTGGACAGGGCGCCAGACAAAGCAATAATAACATATACAAAAAATGTCCAACAAAGACATAAAACAAGAATTTGAACCTCAGCAGGGGAGGACCCTGGTTAAAATAAACTTTAACAATCGTGGCTTAATTCTATCATATAATCTACCCTTTTCATTTCCCCAGTATTTTGTTATCTTACATACACATGACGCACCACAGAAAGCATGTAACTCTTGAGTGTTAATTGGCATTTTGAACTTAGTAATAACATGAAGGTGGCCTTGGTACCTTTAAAAATCAAAGGCTTTGATAGAAATATAGTGTAATTAGTTCAGTTTTATTGTCATAATACAGAGTACAGTTGAACTCTTGACTGACGTAACCAACATGCACCACAATGCAACTTGGTGTGAATCTCACTACATAGGTTATACTGTATATAAAATAATAACACAGAATATAACAGGTGAGAAGTAGTCCCAGCCACAATCACCAGTTCAGTAAAATCATATATAAAATCACTGGGAGAGGCATTATAAAATTTTTCACACAGATGGAGTAATTAGTATGCTGCCAGCACCAGTTTCAACGTGAAGATTGAACAGTTAGCACAAAGTAGATGGGGCAAGCTGAAAGACACATTTTTACAGACACAGATGACCATGAAAATGTATGAACATGCAACAGTAAACAGCTATTTTTCTTTTTTTGCTTCATACTGACAAGCAAAAAAAATATGATATTGCATGGTGGTTGTAGCTGGAAAGACCAATGCAAAACAGAATTTGATTGTATGTAAATAGTCCCATGATTGGCTCCAGCAGACCCCCATGACCCTGGAGTTAGGATATAGTGGGTTGGATAATGGATGGATGGATAGTCCGACAGATTTTCTTTGGAATTTAAACCTGGGGGAAAAATCAGAATTGAGTATGCATTTGCCATCAAACCACTTTGTTTCTATGTGATTTAGAATATGCACCAGTATAAGGAAATCAGGAAAAAAATAAAATGTGAGTATGCATGTTCCACTGATGCACAGTCACAATGGTTTGACGGCAGACGTATACTCAAATCAAGTCTGACAACTCTGCAGCTATATCAGACACTTAGCTGGAAAATACAGAGAAATCCTGGAGGACAACCTGATGCAGTCTGCAAGAAAACTACACCCTGGGGGAAGATTTGTTTTCCAGCAAGGCAATGACCCCAGGCCAAAGCTACACATGAATGGCTTAAAAACAACAATGTTAATGTCCTGGAGGGGCTCAGATCTCAATCCAACTCAGAATTTGTGGCTGGACCTGAAAAGGGCTGTTCATTCACGATACCCATGCAGCCTTATAGAGCCTGAGCTGTTTTGAAAATGAGGAAAACTTGCAGTGTCCAGATGTGTAAAGATGATAGGGAGAGACCTGACTGCACAGACTGAAGGCTGGTATGGATGCCAAAGATGCATCTACAGTACTAGATACTGATTTGAAAGTGGTGAATAAGTGCGCAATCAATTACTGTGAGCTCTATATTTGTAATTTGTCGATCTGTGTTAAAAAAAACCTAATTTAAACAAAAACAATCTGTACACAGTTGAATCAGGATGTTTAAGAAAGATGAGGGGCTGGGGTTAAGAGCAGGTGTTTTCTGTAATGCAGCAATTCGGCCATCTTTGAGGAAAAAAAACATTGAAATGTGGTATCAGGGTATGCAATGCAGCAGTTTAATGGCAAAATACTGTACTTTAATTATAATGATGAGAAAATTAATTATTTTACACAATGTTTGTAAAATTTTGCATTATTGTTTGATCCCACCAGTGGGTCCAAAACAATGTGGCTGAGTTTAAAAGTTTAACTAAACGTTACTATGCCATCTTATTTTGTTCAAGTTATCCTAAATTGCCAAACACAGTGGAATGAATTATAATGTGTCTATACAGTACCTTTGAATGAATGCTTTACATTAACTCTTTTTTATTTCTGCTCTCTCAGTGGGTAAAGCAAAGGGTATTTGAAAGTTATTGTAAAATTGTACCACTGTTTGCTTTACTGGTCTGCAAACTGTGCATTGTAATATAATTTTAATAATGATAATTAAAAAGCTGACTTTTTAAGAGCTGGCAACATTTTTCTTCTAATAAACTAGGAGGCTTTGCCCCCTGCTTGCTTTGCTCTCCAACCCTCGTACTTGCACTACGTGCTACCCTCTTTGCAGTTCTGTCGCTCACGTATGAGGATGCGGTTGTACAATTTAAACAGATTTTTATTTTCATAGGAATTGTTACATATGCATAATATAACAAACTATTTTACATTACAGCGAGTAATTAACCATATTAAAAGAGTAAAACGTAATAATAATTTGAAACTAAATTATGTTTCATATTGCATTAGAGTTATTCATTGTGTAATACGATTTCATTCTGTTTGGCTTTGAAACTAACATGCAAATATTTTTTAAACTTACACATTTACTGTAGAACTTCAGAAAAAAGAATTATTTTTATTAAATTTACGTCAATATTGCATTGAATTTTGACTCTGTGTTTGGACTTTTATCGTGACAACGCAACGTATAATTGCTCGTGATTGAATTTTGTTTCTTTCCCTCTTTTAAATGAAACAACTTTTTTGAATATTTGGCTCTGAGATTTGTTAATTGTCTTTGCAAAAGCTATTTTAATGGGAAACTGTTATTGTTAAAATACAAATGCCATATCAAGATAACCTTTGTTGTTTAATGTTATCCGCGGGAGATGTACTACATTACCTTTCTTGGATACATCCTTCTTTCTACAGTAATTCGTGCGGTGGAAGACCGTACGGTGTTAATGGTTGTAGATATTCTTTGGGATATTGTAAGTTGATGTTTTCATCTTCCGCACAATCACTACCAACTATTTCAACATAGTCTATTGATACACATTTAACAAATTTGCCGTCTAACCAATCGTCATTTCTGGCGTTAATTCATTTGACTTCATCGTTTCTTGGTGCTAGGATTACCAGTGTACTCATTTTTTCTGTTGATAACCCTTTGTGATGAAATTCTTCAATAAGATTTGGACATAATATGCCTTCTTTAATTGGGAACTTAAAGTGAGGAAAACATTAAAATTTATAAAAGCTGAGAGAGCAGAAACTGTGTCTGTTAAAAACATTCACACGAATGAGAGTTGAGATTACCGTGTGAGTGATTGAAAATGGTTGAGAGGAGGGCGTGACTTGAAAAAATCTCATGGCCTAAGTCTCATCGTGCAGGACTTGTAAAAATCTTCCAAAAAGTCTCATTGTGTCACAGGATTTTTTTATATAATAGAGAGATAATATCACTAGTGTCACTTTGAAATGTAGGATGTAAGAAAATGTCAATACACAAAAGAAACTAGCATATCTCTATCTCTATGCTGAAAAAGCAAATAAAATTTTTTGCAAATGTAACCTTGAAATTTAATACACAAAACAAAGTTCTACTGCGTCACATCTTCAGAGCCTACACTGAAAAAAATGACCATGGGTAGTAGGTATTTTAAAGAATTATTTCTACTTGATCTCAGTCTTTTTAATCACGTTCATTGATATGAACTTATATAGTGAGGTTTATTCAACATAAAACAAGGTCATGTGGGTTTACCCTGATTTATTTACTCTGAACAAACCAGAAATGTCCAAATTCTTTTCAACACATGACAACAAACTTCATCAAAGTTTCGTCAGTTTTTATCATAATAATTTAGAAGAAGAAGATCACAGCACATGTTTTATGTGATAAAATTAAGTGTTACTAATTTCACTAATAACCACAAGTCCTTTGTGTTGTACTTTGTACCACAAGTGATCCTGTATTATTGTACATTTTTCTTGGCAAGTAGAAAATAGACATATTATGTTAATGTCAAATGTGACCTGCATTAATAAAATAACATTGATCTGAAAAGACTGTATTATCATTATTGCTGTTTTTTGAATCAAACAAATTATGAACTTTTCAGATGCTTAATTTTATGTTACTACATAAAATGAAAAATTTGAGTAATCCAGTTAAGAACTTCAAAAGGCTGTTGCTGCTCAACGTAATGATAGTTTAAACTTGCAATGACTTGCTTGAGACTTTTCAATCTGGATTCAGAGCCCTACACAGCACTAAAACTGCTTTACTTAATGTAACCAATGACTTACTTATAACCATAGATTCTGGGATGGCCGCTATTCTAGTGCTCCTTGACTTAAGCGCAGCATTTAATACAGTTAACCATGACATTTTACTGTCCCGACTTTCAGCTATTGGTATATCTGGTGCTGCTCTTTCTTGGTTCATATCATACCTCAGATATCGTCAGTATTATGTCTTCATTAGGGAACACAAATCTGCCACTATTTTTACTCACACTAGGTATCCTTCAAGGGTGCTCCCTTTAGGTGACATTATTCGTTGGTATGGTCTAACCTTCCACTGCTGTGCCGATGACACACAACTTGCAACTGCAACATCACTTGTTGTACTGACTAATTGCATTCGGGATATCAATCATTGGATGACAGATTATTTTTTATGACTTAATCCTGATAAAACAGTAATCTTGTTAGTTGGTACCAAATCTGTCGTCTCTACCCTTCTTGGGCTAAACATTGACCTTAATGGGATCCTGCTTGAACCCTCAGCATTAGTCTGTAATTTGGGTGTCATCTTTGATTAGCTTCTTACTTTTCAACCACACATTAGCTCAATAGTACAGACAGCTTTTTTCTTCTTCACAGCATTGCTCATCTACATTCTTTCCTCAGTGTGAAGGCTAGTGAAACACTGATTCATGCTTTCATCACTACCCATCTGGACTATTGCAATGCTTTGTTTTATGGCCTACTGACTAAGTATAACAATAGATTACAATATGTTCAGAATTCTACTGTTCGTTTACTTACACACACTAAAAAATCTGCTCACATCACTCCTGTCTTTTATGATTTGCATTAGTTACCAGTTTCTTCAAGAATCAAATATAAAATTATTCTTCTCACCATGGTTTAGCCCCTCATTTTCTGTCTGAGTTGCTGCTTCCTTACACTCCTGCCCGTGCATTAAGATCATTAGACACTAACTTACATATTGTACCTAAATACAGGTTAGTAACTATGGGTGGGAGAGCTTTCAGTGTGATAGCCCCTAAAATTTGGAATGCTCTTCCTCCTAGCCATCGCAAGGAAATTCATTTCAAACTCCTGTTAAAAACACATCTCTTCAATGAGTATCATTCATTTTCTTGTATGTAATTTTTACTGTCTTGTTAATGTGTTTATTGAATTGTAAAGTGTCCTTAAGTGTATGAAAGGTGCTATATAAATAAAACGTATTATTATTATTACTATTATTATTATTATACGTTAAACATTTACGCTGCAGTTAAACCTAAATATTAGGCTGCATCACAGAGAAAATTCAGGTTTGCATTTATAAAAGAAAATCAGGATAGACCAAATGCAAATCTTTCTTTAGGAAAACGGTTGTTTCAACTCAGTTATTTAATTTCAACCAAATAACTTATTTGACTTGAAAAAATTCAGATAAAATACTTGTTACCACACACAGTATATTTTGTAGGTTAAACTGACTAAACATTATTTACAGTGTAAAACATGTGTTACATGGCAACTTGTTGCATGTTAGTCTGACATGCAAGTAAGAATGTAGCTATGTGCTGTACACATGATAATACCACTAGTAATAAATATGTGGCAGCAGTATGCCTATAAGTGAAAGTACCCTTTAGAACACAATAAAAAAAAGTGTATTGCATTGTATAAGAAAACAAATGATGAGTAACTTAAGATGGTATATACTTTGTAATCCAACAATCAGGATGGAAACTTTTCCTAAAAAGCTAGCATAAGAAATATATTTTTTTTAAATTACCGATGGGAGCTCATCTTTGCCACTGCTGAGGTTTTGATCTTCAGAGTGCCAGTTAAACTGGTGGCACTCCTGAGACTGTGGAATATGAGACATTTCAGCCTTGCTCTTGAATTCCAGCATTAAAATTGTGGGTGGTAAAAGAATGCTTAGGATAACCTAAAAAATAAATTTGAAAAAGACACAGAATTAATGGAAAAACATACATTCTGATAAGCCCTCCTTTGTGTTTCATATTCAAATGATAACATTCTGTTACCCCCATTAATTGGCAATTTTACCTGACTTCTTAATTTGTGTTAGAAATTGTCAGATTTATTATTACTTTAAATGTTAGTTGCATTTCCAAGTACAAACAATAGTATTGCACCTTGTAGACTCTGAGCACTTGTATTACTAGTGCCTTGTTACCCGAAACAAGCTGCGTATATTGCATGTTATTAAATGACAATCACAAAACTGGATTAAGATGTTTATTATTTCCTTAGTATGTGAAAATTAGATGCAGCATTTCAAAGCCTTTAAAATTTAAAAAAAATTACATTATTTAAATTATTTTTGTTTACATGACTTTCATAAAAAAAGTTTTGAATTTATATAAACTAATGTATAATTTGAGAAGAGAGAAAACAAATAGTGTCAACTAAAATCTGTATCATCTAGCATTGACATTCACTGACTGTTTTATATCTGGAGCCAATATTTGCCACCAGCCTGTGTTTTCTATTTTATTTTAGCAACAGATGTTGCTGGACTTTGTTGTGTTAAGGCACATACAAATTATTTTTATACCTGGTCTTAAAAACTCCAATAAATGTATGATAAGGAAGTAGTCAGAATTCACCTTAAACCAGGAGTTTTTCCTCATATTTAGGCGGCCCATCCACATATCTGTGAGAAGCATCTGTGTGCAGGTGTGAGATACAAAAGACCTCAGTCCAGATGAAACTGCCAACTTCAAGCAGGTGGAGTTACTCCAGTTTTTCAGCTCATATGTCAAAAGCTTCATGGCCATTCTCTCATTCTGCCTAAAGGCATTTTCTAAAAGGTCCACTGCAAGTTGCCCAAATTCCCTAATAAACATGCAGAGGTAATAATTTTAACTTTGTAAATTGTGGATTTCATTTTGCCTGCAAAGACATTTGCTATTAATTCAAGTAAGCAAGAAGAGGAACAAACAGAATCTATTTGAGAATCGTGTTTAACAAAATGTACAAAAACAGCACCCATAATGATCAGATTTTTAAAATATTCTTGAAATGCACAGCATATATAAATGTTGACAGATTAACTTTTCTCAAATTCATATATGATTCAAGTTAAGGATATGCATTATTAATTTTAGCGGAGCTTTGTTTCTGGTAAACAAGAAAATCCATCCATGGAAGAGGAAGTATAATTAAGCAATTGCCTTATGTTCTTGGAGTCAAATATGGCAAATAGAGGAAATAAAAACAGGGTAATTCCAGTAAGCCATTCCATTATATATGAAGCAAATAATGTAAATATATAAACTAGACTGCCTCACAGCTAGATTGAGGAGTGGATTCAAATCCTGTTTTTGTCTGTATGAAGTTGGCATATTTTCTCTGTTTTGTATGAGTCTTTCCATGAGATAGATAGATAGATAGATAGATAGATAGATAGATAGATAGATAGATAGATAGATAGATA
>JANRMT010062822.1:9262560-9280617 GCA_026402145.1 Polypterus bichir lapradei
ATAGATAGATAGATAGATAGATAGATAGATAGATAGATAGATAGATAAAAGCTGTCAAGGAAAAGGAGTAATATTAAAATCCAGAATGAATAGTAGTTATGCATATGAAACTGTTTTTAGTACAAGTTCCTTTTTACTACTGGAGGAATTGCCGTGGAATTATAATAGACAAGGTAACAGCACAAACATCCATTTTAAGA
This sequence comes from Polypterus bichir lapradei, assembly GCA_026402145.1. NCBI lineage: Eukaryota > Metazoa > Chordata > Cladistia > Polypteriformes > Polypteridae > Polypterus > Polypterus bichir. The sequence continues at coordinate 9,262,761 of JANRMT010062822.1, forward strand.
TGCCAACATTTTTGCCATCCTTTATTAGACAATGGGTTTGTTAACTTTGTTCAGTCTAGTCCCTCTGTCATTGTTTTTAAGATACTTCAAATGCAAATTATAAAAAAGCCAAGCAAAAAATCGTATAACCTACCTGGAGTAGGTCTTTAGCTCTTCAGAAGTATCATCGACCATACTGCTCTGCTTTGCTTCATGTGCCATTGACCGGTACAGCTTGCTAGCTACTACAGCCTTGGCCATTGATTCCTCCCCATGTTGCCAAAGGAACATGGCCATCTTCTGCCGTTTCATAAGTACTGACCATACGAATAGATCATTATAGGGGTAAATGAATCCAGGTGTTTCGTGGTCCTCAGAAAAGGTCATCTCTTCCTTTGACTTCTTTCTTGATTTATGGAGTGAAACAGACTTTTCCTGCATTAAAAACACATACATACAGTTCAAGATACCATCTTTGGTTCTGCTTATATCATGGGTCTTTTCATTTCAAGGTATTTAAGAATCACCTCACTAAAATATGGGTAATATAGACTATAAGAACATATTAAAAAAAGAAAATCTATTAAGTCAAACTTAAATTTTTCTTTCTAAAATGTAGAAATTAGCCTAAATAAAATATATCCTATTAACTGTCGGTGAAAGTCCTTCACTGAATTTCACATTTTCCTCAGTTAAACATTCATCATAAGATTAGGATAAAAACACCAAAAAAAGCACCTTGCGTTTGTAAGGCTGAGCTGTTCGGATGAACTGCGAATGTGAAGTGTTTTCTTCATTTCCCTGTTTGCTGTTGCGCTGAGTTGTCTGATGAGTTGAATGATGTGCAATGCTGTTGGTGAAGCTGACAACACTGTGACGGCCAACTTTCTGTGTGTAAGAATTGAATTCATTTAAATATTATTAACAGTAATAATTTTAACAAGACAATATCACTCATTTCTTATCACAAAAGTTAAAGTTAAAATGCCAATTCAACTGGAATGCAAAAAACAATTATCAACAGGCAAAAACAATTTGTTATCTCTACCTATATTAATGGTATAGTCCAGGCATCACCAAATGGCGGACCTCGGTCCAGATCCGGACCGAGTGGTGGTTCTGTCCGGACCCGTGACCAGTCTGGTAAATTCACGACATTAAATAATTTTCATGGAGCATTATTTTGGACGGTCGTGGCTATTGATAGCAGGCGCTGCTACTCCAGTTAATACGACAATAGCTTCACTCAGTTGAGCCAATAAAATCGTTAGTTTACAACAGCAGAGAGGAAGAGAGTTACGTTAAGAGACAACATGGCTTGTTCCAAAAGGCGGAAAGTAGATGATGAAAATCGTTGTTTTAAAGATGAATGGACGGAGAAATATATGTTCATTCTTCCGGCGAGCAGTTCAAAACCGGTGTGCCTCATATGCTCCGAAAACGTGGCATTAATTAAAAGCGGCAACGTGAAGCGCCACTACGAAACAAAGCACAGCTCTTTTGAGCAAAGTTATCCCCTGAAGTCCGAGCTGAGGGCACGCAAAATAACCGAACTGCAAGCCCAGTATGACAGATCTACCCGACTCATCACACATACATTTACAACCCTGAGAGTGTGTTCCCTGGTCTAACCAAAGTAGCACTGCACACCTTGACTATGTTTGGATCAACTTACAGCTGTGAGTCAGCTTTTTCCACTATGAACATTATCAAGAACAAGTACCGTTCTAGGCTTAACAATGAACACCTACATATCTGTATGAGAATGGCACTAACTCCATTCCAACCAAGATTTAAATTACTGGCAGGGCAGCCACATGCCCATTTTTCTCATTAAGAAAAGTAAAAAAAAGATGAATTAAAAGAGAAAAGTTCAAAGCTGTGTTTGCATTTCGCCCCCTAAAAAGCCACTTGTTGAAGATGTGGATTTTTTTTTCTTGAAAAGTAAGCCCTCAATTGTTTTTAGGCTGGGATCTCCTTATTTTAAGAACATAGAAGAGAAAATGTTAAGTCAATGCTATGTTTGCACTGTTTAGTCATTGTTTTCTGAGTTGACTTTTTTACTTGAAGTGTAGGCCTTCAGTTCTTCAGGTTGGGACCTCTTTAATTTAAGAGAAAAGGAGTTATTCCACTCTGTTTGCACTTTTTAAAATTTATTTTATTATGTTTCTGTTCTTTAATCTAAAATAAAGGCCTTGAATTTATTTGCTATAAGGGGAAGGCTACAAGACACAAGATGGAGTTTGGTTCGGACCTTCTACTTGGACGAAATTTAATAACTGGACCTCAGTGACTTTTAATTGAATACCCCTGGTATAGTCGGTTAGCAACTGAAACTGTGACAGTGTAACATAAAATAACTATTGCAAAATAGGATCCAACAGAGAACAGAAGTGCAATATAAATGGAGTAGTGGAGGACAGGAGTTAGGTGCTGAAGGAGAATGCACTGGCAATGATAACTCCCTGGACACTTTGTAGAGAGAAATATTAAATGTCACCCATGTGCAGAGCCTCCTGCTATTTTGTGAGGTACAGGTAACCCAAGGTTAGCCTCATCCTTTAAGAGGGACTTGGAAACCAGAGTTACAGGAACACCTGGGCCACTAGGGGTACGCTACACTCCAGGCACCCTAAGCCATTCTTGATGTGCACTTTGAGCTCCTTCCAATAATTATAGAGGTGAACTTGGAAGACTGCTGTCAGCAAGGGCTCACCAGGCAAGTGGAGGAAAGGCCAGAAGAAGGAGAAAGAACAGAGGGTGTAAACCTAAGGGAAAAGGTATGGAGACAAACCTCAATACAAGGGAGACAGTATCTGTGTCTACGTATGCCCAGAGGGGCTTTAGGCTTTGTTGTTTTCCTATTCATATTTACCTTGGTTTCCAATATTCCCACACTTCCCATATGTTACTATTTCTAGTATAATACACCCTTTCCTTTATCATATTTTGGGACTGTTTTATTCAGGATTTCCTTACAAACGTTCTTATTGTTAACCTAATATAAATGTCTATTATTGAGGAAGAAATCTACAAACTCAATGAAAAGAACATTATTTGTATAATAATGAATCTGTTTTGATTAAACCACTTTTTCATTTTCCTGGAAAGCATTTATTTCCATGTGTTAATTTTTAAGCCAAACGAGGTGTTCTGTTTTTGATCCGATTAATAAAAAGTAAATGACACATAGAAACAAACAAAATTAATTTATCCCAAAAAAATTTATATCAACATCTTTATCCTTATGATGTACTGTTAGGAAACCTTTATGAACAAGAGCAGAACCTACAAACTACCCATATAAACAGCCCAGGTCCTTAAAGGCAGTCCACTGCAGCGCATAAAATAAAATATCACTCCATCTACAGTATATTCTGAACATACTGAAGGTCCAGGGAGCTGAATGCTGTTCTGGCAACACTGACACAAAGCAGGAAGTACCTCTGAACAGGATGCCAGTCTATAGCAGATACAAGTTTCATTTAAATATTGTTAAGAAAAAAATGTTAAAAATTTTACCTCAATAATACATATTCATGGAATTATGTATCTAATCAAATCAATTTTAAATTCCAAAACAATTGCTTTGTACCTGGTTCCTGCCCCATTCATCTAATAACTGACATAGACAGTTACTATAATGATATACAAATGATGTGCGTCGGGTTTCAGTCCAGCTGCACTGGTGTATAGTTTATTATGCTAATAAAAACAACTAAGTAGTCCAAAAATAGAAAACTAATTCTGACTGTTGCTATGGGGCAACACCTAAAACCAGCCAGACTGTTTTTTTCTGTGAATAATAAGATTAGTCTTGGCACAACAGACATGTACAACTGGATTTTTGGAAATCTGTACCAAATACTGAACAATTGCTGAGTGTTTTTTCATTTCATGAGTAAGCCTGAGACTTAGTGAGTGCTATGTTTAAATCATAAAACTAGAATAAAGGTCACAGAATATTTTCTCTTTATAGAAAACTTTTACTAGAGGAGCTGAAGAAAGTACCACTGCTTTACATCCCTTGATTGAAATAAAAAGGGTCCAGGAAATAGATAAATGGATAAATGTGTCATTTTCATAGCAGGAAAAAGGTCAGATAAACCCAGATATTTTCTATTAAAATGTAGAATAATAATCTCAGGATACAAGGTTACTTTTACTGATTCAGGCATGCCAGTTTGCTGTAATTGACGTTCAGATCATGAAGTTTACCAGATTCTTGCTGTGTATTAGAACAAATGTTTTTGGTTTGAAAGTCAAATGCATGGTTAATTTAACATACAATTTTTTAAACTAAAGGTTTTTAAAATGTGCTAAAGGCCATTACTATTGCACTAGCACAACACCTTGCTTTATTTGATTCCATTAGATAAGGCAGGCATTTCATACAAGGTTAGACAGATGACATTGCCCACACCACTGAAGGCCTAGTCTCCCAAATCATGTCCAGTAAAGTGTAGCATGAACTTGTATATATCAAATGTGGCACTGCACAGAAATATCATCAGTCTGGTAACAGTGCATATGAGTGAAGTGTTCAGGGAGAAGAACAGAAAGTCCAACACTACCTACTGGATGACAACCTTTATCCACAGGTGACCACATATCAAAGAACAATGTGTATTTGTTTACACATTTAACAGGGCAGACAAACAAATCACAAAAGAATACAATTCAGTTCCACAAAACAACAAGCAACCCACATGGATTGGAATTATTCAAGACATAAATATTAAGAATGACCTATAAAAGAGAGCAACTACATTCATACAGAATGATAAGAGCTGATAAACAGAATTAGTAGAAGGTTTTTAGGTGTGAAGAGAGCCTGGTGAACAGAAAATTCACTTGCTGAGAACAGAAGACATAAATTTCAATTAGCATTAATGGAGAACCTCACACTACATAATATAACATTCTGAAGCCTGCTCTGTTCCATTCAGGGTGATTCAGGGCTACTGCCTATCCTACTAGCTGAGGGTGTAAAACATAAGTCATGGTGGGGTGCCAGTTCATCATGGGGAGATCATTCAAACTCCACACAGAGAGGGAGCAGCACTAAGTTGTGTCAAACTAAAGTTTTAAAATAATAGCAAGCTCAGATTTTTAGCAGACTTAATAATGATTATGGATAGTGAGGGGAGTTGAAATCTGCAGCCTGCAAATCATTGGCATTTCAAAGATAATTCAGTATCAAAAAACAAGTGTAGCTGAAACTGAATAACTGCATTACATAAGGTTGCAGGTGAAGTTTATAAGGAACTTTTCACATACCGTCTTCAGCCAAAGTATTTGGAATCTTTATCTAGAATCTGTGAACAAGTTAAAAATTTTAAGAAAATTCTACTGCAGATTGAATCTCCTTTTTCTGTTGTTTTTTTTCTTTTGTTTTAGTGTTTGTGTTGATAAAGATCAAGACAATTCAATTTTTTTCAGTAGACAGTATCTCAGCTTTGCCCTACACATGCAGACAACTCACAGAAGTGCTTTTGGAGAACCTGCTTCCAGAAATTGTGAGGTTAGCCTTCTGATCAATCCAGTCTAAAAAAATATTACCTTAGTGCAGCATACGTGTTCCTGACCATGCTGGTCTTAATGTAAAAGGTCTTTATTTTTTTTTTTAAAAGTGTCCCCCTCATTTTTAGCAGCTGTTTCCAACTATTTTGCAATAAATCTGTCATTTCTGCATTCTGTTTCAGTGACTTTTGCCACTGGTGCCTTGGCCAAGCTGTTACTCGTAACTAGGGAATGAGACAGCATTAGCACTCTATAAGAATAAACTGAATTGAATGTAGTCACTAAACGAAAGCACTGCTCTTCATCACTTCCCCAAGGTTCAATTACTACTTTGGATATTGTCTGAATTGAGATTACGCACTTTTCCTTTTTATACAACAGATCTTTTCTGCATAATTTGGTTTTCCCTCGTCATCCAAAAGTGTGCATGTTAGGTTGATTGCTGAAACCACACTGGTAAAAGTGAATGCTGGCATGTGCGAATGTGCCACCAAAGGAATGGCGTATCATTTAACATTTGTTCCTGAGTTCTTCCCAGAGCAGACTGCGAACAACCTTGTAAGTTGGTCGATTGACAAATAAGAAATATCTGAGAACTAGCTGAAGCCTGCCATAGCATACGACGGTGTAAGAATAGGAACGGAAAATGGTGAGAAAGGTATTCAGTATAACAGAGGCTTAGGAAACCACCGTCGCAGTATAATGAAAATAGCAAGGAGCGAAACCAATGCCAATGGTAGAGAGAGTACCTTCCTGTAGCAGGCTACGGAAAACACAGTCATATATAGATAGACACCACATTCACTGTGTTGCCCAGTTGACACGATAAGTCAGTGCGTCTGCCCTATTGCGAGTGGTAAAAGTGCCATTTGAACTAATACAGGTAGACGTGGAAACCGGATTTTCTGATGAAAAAACAATAACGTTTTAAACAATATCATTTACATACAACAGATTTAGGCGAATTATTTATATCCATTTATACACTAAATGCGTGCATATCCCATGGTCTTAGAGTTGGTGGGCGGAGCTCTGTGAGTTGGCGGCCGTGGCTCTCTGTCTTGTGTGCGCTCTCTGTCTTGCTTGCCCTTAGTTAGAGTTGGCAGGCGGGGCTCTGTGAGTTGGCGATCGTGGCTCTCTGTCTTGCGTGTGGTGTAAAGTCAACGTGGCTCAGAGGTGCATGTGGACTTTTGCACAGATGAAAGCGACTGAGGCTGTGTTTGGTGAGTTGTTGCGTGCCTCAAGAGCAACGCTGGACTCAGGAGGACAGTTACAGTTGGCATGCGTGGCTCTGTCGTGCGTATCCCATGACGCGGTAGGAGGGTTAGAGTTGGCGGGCTGGGCTCTGTCAAGCATATCCCATGGTCTTAGAGTTGGTGGATGGGGCTCTGTCTTGCTTGCGCTCACTGTCTTGCGCGCCCTCAGTGTCTTGCTTACGCTCAGTGTCTTGCGTGCCCTTAGTGAATTATATATATATAGATAAGTACCTCCAGTTAAGTACCTTATCAGATAAAATTAAGCACCTAAGTAAAAAAGATCAAATTAACTACCTAAAATGAAATACCTTCTGAGGTAAATATGAAAATCTGGTAATTATTGTAAGTTATTATAACTAATACATTTTCTTAACTTTATATGTCCTGATTTGCTATGGAACTGAAATAACATAATATTCACAGCCATGCATAATTCAGTTAGGGGTCTAAAGAGGCTGGCCTTATCCCAGCAGCATTGGGCACAGGGCAGGAAACAGCACAAGAGAAGATGCCAGTCTATTGCAGGACTCACTTACACACCAGTTAGCCCAACCTGCATGCCATTGGGAATATGGAAGGAAAAATAGAGCACATAACGCAAAATTCAGTCAGACACAGGGAAACCAGGCAAACTCCACACAGCTAATACCCAGACATGAGATCTAAACCCTGTACACTAGGTCCATGAAGCAGCAGCACCATTTACTACACCAACATGTCTTTCTATGACTAAAATAACAGAGGTATTGCATGGCATGTTTATGAGGAATATTTTCAGCATAATTTTCAGGTTTCCCTGTGTGGAGTTTGCATGTTCTCCCCGTGTCTGCGTGGGTTTTCTCCGGGTGCTCCGGTTTCCTCCCACAGTCCATAGACATGCAGGTTAGGTGCATTGGCGATCCTAAATTGTCCCTAGTGTCTGCTTGGTGTGTGGGTGTGTGTGTGTGTGTGTGCGCCCTGCAGTGGGCTGGCACCCTGCCCGGGGCTTGTTTCCTGCCTTGTGCCCTGTGTTGGCTGGGATTGGCTCCAGCAGACCCCTGTGACCCTGTAGTTAGGATATAGCGGGTTGGATAATGAATGGATGGATAATTTTAAGGTTTATTTACCTTTCGCTGCCTATAGAGGCTATTGTACAAAACTCTGAAATTTTTACGAGTGTAGCTGCTCCGATATGCTCCACCAATCAGGTACTCAATGACAAGCCCAATGTCGATCAAGGTAATCTTGTAGTCAGGAGGGAGGTTACTCTACAGAAAAAATGTAAAAGTGTTAATAACTATAAATTAGATTGTATGGATTTTGTTATCCATATCAGTACATGTTTCAAATATATAACTGTGTTATGAAAATAAGTTGATCAGCCAATCTTTATCGTAAACTGAGGTGAAACATTTTACAGTAGTCACCATTACAGAGTTGTTGTAAAGCAAGCAAAAGTACAACACAAGATAATATGATGAAACACAAGGTAATTTAAACAAAAGATAATAACGAGAGGGTGGGAGGAGTCTGTCCTAGAATGAAACAATGCACAGTAGGACTTTAGGGACCTTCAAAATTTGATGATCTGAAGAAATTATTTGGATAGGCTTGGTGTCCTGAGTTAAGCTGAATGGCCTATTCTCATCCTAAGTGTCCTAATGTTCTAATGTTTAATCAACAGAATTCTGTCTAATTAATTGACAGAAGAATAATCAGAATCACAAGAGTACCTTCAGATACGCTAGCTACAAAGTATAGGTGAAAAAAAAACTCAAAAAACATGAGAGGAAAGGGATCTTTTTCACATACATTCATATTAATATACTGAAATCAATTAGAGGAATAACTGGACCAGGCTTGGCCATAAAGGATTCATTTTGCAAAACTGATAGTCAATGGCTTTAATTTTTCCGTAAGACAGCATGCTCCTTCAAAATCTAGATTTACTGCTGAAAGACTTGTCTTGTTTTAATTCCAAAGGTAATAAATATTCTGGGAAATCAGTATTCTGATAATTCTTTGAATGTGAAAGCATTCTCAGAATAACTTTATTTCTTTGGTGTGATGTACTATAATGATAGTGATAATGAATTGCAGCAGAAACGTATAAGAACTAGCAGACGATGTTAGGCATTTTGCACATTTCTAATTAATAGTATACAGTATGATCGGTCAAATCACATGCATGGGATCATGTAACTTACTTATAAATTATGCAATATGTGACTGTTCTTCCAAAACTAGTAACAAGAATAAGCAGGATATGGAACCTTCAGTTCAAAAGTAGCTTTGCTTACTCTTTGCATTTTGCACGTATGTGAACTTTGTAACAAACCTACAGGTCACCCTGCTTTTCTGTCTTTAATTAGATCAGCTATGCTGACACGCACATGTTTACTGAATTTCTGAATAATGAGTTCTTGCAGCAACGTCTCAGTGCGAAGTCCATTGAGTCTTGTCTAACACTGTTACCTGCTTAACGTCACGAACAAGGTGATGCAGCAAGTGATTAGTTGGCCCTTGACGCTGCAAACAAAGAAAAGAAGGTTGTAAAATAAAAATCAGCATTATTTTCTAAGTAAATGTTATTATATCAATACAAACTCAATCTGATGGAATAACTCGGAAGGCAAAAAGCAGAGAACAACAAAACAAACTACAGGCCACAAAATAAGTTAATTTTAACTGAGCAAAACTTTCCAATTAGCCAATTAAAACAGCAATGAAAAAATTATCATAAAATATATTACCAAATACACTTACCAAAGCATATTAGAAACACATATAGTGGCCAAAAAGTAGGAAAGCTACTGTATGTCATTACAGATACCATGTGGTATGCAATTAGCCAGTGCCTCTGATTCTACAGGAGGGCTGGTGCCCTTTTCTTCCTGCTTTGCTGAGCTGTAATATGCTGTCTACATTCCTGATTTGACTCAGAAGATGTGACTGTGTGGAAAATATCATATACAGTACCTGTACATAGTATTCACCCCTTGGATGTTTCCACATTTTATTATTAAACAACATTGAATCACAGAGGATTTCATTTGGCTTTTTTAACACTGATTAACAGTAAAAGACTCTTTAATGTCAAAGTGAAAACAGACTTCTGCAAAGTGGTCTAAATTACTTACAATTATAAAACACAAAGTAATTGATCACATAAGTTTTCACTCTTTTCAAGTCAGTATTTAGTAGATGCACCTTTGTCTGCCATGACAGCCCTGAGTTTGTGTGCACAGGTCTCTATCGGTTTTGCACATCTGGACACAGCAATTTTTGTGGCTTTTCAAACCACCATGCTTAGAAGAAAATACCATGGATGGGCTGAGAGGAATTACTTCTGGAAATGCTGCAGCAATTTTGACCAAATGAGTGGATATTGACACAGGGCTTTATTACCATAATTGAAATACAAGTTAATGTTCGTTACTAAATTTTTTAAGAAAAAATTGTTCAAACTCCAGTAGTAAACATGACTTTTTGTGAAAGAAGTGAAGATACTTACTGTATTATATAACTCCTCCAGGCGGCTAATAGTCAAAAATCGATGCATACTCATTCCGTGCTCAATCAACAACTTAACAAAATCAACTCGATCCATAACAAGAGCGTCCAACATGGCCTGCTCTAGGGAGCCAGCCTATATGGAGGGAAAAGTGCTACATTTACACATTGGAATAAGAGCATAAAAGGCCATAAATTATCAAATAAATTATTTTATAATATAGTCATCTGAAATTTAAACTGTCCTGTGGTGCCCAAATAAACAGTCTGGTCCTGGAAGAAGTAGACATGAAAGAAAGAAATCAACAATGTTATCATTTATAATATATCTATAATATATTTATAACTTGAATTATTTATACAATAAAAAGCAATGATCCAAATATAGCAAGCACCCTAATATAAAGACAGATTCATATTTTGATACTTTAATTATGTCACTTCTTATTCTGCATTAGTATATTTTAAAGTAAAACTATTTCTTCAATCTTTACTCATGGCCATAAAATAAGTTTAGCATTTTTTTTCAGTGCTGCTATATCCTTTGTGTAATATGGCAATCACACCAGTATTACAAATGTAACCTCACATATTATACATATGTTCTCTTCACTTCTCCTTTTTGAAGTAAACTAGAGCATACTGCACAACTTCCTAGTCTTTTTAATTACTTGTGTATACTGTCTGGCAGAGGACATGGTTGAGTCTACTGGGACTCTGGAGTCTTTTTGGTAAAGTGGTAAGACTCCATATTCCATGCTGTACAATTGTGTTTTATTTGCTATATGTAAAATTCTATATTTATTTTCATTAAACTGCCAAATTTGCCAAATATCTACTTCCTGTCTAGGTGCGTATGTAGACTCTCTGCTGACAATAAAGTATCTTCAAATGCACACAGATACAGTTGTGCTTGAAAGTTTGTAAACCCTTTAGAATTTTCTATATTTCTGCATAAATATGACCTAAAACATCATCAGATTTTCACTCAAGTCCTAAAAGTAGATAAAGTGAAACCAGTTAAACAAATGAGACAAAAATATTATACTTGGTCATTTATTTATTAAGGAAAATTATCGAATATTATATATGTGTGAGTGGCAAAAGTATGTGAACCTTTGCTTTCAGTATCTGGTGTGACCCCCCTTTGCAGCAATAACTGCAACTAAACGTTTCCGGTAACTTTTGATCATTCCTGCACACCGGCTTGGAGGAATTTTAGCCTATTCCTCCGTATAGAACAGCTTCAACTCTGGGATGTTGGTGGTTTTCCTCACATTAACTGCTCACTTCAGGTCCTTCCACAACATTTCGATTGGATTAAGGTCAGGACTTTGACTTGGCCATTCCAAAACATTAACTTTATTCTTCTTTAACCATTCTTTGGTAGAACGACTTGTGTGCTTAGGGTCGTTGTCTTGCTGCATGACCCACCTTCTCTTGAGATTCAGTTTATGAACAGATGTCCTGACATTTTCCTTTAGAATTCTCTGATATAATTCAGAATTCATTGTTCCATCAATGAAGGCAAGCCGTCCTGGCCAAGTTGCAGCAAAACAGGCCCAAACCATGATACTACCACCACCGTGTTTCACAGATGGGATAAGGTTCTTATGCTGGACTGCAGTGTTTTCCTTTCTCCAAACATAACGCTTTTCATTTAAACCAGAAAGTTCTAGTTTGGTCTCATCCGTCCACAAAACATTCTTCCAATAGCCTTCTGGTTTGTCCACATGATCTTTAGCAAACTGCAGATGAGCAACAATGTTTTTTTTATAGAGCAGTGGCTTTCTCCTTGCAACCCTGCCATGCACACCATTGTTGTTCAGTATTCTCCTGATGGTGGACTCATGAACATGAACATTAGCCTTCAGTTGCGTAGAAGTTACCCTGGGGTCCTTTGTGACCTCGCCGACTATTACACGCCTTGCTCTTGGAGTGATCTTTGTTGGTCGACCACTCCTGGGGAGGGTAACAATGGTCTTAAAATTCCTCCATTTGTGCACAATCTGTCTGACTGTGGATTGGTGGAGTCCAAACTCTTTAGAGACGGTTTTGTAACCTCTTCCAGCCTGATGAGCATCAACAACTCTTTTTCTGAGGTCCTCAGAAATCTCCTTTGTTCGTGCCATGATACACTTCCACAAACATGTGTTGTGAAGAGCAAACTTTGATAGATCCCTGTTCTTTAAATAACACAGGGTGCCCACTCACACCTGATTGTCATCCCATTGATTGAAAACACCTGACTCTAATTTCACCTTCAAACTAACTGCTAATCCTAGAGGTTCACATACCTTTGCCACTTACAAATATGTAATCCATCCATTTTCCAACCCGCTGATTCCGAACATAGGGTCACGGGGGTCTGCTGGAGCCAATCCCAGCCAACACAGGGCACAAGGCAGGAATCCAATCCTGGGCAGGGTGCCAACCCACCGCAGGACACACACAAACACACCCACACACCAAGCACACACTAGGGCCAATTTAGAATCGCCAATCCACCTAACCTGCATGTCTTTGGACTGTGGGAGGAAACCGGAGCGCCCGGAGGAAACCCACGCAGACACAAGGAGAAAATGCAAACTCCACGCAGGGAGGACCCGAGAAGAGAACTCGGGTGTCTTAACTGTGAGGCAGCAGCGCTACCACTGCGCCACCGTGCCGCCCACAAATATTTAATATTCGATCATTTTCCTTAATAAATAAATGACCAAGTATAATATTTTTGTCTCATTTGTTTAACTGGTTCCTCTTTATCTACTTTTAGGACTTGAGTGAAAATCTGATGATGTTTTAGGTCATATTTATGCAAAAAATATAGAAAATTCTAAAGGGTTCACAAACTTTCAACCACAACTGTAGATAGATAGATTGATAGATAGATAGATAGATAGATAGTAACTGTGAGGCACTATAAATTCACACTAATATTGTTATTAAGGAGCCCCAGCAGTGTTTCTTGACACACTTTGCTTAATAATTCATTGGCTAAAAGTACTCAATGCTAGTGTGTCAAAGAGAGGATGTGCAGCATTGTTTACAATGGCTATCAGTTTTGTCTTCATTCTTTCCTTCACTACCTCTAGCCAGTCGAGAGTGTATCCCATAACCGAGCCTGCCTTCTTAATCAGTTTGTAATGTTACCATCCTGGCACACCGCAGCGTAGAAAATGACTCTGGCTATCACAGAGGTATAGAATTTGAAATGGATGTCACTATCCACATTAAAGGAACTCAGGTTCCTGAGGAAAAAGAGTCCGCTCTGCCTTTTCTTATACAGTTCTGAGACCAGTACAGGCTGTAATTGATGTGAACACCCCAAGTAGCTTTAGCAGTATACCACCTCCACATCCATTCCCAGAATAGTGACCTGGAATAGAAACTCCTTGATGTGAATAATGATAACAACAACAACAATAATAACAATAATAATAATAATTACATAACCTAAGTCATGAAGTATCTGAATCCCTTATTAATGGTTTTTATGGTCCAGCTGGCAGGATAAAAAAAGAGTCCAAAATGATCCATTTTCCTTTATGCCCACTGAATTCTCTGTGTTATGATTTACTACACAGAAGTCACAGTAGCAAATAAATGAGGGATGATAACTAGAAGATCTTTTTAACATTATTTTTATTTAAACAGGTTATTACTAGAAAACTGTGACAGACTAGGGTGACATACAAGCTACATCAGGGTGTACTACAAAAAGGAAACCCAACACTTTTAATTGAGAAACTTACAGTATCCAGATTGAAAACAGAAACTATTTTAATTAAAATGGCCAGCCACCTAGAAACTGCTGCAACAGCAAGAAAGTAGACAGGTGGCAGGCGACTGAAAGAGCAAGTGACCAAAAATTACACCTGCAAGCATTGTGTCAGAGAACAGAGACAATCAGGAGGTACTCTGAGTGTGTGGAGTTCACTGTCCATGACAGAGAAGTTTGCCAATATGGGAGTAGAGCTCCTGCATTGGATTAAGAGTTGCCAGTTGAGAGAGAACACCTGAGAATTTCCTTAGAGCAGCTAAAGCCTCAGGCTAAGGTTAAGGACGTCTTGTCAGACCTGCTCTGCCTGTTCTTATCTTTACCAAGACAAGAGGAAGGAAAGTTAGAAAATTTTTTACAATCTTTTGCTATATTTTTTAATGTTAACAAATCATATTTTACCCCTTTTACTTTGTGAAATGAAAATGAAACACATACCTTCCAGTGCTGACCATAGACCACAATGTGTTTTTTTGCAATGTCCACCCTGTTCCATGCTAATGCAATACTTAGCTGATCAGATGCAGATGCATTTGTTCCTAATCAATAATTAAAAAGTACACATGTTGGATATATTATAATCTTTATCAAACAAACAGTTTTTACTTAATATGGTGTAGTGCTTATTAGACTCATTGCTACTATAATATTTGACAAGATTTTAACAAAACAATGAAACTGCAAAAACTAAAGGTTAGGAAGGTCAGTTTCTGACTGCCAGCAGCTAAATGTAAAAAAGGACAATTTTGTACCTTTTAAAAAAGCAGTAAGGATTGCCACATCCATGTCTTGTTGATCATCTGATTCAGCATCAAAAATAGTTATCTGTTTAGAGAGAAATACAGCTGCATCAAAGTAGGCTCATAGTATTATGTGAGCACCCCAAGGGCCCTATGGTTACTGTTTCTGTCTCACAGCTTCAGAAGACATGGATTTGAAGGCTGACACTGTGGATGAAGGCTTTCTTTTAGTACTTCCTGTCATATCCCAGTGATGTGGAGGAATGGTTGATTGAACTAGTTGGGTGATGGACTGGATATGCCCTGAGAGATAACTGGCACCCAATCCTTGGATATTTCCTGCTTTGTAACCTAATACTAGAAGGATAGGTTCTGTGATCTTGAATAAATGAACAATGAACAATATTTAATATTATTCTTATTATTAACCAGAGTAGTAGTAGTAGATGGAGAAAACAAGCACTTTGAAGTTGATACCTTATATAATTGTAAAAATTATGGCTTATGCTATAGAAAGAGGGTTATTTTCTCTATATCTGGGGGCCAGCTTAAGACAACATCAGTTCAAGGTATACCTCACACACATGAACCACAACAATTTTCTGAAATCTGCTTAGTCCAGTTTAGGGTTGCACTGACTGGAACCTATCCCAGCCACACTAAGCGTAAGGCTCCAGTGCACCAGCCAGTTGGAGGGCCCACTCATGCAGGAGCCATTTAAGAGTTCACCAGTTTACCTAAATTGCATATCTTTGGGAATGTGGGAGGAAAACTGGACTACCTAGAGGAAAACCAACAGAGACATTAGGCACATGACTTAAACCACAAACACTGGAACTGTGGAGCAGCAGCACTGATCACTGCAAAACTGTACTGCACTGCACAAACTGCACTAGGAAGAGGTACAGTAGTTCATGTGTGGAATTATATATAAAACATAAACATGGGTTTTTAAAAAATTTTTAAAAACTGATAGCTTATAATAAAGCAACTAGAGAGGGCATTGCCTTAGGCAACTGTCATATAAATCATGAAACAGTAAATAATGTATCAAGGTCTCAAGACTGAAAGGATTTTTATAAAAATTACTTAGCGATTCTATCACAAGCCTGACAAAAACAAATCTGTGTAAATTTTTTAAATTAAATTTTTGGTAGGAGGGTTACTGACTGGATTTTAAAAAACAGAGTACATTTAATGGTGAACATTGTTCACAAGTGGTAACAACTTAAGTATATAGATGTACAAACAAAGTATTTTTTAGAAAATTCACCAAATAGCAAAGTTGTTATCATTAAGAAAAACTGTAAGTAAAATGATAATGAAAGAATTTAATTAATTAAAGAAAAAGTAAACTAAAATCTGAAAAATTAAAAAAAAAAAAATCAAGTTAAATGCATATTTATAAACTTACTGAAATCAATTGAAAATGGATGGAAATAAAAATTGGTTCTTTCTATTTTATTAACTAAAACAAAATGCCAGTAACCCTCTATTGACTTTCTCTCTGTTTTTTTCTAATAGACTACACACTTAATGGCCATGTCCTTTCTAATGAGCGTAACAGTTGTTGCCTAGCTGGAAACTGAATTTTGTAACAAGACACAAGTATTTTGGTGTACTCCAAGTGTGTCACTGACAGCAGTAAGAGTAAATGTGTAACCCATATGGGTGGTAAGGCTTGTGGATCTTGATTAAAAGGGACACGGTTATCTCAATAAAATGATTTAAAACAGTGGCACACTGAAAAAACACAGACCTATCACAGAAGGTAAAATGACAGGCTATGTTGCTTAAGAAACAGAAGAAAGCTGTTGTCTACTCACATCACCTCAGTTGACGAAAGACAAAAAGATACATGGAATGTGCTGCCACAGCAATTTAATAATTCAGCAATGTCTAGCAGATTTTATGACTCACCTGCTTTCATAAAGAAATGTGAAGTACTTTATCTGAAATTTAAACTGTCCTGTGGTGCCCAAATAAACAGTCTGCTCCTTGAAGAAGTATACACTGCTACAGCGCAAGTGAGGCATACTTTACAAAGTATTAAGAAGATAACTCTTTTTGTATAGATGGCCACTGTTTCTTTTATGGTCACATCTTTATATTTCTACAGTCTATGTGCAAGGGAGCCACATCATGCATTTCTTAAACTTCAATGGATAACCCTTAGTTAAGCTAAAACAAAAAACTGAATTAAAATTTTTTTCAAAATATATATTGTTACTAATATTAGAAAATAGAAATGGTCAAAAGTTCATAAAACTAAACTGAAAATAAATAAAATATGTGATAGTAGGTAAAGATAGCATAGAAATAAATATTAATTCTAAAATAACCCTGCTTAATGCCTCTCGGTTATATACTGCATGGTATGAAGTGAATGTACTGCAGCACATGCTTAACATGTGGTAAGCAAAAGTCAGCAGGACTACAGCTTTGTTCATCTAAATTGAATTCCTGTAAATCTAAGCAGTCTGATGAAAGCAGATTATCTTCAGACTTCCTTAGAGTGTTCAACGAATGTTCACACAAATATTTGTATTTCTGAACCAAAATTTTTCCTGATGTGGGACAATGGGAGTCTATACCCACAACTAGGGCTGGCATGTGGGGTGAGGTGACAAGGCGATTGCTTCAGGTGGTACTTTGGTAATGCAACAGCATTTTTTATAATGTTATGAAATACTTAAAAAAAGATTGAGAGTTAAATGTGACTCTTAAGAATTACATACACATACTGTATAGTGTCTTATTTATATACTATTTTTCATGATTGTCAGAAAAATTTTCATTTTAATAATTTCAAATTTTACATAAAGCAGTTTGCACTGCAAGCTTCTGAGAATCAAAAAGATGCACATGCATTTCAAAGCTAAACATCTGTACATGATGTTGTCGCATGTGATTGTCACATATCATATTGTTTATATATTGATTTTTTATTTTGTGATTTTTTTGTTATTTGTGAAATATGTTTCAGTGTCAGTCACATAGAGAATACCGGTGTTAAAGTCTTTTAAATTAGCAGTGCTTGTGTGTAGTTAAAAAGAGCAGGTGTCTTAGAGTTTGAATGGAAAAGAAAT
>JANRMT010062822.1:9283925-9349630 GCA_026402145.1 Polypterus bichir lapradei
TATATATATATATATATATATATATATATATATATATATATATATGTCAGTCAGTCATTTTCCAACCCGCTATATCCAAACATATATATATACTCAGCAAAAAAAGAAACGTCCCTTTTTCAGGACTGTGTATTTCAACAATAATGTTTTAAAAATCCAAATAACTTTACAGATCTTCATTTTAAATTGTTTAAACAATGTTTTCCATGCATGTTCAATTAACCATAATCAATTAATTAACATGCACCTGTGGAATGGTCGTTAAGACCTTAACAGCTTGCAGAAAGTAAGCATTTAAGGTCACAGTTCTAAAAACGCAGGACACTAAAGAGACTTGTCTACCGACTGTGAAAAACACCCAAAGAAAGATGCCCAGGGTCCCTGCTCATCTGCGTGAACGTGCATTAGGCATGCTGCAGGGAGGCATGAGGACTGCTGATGTGGCTAGGGCAATAAATTGCCATGTACACACTGTGAGACGCCTAAGACAGCGCTACAGGGAGACAGGAAGGACAGCTGATCATCCTCGCAGTGGAAGACCACGTGTAACAACACCTGCACAGGATCAGTACATCCGAATATCACACCTGCGTGACAGGTACAGGATGGCCACAACAACTGCCCGAGTAACACCAGGAACACACAATCCCTCCATCAGTGCTCAGACTGTCCGCAATAGGCTGAGAGAGGCTGGACTGAGGGCTTGCAGGCCTGTTGTAAGGCAGGTCCTTACCAGACATCACCAGCAACAACGCCGCCTATGGGCACAAACCCACCTTCGCTGGACCAGACAGGAGTGGCAAAAAGTGCGTGAGTTTCTGCATGACAGCAATGTCAGTGTTCTGCCATGGCCAGCGAAGAGCCCAGATCTCAATCCCATTGACCACGTCTGGGACCTGTTGGATCGCAGGGTGAGGGCTAGGGCCATTCCCCCCAGAAATGTCCAGGAACTTGCAGGTGCCTTGGTGGAAGAGTGGGGTAACATCTCACAGCAAGAACTGACAAATCTTGTCCAGTCCATGAGGAGGAGATGCACTGCAGTACTTCAAGCAGCTGGTGGCCACACCAGATACTGACTGGTACTTTTGATTTTGAGCCTCCCTTCATTCAGGGACACATTGTGAAACATTTTTAGTTTATGTCTTATGGTGTTGACTCTTTTAGTGTTCATACAAATATTTACACATTAAGTCTACTGAAAGTAAAAACAGTTGACAGTCAGGGGACTTTTCTTTTTTTGCTGAGTATATATATACTGTATATATATGTTTGTGTGTGTATTCTTTTTTTTTATTCTGTATCGCAATCTGATTATTAGGTGGTTACCTACCAGGTAACGCTTGTGGTTGGTCTGCCAGTTAACAAACATCTGCCTCGTGCTCTCAATTGCGAGAATCAGATCATAGATATGTGATACAATATCTGTCAAATAATACAAAGAGTACAAGACACGTGCTCACCCTTATTGGGGCTCGATGTAATGTAATACTTCGATCATCACCCCCCCAAATAAGCAAACCAGCCACTGTGGCAAAACATCAGAGGCTTTGCCTTCATTTGCAGATGTCTGAGGTTCAATCCCTGTAAGGGGATGCAAAAGTGTGTTTTCTTGGTCTACCCCTGTATTTTTAGGAATTTTCTCCAAATACTTTAGCTTCTTACCTGATATGAAAGATATGCAGGTCAGCATGGCTGATAACACTGAAAAGGCTCAGTGTGAGTTGCAGGGGTGCTTAAGTGAGCTATCTTATACATTAGTTCCTGCCTTGCATCCATCTTCTTGAAAACATGTTTTCACTTTGTCATTATGGGTTATTTAGTGTAGATTGACAGGCAAAAATGTATCCATTTAAAAATAAATATATATCAGAATAAACTATGCAGAAAGTGAAGGGGTTGGAATATGTTTGGAATCTGTATGAGAGCAAAAGATTACTGTACAATTAAGTCTGACAAAAGTAACTTGATTAGCTGCTCTAGGCATTCAAGCCAACCATACTGACCTGTGGGTCAAACAGCAGGGACCCTAGGCCAATCTGGAAGAAACTGGAAATAGCAGGTATGAAAAATGTAGTCATGTGTCTTATTTAACCTGAGGAAGATACAAAGTCTCCTTGTGAACAAGACAAATTGAGTGTTAACTCAAAAAATGTGAAAGTATAAAATGTGAGGATTTTGTAGTTTTACTACTATGCAACAAATAAACCTTCCAGGAAATCATAGTGGAACAGCTGATTCAATGTACAGCTAATCAATATCTCACCAGCTGATGTCTGGTGCTGGCACAATGTTACTGGTTAAATCTGAATACAGTTATGGGCCCTATTAAAATTGCATTGGAATGTATTTATTTTTAATTTGTTTTTCTAAAAGGAGTCCATTTATTTTTCCACTTATTATTGCAGACGAGTACAGAAGAGTATGGAATTATCTGTCGCCCTTTTGGACTTTACATTGACAAAGGCTGAAATTTCAATAAGTGGGTGTAAAAAATTAATTGTCATTATTATATAGGCATAGTGTGAGGTTAGTACAAAAAAGGGTGTCCTTTCTTGATTGTATTGGATCTGGTGTGCTTTTGCTTTGTCTCCATATTTAAGGCATTTGTGGTATTGCTATAAATACAATAGGATTAGCATGCAGAAAGTATTTGTCATTGAGTGAGACATTGTGCGTGTGTGCATGTGGGTGTGCGTTTGTGGGTACAGCACCAAGGCTTGTTATGGTGCAGTGTCCTTCCAGTTTTCACTATTTTTTTGGCTTTTGATTACAACTTTTTCTTCAGGTTACTTATCAAATGCTCTTTCTAGTTTCCTAGAATAACATGCAGCATATGATATCACCACAATAAGGGTATAAAGGTCAGCATTATGCACCTTCTTTTTGTATAAAGTTCTGGATAAACCAAGAAAAGGTTAGTGTTCTCATTTGTGTTTCAATCTGATTTATGACAATAAATTCATTTTTTAATTAACTAAGACTTACATCTTATGTTTTAACTGTCTTTGCATTATTTATCTTATTATTTTTTATTTAAAATTATTTTGGTTATCAACTTCTCTGCTACATTCTTTAATTAATGATTTTGGTTACACGTTGTGCGCTTGTTTATTAAAATATTGTCCTTCCAGCATCGACCTTTGCCTGTTAATAAAACCCCAATCCTTCTACTGATTCCATCTTTATTGAAATCATGCTGTTGCCCAGCCAAGTGAGTACACCATTCCAACATCATGCAACATCACATTAGAATAACACGGACTAGAGGATGAGGGAATGAAAGTTATACAAAATACAAATTAAATTTTCACCTAAAATAGTGTATACAAGTTTCAACATCATTTATATAATTTTTCTGCAGTACTTACTGATTCCCTGTGCTCCATACATTCCATCACAATTTTAAATAAATGACTGGATTGTTTCTGCCCAAAGTTGAAGGTGTTTTGGATAATGAGGAGTATTTCTTCTTTAATTTCTGGATGAAGCTGCCTGTAAAAGTGAACAAACACGTATGACTAAAAAGATAATATAAATTTTCGAATAAAAGTAATTTATATAGAATTTCAACAAGACTGTTTTGAGCACAGAACATTTGACAAAATTATTTAAAAGAATTTATATAATCTTAAAACCAATAATAAAAAGTGCTAATAAGAATGGATGAATAATAAAAAATGAATAATAAAAATCATTTTACACAGTTACTACAGTATTACAAATAGGAACAGAGCAAATAGAAGAATAGTAGAACTGGATAATTAACACTTTAAATTAATTTTTTAATTTAATTATTAAAAGCAAGTAACATTCCATACAAACAAGTCAAACTTAGCAAAAATAAATTCAATTCAACTCCCACCCAAGAGAAAGATTAAACAATAAAAAATTGTTAATGTATATGGGGATGCTTTGAAACAGAAAAAGAAGCTTAGGAAGGATATTCATCTTGACAGTGTTAATTCTCCCTGCTAAAGTGAGATGGAGGGTAGAACATCTATGCACATCTTGTTTAAGTTTTTCCATTCAGAGAGCAAAATTTTGTTGAAAATGAGCTTCATGATTACTTGTGATGTTTACCCTTAGGTATTTAAACTAATCTGTGGTGATAAAAGGGAAGATATCCAATGTAATATTGTATGCTAGAGAGTTCACTGGAAAAGGCACACTTTTATTCTAACTAATTTTGCGGCCAGATATCTATTGAAACTCTGCTAGTGCTATTAGGATCGCAGGCACAGTATTTTGTGGATGTGATATATCATCTGCATATAATTATATTGTATGTTCAATTCCTTGTCTGATAATCCCCTTTATCTCAGAAACATTTTGAAAGTAAACAGCCAGTGGCTCAATGGTGATTGCAAATAGCAGTGGTGACAGGGGCCATCCTTGTCTAGTACCACATTCTAGTTTGAAGTAGTCTGAAATAATGTAGTTGTTACTAATTGAAGCTTCTGGGCTGGTATACAGTAGTTTGATTCATGCACATATGTTCGGGCTAATCCCAAATTTGTGCAATGTAGTGAATAGGTAGTCCCATTCAGCTATACTGAATGCTTTTTCTATATCCAGAGATGATAAGATCTCAATCTTGTTAGACTTTGAGGGTGAATATATTACATTAAACAGTCATTGACGATTGGAAGTTAAATGTCTGCCTTTAATAAATCTGGTTTGGTCTTGTGATATTACCGAAGGAAGCACTTTCTAGCTAGCTAGGACTGTGAAGAGTATCTTAACATCATTATTCAGAAGATTGTAATAAGCCCTTTTTTTCTTAGGAAATATGGTAATTATTGCTTGGCAAAAAGATTGAGGTGACATTTTATTGTCTCTAGTTTCTATAAATGTTGCTAATAAAAGGGGGTCTAACTTAATTAAAAATGTTTTATAAAATTCGGCAGGGTAGCCATCAAGGCCTGCTGCCTTCCCACTCTGTAGTGAGTTTATAGTGTCTAGTAATTCTGAGAGTGGCAGACGTTTATCCAATTCATCTGCACTATACTTTTATGGTCAAAGATTTTGTCTCCATCTGTGTTGGTAATTACTGGTGCTGCATTGCAAACTTCCTGCTTGTGGATTTGTTGAGTTAAGATCTTATTAGCATTTTCTTGGTGGCCATAGTAATGATGTTGCGATTTAAAAATTAGTTGTTCAGTTTCTTCAGGTTGAGTTCGGATTGCAAAGTCTGTCTTTTCCTATGAAGTGCCTCATATGGGTGCCTGGTGTGTTCTTGATCCATTCTGACAATTTCACTGATTAACTATGATGCCTTAATGGTTTTATTTTTGTGGGAGAGTTAAGAAATAATCTGTCCTCTTAAAAATGCCTTCAGAGTTTCCCAGAGTATTCCTGCAGAGACCTCTACAGATGTATTTGTCTCTAAAAAATCATTTTGCTTGGATATAAATTCTGTACAGATCTTGTCAGCTATTAACATGGTTTAAAATGCCAGATGAGTAAGTGAGGCATAAAGATTTGAGTTCTATGATCATTGGGGGCATGGTTGGAGATAACAATCTTGGGCAAAAAATTGTTAGTATCTATAAAGAAATAATCAATTTTTGAGTAACAATGATGTATTGATGAGAAGAAAGAATATGCTCTTGAGGTTTGTTTTAGAAATCTCCAAGGGTCTGATACGTTATGATCAATTACAAACTGTGTAATTGTTTTTGCAGTGTTAGATGTTAACGCCCCGTGGCTGAAAACCTATCCAGGTCTGAATTTAAAACACAGTTAAAGTCTCCGGCCATTTTAATGTTATTAGTGTTCACATTAGGAATGGATGCAAATTTGTTTTAGATGAAGTTTGTATTATCCACAATGGGTGCGTAGATATTTATCAAAACCACTTTACAATTAAATAAATTACCCTAACGATCACATATTGCTCTTCAGAATCAGATGCTACATCTAATACTACCAATGAAATTGTTCCATGTATTAAGATTCTCACACCTCTAGTTTTCTTGTACAGCTGGAGAGGAATATTTGGCTAGTCTGATCTCTTTGCAACCAAAATTGATCCTTGCTTAATAATGGGGTGGGTCCCCTGTTAAAATACTAACTTGCCGTTTAGATCTGTTAGGTGAGAGAATACTTACTTTCTCTTTAATTCATGACTGAGACCTTTAACATTCCAGCTTACAAAGTTCACTGTTTGGTCATAGAGTCATTGCTTCTGAAATTTTCTTGACATTTTGTATTCTTAACTTAAGGCTGTACATTATCACATAAGATAACTTTAACCTTAATTTCCAGTTTTGCCAGGAGTTATTGCTATGAAGCCTATTGTTGTGTTGGCACATAAAATTGTGGTAGTTAAAAGGATGCATTTTGCCTCCCCACATGAGGCTAGATCACACTTCACAAAGTCTTAGTCCTCTGAAATATCTAGAGACAAAGCACATCCAAGACAAGACCATCCCCCCAGCAGCAGTGTACAAGGATTTCAGTAGAGTTAACTATTGGCAATACAGTCCAAATACTATAAATCTAAAACATAATTTTAAAGAGTCCCAAAAGAATAAAACCAGGGAATGATGTTAAGCAGTACCCATGGAAAGGGTAAGATGTTAAACAGTCCTCTTTGGGGAGAAAAAAAAAAAAAAAAAAAATATATATATATATATATATATATATATATATATAAATTTCAGGTAAAACCTTCTTTGGACATGATGTGACTCACGATCGTATTTCATAGTGTCATGATCAATTTTCTTATTCCTTTTTGTACTTCATCCAGAAAACTAAAAATGTAGAATTTGCCTTTCATATCCACTCTCAATTTAGCAGGATATAACTGCCTGTGTCTGATTTTGGCTTTGATAAGCACTATTCAATGCAGTAAAATGTAACTGTTGAAGGTGAGAAATGAAGAAAAATGCGAACACAGTTATTTTCAAAAAACAATCTCCTGTTTCAGTCTGAAAAATGGAATCAAATTTAATTTAGATTGTAACTTGTCAAAACATACAATAAGGCTTCTAGGTTTTGAGGCATTCGGTCTACATATGCGGTAAGCTGCTGATATCTTAGTGTCTTATTTAAAGTCCTCTCCAATTATTTTAGAGAATAGTTCAGCTATTAATTTCACTGGGTTTGAATTTTCACTGTTTTCAGGGAGACCTTTGATTCTGATATTATTCCTTCTATATCCATCTTCCAGTGCAGCTAGTTTGTCTCCAACAACTTTGCATTCAGAATCTGCAGCCTTTGCTTTTTCATCAGCAGTAGATGCCAGTTGTTCAACTATTTCAATTGCGAGTTGTGAACGTTTGCTTAATGTCTTCAAGCTGAACCCTAAGTGCTCTAAATTTATTCTCAAACTTACTTGCATTTTCATGTATTTTTTTTTCTCAATTTTTTTTAGCATGCCTTTAAAGGTTGCCTCAAAGCAATTACTTAAACGTTTCTCCTGGTCTCTAATATTATGAAACAGTTTGTCATTGGTCTTGGTTATGTCCTTTATATCTTTCTTTATATCCTTAATGTCCCCCTTGAGAATAGTTATTGCGGTAATCATTGCGATGATCGTTACCTTCAGCTCGGACCATTCATTTTGGTCTTCACCGTGCTCCGCAGGCAGAGTAGCAAGCCTGGTTGGAGTCAGTACTGCTGACTCGCGGGGGGTAGTTGACACCAGGGGTAGTAAGGCCATACTCAGGCTATACTTAGTTCCATTGAACCTTCTGGAATCAACAAGTTCTTCTGGATCAACTCACATGCAGTTTCACTATCACTTTCACTCTCATCTGGAGCCGATGCTGCAGCATCAAGTCCCCGGAGATCTATTCTTTTGCCTATCTTTTCCAGGTCAGTTTCTGGCAGGCCGTACCTTGAATTTGAACTTGAGACCTGTTTAGACTTAGATGAAGCTTTAGCTGTCTTTTCTGTTTTTTTCTGAGACCTTTTTCTGGTACTCATGCTTGTATATACTTGGATTTACTTTAATAAAAGTTCCCTGGATTCAATAAATATAGGATGCCTCTGGATGATAGAAAAAAAAGGTAAAATACACAGCTGCTAACAGAGTTCAACCTCAGATGTCCATCTCCTGGAACAAACGAGACTTTTTGAGTTTTAAACTTGGAGGTGAAGTAATGGGATGGTCTTATAGTATGTAGCTGTTTGATATAACTTGGGGTCTGTAAAAATGAAAGGAGACAAACAGTGTTCCACAAACACATCCAGAGTGATTGTGAATAGATGGTTACATGAGTGAGTCACCCCACTGAAGAAGAAAGTGTTCTGTCAAGATTGGAAATTGCAGGTACAAAAAAAAGGACCAGGAAAATGAGTAGAAAAGTATTCATAAGATATATATCAACAAGATCAAAATAAACCATTTTGGTAAAAAGCAATATGTTATCAAAAAAATCTCAAGAAAAACATACAAAACCTTTACTCCCTGAATAATTTTTTTGCCAACTTCACAACAAAGATATTTCACCAGGATTTTAGACCTTTTTGCAAATTATTAAAAATAATAAAATAAAAATAAAAACACAAGTGTTCAGACCCTTTGCTGTGACACTTGAAATTTGACTGCATCCCATTCTATTGATCATTGTTGGGATGTTTCTGCATATTGTTTGGAGTTCATGTGTGGTCAGTTCAATTCAATGAACATGATTAGGGCAGATACACACTTGTCTGTATAAGGTCACATAGCTGACAATATGTATCAGCGTTAAAAAAAACATGAAGTTAAAAGAACTGTCTACAAAGCTAATAGAAAAGATTGTGTCAAGGCACATATCTGGGGGAGGCTACAAAAAATTCATGCAGCATTGAAGGTTACCCAAGAGCAAAATGGACTTCAAAGTCCTAAATGAAAGAATTTTCGAACAACTATGAGTCTTCCTAGAGCTGGCCAAACTGAGCACTCATGGGAGGAGGGCCATAGCAAGAGAGGTAATCAAGAACCCAATCTGTTTTTTTATAATAGAGTGGCCAGACAGAAGTCTCTTCCCAGTAAAATGAGTCATAGTACAGATATATCCTCAAAAAAAAACCTGCTTCAAAGTACTCTGGACCTCAGATTGGACTGAAGGTTCATATCCCAACAGGTGAATTACCATAAATACAAACCAAAGACAACACAAGACTGATTTATGGTCGATTCTGGGAATGTCCTTAAGTGGCCATGTGAGAGTCCAAACTAACTAGAACCCAATCAAACTTTTCTGGAGAGAAAATAGCTGTCCACAGACGGTCTCCTTCCAACAAGACAGAGCTTGAGAGACTCTGCAGAGTGTGTGAAACTTGTTGCATCATACCCAAGAAGACTTTAGGCTGTAATCACTGCCACAGGTGCTTCAGCTAGGTACTGAGTACAGAGTCTAAGCACGTATGTCAGTGTAATATATCAGTTGTTTATTTTTAATAAATTGGCAAAAATGTCCATAATCCTGTTTTCACTTTGTCATTCTGGGGTATGAAGTTTTTCTTGAAGTGGTAAAAAAATTAACTTAAACAATTTTAGCACAAACCTGCAACATAACAAAATGTGAAAATGTGAAGGGTTCTGAATACTCTCTGGGTCCACTGTAAAATATTATATAACACAAATTTAATATGCCTTTTTTCTTCCAAATGCATTTATTATTTGACTTTCACCTGCCATCTGCAGTACATTTGTGGACAAAGGCTAAAAGGTCTGCTGCCCTCCCGGTGCCTTCATATATTATGACAGGTATAGGCGGCGTGTTCCTGACATACTCCCAGACCAAGAGGATTATGTTGGGGCCACCTTCAACAACCAGTGCAACCACTGGAACTCCTTGACCCATTCCTAAGGAAATTAAGAAAAGTTTGTTTTGTTTCAGTATAAGATTCCAAATCAAAAGAGTCTCTGATTAACAGATTAATGAACAACATGGTTGGTGCTGTACCCTCATAGCTCCAAAATTCTAGGTTTATCTCCCAGCCAGGGCATTGTCAGTGTTCTCTCCACATGTTCATGTGTTATTCTTGAGTATTTTGGTTTTCCTCTTATTTCTCAAAAGCGTGCAACTTTAGCTTATTCTAAATTGGCCTTGTATGTGCGAGTGTTTTTTTAGGAATTATGATTGCTTCCTGCCTGCTTACTCCAGTTGTAATTTCACTGGGAGAAGCATCAGACATAATGTAGAACCTTGCCTAATGAGGGCCCTAGACCATTACAGGGCACACATATATGTACAATTTCAATAACGTGTATATCTTTAGAAAGTTGAAGGAAAACCAGAGAAAGGATAAAGGGGAAAGATGTGCAAATGCCATGCTGGCCATGATCTGGCTGGAATCTGAACATCTCCTGGAGCGATTAAGGAGCACTGCCAATCACTACGCTACCACAACACCATTCCCTGACAGCTACTTAATTCATAAATCAGCTCAAATTTGAAGTCTAAACCTAACTTTTTTTAAGGTAAAGTAAACCATATTTAACTGTAAAAATGACTGAAAATATTAAGGGTGGTGCTGTGGCTAGAACTGCAGTCTGATATATGTAAACTTTTGGGTTTGAATTCGGCATCTGGTGTTGATGTTAATGTGATAACAATTTATTTTTTCATAAACTATATCTACACTGTCATGCCAGACATATTATTGTACTTCTTTGATAGATTCCACTAAGTGTGTGTCTCATGTACAATTGTTCAACAAAAATATATAGACACTTACTAGAATGTATTTTCTGAAGTCCTATATATCTTTCTAATTTTCTCCTTAGCTTGATTTCATTTCCGTACTTGCCGACGGTCCCATCATCCACTAGGATGAAGTGAGAATGCATGCTGTTGAGAGAAGTCAGCTTACTAAGAGGACTGCCCAAAGACTGGTATGGACAGAAAACCTGTAATAGAGAATAGAATTAAAATAAACAAATAAGTGTTGTATGTCTGAACACTGTTAAAGCTCAGCTCATAAACTTAGGATAATCATTAGACAAGGTTACAGTTAAACAATATAACTATGGTAATAAACAGTTCAGACAAATGTAAGAAGATGTCATTTCAAAGAAGTGGGTAATTTTCATTTTTTTGTAAGATCAAAATAATGTATCTACTAATCTATTTTTTGAACTTGCTTAATCTTTCGTAGTCATGGAAAACTTGAACCCTATCCTAGCAGCATTAGGCCCAAAGCAGAAAGTCAATGTCAGTCCTGGGCGATTTGATGTCTTAGATCAGAAAAGCCTCCCCACCCCACTGCATGCAAATGTTGGAACATGGTGGGATTAGCACCCAATTTATTGCAACAATTCTTTGAGAACATAAACAACTGCAAAGTTCAATTGTTTCAACTGCTACACAGCAGCCTCTGCATTCAGTTGTAAGTTAAATATGATTTTTGATGAGGTCATGTTGTGTTATCTTTAACTCCTTTCTCCACTTCTTTCTTTCTTTTTTCCTAAAAAAAGCACCAGATAGTTTTCACCTTTTTATATGATGATGTTTATTGTAAATTAACAATTTTTTCAGCTATTTTAATGGATACTGTACGTTATACAGCCATTAGTCACAGAATGACTACTCAGCCCCTGACTCGGTCATTCAAGGGTTGCCTAAAAACTCAGACAACTCAGGGTGCTCCCATTGTAGTTTTAACTATTTATTTTATTTAATGTATTTATTTATTTAATGGGAAATCAGGCAAAATAAAAGGCTTTGCACTGTGTATCATTTGCTGGGATAGTGTTCCATACACTTGTGGTTATTTAACGAAGCATGCATTTTGTCAATTTTTATTTTGCCAGCCCATTGCAGGGTGAACACACACACACACACACACATCAGAGGCCTAATTTGCAACGCCAGTTCACCTAACATGGATGCCTTTGGACTGTGGGAAGAAACTGTAACACCTGGAGGAAACACACATTTACACAGGGAGAACATGCAAACTTATTACGAGACATCACTAACATTGTACCAATGTGCTGCTGTTTATATGCATTTTGTAATATGTGTGTTATTGTATTATGGAAATAAGTGTGAGAACACTTAGTATAAAACAAAGTATGATGTTCATTTGACCTAGCCTGAACTTTTTAAAGATCTCCAGTCTGGATGTGCTGCAAACCAAGTCAGGTTAATCCAAGCTGCCATTACACTATAAACATTAAGGGTGACTTTTTCATTGGACACAATCTTTTAAAAAATCAAGCTGTTACACTTTAATTTAATTTAATTAATTATTTGATATGAATATGTAACATAAAATGGCACTTTAAACAATAGGCTAATGAGATGCACGAATGGGGCACCAGTCCATAACAGAAGACCTGCAAACTCCACACCATGACTGCACCCTCAGAGGCTGGTCTATGAGGCAGCCACTGTACCACCTGTATACTTTTTAGAATCAGTTTCAGATTCTTGGTAGGCGATTTCAGTATTTTATAATTAGTTGAGGGAAAGCTTTAATAGGGTGGCGCAGTAGGTAGCGCTGCTGCCTCGCAGTTAGGAGACCCGGGTTCACTTTCTGGGTCCTCCCTGCATGGAGATTGCATGTTCTCCCCGTGTCTGTGTGGGTTTCCTCCGGGTGCTCCAGTTTTCTCCCACAGTCCAAAGACATGCAGGTTAGGTGCATTGGTGATTCTAAATTGTCCCTAGTGTGTGCTTGGTGTGTGTGTGTGTGTGTACACCCTGCGGTGGGCTGGCGCCCTGCCCGGGGTTTGTTTCCTGCCTTGTGCCCTGTGTTGGTTGGGATTGGCTCCAGCAGACCCCCGTGACCCTGCAGGTAGGATATAGCGGGTTGGATAATGGATGGAAAACTTTAATAGCAGAAGGTTTTAATAAATTTAAGAGTTTAAGAAGCAAATCTGTGCAGTGTCACTATTTTGCTAGTGAGGATAGCATTGGAAATTTGTATTATTATTTTATTACTATTATTATACATTTTATAATTTTATTTAATTCAAATAATATAACAGGATCCTATCAAAGGCTATTTACTGTCTTGTACCATGTAGTGCCAGGTCAGGCTCTTCCCGGACTCTGAAGTGGATTAAGAAGGTTTGATAATGTTATGTTAAAATAGTATTTTATAGTAGTATTAACAGATTGTAAAAAGTAGAGAGTTTACCCATTGAATCCACACATCTTGAATAAAGCCATAGAGACCAAAAAAATTAAGATTTACAATTTAAATATTCATAAGGGTATAATAGACACAGAAAACTACCATCTGTGCTGTCTTGAATGGGCTCAGTCCCAGTCCCTGGCAGGATGCACCTTTAAAATTAATCTCTGGATCACTTCTAGAACAAGCAACAGCATTTTTCCTCAGGTCGGGGGCTTCCCTATAATTGCAACAGGGATACAAGACTAGAGTGCCCCAATGTCACTCCTGGTGTCTTGGCACCCCAAGCCTTCTGTTGACAATAAAGGAGTGAGGCTCCTAGGTAACCTCTTAGTCACCTGCACTGTCCCATATATTCTCTTGGAGAACTGTGTGCTCTCTAGCATCCTGAAGGTCCATAATATGTTTCTGCTCAGGTTCCCTCTACCCTGTTGCTCTCTCTCTCTTTTAATGCTGGTGCCCCTGCCTATATATTCATATACATAAGACATACTGCTCCATTCTCGTATTCCTTTACTGGCATGACATATAGTAACTTGTATTTCATTCCTAACAATGTTGATTTTTCTTTCCATTTCTAAGTTTACTGCTCAGGGTCATCTACTCTGTGCCCTCCCTTTATTTCACAGTTCTGTCCAGTCTACATTTCCCTTGGTCACCTACATGACCATCACAACTTCTTATTTATATTAGCTGGCATTGGGCAATTGTTCGGACTACCAATTCTCTTCTTGCCATCATCTGCTCAGTTACTTGCTTGAAGTTTGACTTTTCTTTTCTTTACCATGAAAGCTTTCTCCCATATAATGCTCCTGACCTCCTCCTTCTCGTCTTCTTTCTAAAAGTATACGCATTCAATTGATTTTCAACTCTAACCTATCCCAGCGTGGACATCCATAAGTGTGCCCCCGGTAAACCAAAACTGTTTTGTGTGTTGGCTTCTGCTTTTTGCCCAGTGTTGCTGGGAAAGGTTTCAACTTCCAACAACCCTGAAATAAATTGAACCAGAATATAGATGGATTATTATAATGAAGTTCATGTAAACATTTGATATGTTTGTGTATTATTTGTTTATTATTCTTTATAACATGACTAGGAGGTTTACCCCGCTCGTTTTGCTTGCCAAAGGCACCCCCCCCCCCAGCGTCTCTGGCGCTCGCGTTATGAAGAGGGGGGCTGAACGGACCCCAAGGAGACACAGTTGCTCCACCAAAACGGTAATACAATGGGAAACAATTACAGATTTTTTTTTTTAACCTCCACTTTGCTCGATCACCTGCTGGCTTGCTGCTGCTGTGCTGCGTGATCTGCAACTCGCATGGCGCTTCGAACATTTAAAAGCCTGTACAGAAGCTGTCCTACTCTTTGCCTTTGTTAAGACTTTGTTAAGTCTTTTGGCACAAAGTCTCGTGAGTTCTTGATATTTTTTAGTTTATAATTTAAAAATGGAATAAGAATCTGAAAATCTAACAACATCACATTAAAGTCTGATAAATTCTGAAAAGAATGATACCAAACATATTTATGTAGGTTTTAAAAAAAGTCTGATTTAAAGCGTGACAAAAAACGTGACATAAAAGCGTCACATAAAATCGTTGCACAAAATCGTTGCACTTTTAGGGTTAGGATTTTATATATAGAGAGTAGATATTGTAAAAAGTAAGAATTCTAAGTAATAAATCACAATACCATACTTATTATTAACTGTATGAAACATACATCAGTGTGCTGTCCCAGCATGATGTTAACTGCACAGTATGCTTCTTTCTCTCTGTTGTTTTTTTCAGGAATTTTTCACTATTGGTGCTATAATTTAGTTTGTTTTCTGAAAAATGTAAACAGTCTAATAGTCTACATGGACTCTAATATTTCTGTACCCAACAATAATAATAATAATAATAATAATAATACACTTTATTTACATAGCGCCTTTCCCATGCTCAAGGTGCTTAAAAAAATGATACAAATAGTTTTTGCATAGAACAATTAACAAATTAACACAGGATATACAAAAGATAAATAGAATTAAAGAAACAATAAACCAGAGTTTAATACTAAATTCAATACTAAAAGAAATGCCAGAACAAATCACATAATTTATGATATAACACACACATAGATTATACTGAACATCTGGACAGAGAGGTAAACTGAAAGAAGGGACAGAGAGTTAGGTTAGGGTTAAAGCCTTCCTGAACACATGAGTTTTAAGTTGTTTTTTAAAAGAATGAATTGTGTCAGCTGATCTTATTAATTTAGGAAGGCCATTCCAAAGTCTGGGCACTATCGATAAGGCCCTGTCACCCATAGAGGACAGGTTAGTGTGGAGCATAATAATATTGAAAGAATCAGAAGACCTTAGTGGGTGAACAGGAGCAGAGTGATGGTGAAGGTCACTGATGTAGTCCGGTGAAAGGCCAATTTAAAGCTTTGTGGGTTATTAATAGAATTTTATACTCAATCATGTAAGACATAGGAAGCCAGTGAAGGCAAAGCAGGATGGGTGTGATGTGCTTGCTGTTGCATGTTCATCAAAAGACTCTTGCAGCTGAGTTTTGAATTAACTGGAGATGTGAAATAAGATTTGAAGGTGCACATGTCAGTAGGGAGTTACAATAATCGATGCAGGATGTGATAAAAGTAGGGACAATGTTGTGTTCTAATCGCTGATTTCTCCCAACTGTGAGCTAAGAGACATATAGCAAAAGTACAGCAGTTACAGTTTTTTTTTTATTTACTTACATCTTTTCCAATGAGGTCACCTTGATTTTCAATGACTCCCCATGGTGTGATTCCAATTACACAGATTTGTCTCAGATAATGGGAACTGTGAATCTTTATGGCATCGCCTACATGTCTGGATAAGCCTGTTAGACAACATTGGAGTTGAACCACATTATCATTTCAATGCAAATGTTTTCACCTCATGACTAACAGCATTTTCTTAAAACTTATTTCAGCATTAAACATACAGGAAATTAATTTTGGCTGTGGTTTTGGTTTGTTATCTTACTGACATACAAGTTACCTGGAGAGCAAATTTGAAAACAATGAAGAAGGTAATGTCACTTCTGATCATATTTTTCCTTTCTGTTTTGTACAAAAAGTTTGCAACAGTTAATTTTAGACATAGAGTAAGTCTGACTGATAATTGTAACAAAGAGAAAAGCAGCTTTTCTTCATAGTGAGAATTTATATATTTTATGCACAATATTGGACAGTCTTGCCTTTGTGCAAAATGAGGCTGAGCACCATAACTCATTAATCAAAATTGTAAGTAAAATTGGAAGTTGCAGACTGAAGTTGTTTGCAAACTCTAACTGTGAATAAAATAAACTTTTCAGAAGGCTACAACATCAAAATAGTTAATCCATACTCAAAGTATTTTATTCTTTAGTGAATAAAAACCTGTCTAGGATTTGGTTTCTGTTACAATAAACTAAAATGTAAAAGAATGGAGCTGTCAAAATATCTTCTGGTAGAATAACTGGAGTTCACCTTGATTACATTTAAACCTTTAAAGAACCCCAAGTAACATGTCCATTGAAACCAGATGGATAGTTCCTTCCACAAAGCTGGGGAGAGAACTTGGTGTTTAAATTCAGCAAGCTAAATCTGTGAGACAGCAGTGCTATCAACTAAGCCAGCATAACACCATGTAGTTAATGTTAATATCAATATTTTTTAATTAAAATAAAGGTAAAATGTATTTAAATATTAATATGCATCAAATGTGTATCTCTGACGATTTAGAATTATCTCACATTGTGGTGCTGGAACTCAATGCTGAGATCAAACATTCCTGTTCCATTCTCCAGCTGTCCATCAAAGTTCTTCATGGGATGCCAGACTTTATGTTTGTGTGAATGTGTGTACCCTGCGCTTTATTCTACTGGAGAGTCTGTGGTACTTCTAAACCCTAAATGTGACCAAATTACAAGAAAGTAGATGCAGGTATCTTTAAAATAAAAATAATTTAAAGAGCAAATAATTACATTTGAATGAAAAAATCCAGACAAACCTTAAGCAGCAAAAGAATTTAAATCAACGAATTTTGATAAATGTAATAGAACTGAAGAAGCTATCTTGATAGGTTTTAAAGATTATTTGGACAATATATTGATACAGTTTATCAATTAGCCAGCTAAACAGTGTACTCTCATTGATTAAAAAAAAATATTATGTCTAGTGCTTATAGTTGAGATAATGTATAAACAATTCATTATTTCAACTTCCAGGCAGTGTTTAGAATCCATTAAAAAGGCTAATAGAATGTTAGGTTATATAACAAGCTACAGTAAGTAGAGTACAAGTCAAAGGAAGTTATGCTGAAGCTTTATAGCGCACTGGTGAGGCCTCATCTGGAGTTCTGTGTGCAGTTTTAATTAAAAGACATAGCAACACTGGGAAAAGTCCAAGGAAGAGTGACTAGAGCAGGGGTCCCCAACTCCGGTCCTGGAGGGCCCCAGTGGCTACAGGTTTTAATTTTAACCCTTTTCTTAATTAGTGACCTGTTTTTGCTGCTAATTAACTTCTTTTGAATTAATTTTAATTGACTTGCTCTTGAAGGCTCAGACCTCTTAATTGTTTATTTTTCCTTAATTAGCTGCCAAACAATAATGAGATACAAAATGATCCAAAACATGACCAGCAAACTGTGTCGATTATACAATATCTGAAAATAAAGAAATGTGAAGGTAACAGGAATGCTGATCTGGTCAGGTCAAACATTTTAACAGTGCTCTTAGAAAAGAGAAAATCAACAATTTTGGAAATGTATGCCATTGCACAATAAGAGCAGCAACAAGCCATGGAATTAAAGAATGGGTCGAATTAGCAACAAGAATCCGTGCCTAATTAAGCAACTGGTTGGAGTGAAATTGTTTGGAGTTTGAGGCCCTGACTTAGTAGGTCTTCTGTTAGCTCAATCATTTCACATTTCATTTCTGTTTGGGTGCCATTTAAGGAAAGAAATGAAGCAATTTAGAGGAACGATGAAGGAATTCAGGACAACCAATCTTAAAAAACAAATCAATTAAAATTGATTCAAAAGAAGGTAATTAGCAGCAAAAACAGGGCACTGATTAAGAAAGGAGTTATAATGAAAGCCTGAAGCCATTGGGGCCCTCAAGGACCGGAGTTGGGGACCCCGGACTAGAGTGATTCCAAGACTACAGGTGAAAAATTATGGGGGAAGATTAAAGGAATTGAACCTTTTCAGTTTAAGAAAAAAGAGATTAAGAAGTGACATGATTGAAGTGTCTAAATTGTGAAAGGA
This sequence comes from Polypterus bichir lapradei, assembly GCA_026402145.1. Lineage (NCBI taxonomy): Eukaryota > Metazoa > Chordata > Cladistia > Polypteriformes > Polypteridae > Polypterus > Polypterus bichir. The sequence goes on from JANRMT010062822.1 coordinate 9,302,287, forward strand.
ATTAGTACAGTGGATCCTGGCCATTACTTTAAAATGAGTTCAATAAGATCATGAGGGCACAGTTGGATACTTGTTAAGGGTAAATTTCACATAAATGTTAGAAAGTTTTTCTTCACACAGGGAATTATAGACACATGGAATAAGTTGCCAAGTAGTGTAGTAGACAGTAGGGCTCCAAAACTTGACTTGATGTTAGGAATTAGGTGGATAGGATTGGCGTGTGTTGCTGGGCGGAATGGTCTGTTCTCATTAAAGTTTTTCTGATGTTTTAATGTTCTAATTAGTGTCCTACTTTATCTGTCGATTTAATTTTAATGCTTATTCCAAGACACAAGCATGGAGCATAGGTCAAAAGGATGGGAGGCACTAGTCTATCACAGAACGCACATTCGTACACCTAGTGGATCATTTAATAAAACTTTATACTGATTTCATTGTGATGGAATGTGGGAAAAGACTGGCATACCCAGAGAGAAAATCGACACAAACATTAGGAGAATGTAGCACAATAAGAAACAATACTAGCTATTGTAACACAAAGCTGGCCATTGTAAAAATCATGTTTGTTTTTTTTTTTTTGCTTTGTAAGTAACATGGAATGAAGAGTTTAAAAGAACAGATTCATTTTTCTAGCAGCTTAGTTTAAGAATATAGTCAGTCTTGTGTTAGAAATAATGTTTCATCTCTGTCTAATGCCCCATTTACTGTATACTACCACTCTGATGTGACCTGTTTAGAATTTTCCACATATCTAACTCAGATCGGACACTCAAATTTCACATGGTATCTGGTTTTTTGAGATTGGACACAGACTTTCATACTTAAGATTGGATTATTGCTCAAGGATGACACTCAGTTGCATCATAATTGTTCATTATGCCCAGGGCCAGATTAAGGTGGGTGCTATTGATGCTGCAGCATTAGGCCCATTCCTGAAATAGGCCCAGCTGAAAACAGACGAGAATTTTCCGGAAGCTGAACAGTTTTCCTTTGCTATATTAACCTCAAAATAATTCTTAGAATGAAATTTGGAGTCCGACTTTCGAACGCCTAGAAACAGTTACTATTTTTCTTTGCACTGTGACGTAACTATAACGTCGTGTTTATTGTTACCCGAAGATTTCAAGCTAATGCTATCAATTTTACATTAAGCAATTTACTTAGTAATTTAGCTGCGTTTTTTGCAATATCTTGGAAATTCTTGCCACTTTATTTTTGTTCGGTGAGTGCCACGTAGTAAATTTTTCACCTTGAAAGTTAGTTGTACAGCAAAAATCAATGGCTATTTAAATGGTTATCTGTAAAGGTAAAACTAAAAGCCGGCCTGCAGGCCCGGCATGGATGTTTAGAATTTTTAAAATCCTTGACAGGATTCTGGTCTATTATGAAATTTAAATTGTGGACAAATTTTTACCCTCAAGAGCCTGAACTGAGTCACTTTGACCCAATGTCTCTGCAAATTCATTTTTTTCTTACTCTGTTTCGTAAGAGAATTGCGAAATTTTGTGTATTTCATTGTTAGGTTTTCTGCATTAAGTGCACTTTTCAGACAATTGCTATTGAATCTTGATGTTACATAGTTTGATGTTAATCTCGAGTTGTTACGATACTACATCGTTATTATTATTCATGTTCAATAAAGGCTGGCTGGTTGCGTCACGAGCAATTAAGGCTTCTTGGTCGATCTGAGCACACATGTACGGTGATTGTCTAATGCACATGCACCACTGCGAGAAAAAAATAGGCCTTTTTTGCGCTGTAGCATCAGGCCCAATTTCGTCTTAATCCGGCCCTGATTATGCCACATGTAAAAGGGGAGAGAGGCATTGGTAGAGGATATTGCACTGATATTCTAATGGTATTTGTCTCATTCAAAAATTATCCAGCCAACTGGGATTCATCGAAGCAAACAACAATACCGTCCCAATACTCTTCTCTCCTGCTATGTATCCACATTATTCTCTAAATGAAGGCAGAGGAAATCACAGCCTAAAATACTAAGGTATATAATTCCATTCAACTTGTGTGCAGACTCACCGTATTTAGCAAGTGAGGTGTACTTCTAAAGCAGAGTTTCTTAAACTTTCGGTTGGAAACCATTTTGGGTTATGGGTTACCACCACTGAATCATGAGTTACTGTGGTATTTAATGGGAAATAAGTCACAGATGGTTTGTAAAGATGTAAAGTCACAGTGGGAAGGCGTGGATTGATTATTGAGGAATGGGTCTTAAAGACACTAAAGATTGGGTCACAGCAAAAAAAGGTTTAAGAAACTCTGCTCTAAAACATGAAGAATTGCGTTAGCAGAAGAAGCATGTTACCTTACGTCAGAAGACATGTTCAGTACTTACATTCCACATAAACTGAATGTACTCTATATGTAAACGTTCAAGATACATCTAGAATGTGTAATGTAAATAGCACAGATATTGGATTGGTTTCCTTCACCATTTGTGATTCAGGCATCAAGACTAGATAGTGTAAGTGTGACCAGAAGATGTCTAGAAGTACTTCACATTTATGTAAAAAATCTCAATGTAAATCACCTTCAAACCAAAACTGTGAATTTCAAATCTTTAAAATGATATAAAATAATATGCATCTTTGTTAAGAAAAATACTGTCTGACACTGTCAGGTAAGCCAAAATAGGAATCCAATAATTAAATTCAAAAGTGACAAATTAATATTGGTTAACAGGTGTGATAGTAAGGGTTTCCAGTACTAAACTAATGCCAGCTTGATTAAGCAAACACATTTAAAGTCAGTCTATCCATTTGTTTATCCATTTTTCCAGTACAGGGTCACAAGCAATTATGACCACCAATGGGCACAAGGCGAGAACCATTCAGGAGCAGGATGGTGCTTGCTGGGAACACTTGGGCACACATCTGCACTTTCATGTTGGACCAATTTAAATCCTGTTTTTCTTCATGTCTTTAGACCCTGAGATCAAGCTGGAATCCCAAACAATCATGATGGTAGACAAACTGATGCCTCACTATAGACATGCTGACATGGAATTGAGACCTAAGGTGAGGACAACGATATCAGTTTGATTAGTGTGGTACAGTCAGATTAAAGATCAAATTTAAGTTTTTAAGAAAAAAATAACATGATTATAGATAAAAACCTATAAACAACTGAAATTCCACATGTTCTGTGGCCTTACAATGAATAAATAACTTGCTTTTAGGAGACAGACATACATTGCTATGAGGGCCATTTAATGTGTGGGCACAATGGGCACTAGCCAGGGGACCCAGGAGCATAGGGGCCCATGATGTTTCAGATGCCTATGTTTGTTTCTGTTTTGCTATCAAAACAGGGACCCCAGCGCACTACTTTGCTCGGCAGCCTATGATGCTGTTAAGACGGCCATGCTGCTATGTCTAAAATACTCTTTTATCAAGCAACAAAAGGTGTACTCATAGGGATTAAGGCAGTCCTTATCTTTAGGGGAGCTAATTAGTGGATTATATGGGTTGTCTTACTTTAAAACGTCTAGCTTCACTGTGGAAATCCCCTGAGACTGTCACTAATGATAATTGGGTATCTAAATTTTACAGTTTACTGAGATATGAAGTTAGCTGCATCTGAAATTAACTACAAATCCATAACAGACTATTGAGGCTGGTCTACCACTCCTCAGTCCTTTAAATCCTGGCTGTCTATTGCTCATTAATGCTGCCGTTAAATCAGTGCAGGATGGGGTTGTGGGGGATTGAATATTGGTGTCATCAGGGTATGGATTCTGTTATAAATGTTGTGTATAATTCAGTTTAATTAACTATATTCTAAATACTCAAATATATTTTGAAGATATGATGTTATCTATATCTATCTACATTTTTTGTAGAATATGAATCAGTGTTATAAATGTTTAAACAATTTTGTTTTACAATATGTTTGTACAATTCTAACAGTATAATGACATGATTAATCAGCAGGACATGAAACCCATTCAGCCAGATGGTTTGGTAAAATGTCCCCAGCCTTCTGCATGCATACAGTACAGTACAGTATAAATGTGTAGACTTTGCTATACCTGTGTTAATACCTTCTGTTACAATCCATGCTCCTGTTGTTTCAGCAGCTTTAATTAACCCTTTTCCAAAAATCTGCTTTACTTTCGGAGGGAGATCAAAATTTTGAACACCACCATGTACTGAAATCACAAGCTTTGGTAACTCCATTTGCCATTCGTTAACCATGAGATGTAACAGTTGATCCAGTTTGGTATCATAGGAAACTCTGATATACTGCAAATCAAAAGAAACAAGAATTGCAAAGTTTCAAACCATAGAAGTAGGAAGGAAGGTGGCTCAATGATGTTGTTTAATAATATGCACTTGGCATTGCTGTTATTGCAGCTTTCAAACAGTTAAAGTTTGGCTAGGGCTTTCATTACACAGCGTGCACTTCTATGGAGCATGCATTAATAAATGTTTCAAAACCAATCTAACATTTTTACTACTGCTCTATTTATATTTACAAAGATGGTACCGATCCAAATATGTCGGTGAAACGCACCTCCTTGCTTGCATTGAGTTAAATCAGGTAGCTGCTGATGTCATATTTTATCTTTAAAGTGCAGTTTAACCATCTAGAGCACTTACATCTATTTCCTAAATGTTTAAACATATCGATTCATACAATATAATGTCTGCTTCAGTCTTATGATTTATAAAAAATAATGAAGTTCTGTGCTCTTATTGTTTTGTGGCATGCATAAGTTATGACCTGTAAACTTTCATGAACAGCAGCATACTCAATAAACCACTACAAGCATTTGACATCATTTTTAATAGCTTCTACCGACTTGGCAATTTAATTGTTTTTTAACATGTCAAATTAAATTATCTGTAATTAATTCAGTCATCGATTAACTGTTACTTACATATTAATGAAAATAACTATATTTCAGACAAGAATGGTTACAAATAAGAAAAAGTTGCAACAAACCTTTCAGAAATCAGTAATGAGTTTTTAAATAAATCGTGCTGGTTGAATGAATTGGTAGTAAATTAATTATGATTATTGGACACAGAGTAATATGCTCCATAGGTCTATACAGTGATAATACTCAGTTACCTAACAGAAACTAGAAAAGAAAACTGCATAAATACACATATGAGGACCACACCTTGGTAATCTGGGAAAGAAGTTAAACACTCAATAACATTTATTATATCAGCTATTAATAATAATGTTTTGTCATGAAAAACTTTTAAACACCATAGTATGTTTCAGTGGATTCATAAATGTCACAGTCTGAAACCTGTGCAAATGTATTATCATTTTACGCTACAAAACTAACATACTATCTATTACAACAAACAGGTACACTGATTCTGTTGCAATCTTTTCTAGAAAATTTGTATTTAAATTGACTGCAAGAGTCTTCAACAATGTGGTGCCATTTGTGCTATTTATATAGGAGTTGGTATCTTTCTGTAATTTCCCATTTTCTTTTTCCAACAGGAATTGATGCAATCTTTGTTTTGGAATCCCTTATCTTCCGTATTAACTTTTTTCACACTTGTATTTTGTTCTTGTCATTTTTACATTGTTATATCATTATTCTGATGAACAATATTCTGATTGCTATTTTGTGTTTTGTTTTCTTGAGTTGTCATCATTGTTTTATGATTGTCTTTTCCAAGTTGTTGACAGTCCCTTTGCTCACGGACAGTCAAGTGGTACAAGGTCACATGATGTATTGCATCATCGTAACCCATTTGCACAAGGTAGTGGCACACACTTCTTAAAATTAATTTGTTAGACTTTTTCCTCAAATCTCACAAACTTTTCTAATGAATGTTAGTGAAATCTAAAAGGTAACCCCAAAAAGTCTTTAATTTTGGGACCACAATTCTTTTTGTGTTTTAAGCTTTGCCAAATCAATTTTCAGAGTGCTTTTTGTTTCTGTTTCTTGAACTACTTTTGTCTTTTAATGTCCTAGTCACTAACGTACATTTTTTCTATTAAAAGCTTAATAGGTTTTATCTTTAGCTTTTTGTCTTTTTTGCTTTGGCCAGATTTTAACATGCAATTCTGTGCCATTATGTGCTGTTGATATTGTACTACATTCACTAGTCTGTGGATGACATGCAAAATTAATCTTATTGTACTAAATTTCAGCTTGAACTCAAATTAGCTTCAAGCATTTACTACACAAGAAGACTTTCAAGAAAATCTAAATCTCTAGGTCTGTGCAAGAAATTCATAAACAGTAAAAGTATTTTCTACCTATACACATAATAATGAAACATACTATTATCAGTTACAATTGTACTCATATTGTTACAATAATAATACATAACATCTGCAATAATTTGATTGTCAGATTTCATATCAAATCAACAGTTCTTTGGCTTCCAAAATTATTTTATTATATATTGTTCCTGGTGTTTTGAAGGTCAAGGAATCTATTGGTAATATTTACATTTTGTTCTCATGTGCTTTTACCAGTGATAACAATGATTCACCTTCTCCCGCATTTTCCTTATGGGCACCGCCATTCTGGGATGGTTTTGTTAACAGTTGTTAAGCCATTGATAGATTTGTGGGCCAGAAGTGTGTAATGCCTGACATTAGCGTAATGGCCTAAAAGTAAGCATGTTATACTTCCTCATCATCCAAGACTTGGATTCATAAGCGAATAACCTTCAGTGTTTTTCTCATCGGTAGTTTCTGAGTTACTGGTTACGAAAACATTTTCTGCCTTCTGACTCCAAATTTCATCTCACTTGGGTTTTGGCTCTTGTTATGTGTTTCTTTTTTGTATTACGACTTACTCTGAACTTTGACCATGATTCTCTCTACACGTCTTGAATTTAATTTCCTGTTTCCATTCTCTCTGTCAGAACTACTGTTGCCCCGTGCAAGCAGTACAACAAAGAGTATTGAATGAACTGAAGATGACTTCTCTTTGATTGTGTTTAAAACTGCTTAATTTTTTGTGTTATGCGTTTTGAGCATGAGAAGGTGCTCAATGACTAAGTTTATTACAAAATAAGTGAAATTTTATAGAATAGGTGAAAACAAATATGTGCAATATTAACTGAATGCATGACATTGTGTTAGTGTACTGTTCTATTTTACTCTTTTGTACTGAATTCTCTGGCCACCATTAACAGTACATCATGGCTCAAGTACTGAATTATCTTTAATTTTATGATGCACTTGACCTGTCTGGGTAAAATATGCTTCATTACAGAAAATAAAAACATGAAAGATCTAATAATTGTGGTTAGTGAAACATTTTTAGGCAAACCTTTGCATGATAAGCATGTGCTCCATCTTGAAAATCGATGGTGCCAAAAGCATCAGTCGGGCTTGTCTGGGTGTGTCTCTCTATTGTCCATTCTTCCTGAGGATCCAGGGTCGACATGTAGATTGGAGAGCTGAAGTCTAACCCTGAGTGGTCGCCGATCAAGCGGCCACAGCAGCATCTGGAGAAAAGACATTTAAGATTATATTTTATCCTTTGTGTCGAGAGGGTCTTTCTCAAGTAATAGTTGATGTGTACTAGTTTGTTAACTTCACTTAATGGTATATTATTTTTACAGCAGGTTAATTTCAAATTATTGGTACATTTTACAGAAAGCTTTGAGGGGCATAAAGTCATGCTATCTAATTTAGCACTGATCCCACTCAATTGCATTTCTTATTCAATACCTGGAAAAGGAAAAAATAATTTTGTCATAAGTACGTCATTATACAAGTACATAAGTACTTAAATAATTACATAAGTATGTCATTAAATCCATACATATTTTGTCAACTTGCCTGAGCCTAAATTAAAATGTGTGTGTTAAAATATTTATTTCTAAAATTAAAGTTTATTTTGCTATTTGTTACAAGTACTTTAAAATTTATAATAGTGTTGGCCCTCTCAGTAACATTTCAAAAGTGAATTGCTGCACTAAACGGAAGAATGACTAACTTATTAAATAGTAGGTTATTCATTTAAAGCCCACTGTTTGTGTCTTTTTTTCTTTTCTATTCTACTGTGTGCTGTAAAAGATGAGACACTTCCTGGAATCATTCCATCTCAGACAAAAAGCTTACAGTTTTGTTAGCTAACACATATGGGACGGATGATGACAAGAAGAACACAAAGTAACAAAGGAATTCATATGGAAGAGAAAAAGCCTGCAGCCCACTTAGCCTAAACCAACAGGCTTATCTGCCCTGTTGGCCCCACATTGTAGACTCTTAATGTCACACAAGAATCCCTTTTACTTTCTTATTGCATCTTTTCATCCGTACCAGAAAGCCATTATCATACTTGTTTCATGTCTTTAGGTCTCAGTGGCAGAGAGCAGCAGTCAAACTAGGGTTTATTCCAAGTGTCTGGGTGACCCTTATTGGGCTATATGCTCAATGTTTACCACCACACAGTAACCCAGTGGTTCTCAAACTGTGGGGTGGGCCCTCCTAGGGGGGCGCGAAGTAACAAAAAGGTGGGCGCAAAGATGTGAAAAAAAGAAAACAAGAATCAAAAATATGAAAAATACATCTATTGAAGCCAAAACAAATTAACTTAAACTACATTCTGATACTAGAAAAATAAATATAGAGTTAGATAAATGTCGATAAAAGTTAAGTAGGTATAATAAAATATGCATCTATGATATATCATTAATTAAAAAAGAACAAATTGGTATTGGTAGGCTCCTTTAAAAAAAAAACGTTACGGGGGCGCGATTAAAACTGTTATGAAAACTCGGGTCGCAAATACTTAAAGGTTGAGAAATGCCGCAGTAACCTCTCTGCAGCCACCTGTCATGCCAGACGTTTTGTACTGGCCTTGTACCAGCTTTTTAAACAACCCACCCATCTGCCCAAGTGTTAGGTGAGACACTGTAACCATGGCGTGCATTTCTTGCCCTTTTCCCTCAGCAGAAAGTCAGTATATGGGATTGAATTTTGCATGTCAGTGCCCTTCAAGCTTCCTTTCAAGATGCCATACTATTTCAAGTACCCTCGTCAGTTTTACTTTTAGGGTGCCACTAAATGTTGCTCATAATAGCAGTCCTTGTCTTTCCACACTTACTGTATACACAGGGGGTTTGTGCTTTTGTCACTGTGCACTTTGCTCTCTTTCTCTTTGTGCTACTAGACAGGATTGTCCCCTGTCCTGTGCCATCCATTGAAGACCACTCATCCCAGTTAAGTAACATTTAATAATGCTAAACCTTGCTCAAATATGTCTATACATTTAAAAAATATTTTGTGAACCATTTGTTTTATTTTATTACCTTGCTAGCCATTAGCAGGAAGGATACAGTTTCCTGCATGTCTGTGCAGCCATATTAAAGGGAAACTTGACCCATTACACTCTTCAAAGGACTCTATTGTTATTCCAAGTCTTCTTATATCCACTGGGATAACAAAAATAAATAAAAAAATAAAACCTCAGTTTAAATCTTACCTTATTAGGTTCTGGCAAACCTGGCACCCTGGAACACATCTATAATATTGCAGGAAAAAATAAGGAATATTTTAATGCAAACTAGTGAAAATATTGCAGCAGGACATAAATAAGCTCACACTTCTATATTTTACAGTATATTACATACTGCGCTGTGCAAAACCCTGTGCTAGAAAAGGAGGTCCTGCAAGTGAATTGATAACTTCAGACACTCAAAACAAGAATGTCAAAGCTTTCCTGAAGGTCAGTCCAATACAGGATATTTACAGGCACAATTACACACACACCCAAATGCATGCATCCACTCTGCAGTGGTGATTTAGATTGTATAATTCACTTAACAGCATGCATTTGAAATTATAACAGGAAGTCTGTAAGGGAAACACAAGCAAACACAGGGAAACAGGCAAAGGCCACCCTGAGAGACCAGAATTAAACCAGAGCCACAGCTTAATGAGAAAGCATTGCCATGCATTGTACCACTGTTAATTTACCTGTACTTTATGTTAAAATAATTTATATTGTATTAATAATAAAATGACCACTGTGTTTGCTTTAGTGTGCCCGGTAAATGTTGCAACTATACCATACCAGAGGTAAAGTACAATTTGTCGACCAATTACATCCAGTAAGTCCCATCAAGATCAAATCAAGGGTACGTTTACTGACATACAGCCAAAGTTAATGGAATTTGTCCTAGCCCAGCAGCCCAAACTCAACATCATAATGGGTCAGTTTAATAGACACATCACAAAAGTACAAACAATTTTAAAAAATCACCAAACCCAGACAAATACAATAATTATAAGGTACAGCTGAAGAGTAGTAGAGCACCTAATGCAAGGTGCAAGCAATACAGCTTCTTAGAAATTATCAATTCATGACACACCGATCAGCCACAACTTCAAATCTGCCTACCAAATATTGTGTAGGTCCCCTTGTGCCACAAAAACAGCTCTGACTATTGAGGCATGGACTCCACAAGTCCTCTGAAGATGTCCTATGGTATCTGACACTAAGACATTAAGTCCTGTAAGTTGCAAGGTGAAGCCTTACGTAGATCGAACTTGGTTTTTTAGCACATTCCACAGACGCTTGTGCGTATTGAGATCTGTTGAATTTGTAGGTCACATCAACAACTTGAACTTTGTCATGTTCCTCAGACCATTCCTGAACAATTTCTGCAGTGTGGCAGGCAGCATTATCCTGCTAAAAGAAGTCATTGCCACCAGGGAATACTGTTGTCATGAAGGGATGTACATGGTCTGCAACAATATTTGGGTAGGTGGTACTTGTCAAAGAGATATTGACATGACTATCAGGACCCAAGAGTTCCCAGAAGAACATTGGCAAGATCATCACACTGCCTCTGCCACATTGCCTTCTTCCCATAGTGAATCCTGCTGTCATCCTATGGCCATCCACATGGTCTAAAAGATTCATCAAGCCTGGCTTCCTTCTTCCATGGCTCCACGATCCAGTTCTGATACTCATGTACCCATTGTAGGCACTTTCAGCAGTGGACAGGACCAGCATAGGCACTCTGACCGATCTGTGGCTTCACAGCTCCATATGCAGCAAGCTGCAATGCACTGTGTGTTCTGACTCATTTCCCTCATGGTATTAATGTTTTTAGCAATTTGTGCCACAGTAGTTCTTCTGTGGGACTGGACAAGATGAGCTAGCCTTTGCTCCCCACATCCATCAGTGAGCCTTGGGCACACATGCCCCTATTGCCGGTTCACCTGTACTGCTTACATGGACCACATTTGGTAGGTACTAACCAGTCTGTGCTGGGAGCAACCTCACAAGACCTGCCATTTTGGAGATGTGATGACATAGTTGTCTGCCATCACAATTTTGCCCTGGTCAAAGTGGCTCATATCCTTATGCTTGCCCTTTTTTTTTGCTCCCAACACATCACCTTCAAGAACAGATTGTTCCCTTGCTACCTAATATATCTCAACCTTTGACAGATACCATGGTAGTGAGGTAATCAATGATATTCACTTTACCTGTCAGTGGTTTACTGTTGTAGCTGATTGGTGCATAAACTCTACAATAAAAACTATAGTACAGATGGCTCATAAGGAAATTAGCCTCATCAAAACCTGATGCGTTATGCAATAACTTAATTGCTATTGGAAAAAATTAATAAAAAAGTAAACAGAAGAAGGATGGATGGCTTATTGCTTCTTAATTTACTACCATTTTATGGATATTAGATTAGATAAACTTTATTAACCCCACGGAGGTATTTAGATGCATATAGCAGCAGAAACATAAAAACAAAGATACAGACTCACAGGACAAATAATACATCAATCAATCAATCAGTCAATAAATAAATACTGTAAAGGTATATTGTGTAGAAATTACAAAATTAACTTAAAAAGTATCAACATTTAGTTTAGGATGTTGGGAGGAAACATCGAATCACCTTATAGCAGCAGGTAGAAAAGACGCCCAGAAGAGCTCAATGAAAGTGTGCTTGAATGAGTCCCAAAACAGAATGGCACAGTGCTCAGTTCTGGCTCTTGTCTTGAACCCAATACAGGATAAACATGTTGTTGAACCAAATGTATTTGAAACTAATAATACAGGACAGATTACCAACACATGCACACTACATTCACTGAGGGTGTCCTTTGTCAGATACAGTGGGATCATCCAAGAAAGAAATTATGCATTCTGAAAAGAGGCTCTGCAAAATGTACTGTTGGGTAATAAGACATGTAGAGCAAGAAATGTGACTTGCAGAGGACTTTACCTCTACTAGGCTCAGTGGAGAAAGGTGTTTCTTCAGCGGCAGGTAATAGTGTGCTTTTGAAGCGTTAAATAAAAGTGAAACTGTTCACCAGACAGAGAGTTCATTGATTTGGGGTGTTGCATTTACCCCCCTGTTATTAATGAATCGACCCAATATTTGAGTTGTATATGTTTGCAGAGGGGTTTAGAATTGAATTACTTGATCAACTACCATATACTTAGTACAAGAAGCTAATTGTTCTTCTTAGTTATCTTCATTTTCATTTGAATCAAATAACATTCATATAAAGAAAACAAAAAAGTCATAAACAGGATTTACAAGTCCCACCTATCTTTCTTTGGAATGAAAAACAGAACAAGTAGGTGCAGCCAAGATAAACTTGGGGTTTTGCAAGTGGATAGATGGAAGTTTTCGAAGGAAGCAAAGAAACTATATGAGCAAATTTTTTAAAAATGTGTATCTTTCTGTTGTAATAAATTATTTGTTCATTACTTGGGCCCTGCACAATATTTTTCCATTGCTTATTATTTTTTACATGTTTTTCCAAGGTGACTTACCAAAACAAACTGTAATACCTACAATTTGACTGAACGGGAAGTTAACAAGCAAATATTTATTATCATCACCAGCTTAACTGCCATTTTCTTTATCTAGATTACCCTCAAATCTTTACACGCTACTCTCCAAAATCCTGAAAAGTCTATTAATATCATCTGACACCACCTCCAACTGCATCTTTGATGGTCTCAACCCCTTCATCTTGGTGCACATCTTCACCCTACCATCCTTGGCCTTTCTCACCACATGGTCTGTTTCTCCTCAGTACAACACCTAGTGCCATCATCCCAAGCTTTTCTCTTAACTGGGAATGAGCAAAATGATTTGCACAAAATGGAATTCTTAAGATTTTCATTTCAGAAACAGATTCACGAAGCAAGTTGTGTTTCACATTTCTGCATCATTACACATGTATTTTCATCTAGTCTGCAGCCTTCTTCTCCATTTGCAAAGGCATGGGGGAAATTAATCCTGGTGCAAAGCAAAGTAAGTGAGGTGCAGCTACAGAACTACAGAGCTCTTAACTAATTGCTACTAAAATCCATTAGCCTGGATATGTGCAACCCCAATTCCAAAAAAGTTGGGACACTGTGTAAAATGTAAATAAAACAGAATGCAATGATTTGCAGATCTCATGAATCCTGTTTTATTTACAATAGAATATAGAAAACATATCAAATGTTTAAACTGAGAAAAGGTACCATATTAAGAACAGAATTAGGTCACATCTCAAAAAAAGTTGGGACAGGGCCAGATTTACCACTGTAGAACATCCCCTCTTCTTTTAACAACAGTCTGTAAACATCTGGGAACTGTTGAGAACAGTTGCTGGACTTTTGAGACAGGCATGTTGACCCATTCTTGTCTGATATAGGATTCTAGCTGCTCAACAGTCCTTGGACATCTTTGTTTCATGATGCATCAAATGTTTTCAATTGGTGAAAGATCTGGACTGCAGGCAGACCAGTTCAGTACCTGGACTCTCCTACTACAAAGCCATGCTGTTCTAATAGATGTAGTATGTGGTTTAGCATTGTCTTGCTGAGATATGCAAAGCCTTCTCTGAAAAAGATGTTGTCTGGATGGGAACACATGTTGCTCTAAAGCCTGTATATACCTTTCAGCATTGATGGTGCTTTTCCAGATGTGTGAGCTACCAATTTCATAGGCACTAATGCACCCCCATACCATCACAGATACAGGCTTTTGAACTGAACGCTGATAACAAGCCAGATGATTCCTCTTCCTTGCCCATGTTTTCCAAAAAGAATTAAAAATTTTGTTTACCGTAGTCTGAATACAGAATGGTTACCCACTTTGACTCAGTCCATTTTAAATGATCTTTGACCTAAAAAAGATGGTGGCATTTCGTGTTCAGATTGCAAGCATTAGTTAAATATGTCACTGTGCTCTGTGCAAATATATCTTATTAAACCTGATTTTTACCCACATGCGGTTCAGCAGACACATGGCCAGATTAAGCGCAGAAGCTGACATAGAAAACTGCCATGCAAGCAACATAAAGATGGACTAGGACAAATGGAAACTGTGTGCAGTCAGACTGTTAGATGCTGTAACTGTGTGCTATTTCTGTCTGTTAAGTCAGCCCAGAATTGTATCCTTGTTTGGAATTCCATGTTTGTCTGAGGGGGCCCTGGACATGTAGCAACAGTAGGCATGCCAGGCAAACCTTAAAAGCAATGAATGAATGGGAGACGTTGCCACCTATTCCTGAGAATGCCTTCCACATCTGCATTGATGACACCAACAGACTCCACTCCTCGGGCCCCCACTCCGGGACTGGGTCTTGTCACTGGCTTCATTTGTCTTTGTGCTATCTGCAGTGAAATTCAATATTAAACAAAGCTATATTATTTCTCCTACGTGATTTCTTACTGCCAAATCACTAGGGAAGGTGTGACGATGCGGGTTCTGCTCCACGCTTCCATCGCTGTTCGGGAGCCCTTGAACCCAACACCGTCGATAGATATAACCGAGGTGAGCTAGACAGTGAGGCAACAACAAAGCAAGGGGATGATGAAAAAAGTGCATAAGTGCTTTTATTTAAAATCCAACAAATCAAAAACAAAGTGTTCACAAAGTGCAGTGCTTCAAAGGAGTCTTCATTAAATAAATAATCCATAAAAGAAAATGTGGAGGTTAGAATCAATAAATAGAAAAACACAATCCTTAAAAGCAACGAGGTTCAAATGACGCTGGAAGCAGTCCTTAAAATCAATAAGCCCGGTGCTCTACACTAGCGTCTCACCTGCTTCTCCCGGTTGGGCTTTGCAATTTGCGAGACGCTCTCTCAGCAGCTGTCCTTTTCCACACACACACACACAGGTCTGGAGACCTCCCGATCCTGGCTTTGGTCTGGCACTCATCCCATGCCTGAGACTTGGAACCTTGATTTCCAGGACGCCCATATCAAGGCCCACCACCAAGCCTCCCGACTACCGCCGCTGCCACGGCCTTACACGGACGGTCCCGACTACCGCTGCCTTTCCGGTCTTCTGCGGCCAGTCGCCCTTTACCGGTCACTCCCGCTACTTGATCATTCAGCGGGAGCGACTTCTACTACGACTCTGGGGTGTCGGCCTAACACCCAGGCTCCCACACAGCTGCCTGCAAGCATTCTCTTGCTCGCTCGTTCTCCATCCACCACCGGTTCGCTCGCTCTCTCTCTCTCTCACGCGCGCGTCCTGCCTTCTCCAGACACCTCTGTCTTTCATTCTTTCTTTGTTATTCTTTTATCTTTCTTCCTCGTTCTCCCCTCCTAACCGACTCATGCTTCTTTATATTAAGATGGGGGCCATAGCAGCTGCAGCACATTAGCCACAGGAACAATCACGGATGTGGGCAGTCCCTCACCTGTGCACTAGGTGAGAAACGCTCATACCGCAGATCGCCCTACGGCTTGCTACGGCCACCATGTCCCCTCACTAAGCCGCCGTGAGCGCGGTGATTGTTTATTTAAAAACTGGCCTTTGCTGAGAGAGCTGTGGACCTGCAATACCACAGAAGGGTATTGTCTTTTATGTTATATCTATATACATTTGGGTTAAGTAACATGCTGCAATCACAAAAGACCTCCTTCCCAGGGAGTGAGTGCTGACTACTGAACTTACACATTTGGCTTCTTCTTTGCATGATAGGGCTAAACCTGCATTTGTGGAAGGCACAGCGAAATGTGTTCACAGACAATGATTTCTGGAAGTGTTCCTGAGTCCATGCAGTGATTTCCATTACAGAATCAGGCCTGTTTTTAATTCAGTGCCTCCTGAGGGCCCAAAGATTATGAGCATCCATTATTATTTTCAGCCTTGTCCCTTACACACAGAGATTTCTCCAGATTCTCAGATTGCAGATTGGTGAACCTCTGCCCATCTTTACTTCTGAGAGGCTCTGTCTTTCTAAGATGCTCTTCTTATACTCAGTCTTGTTACTGACTTGTTGCCAATTAACCCAATTAGTTGCCAACTGTTCCTCCTTTAAGTACCACTTACGTTTTTAGCCTTTTGTTGCCCCTGTCCCAACTTTTTTGAGAAAAGTTTCTGCAATGAAATTCAAAGTGAGCCAATATTTTTCATGAAATAGTAAAATGTCTCACTTTAAATAATTCATATGTTTTCTATGTTCTATTGTGAATAAAATATAAGTTTATAAGATTTGCAAATCATTGCATTCTGTTTATATTTACATTTTACACAGCGTCCCAACTTTTTTGAAATTGGGGTTATAGCTGCCAGTGAGTATCCAGAAGGATCCTGGCTGGGATTAGTTTACGGAGTTGGGGAAACTGAGCACAGATGACAGTACCTCTTACTGCAAATGAGTGATGTAAGACAGAACTAGCAGATTGAACGTGCAGGCAGGCAGTGCACAATGCATATGAGCACGTGTGGAGCTGACTGGAAGAAGCGTCGGTAGTGGCGGCAGCATTTGAATAACCATTAGAAAGAAATATTACTTGCTTTCCATCCCAAACAAATTTAAAATTCCAAAATAAATTAATTGCAGTGGGTTTTACATTTCACAACAGTGAAGTTGCTTGCAAAATTAATTTTAGGAGCAATTTCAGAAAACTGTATGTGAAAGGAAACTCTGCTGTTTTGTTCATCACTACTTTTGGTAACACTTTAGTTTAGATACTGCAAAAATGTCTCTATTACTTATTTACTTTTATATAAAAAGACCTTAAGATACATTTTTTGGGGTCTTCATAACACTTACAAAGCATCAGTGAAGTGTTTATTTATCTCTGCAATGTGACCTACTAATAAAACTGTCTGAGTTGGCTTAAGTGTGAATCTTTCATATTAACAACTAATTTTACCATCACATTAACTGTCTCATTGCACAGATATAACCTATCTACTGATGTTTTATAAGTGTTATGAAAAGTCCTCATAAGATCTTGCTACATAAGAGTAAATGAGTAATAGATGCATGTTTGCAGTACCTAAACTTATGTGTTACCTTAACTTTTAACTCGCCATTCATCATCCTCACACTCCATGACACTCCACACATCATTCTTATTTCTGTGCCTTTCTGCTTTGATTCATGTTTTGCTTTCATCTGCAATGTCACCCTACCACACAGTATACTGTTCCCCACAGAAATTTCATAAATCTTTCCATTTAGTACCAGAGATGCAAGTTTGAAGTTAGAATCAGGGATAGCTCCTGAAATTTAAGTTAACAAGTAATAGAAAACAAAATTCAAAGTAGAGCAGAAGACACACAGTTCTGAAATGAGACACCAGTCTAATGTAAGGATATATATTTTGTTTCTCTGAATTCCATTGAACATATCACATTAACAAAAAATAATAATAATAAAGAAAATGCTCTACAACTCACCTGTGTGGTTCCCTTGAGACTGGAATGACTTTTATGCATTCTCTTTTCAAGAAGACCCCTTCAATCCAAGATTTTCTAGACTGAAATTATTAAATAATAAAAAAAGGATTACTTTGCATTGAACCTCACCAAATTATTACAAGAAATCTGATTGACATGCCATTTTTTTCACATTTTGTACAAGTACGTTGATGTCTCAGGCTGATCCAATTTATTGGATCCATGTTTGTATTCATTGAAATTATTATTCATACAGTATTGCTATTTTTTGTGTTAGATTCATTTTATCACAATTGTTTTGACATTATCACAATGCCATTTTGTGTGAGACTGTTTGTATGGCTACCATTTTGTGGTATTGTCCCTATGTTGATGTGTGGTTTCTATGCACATTATGAATCTGAGGTGCAGATTGCATTTTTGTACATATTTAATACTTCGTTTTCATTTTGATGATGAGATTTTTATTGTTTTATATAGTTTGTTACTTTGTTTATGTTTTTGAGCTAAAATCTTCATTAAAAATGTCTCATTTCTTGTGATAGAAACTGCAGCCAAATTGCTGCTAGCAATATTCACCTATTGCTATGACATGACTACTGGAGGTCGAGATGTGTGACATCACTGACCCAACAAAATTTAAACTGGTGGCACATAATCAACAGCGTCCAAGCTTTTTGATTCAGTTTGAATTACTATGAAGGTAGTTAGCATTTCAAGAACTGTAGAGAATTTTAACTTGTATTTGGAGTTTTTGGCAAATGTTTTTGGCTTTGTTAGTTTTAGTTGCATGTTGACTTCTGAATTTCGAATACTGCCAATTTACTTAGCAACATTTATTTTTCATCTTCTAGTTTTGCTTCCTCACTCTTGTGACCTGCTGCTTGTGGACTGTAGTTGTACAATACAAATGCCACGTGACCCATGACACATAAAAGGACCACTTGCTTAAAACATCTAAACATTCAAATTAAATTGAAGATTTCTAAAACAATCAAAGGAATATTTGAAAAGAAATGTTCAAGGCATTTAATCTTTGTTACGCCCAATTTGCTGTAGCACAAGGAAAGGAAACAAAAACAAGAGGAATCAACAGGAAACAGGTCAGAAATCTCAAAACAAAAGGCTACAAAACTTGCTACAAAACAAAGAGTTTTATTTTTTACTAGTACTTCATCAATTCCACAAGCTGTGCCCCATCATTTTATAATGGAAAGATCCTAACATTACAAGCCACAAGTTACGAGGTAGAAATGAGCATTCTTTTTTCAAAACAATGTGGCAACCATGCAAAACAATGATACAAACATCAAGATAAAAAAACGATAATATGAAGAAGACCAATGCAGACACAAAGGAAACCGTAAAACATGAAAAGTACAAAAGTTGAAATCATAATCCAGCTTTCTTGTTTGAGTGTTTTGTTTTCAAAGAGTCCATGTGTGCTGACTCAGCAATGTCTGATTCTAATTTCCTTTGGCTAGGCAGCATTTTTGCCACTTGTAAGAGTTATTTAGGAGCTAACAGAGGTGGACTGGCATCCTGCGTTTAGTTGATTCTAATCTAGTACCCACTAGTGCTAAAGTAGGGACCAGCTTCCAATGACACCTGAACTGCAAAAGTGGTTCAGAAGATAAAAGTATGAAAATAGTCCCAGGCATTAAGCCATTAAAGCTATTTCCATGTAATTATAAGCATGCAGCTTTTACATTGTCACTTTAAGGCCGTGAAATGCATATGTAAAGCCTAACAATGGAAAACTATTAAAGCAACAGCAAATGACACGTTTGTATTAGCTGTAAAAATAAATAATATTCCAAGACATGCTTTACTCATCTCTGACTTTAAGGCAATATGTTATGGCATCAATTTTCAGATGATCATTTAATGAAAGCAAAAACCATACACAGTAGCATGTTTATATTTATCAATTCTAAGTGTCTGAAAGATCACATCCAAGGAGAATGCATCACATTTCATAGCAAACTAAGTAAGAGAATAATAAGAGTAAGACCAAATCAGAGTACAGTTAAAAGACGGAAAAAGTAATTGTAAAGACCATATTTACTTACTTTAAAGCTACAACCCAAATACAGTATATTAAGAGAAAGTCTGGGTTCAATGAAACAGAAGCTGGAATGAAAACCTGTCTATTAATTACAAATATCTCAGATATTTTGGTCAAAATATATCTCGAGATGAACATACAAAAGCCATGAAGAAAATTCTGTATATTTGATATATTCTTTTACAGTATGTTAACCAAATTGGCTCAGTATGCAGTACAATTGTTTTTACACATTTGTGATTTACAGTCCACTACTTTAGCTGCTAAACTATGGGGAATATCCAAATATGGGTTTAATTCTGAGAATTGGCTCAACCAACTTCCTCAGTCAAGTCAATGTTGTAAATGATTGTTAGGCAGGTAGGACTGTTAAACATTTCAGGGTATAAGGACTTGGAATGCCAACAGACTTAACAGTAGCTTGGACTGTTTCCAGTCAGTAGCAGAGAGACTTATGTTGGTAAAGCTGCTTGATGTCATACACAGTGTCTTACACTCAATATATGATAACAGTCTGCAGAGTACCTTCAACACAAGATTCTATCATAGTGTTCGCTATTGAAGTCATTTTTTCATCAGCTGCTATTAGATGTTAATTTTTAATAGATTATGGATATATTTATTCATATACTGTTTCAAATTAATTTTATCCACTATCTCCTACATGGGAGAAAAAGCCATAATAAATCTGGACAAAGTAATCCAATCCAGACATGTGCCACTGACAAAAAAAAGTAATATAGTGTACCATCAATCTAAAAGTTATATTTATTGAATGCAACACAATGCAATTGCTAAGAAGTCAATTTTTTTCTCAGCTCAGGGTTTTCTGGGTTTGAATCATTTTCTGCTTTTTTTATGTGACGTAAGCATCTTTCCATTTTCTTTGTCTTTTCTTACCACAGAAAAAGCTGTTTGGTACATTGATTTGCACCACCATATAATTTATAACAATGAACCTTGGTTTGCAACTTGTGACATCATCGTGCTGCCGCTAAAAAAAGTATAGTTGTGTGTACAGCGTAAGATCCAAACTTTAATTCAAAAATGCAAACAGCGATTGGTCCTATCGTTAGATGATATCTGAGAATGGACTGGGTTGAGCATTCAAAGAGAGCTCCACATGACCCAAGATAGAAAAGTAATATGGACAAAGAAGGAGTCTCTCACTATTGGGCCTAACAATCCCAAATAAATTATCAATTGCATTGATGTTAGGAAGGAAGGATTTTCATTTTAACAACATTTTGACTTTTGTTTTTGGTTAAACATATCTTCAGGTTTACAGTAGATCCTTGCTATTCTGTTGTCTGATTCTTTTCGCTAGTTTGGAGCACCATTCATCTGTATGGTATAAAAACAAGACGACATTCTGCACAGACAACTACAGGGTAAAATAAATAAATATCTGTGTGAGGGATTCCCGGGATTTTACAGTACATTTACTGTCTACTCTGTTTAATCAGAACATAACTGAGGATCTCACTGTTTTGTTCTCCTGGTGAATCTTCCCTTCTGCTTCAGTCCTTCTTCAGATTGTGACAACTAGTGTAATAGCAATAATATGCAAAAGGTAGAAGTTGAGTGAGACAGAGAGAGCTCAGCTGAAAAGGGAGCTGCTTCTGAGGACCTTTGTAACCCAGCCTTCACAGGCTCATGGCTGGCCACCAGCAGTTACAACAATACGAATATTTGAACTGAGACAGATCATGGTTTGATTTTGTGACAAAACATTTGGTGTAGTCGGCAGCATTTGCACTGTGAATGGGTGGAGCGTAATGGTGGCACAGCACAAGTTGGGGGGTAAATGAGAATGATGTTAGCAGTAAGCACTTTGCTTGATGTGCTTAGAGGTAGTCCTTGTGTGTTCAAGTGTGGGAAAACTCCTATTGCTCACAGAGTAGAAAAGGGAGTTGCTTCTGAGGGCCTTTCTAATGCGAGTGCAGCAGGTTTGTGGCTGGAAGTTACCACAGTGCAAAGTTCCTAACTGAAACAGATGCTGGTGTCAAAATAACTAGTCATGGTTAAGACATGAAACCAGGGACAGGTTCTCTTAAAAAAGCTGTGCAAACACTACTGTTTTATTGCTACACTGTTATTCACAATGGTCGTTTAAATGAATGCTAACCTTTTAACTCTGTGCACTGCTTTTCCAACTTCTGGAAAAGAAAAACTACAAGCTTATCTTTTTTTAGCTTCTTGTAGACATAATCATAATAGTTGGCCTTGTGACAAATGTACTTGCATATTTTCCATAACTCAAGACATACTTTATGGAACAAAGCCTTCATCTTCTATTACCTGAGAGATTCACCTTGAATAGTGTTGCTTTCCATCAGGACTATCCTTTACCCTTTAGCCTCTAGTCCTTTGCTAGCCCTCATATCTTATAAATAGCATTGCTGTGTCTGTTTACTAATTAGATGGAAGACCACTGTAACCAAATAGCTGGTAAAAGTGGAGTGTTTGGGCTATTTGGGGATTCTCTTCCCTCGTAAATTGAAATTTAATGCCACAGTGAAAGAGATTCTATTTTTATCAGGAAACATTCAGACATGGAGTAAAAAAATATAATTCTTTATCATTTCCAAAAGTCATATTATATCATGTTCAGCCAGATTGTACGTCTTCCTCTAATACAGAAAAAGTTGTGGTCTTACTGATGTCTAAGAGAACCTGTTTTTTATTCAAGGGGTTATTCACAAAGTGTTGGACTTGTTTTGCTTGTTTAGTTTTGTCATCGAGACAATTTGAAAATTGATATTTAATGTTAGCAAACTTTAAGTTCTGAAAATTTAAACTTTCATTTTGTTTTGCTCGCACCTTTTTGTCTTTAGAATGTTACGTGCTATTTTCTTGTTTTGCCATAAGAAGTTTTCATTATCATTGGAAGTCTGTATATGTTAAATGAATTCCAACATTGTTGAATTTACACAAGTATGTTTTTTTGCACTAAAAATGTTAAATTGTGAGTAAATGCATAATCTGGCTGCATGGGACTTCTCTATCACACAGCAACAACAATTTTGTACGGATGCTGTTGTGATGTGAAATTTTGCATACAAGTTGATACATATTTTGTATGTCTTTATTTGTAACTTAGACAAAGCAATGTAATATTAGTGTTACATTATAGATAATAACAGCAATGCTTTGATGGTTTAAGAACCCCTTCCCCAATTTTAGGACAGAGTCTCTTTGTAATTTTACGACAGGGTTGGGGGAAAGTGCCTCAAACAAGTTTGGCTAATACTTCTCTGCTGGAGTCTCTCAGTCAACCCCCACAGGAAAGTCAGGCTGCCTAACTGCCAAGCTTCACGGGGGTAGGTATGAAGGTGTTCTCTCCCCCATTGGTCTGAAGTATGGCTGTTTGGAACTGTCTTGTATCAGAAGCCTTTAAGTACCATGACACCCTATTGGCTCTAAGGGTTGGACCTATAAATTCACTTGCTTTACCTCTCTCTCTCTCACCAAACTAATGAAAGACCGTCTCACACACCATGAACTGAAAAGGACAATACAATGAAGGGCACAGCTCGGCAGCCATATTGAGACAGGCATGCGGCCTGTTCTGAAAAAAGCTGACCACAAAATGATGCCTTAACTAGAGACATTTTAAGTAACTAACAAGTCTATGTGCCGCCTGAAACTACACATCAACATTTATCAGGTTGTATGGGTGCCAGTTTTCAAATGTACTTTTCATATTGCTATTATTTATGAATATTATCAATAATACATTGTTTAAATTGTAACTGAACTCCAGCTTATCTTTTACTACACCTAATTGCCTGAGACTATACATGTAGAAGAGAAGTTGGGGAGAAGTTATATGGTACAATACCTTATAAACAGTGGTAAGTCTGTGAGATTTGAGGCATTCTGACAAAGGCTACATAATAATAATACAAAAGGGGAAAGTAGAGTAAAATATTACTCTACCAAGACAAAACAGATGCTAATGAGGTTAAGCTGTACCAGTAAACATATAACTGTAATGGAAACTTATTGTATACACTTTTCATCATTCTTCACTTTAATACGCACGCAACGAGTTTACTATATGCTTTGTTCTACCGTATTCTAGTGACTTCTTAGTCATGTTTTGGCATTGCGTATGGTCAGTTTTTAAAGTTGTCTAAAAACCCACAATTTATCAGGTTATGTTTCGAAAAGTCACCTGGTTCAACTTGCACTAAAAGTTTCATGGGGTTTCATCTACATTCTCCAAGGTATCTAATAGGTGTCCTATTCAACTCACTGTGTAAATGTTATTATTACTTTGAATAATAATTGTAATTTTAATGGAAAAGTCATTTTTTAAATTTGCTCACTATAAATTAATATGGTATGCGTGAACTAATGAAGAAATCTGAATAAAGCAATGTTACTGATTAAATACGTCTGCTGTAACTGCTTAGCATAAGAATTCTTTTGTGCCTACCTACTGTATATTTAATACCTCCTGACAAATACAGAGTGATTTTAATGGGTGAGGCCCTGAGTTATGATGTATTGATGTCTTAATAAGGAAACAATCCAAACAAAATAAAAATCACAGTATTCCAGGGTAAATGTACGAACATGACTTATTTGTGAATGAACTGGTTGACTATGAAGGTTATTTCCAGCAAGATGGGGCAAACTCTCACATGTCAGCTTGCAGCATGGTACAAATTGAATCGTTTTTTTGGCAATCGGTTTATTTCAAAGAGACTATGGCCACCTCATTCCCTGTACCTGTTACCTTCAGATTTCTTCCTTTGGAGAGCGCTGAAGGGAAAAGTGTACAAGAACAAGCCTCGTACACTGGAACAATTACAGTGAAACATTGAACAGGAAATTGCTGCCATCACTCCAACAATGCTTGCGGATACCCCTTTGCCAACATGGAGTGCCGTGTCAATCTGTGTTTGCAAGAAGAATGTAACCATTTTCAAAATAGAATGTGATTGAATCATTTACACATCTATTAAGGTATGCACCGTATTTATTTCATTTCTAATGCTTCATTATTACATTAGTAACACATCCTAACTCAGAGCCCTGCCCATTGGAAAATCCCTGTATTAACTGTGACAATGGCAAATGATGTTATTGATATATTATTTAATGCACTGGTGAGATCACATCTGGAGTAATTTATACAATTCAGAAGACAGCACTAAAAGAGATCAGCAGTAAAAACTGTACTGAGAAGAAGAACAACAACCAAGCGCATCGTTGAATTAACAAGTGTGTCCTGTTTCATTAGGTTGACAGAAGGCCAACCTTAGTCAGGCCCTGAGATAGACTGACACCCTGTCTGGCCCCTGATGACCCTACGATGAATTAAACAGGTTTGAGAATATTATGTTGTATTATGTAATGTGTGTTAATTTATAAATAATTTTGATCTTGTAGAATATTCCTGTTAATAAGTGATTTATGACCTTATGAGCACTGTTGAAAATGATCTCAAAGTCAAATATGAAAATAAAGACGCACTTCTTCTCACAAAGAATCAGAAAGAAATAACTGAGTTAAAGAGTCAAGTAACTGAAGAGAGGCAATGATAGAATTAAAGAAAACTAGCTAACCTGCGGCGTAGCATACGCCACATAATAATTTATTGATGTGTGAACACTTCCTGAAAGACACAGTTGTCCAAATGGGGAGGGTTTGAGGATACCATTGTCAATGAATGAAAAGATGGAACTCTGGAAAGAGCAACATACAATTGTCCGTGACTGAAAACAGGTTTTGGCAGACACAGGCATATCTTTTTGAAAGTTTGGCCCTGTACCTTATTAATAGTTATTACAAACGCCAATCTAACAGGACGTTTTCTGCGTGTAAAAGTAAAAGGCAAATTTGAATCTGATGGGATCAGGGAAATCCGGGGACTAAGGACAGTTTGTGAGGTAGCAGATGTGATAGTCTTACACTCCAGTACATTGCGGTGAATGCTGATAACAGAAAGTCTAGTGCCATTACAGAGACGAATCTCCTTAACCATGTGCAAATCCATTCAACACAGACATTTGTCTGCAGCCACGCTGATGTGACGTCACCTTCCCACCATCCTCTTACTGAAAAGCATTTACAAACGCATTTCACACCGGAATTTCAATGCAACATTTGCTCAAAAACCTTCACGCTCCAGAAATATCTCAAAGCACATTTAAACACACACTCCACTGAAAAAAACGCATTCCACACAGGTCTTTCAATGCACTATTTGCTCGAAAACGTTACGACTGCAGAGATATCTCAACGCACATTTAAAATCACACTCCAGTGAACGAATTATGCAATGTGAACATTGCCAGCAATGCTTTAAGCACTTACGAGCGTATGTCATGGTCTTAGAGTTGGCAGGCGGGGCTCTGTGAGTTGGTGGGCGTGGCTCTCTGTCTTGCGTGCACTCTCTATCTTGCGTGCGTCTTGCTTGCCCTTAGTTAGAGTTGGTGGCCGGGGCTCTGTCGTGCATATCCCATGGTCTTAGAGTTGGTGGGCGGGGCTCTGTGAGTTGGCTGACGTGGCTCTGTCTTGCGTGCGTCTTGCTTGCCATGGACTTGCGTGCGTCTTGCTTGCCATGGTCTGGTCTCTGTTTTATGTGCCATGGTCGGCTGCTTAGTGAAATGTGAGTTGGCGGGCGTGGCTCTGTCTCGTGTGCGTCTTGCTTGCCATGGACTTGCATGCATCTTGCCGTGGTCTGGTCTCTGTTTTACATGCCATGGTCGGCTGCTTAGTGAACTGTGAGTTGGCGCGTGTTGCTGTCTCGCGTGCATCTTGCTTGCCATGGTCTGGTCTTTGTCTTGCGTGCCATGGTCGGCTGCTTAGTGAATTGTTGGTGGACAGGGCTCTGTGAGTTGGCGGGTGGGGCTTTGTCTTGCATGTGTCTTGCTTGCCATGTCTTGCGTGCGTCTTGCTTGCCATGGACTTAGTGAATTATACAGTGCATCCAGAAAGTATTCACAGCGCATCACTTTTTCCACATTTTGTTATGTTACAGCCTTATTCCATTTTTTTCCTCAGAATTCTACACACAACACCCCATAATGATAACGTGAAAAAAGTTTACTTGAGATTTTTGCAAATTTATTAAAAATAAAAAAATTGAGAAAGCAAATGTACATAAGTATTCACAACCTTTGCCATGAAGCTCAGAATTGAGCTCAGGTGCATCCTGTTTCCCCTGATCATCCTTGAGATGTTTCTGCAGCTTAATTGGAGTCCACCTGTGGTAAATTCAGTTGATTGGACATGATTTGGAAAGGCACACACCTGTCTATATAAGGTCCCACAGTTGACAGTTCATGTCAGAGCACAAACCAAGCATGAAGTCAAAAGAATTGTCTGTAGACCTCTGAGACAGGATTGACTCGAGGCACAAATCTGGGGAAGGTTACAAAAAATTTTCTGTTGCTTTGAAGGTCCCAATGAGCACAATGGCCTCCATCATCCGTAAGTGGAAGAAGTTCGAAACCACCAGGACTCTTCCTAGAGCTGGCCGGCAATCTAAACTGAACGATCGGGGGAGAAGGGCCTTAGTCAGGGAGGTGACCAAGAACCTGATGGTCACTCTGTCAGAGCTCCAGAAGTCCTCTGTGGAGCTAGGAGAACCTTCCAGAAGGACAACCATCTCTGCAGCAATTTACCAATCAGGCCTGTATGGTAGAGTGGCCAGACAGAAGCCACTCCTTAGTAAAAGGCACATGGCAGCCCGCCTGGAGTTTGCCAAAAGGCACCTGAAGAACTCTCAGACCATGAGAAACAAAATTCTCTGGTCTGATGAGACAAAGATTGAACTCTTTGGTGTGAATGCCAGGCATCACGTTTGGAGGAAACCAGGCACTGCTCATCACCAGGCCAATACCATCCCTACAGTGAAGCATGGTGGTGGCAGCATCATGCTGTGGGGATGTTTTTCAGCGGCAGGAACTGGGAGACTAGTCATGATAAAGGGAAAGATGACTGCAGCAATGTACAGAGACATCCTGGATGAAAACCTGCTCCAGAGTGGTCTTGACCTCAGACTGGGGTGACGGTTCATCTTTCAGTAGGACAACGACCCTAAGCACACAGCCAAGATATCAAAGGAGTGGCTTCAGGACAACTCTGGGATTGTTCTTGAGTGGCCCAGCCAGAGCCCAGACTTGAATCCAATTGAACATCTCTGGAGAGATCTTAAAATGGCTGTGCACCGAAGCTTCCCATCCAAACTGATGGAGCTTGAGAGGTGCTGCAAAGAGGAATGGGCGAAACTGGCCAAGGATAGGTGTGCCAAGCTTGTGGCATCATATGCAAAAAGACTTGAGGCTGTAATTGCTGCCAAAGGTGCATCGACAAAGTTTTGAGCAAAGGCTGTGAATACTTATGTACATGTGATTTCTCAGTTTTTTTATTTTTAATAAATTTGCAAAAACCTCAAGTAAACGTTTTTCACATTGTCATTATGGGGTGTTGTGTGTAGAATTCTGAGGAAAAAAATGAATTTAATCCATTTTGGAATAAGGCTGTAACATAACAAAATGTGGAAAAAGTGATGTGCTGTGAATACTTTCCAGGTGCACTGTATATATAGATAAGATATTGAAGTAAAGCCACTATTATATAAAAAAACAAGCTTGATGGTCTGAATTGTCTTCTCTTAACTGTAAATGTACCATGTTTTTAAACTATTTTCTGAACCTTTATTAAATTTTACCAAACATGCTTGATCTTGAGTTGCCAGGTAAAGGTCTTAAAAATGGACATTTCTTTGATAAACAGCTTATGGAAAATTGCACAAATATTTGTTTTTTTACTTCCTTGCAGGAAAAGCTAATATTAGACATACTTAAAAGGGTTTTTAAATTAAAGAGTGGGATGTTTTCAAATAACAATAATCACACAGCCCCTGTGTATTTGTAAACCTTGTAAAAGACAAAATATTCTTAAGTAATATTTGAATTTTAACCTAGCTTAAAATATTTTCTCTTTAGTTTATTAAGTGGATAGAGAATATTTTTAACTATTATTCCCCCTTGTACTCTATTATGGTTACACAAATTATGTCTTATAAACAGCAAGAAATCCTTTGCGATTAATTCTGTTAAAATGGCAAATGAGCATTAAGTTTGGAGCAAAAACTACTACTAATGCTTGCTCTCAATAGGCTTTCTGCTTTGTGCAGGCCTGGATCATGTTCATGTCATTCTTATTTTGATTGTCCTTGTTTTCTTTAAGATTAAAGCTTTCCACATTTGATGTTAGCTGAATTTCCAAATTTTTTATTTATTATTGTTTTTTATTATTTGTATTATTTTTCGCATCATTTGTCTTCCACCAATTGTCCCATAGAGAGTAAGTCTGACATGTGAAAAGGAAAAAGTGAAAGAGCAGAAGCCTCCTAGTACATGTGCATAAAGGTAAACCTGTATGCATTCATTCAGACTGTGAACATACAAAAACATTTTTATGTAAATTTCTGGTTTCATAAAGGCTGATTTTCAGATAAGATCAAATCCTTGGAATTTAAGATGATTGGCCACATTGCATTTTGATGAGACATGCAAGTAAGAATTGTATTGTACTACTACTACAGCTGCATGAGTTCCCCGGACTATCGAACTGTGAAGTGCCAACCACTGAGTTACTGCACCAAAACAACATCATTCTGGCAGCTGCTCAGCAATGTCACCCTGACATATTAAGGTGAGAGTGTAACAATATGTGTACTACTTTGCCAATAAATAAAATTTAAAAAGGTAAAGGAGCAAAAATCACTTACATTACAACACTATATTTTTTGACAACATTCATTATTATTTACTTAAATATTTGACTGGCGCCTTTCTTTAAGGCAACTTACAAAATTTGAGATACAATTGTCTACATTTCTTTTGTTTATCCAATTGAAGTACCAGTATTCACACAGTGTCAGCAGTGCGATTTGAACCCACAGGCTGAGTGGTTGAAGGCCAAAGCATTCACCACTATGCCACACTTAAAGAGGCAGCCTTGTGTGGACATGAGCCATTTACATGTATAACATCCTGTGTTGTTTACCAGCTGAGAATAAAGAGAACCCCAAAGCCCTCACTCTTGTTTTGTGTCACTTAAAACCAGAAGTCCTGCTCCATTAAACATTTTGTGCTCATTCAACAGCAAAAGAATGCAGACGGAGATCAGTGGAAATATGGATGACGGTCTGTTTGCTCTGTGTCATGGCATCTGTAATTCAAAACAAAGAAAAAACACTACGCTGTTTCTTCTTTGCAAAATATAATGTTCTTTGGCATTTGGGGTATGTTATATAGGATGTGAACTGCTATAGCTTTATGTGCTAAATGATAAATTCACTAAAGGCATTTTACATTTATTTAACTTGCCAAAAAACACTGTTTTTTGCAAAGTTACAAGTCTGATTTCAATTGAACTAATTTTAAATTGGATTGATAAATGTAGTTATTTACACTGAGCTACCAATTGTTTATAATGAATAATGAAATGATATATATAATATATATATATAGTATGTATACATACATACATATATATACTGTGTATACACATACACACACACATATATATACGTCTGTACTTAAAACAATTAAAGGAGCACTTTTTAATTCAGAGTAAAGCATAAAATCAATGAAACTTCAGGGCTACTGATCTGGTAAGTTAAGTAGCAGAGGGGATTGTTAATCATTTTCAGCTGCACTAGAGGGGCATCAATGAGATGACCCACAAAACAGGAATGGTTTAACAGGTGGAGGCCAGTGACATTTTTCCCTCCTCATTTGTTGTTTCACTAGTTTTGCATTTGGCTACAGTCAGTGTCACTACTGGCAGCATGAGGCGATACCTGGACCCTACAGAGGTTGCACAGGTAGTCCAATGTCTCCAGGATGGTACATCAATACGTGCCATTGCCAGAAGGTTTGCTGTGTCTCCCAGCACACTCTCAAGGGCATGGAGGAGATTCCAGGAGACAGGCAGTTGCTCTAGTAGAGCTGGACAGGGCCGTAGAAGGTCCTTAACCCATCAGCAGGACCAGTATCTGCTTCTTTGGGAAAGGAGGATCAGGATGAGCACTGCCAGAGCCCTACAAAATAACCTCCAGCACGTCACTGGTGTGAATGTCTCTGACCAAACAATCAGAAACAGACTTCATGAGGGTGGCCTGAGGGCTCAGCGTCCTCTAGTGGGCCATGTGCTAACTGCCCAGCACTGTGGAGCTTGATTGGCATTTGCCATAGAATACCAGAATTGGCAGGTTCACTACTGGTGCCCTGTGCTTTTCACAGATGAGAGCAGGTTCAGCCTGAGTACATGTGACATACGTGAAAGGGTCTGGAGAAGCTGTGGAGAACATTATGCTGCTTGTGGCAATGTTCAGCATGACTGGCTTGGTGGTAGGTCAGTGATGGTCTGGGGAGACATATCTATGGAGGGATGCACAGACCTCTACAGGCTAGACAATGGCACATTGACTGCCATTAGGTATCAGGATGAAATCCTTGGACCCATTGTCAGACCCTATGCTGGTGCAGTGGGTCCTGGGTTTCTCCTGGTGCACGACAATGCCCGGCCTAATGTGGCGAGAGTATGCAGGCAGTTCCTGGAGGATAAAGGAATTGATATGATTGACTGGCCCCCCATGCTCGCCTGACCTAAATCCAATAGAACACCTCTGGGACATTATGTTTCGGTCCATCCGACGCCGCCAGGTTGCACCTCAGACTGTCCAGGAGCTCATTGATGCCCTGGTCCAGATCTGGGAGGAGATCCTCCAGGACACCATCCGTCGTCTCATTAGGATACATGCTCCGACATTGTCAGGCATGCATACAAGCACATGGGGGACATACAAACTACTGAGTACAATTTTTAGTTTCTGAGATGAAATTTCGGCAAAATGGACTAGCCTGCTGCATCATTTTTTCACTTTGATTTTCCGTTGATAATTTAAATTTCAACCAAACAATGTGGCATCCTTTCATTCCTAACACATTACTTAGTCCATATTAGTAGAGATATCCAGCTTGATTTTTTTTCCCGTTGAGATATAATGTGTTTTCAAAATATATACTGTATATACAGTATATATAAAATAGTATAATATATATATATAATAAGTCAAGGAATCATTAAGTGTTTTACTGTATTCTGTTTTTTGATTCACCTAAGTAGTCACCTTTTCCTGATACAACAGCCAAACTTTGATAACCCCTTTAATTCAGAATGCCAGTCACTCTGTACAAGTCACCACCTCCAGCAAAAGAACTCCAGAACATCACACTTTCATCTCCATGTTTGAAATTTGGTGTTGCACAATGAGGATCCAGCCTTTCACCAGTGTTCAGGCATATGTAAGGATGCATAAATTGTGTAAATCCTAGATAAGTTTTTGGATTTTTAATCTTTAATCTTATTTGTCTTTTCCTTTTACAGTAGATACACTGTTTAAACGTTAATTATAAGCACAATTAAGTACATACATATAAGATTCCTAAGATGGTATCTACTGTAATTGGTACTAAAATAGATCTTCTTTGATATAAAGGAAACCTGGCAGATAACATAATAGAACTGTTTATTTCAAAAACATGCATTACAACAGTTTGAAACTTCAAGCCTTTAAGAATAATTTTTATGTGGTATACAGAATCTGCAACAGTAGCGTCAGCTTGCATTTTGCCTCATTGAAAGAGTTTGTCCTTGTTAACAAGAGCATTTAAAGAGTTTTAATAGTCAGACATGCACCCTGATGTAATTTTCAGTTATATTCCATTTAGCTATTTTTATGTCATATACTACTAAATGCACTTCATACACGTTTTGCTGATCCTTTCACACTAAATATACAAAACACAAAAACTATAGATGTTACCTTTGGTTAAACATTACAAAAGTTAAGAAAGCAATTTGATGTATTAAAAAGTCTGGCATGCTGTACAATACCTTCATCAGAACCTTCATTATGGGTTACTCCCTGCAATGACTCTGCTTGAGAAAGACAAACAATATTTCCAAAGAAATTTTCTGTCCATGCAGCTTTCCTTATGCAAACCCAGCAGCAGTAGAGACACATCTGATAGAGCTGAAGCAGAATGCTTTTGCCAGGAAATGCTTGTGAATGCGATTTCCTCCATGCAATAATAATAAAAAAAATTCACATGCAGTCCTTGAACTCCCTTGAAGTTACTACAGTATGAAGTAATGTGTGCACCTTTACAAGACGGCACATACCCAATTTAGATTAAAGGGCAAAGACAGCAGATAACGTCTCCTGTTGTATTTTTCCAAAGTATTATGTCGTCTGCTTTGTAAAACAAGACAATGAACCATGAAACCCAGTGGGTTTATGCTTTTATTAATATGCAGACCTTTTAAAATCCAGCAATTATATAATGTCTTTATTACATGCCAAATGAATTGGTGCACATAAAAGAGCTACACAATCAAGAACTATTGCAAAATCTTCTTAAAGAAAATCATGAATGAATTACAGTATGTTATTACCATCCATCTATCTATTTTATGAGTTCACTTATTTAATCCTGGGTCACAGAAAAACTTATCTAGACAACATCAGGCAGAATGCAGGAGGTAATCCTGTTTTGGACATCTTTCCATGTAATGACAGACTCGCACACCAAGTCCTTTTAAGCCATCAAGTAGCTTTACCAGCATGTAGGAGAAAATAAAAGTTAATGAAGAAAATACACAAAAAGAGGCTAAAATTGAATATAGAGTTGTAACAAAGCAATGCTATCCACTACAGTATATCTCTGTGATTCCTTGACTTAAATAAACTAAAGTTATACTTTATATTTTAATATACTGTATTCTCATTTATGGTGGTACCGAGAAGGACAATGTTTTACGAATTGGTCGAACATAAGTATATCCATTTACTCTGAACATGTGACTTTATAACTACAGTGCCTACTATTTGAATGTGCTGGACCCCAATGACATTATTTTACAAGCAGGTCACAAGCCTCCTCACGCCTTCCAAAAGCAAGTTTTATCAATAAACATTTAAATGGTACTTGGGATGAACTATCAAGGGCCATTTATTTAATTAGTATTAAAAGGAATAACTTAAGTTATTTCATACTTGTAAATAATGTTGTTATTTTATTTTTTTATTAGAGAATTTTTGCTGATGACATTGTGATCTGTAGCGATAGTAGGGAACAGGTGGAGGAGACCCCAGAGAGGTGGAGATATGCTCTAGAGAGGAAAGGAATGAAGGTCAGTAGGAACAAGACAGAATACATGTGTGTAAATGAGAGGGAGGTCAGTGGAATGGTGAGGATGCATTGAGTAGAGTTGGCGAAGGTGGATGAGTTTAAATACTTGGAATCAACAGTACAGAGTAACGGGGATAGTGGAAGAGAGGTGAAAAAGAGAGTGCAGGCAGAGTGGAGTGGGTGGAGAAGAGTGGCAGGAGTGATTTGCGACAGACGGGTATCAGCAAGAGTGAAAGGGAAGGTCTACAGGACGGTAGTGAGACCAGCTATGTTATATGGGTTGGAGACGGCGGCACTGACCAGAAAGCAGGAGACAGAGCTGGAGGTGGCAGAGTTAAAGATGTTAAGATTTGCATTGGGTGTGACAAGGATGGGCAGGATTAGAAATGAGTACATTAGAGGGTCAGCTCAAGTTGGACAGTTGGGAGACAAAAAGGCAAGATTGCGTTGGTTTGGACATGTGCAGAGGAGAGATGCTGGGTATATTGGGAGAAGGATGTTAAGGATAGAGCTGCCAGACAAGAGAAAAAGAGGAAGGCCTAAGCGAAGGTTTATGGATATGGTGAGAGAGGACTTGCAGGTGATGTGTGTAACAGAAAAAGATGACAAGGACAGAAAGATATGGAAGAAGATGATCTGCTGTGGCAACCCCTAACGGGAGCAACTGAAAGAAGAAGAAGAAGATTATCGAGTTTATTTAAAGGTATTTAATAGATGTGATCTCCAGTGCAAAGTTCTGTGTGCTGCAATGTGGTAACTGAGGATTTGGCCTTTGCAGTACACCTGCCTGTAGTGACAACAGCCACATCAACGCATAAGGTCTTCTTTCTACACAAACCACATTTTTGGCAATAGCCCCTTGGTTATGTTTGAAGAGTTTTTTTGGTTTCAATGCATTACTCCCAGAACCAAACAATACACCACTATTCACCAAGTGCTTATTGTGCGCTCACAATGGGATACTCTTCCAGGAATTCTTCATGTGTCAACTTAAAGCAGCCTGTATGAAAACACAGCTCCACAATGTAGCAATAAATAGGGCATGTCTTTTCTCCAGCAAGTGCACAGAGAGCACAACTTACAAAACAAAACTTCTGCCTTCTCATCCTTGCTATGTGTAGAGCTGTGTTTCTCATCCAACGCTTTGTATTTTATTTCATGTAATATTCTATTCAATTTGAGTTATTGAGACAAGCTTCCATCGTCCAATCAGCTTCTAGTGTGCCCAGCCAGTCTCATTCATTAGCCAGGAACTTTGAAGAGCATTGCCTTCATTTCTGTTTCATGGCACTTAAAACCACATAACTTTCTTCAGTTACATTTTTTGACTTAATGTAGTTGCAGAAGCGTGTTTAGTAATATCATTGCTGCCACAGATAATGGACAGTTATAATTTATACCTGAGGATTAACTAATGGATTTTTAATTTATGTACAAAGAGGACACCATGGTCAGAGGCTTTAAGAAAACTGACCATTGTTGAAGTATATGAAGTGTTGCATCATGATTTGAGGTTTTTGGATGCCACATGTTTCATTAGTGTGCTTGTTTCAGTAATAGTTTTTTTAATTTTCAATATGTAATAAAATTGTATCTTAATTATTAGTTATTTTTAAGCTGCTGTTTCATTACAGATCAGCTGCCAACAATTCTCTGTTGCTAACACCAGAAAGTTCACACTCCAAGATTATGGACTCTCTAACAAAGCAAAACATTCATAATGTTAGGAGAAAAAATGTAAACTTTTTTTCAGGGCAACAGAATAAATGTGTGTTTCTTCGGGTTTGAGTTTTGGTTAATATTTTTGCTTTTTAACTTTTGTTTTATCTCTCAGTATTTAGACCTTCCTTTTTTCTGACAAATTCCACGTCTCCTAGTATTAAAAAAAAAATAAAAATCTGCTACTCAAAAAGAATTAAAGATTATTCTTTATTGAATATCTTCATTGAATATCTGAAGAGTCACTATTTTGGACACCTCTGAGTCTGTTTTTAGGCTTATATTACACCACAGACTAAAATAATGCAATATTTTTTGTTATTTTTGTGATATTTCTAAGCCACCATTTTTTATTTTGCTTTGAGTTGCAGACACCACCATTTGTGATTTCCCTATGGTGTTGTCAGCCACCACCGCTGTTTGCTGTGACAAGTGATGGCACCCTGAGATGGTATATAAGATAACAACACACATGCATATCTTGTTTAGTGTCCAGATCTTCCAAAAAAACAAGCACTCTTTATATTTAGTCTTTGTTTTTTGACCCTCAAATCTGGCTTATCGTATTGTGTTGTGATAACAATCATATTCTATTCTTGCGTGCAAAATATCTGTCCTTTGGAATGTATGTCTCTTCTGTTCACAATAGTATCTTCCAAATGCTGCACTAAATACATTAAAATTAACTATTATAAATCTTTTGGAAAATACCTGGTTTTATGTTTCATCAAAAAACTTGTGCTTAAAACATAGCAAATTTAATAACTTATTTTTTCTGTCCTGGAAATAAAACATATAGTTTTGCTTTTGAGAGCAGTATGTGTCCTGGGAACCCCAAGATGAACAGTGCTTCTGTGATTTTGTTGTGTTACTGTCATACTGCCTCTCAGCTCCAGCAAGATGAGTTTCATTTCCAGCTCGGTCACAGTCTGGGAGGACTTGTTCTTCCCATGTCATCGTGGGTTATCATTGGGTCCTCTAGTTTCCTTATAAATCCCAAAGTTAGGATAAGTGCTGACTTGCACTAATATCAGCGGAATCTAGTACAGGGATTGATTCCTTCTTGCACGTAGAAAAATAGGATTTCCATGATCTTGCAATGTAAAGAACTGTTTAAGAAGATGGATAGATGGATGGAGATCAGGACAAAAGTAAAGATGTGTGAAATGCCCCATTTCTGTGAACATGAAAGTATTCTAAAATCCTCTTTCAATGATAGTTTTATGAAAAAAATGTTTTTTCAGCTGATTTCACCCTTTGCTAATAAAAAGTGTTTTTCTGTAGTGTAGTCTGGAGTAGGGGCAGAGTTTGACTTAATAGAGTGAAAGATGAATAAAGTTCATTTTTAATTCTCCATCCAGCTCATAAATCTAAGTGTATGCACGCACTGTCCTACAGAGAGGGAAACCCTTGCTTTCCACATTAATTTTTACTTTGGAATACGCAGTAGATCCAGCTTAGTTCTTTTTTTTATATTGTGTGTAATTTCAGTGTTTGACCGAACATAAATTTCATTGATGTTCATGTATCTGATGCATCTTACCAGATGTTCATCTATTTTCTAACCTAATTTTCCAATTTAGAGCCATGAGAAGCCTTCATGTGTTCAGGTGGCTTTAGACAAACTGTGTCATGTCTGTGTCGGTGACACATGACACACTCACTTATACACCTACTATACACTCACACTCATCAGACAACCCTGCAGAGATAGAAGAAAAACTAAACTGAACAAAACAAAAATTAATTTCTCTATATTTATTAATGATATTCTTCAGTAATCTAAACAAAGCTTCTATGAGAGGGATTTAAGCTACAGTTAGAAAATGGGATTTATTAGAAAATGGAATGAACGTTAACAAAACTGATAATGTCATTTCTCAATGTACTCTCCACCCTTCTCAATGCACTTGCACCACCTGCCTGGAAGTGCAAAGATTCCAGCACAATAAAAGGTTTTGACTTGTCCTCGCAGCCACTTGTGCACCTGAGTTATTGTCGAACACGACATGCCGAGGGTTACACACTAGTGCAAGTTACAGTGATTTGCTGGAGAACAACGTGAAGCCTGCTATTCAGTCCAGGTGGTGGGGACTGCTATCTCATGGAGTTCTTTTGCTGCAAGACAATGCCTGCCCACACAGTGCTAAGAACACCAAGGCTTGTCTGGAGAAACTGAAGTTTGACGTATTGCCACATCCTCCTTATTTGCACTGTGTGATTTCCACCTTTTTGGACCACTAAATAAACATCTGGATGGTTGTTGATTCAAGACAGATGACACTGTGAATAAAGCGGTGCACGAGTGGTTGCGAGGACAAGACAAGACCTTTTATTCTGCTGGAATCCAGGCACTTTCAGGCGGGTGGCACAAGTGCATTGAGAAGGATGGAGACTACATTGAGAAATGACATCATCAGTTTTCTTAAGGTTCTTTCCATTTTCTATTAAATCCCATTTTCTATATTTAGCTTGACTCTCCCTCGTACATTTTGGGGTGTTGTCAGTGGTTGAATCTCATTTATTGTAGTCACATACAGTATACTGGAATTATTAAAACCAGTCAAGAGGTTTTAGTTTTTCTCCATATGTCATGATTACTGTGCGTTAACTAATGCACATGCAATTTCTGCACTCCTGCATTCTGCATATTAACACACACGTATGTGATAAACATTTTTGGTGTTTGTGATTTATTTATTTATTTGCATTAACAATTCTTATTTTGTTTTTGTTGCTCTCTATGACTCAGATCAGAACAGATTATCAATATCATCTTCATCATCATCACTGTCGTCGGTTTAACAGCCATTTTACCAGGTTTACTCAGGTTAGCTGGTTGCCCCATGAAATGCTTCTCATTCTACCCACTGCAGTCCTAGGAATACTTGTTTTCATGAGTTTGAAAAAATTGAAAGACTACATTTTCAGTTTGACTTTTCTATTGTAGGGCATAAGACTGATATAAACAAATGTATTTCAGCATTCAAGCTTTTTCTCATTCGTTAAACCTTTGCAATAAAAAATGACATTGTCACATTTGTATGCAATATTTTTTCAGAATGATTTGCAATAAAGTTTGAAATAATATATATAATATATACTTAATAGAAATTGCATATATATATACCTGTATATATACAGTATATAATACTAACTGTCCCTTGTGGCGCCACCTGCGTAGCAGTGAAACAGGGCAAACTTTAAAAAACCATAAACAGACAGGTATTGCTAGCTAAGCAGAGGCAAGGTACGCTCCAAAACATGACGAGAGGTAGACCAACTTGGACAGAGGCTGGCGCGTGAGTAAGGATGGTCCTGCCCGGCTCCCCACTCCTGACGTCATTCTTTCCCCTCCCCTCGGCCCACATCTGTCTCGGATCTGCGCAAATAAATCACTCCTGCAAGCAAACTATGATACTTAGCATAATGAGAGAAGTCGCAAAATCAACCGGAATGTTCGAGCAAATAATAGAAAAAAACCTGATCTAAATCCGTTAAGTAGTTCTCTCGTGAAAAGCAGACAGACATACAGATAGGCAGAGAGACAGATGTTGGATTTTATATTTATAGAAACATATGCAACATCCATTAACATTAACTAGCAGTAGAAAGGGTTGTGCTGAAGAGCTCAGTGACTTAACACATGGCACTGTCACAGAATGCCATGAACAATGGCCATTTATTTTTCATGCCCACTTTTCCTCATCATGATAATCATTTCCATAAGTAGTAGGCACCAAGGAACATTTGGTTAAGGCTGAGGCACCAGGCTATCACAGGGCAACATCATTCCCAGAGTCCATCCATACAGCAGATCTTTAGATTGTGGTAAGGGAAGGTTGTTCACACAGAAAGTCCATGCAAACATCCCTGAAAAAGCTCTTTATTATCAGCATATAGTTACTATATGAGTAAATAGCTGCAGGATAATGCATACAACCATATTTAAATCCCAAGTATTGATTAAGAAAAAGGATATCTTATCCACAAGGCTTACTTTTAAAAATGCTGACACTTGTATTACTATTTCTGGTACAATAACTACAGATACTTGCAATTGTGGTTGGTCTTATCTTGAGTACTATAAATCTGCAGGGCATGCTTCACAGAATTACATAATACAAATTAAACATTGCCCAGTACAGAGCAGCTAATTCATTTATTGTATTTCCATTTCCATATTTCATTTTACAGCTATCACTGCTGTAAAAATTAAAAAGAAATAATAATAATAATAACCTCCCCTTATAACTTTTAGACATTCTTGGCACTTATAAGATCAACACTGCTGACTTAATAACATGAACTCTAAAATTAGTAGTAGAATGTCTGATATAACAACAGTAAAATTAGATTTCATTACAGTGTCTGTTGTGTTCACATGTTTGAAACAGTGGCAATTAAATTCATTCATAATTTACAAGGATAATCTCTAGCTGTGCAATGGAAAAAGTGGAATAATAGATGGATGCTTGGATCGTATTAGAGATGACGCAATGGACCCTTATTCAAATGTCTCGTGTGGTACCTTCTCTGTCTGATTCCATTATGTTAATATAGAATGTTAGCTAGATTTAAAGTGAAAAGTAGAAATTTGTAGAAGTTTTAAGGGGCAAAAAAGGGCTAATCTTTGATGTTAGCCAAGATTTGAACACTTGAAGTCAATAGATCATTTCAGTAGGCATAATCAAAGACACTTTTGAAACCGAACTAAATTTAAACTAAAGAAGTATTTTTCCTAAATTATTTGATTAGTAGTTTGCTTGCTTGAGTGCTAGTCTGTCATGAGGTATTTCTTTTAATTATTCAAAGTTCAGATTCTGTGATCATTGATCTTATATGATAGCTGACGTTGACATATATGGCCAAAAGTATGTGGACACCCCTCAAAGTTATTAGGTTCAGGTGTTTCGTGGTACTGTCAAAGAATGCCATCTTTGCCACAAGTCAGTATGTGGAATTTCTGCTCTGTTAAAACAAGTGTAAGTTCTATTATTATGAAGTGAAATCATCTAGGAGCAGCAGCAACTCAACCATGAAGTGGTAGACCGAGCAAGCTCACAGAGTGGGGTGACCAAAATGCCTCTGGAAACAACATCAGCACAAAAGTGGTGTGTCGATACCTTTATGAAATGGGTTTACATGGCCAAGCAGCTGTATATAAGCCTAAGATCAGTATACATAATGCCAAGTGGCAAGTGGAGTTTTGTAAAGCAGTGCAGTGTAAAGGTGTTCTCTAGAATGATGAATCAAGATTCAATATCTGACAGTATGATGAACTCATCTGGGATTGGAAGATGCCAAGAGAATGCTACCTTTTGGACAGTATAGTGCTACCTCCTGTAAAGTTTGGTGGGAGACGAATAATGGGCTGGAGTTGTTTTTAAGGTTTTGGGCCAGGACCGTTGGTAGCAGTGAAGGGCACTGTTAATGCTACAACCTTTAAAGACATTTTGAACAAGTGTGCACTTCCAACTTTATGGCAACAGTTTGGAGAAGGCCTTTTTCTGCTCCAGTATGACTGTGCTTCTGTGCACACAGTCAGGTCCATAAATACATGGTGGAACTCAAGTGGCCAGAGCCCTAACCTCAACGCTATTGAAAACCTATGGGATGAATTGGAACATCAATTATGAGCCAGGTCTTCACATCTAACATCAGTACCTGACCTTACTAATGCTCTTTAACTGACCTCACAAATGCTCCATAATTTTCTGGAAAGCCTCTCCAGAGAAAGAGAGGCTGTTATATCTGGAATTAGAGCAACTCCATATTAACCTCCTTAGTGTTAGACTCGAGCTTCACTTGGGCAAGTGTATAGACGTGTCTTACAAAAGTGTTAGACGGAAGATTACTCAGGCTGTAAAAGTGTCAAAAGCGTTACTGCTGAGAGTTACTCGAGCAATGGTATTGGCATGTCTTGCATAAGAGGCAGACTCAAGGGTTACCGAGGCTCGGGTAACAGTGCAGACATATCTTGTCCTCATAATGGCGTCTCGTAAGAAACGTTTTTCAGCAGCCTAGGTGTTGTATGCTCTTGACAGTGATATAAGCGGTCATGATGAAGTAAAACAGACAGTGAAATCGAAAGTGATTCTGATGAATCCGAAAGTGACACTCGTGTCAACCACACATGTCCAGTGTGCTGTTCAAAAGCTGATCAGTCTGGAAAGAAAATCCAGAAGGAATTACACTATTATTGTCCTGACTGTGATGTTGGATTGTGTATTTCACCATGCTTCAAGATATACCACAAAAATAACACATTTTGACAGTAAAAACAGTATTATTATTATTATTATTATTATTATTATTATTATTACTGTTATTATACTTTCTACACTTCTGTACATTTTACAGTAGAAATAATGTAACACTAAGGAGGTTAATGCCCATGGTTTTAGGACAGGATGTCAAACAAAGGTGTGATAGTCAAATGTCCACAAAATTTTGGCAATATAGTAAATATGCATCATGTGCCTACTGCCCATGTAGTGTCTTATGAACCAAACACAGAAAATGATGATGCCCATGAAATCCAGAAACACAGAGACCCTATTGCAAAAAAATACACAACATGGCTGCACCCAATCAGTTTCTAACCTGCTTAGTCCTGAACAAAGTCACATGAGGTGCTGGAGCCTATCCCAGTCTAGCACAGGGGACAAGGCAGGAACAAAATTTGGACATGGCACCAGTCCATCAGAGAGCAAACATATATATACAGACACACCCCAAATACATATGAGCCCATTCCTAATTTTATTATTTGATGCCAGTATCACATGGGTTGTCTGTTATTTATGATAACTGTGCGTATAAACCGGGGGCCAAATTTTGGACTAGTTCCCTTGTTTCACATCTCTCTTAGAACAGACAAAGCTAAAAGGCACTTCCTGTGTTAGAACTCTTCTGTCTATTTTCTTGACACTCATTTTGATTGTTTGTATTTTTTTGACAGTTTTTCTTCTTTACCTCGTCCCAGGTGTATCGACCATTTGTGGTCTATTGACCTTCATTCTAGCTTTCAGTTAAATGATATTCCATCTGAAGGCCTAATAATTTTCCAACCTGCTTCGGGACACTT
Source organism: Polypterus bichir lapradei (assembly GCA_026402145.1). Lineage (NCBI taxonomy): Eukaryota > Metazoa > Chordata > Cladistia > Polypteriformes > Polypteridae > Polypterus > Polypterus bichir. Next base: position 9,345,033 of record JANRMT010062822.1, read on the forward strand.
GCTCATTCTTACTGCTAGAATATAACACTTGTGTTCATGGGGTTTCATCCCACTGTTAAAAAAAAACAGGTAGGTTGATTAAAAAATCTAAACTGGCCTATTGTGGATTGAGAGAGTGTGTGTGTGATCTGAAATGGGCTGCCATACTGTCTAGTGTCAGCTCTGTGTAGCCATATAATGTATTACTGAGTTCAACTATGACTAATACAAGTGGGAATGAATATTAAAACACATTACAAATTATTATAGGGACCTAGTAGACCAGTAGATAATGTGGAGTATGCATATTTTGCCACATTTTTTTTTTCGTATTCAAGATCCCCTCTTAGTCCATAGAAATACTGGTGGACAGAACAATTGGGTTGAGAACATAGACAGATTGAAAACTCTAAATACTAATTAAACAATGTAAACAATTTATCAATCATAATGTTCAATATCCACAAATTTCTCTGTTAATATTTGAAAGGTGGTAATGATAAAAAAACTCAATTATTCTTTTAAAAATAAATATGAAATATTACCAAAAAGATTCATCTGTCTCAGCTTCCACCAAAGCCAATGTGGAGTGTTATTTTGACCTTTACTCCTACCAGCTATTAAACTTTTGCTACTGATTCCTGGCCTGGGTCAATTAACTAAAGTTATAAAGGCCTGGTGGGCTATGCAGATTGGGCAAGCTATGCAGTTTCCTGGGCAGCAAAAGCTTGGAGGGGTTCATTATTTTAAACGTTATAGATCCACTGGTCAAACACTCAGACTCAATGCAACACTAAAGGGGTCCCTCAGCCACTTCTAAACTATTTGTTTATCGCATGCTGTACATGTCATGGGGGTCTCCCCCCCCATGCTCTTTGCTATAATATATGTTTATTAGTACGGTCTTAACACCAAAGGGGGCCCCTCTCCTCCATTTCACTATAATATACCTTTATCAGCGCACTCGACATTCATAGTGGGACCAAATACCCCCAACTCTTCGATGTAATAAACATTTAAAAATGCCTCCAAAACCGAAAAATTATATAAAGGGTTTGGAAGCACCTCTAACAGCTTTACAAGTCATTACTGTATAGAATACTGAAAAAAAATATTTAATAAATGAGACTCTTGCATTTTTGTTACTGTATTTTAATGGATACAGATTTAAGTATTGTTTAAACAACACCAGAACACAATGTTCAAAGATTTGTTGGATAAATAGTTATACATCATAACATGCAGATTAATTTCTCTTTCACTTACTTTGAACAGAGCAGACCAACTAAAGGAAGAATTGTAGAAATTTAACTTTTTCCCTTCTTGAAAAACCTGTATTTGAGAGCTTACTTGTAACTAATGCATACATTTTGAGATATTAAGCAGTAGTTAAACATTTATGGTGTCATTAAAAGAACTGTGGTTATTTTTGGTGTTTTAAGGTGTTTCGAGGCTTTGATTTGCCTTATAAACACAATCCACATTTAGAAATGAAGGTGTTTAAAAGGAATTAAGATGACTTTTGAATCATAACATATTAAACAGTAACTAACTGTCAGTGCATCCCCCCCCCCCCCCCATTTTCTTAGGTTTTCTGTCGTTTAAAAGGGTTGGCTAATCTGCTTAACCTTCATTCTGCTGAGCAAAGGTCATTCCACAAACATTCGTTAAATCATTCACCAATATCTTTAAAAGACAAAACCAAAGGCACATTAGAAACAAAACAAATGTCAAAACTAGAAACTTACCTGAATGTGTTTCTTGTTTATCATACGAGAGCTTGTCTTTTGCGAGGTCTGTTCTTTAATATACAAAGTCGAGATGTGCGCCACCTTGTTTTATGTTTTGTTCGATATATTTTGGGGAAATGGTAAAATGTCTTAAGAAATGAATGCTTACTGATGACTAGAAACATATCACAAACACAAATCCAATGTTGTGAGAAAAAGTGATCCCTGATTTCTAAGGACGGTAGAAAGTCCTGCTTGATCAGCAAAGACGTCATTTCAGTGGGCACTCCTGAATATTTCCTACATGTGCACTACCAGTTGCCCCACATCTCACAGTATCTGCAGCTTGTGCATTACCCACAGAGTCTCACTCTTTACCTCATTCTGTTGAGGCCGCTCCTGACCAGTGTGTTTCGGATCATGCGGTAAGGCTTTTACAGTTGATTGGCAAAATTTGTGCATATACATGTTTAGTAAATTAAAACTTACCCGAATAAAAAAAAGTATAGATGTAGTGCAAGAACCTCTACCAATGTAAGTTTGGAAAACTTTTGGGAGACTACTTACCATATTCCTTGGGGTACAAGGTAATCACATAATATTAAGAAGCAGCTAAAAGGTAAAAAATAAGTTAGAAACACAATTACTCGGGTATGGAGCCTTCAGCAGTTGTGCCCAGATTTGTGGTGCCTGTGAAGTCCATGCTATGTATTTCTCAACGGGGTTGCACTTCAGTACATAAATCTGCTGTGCGATCAACAATTTCAAATCGATTTCATTCTAGTAATTAGTAGGACTGGACTGTCACATGTGCATATGAACATCAATATGAATGCATATTATGGTATGAGAATTCAGGACTGAACTGAATGTACGCACCAGTTACCTCTACTCAGGGCTGTATAAGGTAATATCGTAGTTTTTTTTCAGCATGCCATTTAACTCGGTAGCTATCACACATTATTTACATGGAATTGAAGTTTCAGTTCAAGAGCTTCTATTTTCATCAATTAAAAGGACAGTTTTCTGTCCAGTAAGAAAGAACAACCTTGTCTTTCCCAAATGCTCCTGCAAACTTTGAATACATCTGTTTATCTCATACATTTACTGCGACAGCAAGCATTCAGAGATTGCCCTTAAATAGAAATGTGTCACTATGAATCGGAAAAAAGATTAAAATAAAAAAAAGAAATTTTAAAAGACTTCAGAAGGAGATTTTGATGGTTAAATGAGAGAGAGCTTTGATCACTACTGAGAATAAAAACTGAACCTAACCTGAAGCTTGTTAAGGATGAACACCGCAACCTATGAAATGTTAGTAAGTATAATAAATATTGTCAAAACAGGGTATTAATGATCTTCTTGCCAGTAATAATGAAACTCGATAATCAAAATATATAACACATCATTTCTGTCAGTCTCAAACCCGGGTAGTTCAAGGCAGGGTTAGGGTTAGGGCCAGAGAATATTCCAGCAGCACTCAGTACAACAGCCCTGAACAGAACATCAGTCCATCATTTGATATATTCAAATTAGTCCTTAATTCAAATATGAAATATTCAGGTTTCAATTATTTACACAACAGGCCTATTAAATGTAATCAGATACACAGCCATCATCTGCCTGCAATGTTCTAGTTCATCATCAACAGTACATCTATGTACAAGTACAACTCGGAGATGATGCCATTTGTCAGGTTATCGTTAATTGATGGCAAATTGGTCATTTGGCACTTGCAGAAGAAAAATAAGGTACATTTTACTCCTATACACTTTGTCAAATTGTATAATTAGTTCTATCAGTAAATAAAACATGAACACTATCTAGTTGTCACATGGCCTAGGAAGGCAGCAGTGTCACAGCCAGATGCCGTTTTAGCATTCACCGATGATTAGTGTTGATTGTTGAAATTCACAGAAGTGTTTTTTGTAGTCAATTTGCTGTGTTCACCAGTGACCTTGTTCACCAAATATCTGCTTAGAAATTCTTTGTGTATTTTTTCCAGCACTCAGTGATGTTTTGTGTGTACAGTGTGACATATCAGGCATGTGTACTGTAAGTGATCTCTCTTCAAAATTGACATTGCTGCCCAATCTGCATCATGCATGAGTGATATCACTACCCAACCGGTACTCCAGTCAAATTTGCATCAGCATGTGTTTCAGAATAACAACAACAAAAAACACTTGCTGTATTTTTATTTGAGAGGTACATCAATGGAGCAAAATGAGAATATTATGAATACTGCCACCAATATATAACATTGATCCCTGAGCAATCACTCACTCACTGCTGTGACACAGCTAATTTCATATACCAGCTGCCTGCATGTGTAATTGCCATGTGCCACAGCTATGAGTTAAAATAAACCTTAACGAACCCTCCCACTCACCTCCCCAAGTCAGAAAACTCATGAAACGCTGCAAAATATTAAAACTTATGAAAGATTTGTTACTGTTTACAAGGCATTTCTATCTTCTTGATAGAAGAATAAAGTGTGAAACATTTGCACTGATGTACCTAAAACAAAAAAGATTTTTCAGCCGTATCCATTTAAACAATGCCAGTCACACATTGCTACTTCATGGCAAGCCAATGTGTGCCCAGGAGATTGAAATTTTGTGAGCACAATTTTACATATATGTATATGAAAAGTTTCTGCACTTTTTTAACTCTATTTATTAAGAATTTAAAAAGCAAATTACATCACTTTTCTACATAGTCACCTTTGTTTGTGATGCAACTTTCCCAACTTTTTAATGTGCAATTACTACTCCTTCCGCCTTTACCATTCCCAACAAAAATATAAAAGTGCAGAAACTTTTTAAACGTGCGTTTTGTGTATATATATATTTATATATATATATATATATATATATATTTTTTTTT
>JANRMT010062822.1:9350030-9385418 GCA_026402145.1 Polypterus bichir lapradei
ATATATATATATATATATATATATTGACATCCTTCCAGGGATGAAGAAGAGATCAGACCCGGAAGGAAAAACAATTGTGTTATATTTTGTTTGTGGTTATTGTTCTGTCTACATCTTTTGTTTTTTGGGGCAAGGTGGCACAATTGTTATCACTGCTGCCTCATAGCTCATGTCACACTTTTGGCCATAATTATCAGTCCATCATAGTTGGCAGATGCTTCCCTAGCCCTCAGGGACACCTTAAACAAAATTGCACCACTATAATCCACCCAAAATTATTTCATTTCCTCCTTACCCTTTGACTTCAATGCATTTCAGTTAAATTCCCTAATATTTCCATTGAACTCACAATGAAGCAAACTCCACGGGTTTCACTCATCACTACTGATGATGCACTGTGTATAAAAATTGAACTTGTCCAGATACATAAAGTCATTAATAGATAAAAATAATACTTTTATATTTTTAAGAAAATGTTCTAGATTCATTGTTCTTATATTATTAAATGTGTTTTTTGAAAAGAAAACCAGAAAGGGTGTTCTAAGTCATTGTCAAAAACTCAATGAGGACAAGCAAAAAAACAGAAAATTGTCTAAACGCAATAGAGTGAACACATAATACATTTTTGAAGTTATTTAACTTATCTAATGAACAACATTATCCAACACTAACTGGCACTGTGTGAAAAAGAAATTGCCCTCCAATTAAAGGGATAATATCAGGTAATTCAATGCAATCAGTCCTGATCAATGTAAACCTCACTTATCCTGAGTCAAGTTCCATAGCATGCAATGCCAGATCAAAAGAAATTCGTGAAGATATATGAAAAAAACTTGCTGCCTCTGGAACTTCACTGAGCTACAGTGAAAGCCATAATCTCCAAACAGAAAATGCTTAGAACAGTAGTGAGTCTCCTCTGAAGTGGCTAGCCTGGCAATATGACTCCAATGATGCAGCCTAAAATTATATAGGAAGTCACAAAGAATTATAAAAAAAAATAAATAAATCCAAACAACTGTTGTCACTTCTTGCCTCAGCAAAGGTCAGTTATCATGTTTCCACATTCTGAAAGACACTGGGCAAAACTGAGCTTCATAGGAGGGTAACACGGCAAAAACCACTGCAAACCAAAAAAAAGACAAATGCTTATCTTCAGTTGCATTTCTGCATGAAGGGCCAGTGTGGCACAGCCACGTCAAATTCTGTACAAAATAAGTAATAAGCATCTGATAGTAATTTAACTTATTATTAAAATGCTTATGACAACATACAGTTGCAGATAGTCACAGTAATTTAAAAAAAATGAACATCATTATCAAGAACGCACCATTCACAAAACATTACACTATGTCTTGCTTTTCACCCATGGACCTTGCTAATTTTGAAAGTCCTCCCACCTAATGGAAAAGAAGCCAGCAGTATGATGTTCCTGTTTCAAAAAAGTCCAAAATCGTGGTGAGAAAAGAACAGGTATTTTACAATTGTTTGCTGGCCTTGTGCTGACCTGTCAACACCAGCCCAAAGCATAGTTAGTGTTGCTACCAGACATTTAGTGTTTGTTCTTCGAGTCTTGCACTTAAAAGAAGTGGTGAGGCAGCCTTCGCTGTTATGCACCTAAAATCTGGAATAGCTTACCGACAGAAATTCGCCAGGCTAATGCAGTGGAGCACTTTAAAAAACTGCTAAAACTTCATTATTTTAACATGGCTTTCTCATAGGTTCATTTTAGTGTAACCCTGATATTCTGTATATGCATTTAATTAGCATTTTTATCATGGCTCTGCAATCCGTACTAACCCCTACTTTCTCTACTGTTCTTTTTCTGGTTTTCTGTGGTGGCGATCTGCACCACCACCACCCGATCAAAGCACCATGCAGTCCTTACATTGTTGGATCAAAGGCCAGATGTCCACAGGACCATCATCATCAAGTTTTTCCACGTGAAACCTGTAAACCATGAGGACTGATTGAGATCATTGATGTTGGGTAGAATGCCCAGTGGGGACAGGGTAGTCTTGTGGCCTCGGAACCCCTGCAGATTTTTTTTTTTTTTTTTTCTCCAGCCCTCTCGTGTTGTTTTTGTTTTTTTTTTCTGTCCCCCTAGCCATCAGACTTTACTTTATTCTTTGCTACTTAGTATTGCCTAATGCTATTTTTTATATTTTTCTTTTTTCTTTCTTCATCCTGTGAAACACTTTCAGCTACATCATTTGTATGAAAATGTGCTATATAAATAAATAAATGTTGTTGTTTTTGTTGCAGTGTGTGTAATCTGCATGTTCTTTCCCTGTTATTGTAATTTGTCCACTTCACCTCAAAGCCATTCAACTCTAAACATGAGGTGTTGCCAGTTCAGTTCAGACAGGTTAGACAATATATTTTCCTTAGCAGTGTTTGGTTGACAGGTTATTACTTACTTAGTGTTTAAATCTATAATGGCTGTGGTTTGTCAGATGATGATGAAATCAGAGGTATCATTTGACACTGGTTGAGACAGACCAGACACTAAATGCTTGATTGATTTTTTGTGGCATGAAAGATTCATGAACTTTCATGTTTCATTAGTCCATAGCAAAAGGGGAACATATATTATTAGTGAGGTAAGCTAATGTTAACAAAGTCTATACATTTAATAAAGAGTTGAAAAAAAAAGTCTGCCTGCATGTATAAAAATGTTGGTATGGCCTCAGCATGCTTTTTATGCCAAAGGTATTTTGTTTTGATGCCTGAGAGGAGACCAGAAAATGAAACATAAGTCTTTTGCCAAGCCTAATCAGTAAGAGGGAGTCTGACCTATCCTTCTTAAATACCACAATATCAGAACCAAAAACCATAGTTGAAAGAATGAGAACCTGGATGATAACTAGTCATGTAATCTGACATCCTCAAGATTGTAGGAAAGAGAAATTAATAATTTTATCACTTAATTATCAGTTTTACATTTGGCAATGCAGTTAATTAGTTATAGCAATTAACAGGACACCCACAAAAGGGGGGGGGGGTTGCCAAATTAATATAGGTTGAGTGAAGAATCTCTGTTTCAAATTCCAGTTGGTATGCCAGAAGTATGAAGAGATCGATAAAATGTACGAAGAAGGTTCATAAATTGGCTAAAGTCTACATTAAATACTTTCACTTTCTCTTTTGTGATCTAAACATGGCAATAGAACTAATTTCTATGCACTTAATGCACACTCACATATAATACATCTATATATCCATCCATCCATCCATTATCCAACCCACTATATCCTAAGTACAGGGTCACAGGGGTCTGCTGGAGCCAATCCCAGCCAACACAGGGCGCAAGGCAGGAAACAAACCCCGGGCAGGGCGCCAGCCCATCGCAGGACACACACACACACACCAAGCACACATTAGGGACAATTTAGAATCGGCAATGCACCTAACCTGCATGTCTTTAGACTGTGGGAGGAAACTGGAGCAACCGGAGGTAACCCACGCAGACACGGGAAGAACATACAAACTCCACGCAGGGAGGACTCAGGAAGCGAACCCAGGTCTCCTAACTGCGATGCAGCAGCGCTACCACTGCGCCACCGTGCTGCCACGTCTATATATATATATATATATATATATATATATATATTGTGAACTGGGCCCCAGACACAGACAGACGGACATTGTTGTTTCACCACACACCGTTTATTTACAACAACTATTTACAATAAATACGTGCACTCACACACCCCAGTGCCTTCTGCACTGATTTCCCCAATGTCCAGGCCTCACAGTCCTTGTGCCTTTCTCCTCTGGCCGCCTCCAGTCCTCTCTCCAGCTCTGCCTACTTCCACCCGACATCCACTGCTCACTGAAGGGAGGCGGCCCCTTATATACACTTCCCGGACGAGCACCAGGTGTTCCCGGCATTCTTCCCTTGGCCACGCCCCAGCGTGGCGGAAGTGCCGGCTGTCCTCCCGGCAGCTCTCCGGGTGTCCTCCAAAGTCTTCCCCCCAGCACTTCCTGGTGTGGCGGAAGTGCTGGGCTCTCGGGATATCCAGGCACCGGGGTGCCACTTGGCGGTGGCCACGGGTCCCTACAGGGCTGGGCTTCCAAGCCCTTAACCCGAGGCCCCCAACATAACCAGGACAGACGCCCCCTCTTGGTCTGGGGGAGGCACAAGCCCTCCTCCGGTCCTCCTGGGCATCTCGGCCGGGCTCCAGCCAGACCACAATATATATACATATATATATATATATATATATATATATATATATATATATATAGTATATTTATGTATATATACTGATCAATAAAATGAAGGGAACACTTAAGCATCACAAGTCATTTAAGCTTTAGGGATATCAATGTATCCAGTTAAGAAGCATAAGTGATTCTGAATCAACTTGACCTCCTTTGGTGTAAATGACAGTGACAATAGGTACACTGGGGAGGCAACAGCAAGGCAACCCCCAAAAAGGGAATGGTTTTGCAGGTGGTGGCCATAGACAATCGCTTTCTCCTTATACTTCCTGACTGATTCTTTTCTAGTTTTGCATTTTACTAGTGTCCTTGTTACTACTGGCAGCATGAGATGGTACCTGCAGCCAATTGAGGATGCATGGGTAGTACAGGTCCGCCAGGATGGCACATCCATACATTCTGTAGCAAGTAGGTTTTGCTGTGTCTCCCAGCACAGTCTCAAGAGCATGGAAGACATACCAGGCTGATACACAAGGACAGTGGGACTGGGCCGTAGAAAGGCATCAGACCAGCAGCAGGACTGGTATCTGCTCCTTTGAGCAGTTTATATATATATATATATATATATATATATATATATATATATATATAGTATACATAAACATTAGATAGATAGATAGATAGATAGGTGAAAGACAATAGCAAACAACACAGAACATAAAATTATAAAAGCTTAGTTGATCTTATTCTCTCCAGTAAAAAAGGGGACATAACTTATGAATGCTGATCATTCAATTAATTTGGTCAAAACAGATAAGCTTTAAACTATTTATTAAGTTTCTATTGCCGATAATTTGCTCACAGCTGGCCTGCGCTGGCTTATTTTCCCCCGCACAGTTTCTTTGTGTGTGTGTGTGTGGGTGGGTGTGAGTTGTTGCTCTGCACTTTCTTACTGGAATTAAGAAGAAACTTAATAACAGGTTGAACTTATCTTTCACAAGTTTATGACCATTTAGTTACAGCTATACCTGTACCATAATACATTAGCTGGCTTTATCCTAACTACTAAGTTACAATGACTAGTTATCTGAATCAAAGTAGGTGTACTTGTGGTCTGGTGTAAGATAAGCTTTGTTCCTTTCCTGGTTGGCTTTCACCAAACATGTGAAAGAATCTTCAGTGTGTTTTTTTTATTTTGTTTTAGGAACTTGTCTATTTCTTCACCTTGATTGCACCTTCTGGTTGCTGGCAGTACTGCAGGCTTCTTTTTGAGGTTCAAACACACCATGTTGATCTTCTTATTGCTAGGAAAATAACTCCTTCTGTGATCTTCTGACCCAGTCCTGGTTATCTGGAACAGAAAGGATTGCTCTTGGTTGTGCATCCACCTTATAAGCAATGGGTTTTCTTCTTATGGCCAGTTTGAGCAATGAGCTGATAAAAAGTGAGGATCCGGATTTTGCAAAGGGGTTTTAAAGGAATGAATAGAGGTTTTGCCATTGGTTTCTTGGTTTTACATACGCCCATCATATTGGTTGACAAATGGTGCAAAGTTCTGTTAATCAGTGTTGCTCATCGCTGAGTTACGGTCCTTTGATTGAACTTGGGTGTCCAGCTCATACCTCTAAGAGCTGTCTCGGAGTGTTACTTGGTCTGTGAAAGATCATCTTATCTGATAAGGCATGGGGGCTGCATTCTATCAAGGGATTTCAATTATTTTTTAGTTGACATTAAGTGTGTCTGTGCCTGACTCTTTAAGTCTGAGCTTGTGTTCTGGCCCCAAGAAAATAAATGGATAAAATCAGTGAGTCCTACAACAGTTCTTCCAACTAGAAGTCATGGAAAGTGCTGCTGGCTTTAGCAGCTGTTCTCTTTCTTTTCTCAAATTGCCAAGTCACTAATTACATCCTTCTTCACACATGATATAGCTTGGTGCAACCCATTGTATAATTTTAGTGTTCTTTGTGTCTTTGATATCATTTAGGTCTGGATTTCCTAACTTCAGTCCTGGATGGCCATGATGTGAAATATACTGTATGTGGCTTTAGTAATGGGACAGAATCTCTATACATTACCCAGCCCAGATCTGAGTACACTGCAGCATGCAGCAGCATCCAGCCATCCATTCACCCAATCATTCATCCCTTTCCTTAACGCCCTTAACCCTAGTCAGGCATTTAAAGCCTAACCCAGCAACATACATGCAAGGCAGAGAACCAACCCTGGAACAAGCAACAATCCATCATATAGCACACTAGCACTATGGTCAGTATAAACTTTACAGTCATTCTAATCTTCAGGGTCACATCACATGACCCTCTCTAGTTTACGTAACATGCAAATCGCACCAATGCTGTTCCTACACATCGGGTCAGCATTAAACACAATTATCCCTCAGAAGCGCTCAGGGAAGTTAAGTCTGCTGGCCTACAACATTTCACTATGCAAGTGGATCCTGTACTTCTTGACACAGAGACCTTTGATAGTCCTCATTGGAAGCACCGTTTCCAATACCATCACGTTGAGAACTTCCACCAACCAAGGCTGTGTATTCAGTTTACTTCTGTGCAGTCTCCTCAACTGCTGCGTACAACTCAAACACCATTATTAAGTTTGATGATGACACAACAGTAGTGGATCTCATCAGTAATGGGAATGAGCCAGCTTATAGGATGGAGATACAACAATTGGTGGAGTACTGCAAGTGCAACAATCTGTCTTGTAACATGGACAAGATAAAAGAGATGATTGTTGAATACAGAAAGGCCCGTGCTGTCCACACCCTGCTGCTCGTCAAGGGCTCTGCAGTGGAACTGGTCAAAAGCACCAAATTCCTTGGTGTGTACCTGGCAGCTGACCTTTCGTGGTCAGTTAACACCATCTCCATAGCCAAAAAGGCACAGCAGCATCTCCATTTCCTTTGGCAGCTGAGGAAGCCAAACTTACCTTCCCTGTTCTCATGACATTGTAGTGTTATGACCAGCTGCATCACCTTCTGGTTTGGGAACTGCAGGGTTTCTGACCACAATGTTCTAAAATTGATAATACAGACAACAGAAAATATAATTGGGACTTCTTCTTTTTATTAGGAATTGCATTCGTAAATCCTATTTCTCAGTCAGCATGCAAATCATTTCTGCCAGGTTTTGCAACAGCTTCTGTCCCTCGGCTCTCTGGACTCTGATATTTGTGCTGGCCCCCTCCCCTCAAATATGCTCTTAGAACTTTATTTATAAACAGTACATTTGTTACCACTGTTGTTTTTATTAGTTACTAGCAGATTACCCAGTGGCTTCGCTCACTGAGTGGAAGGGAAAAATTTGTGGCTCTCATGAGGCAACGGCATTAATGACCCAATTCTATGATAGATTTGCCCCCACATTTTAAATGTCGGCATAAAGCCAGAATCCTCAGTAGCAGCCGTGGTGCCAAATGATGTCAGCTGAAAACACGAATTGTATTGCGTAATGTTCTGCAGAAAATAAGTTGAACGTGGATTTGCACCAGAAATAAGAGACAACGGTTCAGGTGGATGGCTTAAAGGTGTTCATTTCACTTTGCCGTCTGAACAACACATCCCATGTGATTCAAATTTAACCCTCTGTGCTTGGCAGTACTCACACATGATGTCCATTTCTCCTATTGTAACTTTTGGATGTAGGCAATAATCTATTTCAATATTATAATTGAATCTCTCCATATACAGACCCTGACACCTGTGTGATGTGGTAGCCTGAGAATACTGCATCCGTCGAATTCGATTCTGTTCAGCACTCAGTTGTGATTGTTGTATACGTTGATCAGCGAGCCTGCAAGCCTTCTCTCTCGATTTGCTTCTGTCTCACTTCGTCTGTGTAACCTGACTCCTGTGGTCATACGTAAGCATGTTGTTTGAGGGTGTTTGTGAGGCCGTCAATTGTGATTGTCGTATTCGTTGATCAGCGAGCCTGCGAGCCATCTCTCTCGATCTGCTTCTGTCTCACTTTCTCTGTGTAACCTGACTGTTGTGGTCATACGTAATTTCCGTTTCAAACGCGAGTGTGCGAGTGCATTATAATATGTTCTGTGGTCATACGTAATTTCTGTTTCAAACGTGAAAAGAATTTTATATATATATATAGATTGTTATTATTTTTGATTTTTTATCACTGTCTATTTCAATTTATTACCTATTGTTTATTTATATACCTATGATCTATTATAATTCTTTACTTGCCTTGCACTTGTCATGTGTTTATGCTGCACCATGGCCCTGAATAATTTTATTTTGTACCACTGTATGCTGCAATATGGTGTGTGATTGGTGTGACAATAAAGCCACTTGACTTGACAAAATGCTCCTTATAAGGTAAAATGATTCATAATATGCAGCAGGTTTGAAAATGTAGGAATGATTAACATATTTCATGTCATGTGATTTTCTAACTTGCTTAATCCAGACAGGGTCATAGGGGGTGGGGCTAGCATAAGGTGGAAGGTAGGAACAAACCTTGGACAGGGTGCCAGTCCATCACTGGGTGAACACACACACACACCAGGGCCAATATAGGGTCATCCATTTCACCTGACCTGCATGTCTTTGGACAGTGAGAGGAAACCAGAGTACCCAATGGAAATCCACGCAGACACGGGGAAAATACGCAAGCTCCACACAGCTGTGCCAAAGTGCAAAGGGGCAAAATAGATAAGGGTTATTTCCACTCTGAAATGTACAAAGAAAGTTAGAAACACAGCATTTTGGCTGTTGATCAGCTGCAGTGTGCCTGAGAAAGAAATATTTGCAATGAAATATAGGTGGGAGAACAAAGCCAAGGAAGATGGCAGGAGTAAGAGGCCAGAGTGGGTGCACAAGTAATTAAAAGGGAAGATTGAAAGGTTGCTTGCCACTGGAGAAATATGTGAAGAAAATTTCAACATGAAGTTTTATTTTACAAAGGGTCTTTCACTGAGAGACCGTAGCACTACCACTGCCACCTATAACATGTTTCATAATCCTGTTAAATGGTGGCAAGGTATTTTTTATGACAATTTTGCTATTTCTATTATTGTTTATTTCTGGTTCTTTTTTAGTTTCCTTTTTGGAAAAAAAATAATTGCCATTGTACTTTCAAGACAATCCAAGGAAACAGGGTGGAGTGGATGAGGGGGTTTCTATACAGGGCAGCAGAATGACCTTAAAATACACATATAATGCATCAAGATGCTAACTATCCCAGAATAAGAAAAGCCATTGTTATAAAATCAAAACAAAATAATTTGTTTTACTGTTTAGGTGCCACAAATATGTTTAGCTTGACAAGCAGGGAATTATGTCTATTCAGAGAAAAGCTACACTTATCTACATTTAGGAGAGATATTAGCAGTCCATTTTATTTTACAGTAACTAATTATTTTAATGAAGGAGAGCTGCATATTTTTTCTATGATGGTACATTGAACATTAGAGCATTACAAAAATGATGACGAAAACAAGCCATTCAGCCCAACAAAGCTCACTTTTCCTATCCACTTAGATCCCCCCAAGTCAAGTTTTGAAGGACCCTAAAGTCTTACTGTCTACCACACTACTTGGTAGCTTATTCCAAGTGTCTATGGTTCTCTGTGTGAAGAAAAACTTCCTAATGTTTGTGCAAAATTTACCCTTAACAGCTTTACAACTGTGTCCCCGTGTTCTTGATGAACTAATTTTAAAATAACAGTCTCAATCCACTGTATGAGTTCCCTTTATAATTTCAAACACTTCAATCATGTCATCTCTTTTGGTTAAACCAAAAAGGCTCAGTTATTTTAATCTTTCTTCATAACTCATTCCCTGCAGCCCTGGAATCAGCTTAGTCACACTTGTCTGGACTTTGTCTAGAACTTCAATGCAGCAAGGTATAAAGACACATATGAGAAGTAAAAAAATAGAAACCGCAATACTACTACTAATAACAGTATATTCTCAATTCATCCATTTTGGGGACATGAGAGTACCAGGGCCTGTATGTGTAGCATTGGGTGCAAGTCAGAAACATGTCCTGAACAAGACCCTAGTCCATGTGCACACCTATGCAGGGTCGCCATTTAGTTTAACACAAGTTACTTTGGGCATGTCTGGGGGAAAACACCCACAAAGACCCTGGCAATTCTGCAAACTCCACACAGGCACAGGCTGTGAACCCAGAACAGTGAGTTGGCACACTGCACCACTTTGTCAATACCAGTAACAATAAAAAGGTCCAGAATTTTCAAATTGGGTTATAAGCAGCAATACATAACAGGAATAATAAAGCATATAGTTGCAGCAAGAGTCAACCAATGGAAAAAAAAATTTAAATACACAGCAGGTTATCTAAAGTTAAAATCCCAGTGTTGGCATGGAAGGTTTACTTGTGAGTTTTTTATACTTTACAGCAATTTTATTTTGTTATTTAATAATGTTATTTTATTTACAAATCAAGTTTTATTAATGTATTTTATTATACTGAAAATCTTCAGCAAGACAATTTTATTATTTTACGTAAAAATTAAATTGAGACATTGACAGCGACAGTGTAAAGGTTATGTGTTTAGGTGATTATATGGTTTAAAAAATAAAATAAAAGCAGTAAACCACATAATTTGTCCAGTTGTTTAATGTGTCTGAATGAGATTTTTCAGTAGTTACAATGATAATACAGGCTTGAAAAAGACAGCATGAGGGATGCACAAAAACAAGGAATTAGACAAGGTCAAATCCAAAAATCAAACGTGTCTTTCTTCAAAGCCAAAACAAGATCAAAAATCAAAGGTCAGGGACAAGAGCAATGCTTTCTTAAGATGAATTTCAAAAATAAATCATTTAAGCAATTCCAAACTAAGTTTGTTATCCACAAATTTGGATAGAAAATGGCCACGGAGACAATCTTTAAAACTCTCACTTAGACAACCCCAAAACAGCGTGACTCTAAAGGCCTCACCCTTAGTAACTGATACCACATCATAAGGACAGAATCCTCAAAATGGCAGCAGCTATTAAAGAAACAAAATGGCATCTGGCAAAATGCTAATATATAATAAGCTCTTTTAAAATGCGTAATACATCAAATCTGACTTCAACATTAGAATCTTTGACTTTCAACCCCCCACAAGGACACCTAAACAGTCAGGACAACAAATAAAAAATGAATGAAAAGTAGAAATCATACCACAAACCCCTCACAAGGGTGCGGTCTCCAGGTGTAGACATCCAGTTTTTTTGGATACCAGGCATGAAAATGGGTCAGCGAGGCAGGAGCATGAAGATCACAATGACAAGCTCAAGGCCTATCCAAAGAACCAAAGTCCCACCAGTACACTTAGTATTCCAAAGAAGAATCTCTATGACAAGAATTAAGGATAAACTGCACTTCATATGCATCGGAATCTTCCACCCATACAAGAGAAGGTGGCGTTCTGCAAATGTAATCAGTACTTGACCAAAACAGGCATCAGCCTGGACACATGGAAAGTCGAGTGTATCTTGAAGTGCGCTAGCGAAGTCAGACTGTAAGACACAGGACCAGCCATTCGCCGAAAGACATGCAGACCAATTAAAAACGTGGTGCTAGTTTCCAAGAGGGACATCTGGGGTTGTTTGTGTATTAAGGAGAGGCTCTGACCCCATAACACCAAGTTGGTTTGAGAGTTGTTGTTGTACATTGCTATGTTACATAAATTACACTTTGGTAGAGTAGAAAGTTTAACAGCAGTGTTTCAGAACTGGTGATTTTTACACCTTCCAGTGTGGAATTAAACTAGCACCAGAAAAATGTCCAATTTTACACCTACGGTGTTGATTTAACACTAGTCAATTTGCTATATCGTGTTCTATGTAAAAAACTTTGTTTTAGTGGTAACTACATCATTCTAAGTGAGCTACTCCATGAGCACATTTACCGTCATGGACGTTAAAAACACAACATGTTGTCTATCGTATTCCACTGCAGTCAATCTATTGCACTTTGCCTGAACTACTGTGCATGAAAGGCCAAAAACAGCACCTACTGGACAGGCAAATCCAAGATTTCAGCCATGAAAAAGGAATCCTGCTCTATTTTGTCCCTTTTTTTTTTGTTTTTTATTGTAACAATTTGTTTTTTCAAAATTAAACATCAGTAATCAAATTCTCTGACATACTGATCTGACTTTCTAGCATTAGGACTTACAGTAGAGCTATGCGACTATATTTGATGAGCACCCATCATTCAGCCCAACACTGTGGTGTTATGGGTCCACAGCTCGTTGAGCAAAGGCCATTTTTTTAAAATAAATAATCACCGCTCTCGCGGCGGTTTAGCAAGGGGGCGTTGGGCCGTAGCAGGCCGCGGGACAATCCGCAGTGTGGGCGTTTTTCACCGAGTGCACAGGTGAGGGACTGCCCACATTCGTGATTGCTCCCGTGCATAATTTGCTATGGCCCCTCGCATCATAAAAGAAGCGCGAGTCGGTTTTAGGGGGAGTAAAAAAAGGAACGAGAGAAAGGAAGACGGAGGTTACAGGGAGCGAGGAAGCAGGCGGTGCAGGAGAGAGACAGACACGCGGAGCGTGTGGTGAGCGCGCGAACGAGCGCTCGTGGGCAGCTGCGAGGAAGCTGGGTGTTAGGCCGACACCCAGGGGTTTGAGTTGATGTTGCTCCCGCTGAGCGACCACGTAGCAGGAGTGACCAGAGGAAAGTGACGAGCCGCAGAAGGCCACAGAAAGGCAGCGGAAGTCGGGAGGCTTGGTGGTTGGAGTCCCCAATGTGTGCGTCCTGGCCGTTGGTGGAAACCAAGTCTCGGGGACTGGGATGAGTGCCAGACCGTAGCCAGGAATCGGGAGGCCTCCAGTCTCGCGAAAGTGCAAATAAGAGGGCAGCTGCAGAGAGTGTCTTGCCTGCTGCTAAGCCCAAATGGGATAAGCAGGTGAGACGCTAACAGAAAAGATGCACCAGGCTTGTCATTGTTGTTGTTTTAAGAACTGCTTCCTAAAGAACATTTTAACCTCTGGATTTTAAAGGATTGTTTTTTTTGTTTGCTATTTTAACCTCCACATTTCTTTTATGGATTATTTATTTATTGAAGAACTTTGGCACTGCACTTTATTGTGAACACCTGTTTTGTTGACTGTTTGAATAAAAGCACTTTTGCACCTTTTTGAACCATCCCCTTGCTCAGTTGTTATTGCCTACACTGACTAGCTCACTCGGTAACATTATCAACGGTGTTGGGTTCAAGAGCTTCCAAACAGCAATGGGAGTGTGGAGCCAGAACCCGCATCGTCACAAACACGTCTTAACAATTCCTAATCACATAATTGTTTTAGAACATCGCAACTGAGGATCAGAAGTTCCAATGGCACTCTCACATTTGTTTTATGTGCACACCTCTGTGTGAAGAAATACTTTATGTGCATGAAGTAGATATTTAACAAGCTTCCAAGTTCATGTTCTTGGAGAAGAATAGATTTGAATCTATCTTATTGACTCCATAATTTTAAAAGTGATATCACATTACATTAACAGTCTCTTATTGGCTTTTATTTGCACTATAATTACACAGTAATTAGGCATCAGTACTAAAATAAAAGAACAGTTAAGAACACAATGCACTTTTTTAATCCATTTCATTTATTTCTTTATATCATTGCTTGAGTTCCGTGATTAGTATGTCCAGGGCCGGATTAAGACGAAATTGGGCCTGATGCTGCAGCGCAAAAAAGGCCTATTTTTTCTCAGCATTGATGCATGTGCATTCGACACTCACCATACATGCGCACTCAGACCGACCAACGAGCCTTAATTGCTTGTGACACAACCAGCCAGCCTTTATTGAACATGAATAATAATAACGACATAGTATCGTAACAACTTGAGATTAACATCAAACTATGTGACATCAACATTCAACAGCAATTGTCTGAAGAGTGCACATAATGCAGAAAAGGCTAAACCAGATCAACTTAACCTAGGCATATTGTCACCCTAACTACTGCGCTAGTGCTGCTTACTTATATTGCTGTTTTTCGAGCCTTAGCAAGTGCAAATTCTTCGATCGTATCAGTGAAGTCAGACTCCAAATTTCATTCTAAGAATTATTTTGAGGTTAATATAGCAAAGGAAAACTGTTCAGCTTCCGGAAAATTCTCGTCTGTTTTCATCTGGGCCTATTTCAGGAATGGGCCTAATGCTGCAGCATCAATAGCACCCACCTTAATCCGGCCCTGAGTATGTCATAATAATACTGTGGAAGATCAGCCTTGGCACAGACAGGCAGACACTAATGTTCAACTCCACAACACGTTTATTTACAGTATTTACAAAAGTCCACGTCCCACACACAACCCAGTGCCCCTGCACCACACACCCTTAAGTCCGGGCTTCTCCTAAGTCCTTTCTTCGCCACCTTCACTCCTCTCCTCCGAGCTTCGTCCTCTTCCACCTGACTACAGCTCATGACTGGAGGGAGGCGGCCCCATTTATTCCCACCAGGATGTGCTCCAGGTGCCTCCTGATGAGCATCCTGCGTCTCCCTGGTAATACTTCTGCCAGCACCTCTGGGTGTGGTGGATGTGCTGATGTCCAGGGCTTCACAGTCTTATGGGCACCCCCTGGCTGTGGCCACGGGCCCCTATAGGATTGAGCTTTCATGCTCAATTCTCGTGGCCCCCACACAAACCAGGGCGGCTGCCCTCTCATGGTCCAGGGGAGGCATAGTCCTTCTTCCGGTACTTCTCGGCATCCCGGCTGGGCACAGCCCCCAGCCGCCCGCCACAATACCTCATTCCACTTTTTTCCCACATTCTTCTTTACAAAACTGCTTAACCTCTGTCAAATTGCATGGGGCTTGTCAGTGAACATCCTTTTTTTCTAGTCCAGCCACAAATTGTTAGTTGTATTGATATCTGGACTCTGAATTGACCACTACATGATATCAGCCGGACTTTATTATTTTTAAGGCATTCCTGTGTAGCTTTGGTTTTATGCTTGGGATTTGTTGTCTTCCTGGAAAACAAAACTTTCTCCCAAGGTGCAGGTTTCTTGCAGGCTGCATCAGGTTTTCCTTCAGTATTTCCCTTATTTTGCTGCTTTCATTTTACCTCTACACTCTTGAGCCTTCCCTGCTACAAAGAAGCATCCCCACAACATGTTTCTGCCACTACCATGCCTCATGGTGAGAACTGTGTGTTTTAGATAATGTTCAGTATTTGGCTTACACCAAAGATGGTGTTTAGTCTAATGACTAATAAGCTTAATTTTGGTTTCATAAGATCATACAACCTTCATCCAGCTGACTCTCACACACCTTCTGACAAGCTCTAACTGAGATGTCTATGTGTGTTTTTTCTCTTTGCCAGTTTCTTATAAAGCTGTGAATGGTGAAGCACCTGGACTACAGTTGTTTTCTGCACAGTTTTTCCAGTCTCAGCCGGTGTAGCTTGTAGCTCTCTCACTGGCCTTCTTCTTGCACTTCGTTTTTGTGGATGGCACTCTTTATTTTTTTAATGATTGATTTAACTGGATTTTAAAGGATATTCAGTGACTTGGACATTATCTTGTACCCATCCCCTAACTTTTTCATGGAGTTGCTTGGAGTGTTCTTTTGTCTTCATTGTGTAGATTAGGCCACCATAACTGCCCACAAGTTGAACCTTTCAGATAAGGTGCATTTGTACTACAATCAACTGAAACCCCAGACAGGTGATCTCATGTGAACTAAACTAAATATGTCACTTCTTAAACCAATTGACTGTATCAGCGATGATTTATGTTTGTCATATTTACTTATGCAATTGATTATATTGTATTCTATATTCATTTACACCTCTTTGCAGAGATCTATTTTCACTTTGACATTGAATTAGTCCTTTTCTGCTGATCAATGTCAGGAAAGCCAAATTAAATCCACGGTGATTCAAAGTATAACAAAGAAATGTGAAAACTTCCAAGGGGTGAATACTGTTTATAGGCACTGTGACTGTCATGCAGTGTTGTGCAGAAGCCCTCTCTTCACTCACCTCCTTCACTACTCTTCCTCCTATCAGTGACACCTTGACCTATTCAAAACTCAAATTTTGACTTACCAGGTTACTTGTGGAGAGCAGTGCTTAAAGACTGCATGGTGGTTACATCCAAGGCAATCCTCAGGATCAACTGAACTGAAGGGTCATTCTGAAAGACCATTGACCTTCACCCCATAGCTGCCTCTGATGACCACATGAATTCCTGCATTCCTATCCCTGATCCTTAGTTTGTAATTAATGAGTCAACCAGGATGAACCCATTTCATGAATCTTCTCATTCTAGTTAGAGACCGTTGCTGCAACCAATTTGGTCTGTAGGACTTCTTATGCCCTCCTTCTGCCAGGCTTATCATCTATTTTCTTTCCATGCCCAAGCAATAATTACTTCTGGGGCAATCTTTATATAGTTATAGCATATTGCCTAAGTGTCACCAGTGCCAGGGTTTTTTGTCTCTTTTTATAGGATCTTATTATTGACCAATGACATTATTCGTAACCTTATTCTTATTGAATGCCAACCCTTTCAGCCTGGCAATCCCTTACCCATGGGGCATACCTATGTCCTATAGAAATCAACATCCTATATGTCCCATATACCCAACATCCCAAATGTCCTGTATAAACCAACATCCAGTGAGGACACTGATGAGCTCACTAGTACTGCCAACACTTACTCATAAGCAGTGGGATTTTGGGCATGTAAATTTTGGGATGGTTACACTTACCTAGTCTGCAGACTTTCAAATGGGACAAAGTCATCCTTAGAAACCAACCATAAAAGGAGTCCATGATTTTGTGTGTGTGTGAGACAGAAAGAGAAATATAGAAAGAGATGATGAAGCATATAAAGAGCAGCACTTACATGACCTGCTCCTCTGCTTAAAACCATTAGCCTGAGCCGCTAGAAAGTCTTAGGAAGGATCCCAGCTTGGATCATCTCATGAAATTGGAGAAAGTGAATATTATGAATATGAATTATGAGTGAATATTATGAATATGAATATTTAAATTAAACAATACCACTTGTTGAGATAGGATCTGGTGCCATGATGCTATGCTGGTTGAAGTGGCATCAGAAAATAGATGGACAAAAGTTCACTATAATGATGAAGATTGATTTTTTTGAAAACATCGCTTCAGTTACAGCTAAATTAAAATAATGGAAGCTGGAGACTGTGTTTGCTCCCTGCAGTCCTGTGGTTTCCAGTCCATTGCTTTAATGTCTAGGCTAGTTGTTTTTTTTTTCATGCAACCAAATCTTGTCCTTCGTATTGTCTTCGAGACCCAGTCACAGTCAGAGCAGAGCAATGTTGATTACTTAAGCTGTCTACGGAAACCCACCTCAAGACACTTGGAGAACCGTACACAACCATTTTCCATTGAATACAAAAGTGAGTCACAACTCTGCACAACCCAAAAGGCAGCAACCTTCGACCCAAAATAGGAAAGAAACTATGGTCTAGGACATTCTATCTTATAAATACTGCATAGTACACATAAACGGTATTTAGTTTGTATAGTATCCATTTATAACAAGAGAGATGGTGTCACAGTTGTTAGTACTTCTGTATTACAAATGCAACATCCTGACTTAGACTCCAGCACCTTTTCATTGTCTGTGAGGAGTTTGCACTTTCTGTCTACGTCTCCATGGATTTTACTCCCACGTCTCCAAAGATTTGTGTGGTAGGTGGATCGGTGATTCCAAGTTGGTCCAGTGTGAGCGTGTATGTGTATAAATAGGTTATGCACGCCCAGGGACCTCTGATTTCTGCCTCATACATGATGGTGCCAGACCTTGATTATGTGGGTTTAAGAATGTTACATTATGATTTTTTTAATGGAGATTGCTGCCTCAAAACAATTTACAGTTAAGTATGAACATGAGAGCCTGCAGGCTAAGTGACAGGCTGAAGGACACATAGCAGATCACTGGACTGGATTAAACTTGCATCTGTATAGTTTCTAAATTTGACGCCTTAGCCTCTGGTCACTGGCTAAAAAATGGTCTTGTGTTACAAGCAGTCTGTTCAACTGCAGTGCAGTGTGTTAAGTGTACAGCATGAATATCCGTGAAATACCACAGGGTACAAGAGTTCCTCATGGGTAATTTTCCAATTATGTCCTATATATTTCTTGTAGGGCCATTCTTTTGACTGTCAGTGTCATTAAACACACCCAAGTAAAGCTTCACGATGTGGCTCCCTTCTGGCCAGACCTCCATAATGCTCTTGCATATTAGGAGGAGACTCAGTCAATGATAACCAGAGTGACCAACAGGACAGAGCTCTGAACACTCTGAAGACTTGAGGCCACACGTTCTAATTATTGTTATTTGTTTTGGTTTTCACACACCATTGAGCATTTGCTTTTGGACTGAAGAATTAAATAGGGATGACCAAGGTGGAGCCCAAACATTTTTTTTTGGTGTGCTTCTCCCTTGCACCAAAACACCATGACAAACAAAATGCTATTGAACAAGATGCAAAAATAATTTAGCTGAATTAAACACATCTTCTGTGGTAGGCTGGTGCCCTGCCCAGGATTTGTTCCTGCCTTGCGCCCTGTGCTGGCTGGGATTGGCTCTAACAGACCCCCGTGACCCTGTGTTAGGATATTGCGGGTTGGATAATGACTGACTGACTGACTAAACACATCTAAAATAGAAAAACTATTTAGAAAATTGGAAATAACATTTTTCAAAACCTAATATGAATATGAAGAAGTCCACCAAAGTACTACAGGAAAGATACAAAAATAAATGATAGTATAGTTTTATAAGGCCATTATGGTCACATGTACAGCATACAGTGCATTTCTAATTTGCATGTGCTAATCAACATTCAACATGTTGCCATGATTAGTGAATATCATTACCTTACCTCAAATCTTTTGCCTTTCTTACTTCAAAAATCATAGAAGAATGTCAGCATTATAACAGGGAATTCGAAAATAATTTAAATTAGCAGAATTTGAGATTTTTTTTTGACGGTGTATACAAAGGGAAAATTAATTCTAATAGGACAATCACTTGAAGGTTTTTAGTGTTAAATTTCATTAGTATATTTAATTTAAATTATTGTTTACTTCTGATTTGTATCATTGTCATTCAGTTCAGCTTCATCTTTTGAACTGATGGCCTTAAATGTATTCTCTGTTATGTTATGACATTCATGTTTAGCTCAATGATGCTCAGCAGCAAGGCTTACCCAAGCTCTCACGCTCACACCAGGTTCTACAATATGAAGTTCTACAGTTCAATAGTAGCTGTTAAAAGGCTTCAAGCATGACCTATGGCATCACAGCAAATACATTCACCTTTGACTCACTTATAAATAGCACACATTTTTTGCAGGGATCTAAAAACCTTAAGTCACAACAAGCTGTAATTCACATGCTAATATTTTTTTCTAAATGGAATTCTCAGTAGGTTTCCAAGATCTAAACCATGATAATAGCAGAAGCAGCAGAGTGACTCAACCTGATCTAAAAACTCTCTTTTTCTGAGCACAGACTACATGTCTTTCTCACAGTTTTTATTCACAATTTTTTTTCATCACTTCCATGTGCCATCTCCCACCCCACCTTCCTGCACCTGCTAAATCTTCAATTCTCTACGAATAAATTGCTAGTGATCAATGCCAGGAACAGGGGCCTCTGAGGCAATCCGAGTGAAACAATCCCTTTTAATTCGCTGTCCAGCCAAGCCCTACAGCCTTAAGCCAAGGATACATTTTCGGGTAAATTCAAGAAAGAAAATTCTCCAGTCATGACCTTTGATACCTGAGCCTTCCAGTTGCAAGTTGCAGTAAGAAGCTATTCAGTCCAATTGTGCCTACAGTACTGTACAGACATATACAGCTTTCTTGCACAGAGTCATTCTTCTAGGCGTCTTTAAGTTCATCATTGTCATTCTGATAATTGTAAGAAAATTCTAATTAAAAATATAGGGCACAATTTAGCCTATTAGCTGTGACTGTGATTGAAAATGATTAACAGCACTCAGTTTTATTTCATAAAGCAGGCTCCCCAAAGTGGAGAGTGAGTCCATATTGGCAACCATTTACTTCATAGGCACGCTTTATGAAACTCTTCTAAGAATCATTTCCCACACCATCCGCACAAGTACAAGCACAGTAGCACACAGCAATATACAGTACTCCACAATTCTGTCTTCTTCTTCTCTCTCTCTCTCTCTCTCTCTCTCACTGCCTCCTTCTCGTTTCTCTGAAAGCTTTGTCCTCCTTCCTCCCAACTCTGGCTCCTCTAGTTGTGGCAAGCAGTTCCTCTTATCTTACATCCAGAAGTACTTCCGATGTTCCGAAGCTATAGCTTGAACCCAACAGGGCTGAGTTGCAGAACTCCACATGCCATGGTGCCCTGTGGAAACCCGTGGCACTGCCGCAATCTAGGGGGTCGCAATCTTGCAGTCTGGGGGAGACATTGCCCCAAACATGTTGTCTCACCCAGTCCTTCCATTGTGAGGCCATTCCGGGGTGTCGGTTGTCCTTCATAATATATATATATATATATATATATATATATATATATATATATATATATATATATATATATATATTTGTAGCTAGAAATCCACAAAAGGAGAAGGTGAGTCACTTTTCCTAAAATACTTTTTTATTCCTAAGCCAGAGAGCTGGTTGAATCGTGGCTTTCAAATGAAAACACATCAACAGGCATATGGACATGAAGTCAACATATGCAGGATTAAAAAGAAAAACACCCCCTTATTGAATAAGATTTTATGACCAACACCCTCTGAACCCCACCTTATTATTCCACCCCCCCATTACAAGCACCTACCCCCTTTCTCATTTTTTATATATCATCATTGATTCCTGTATGTATAATCATTTTCGTCTGATGATGATAATATGTATTTAAATTCATAGCATCCATCCATCCATCCATTTTCCAACCCGCTGAGTCCAAACACAGGGTCATGGGGGTCTTCTGGAGCCAATCCCAGACAACACAGGGCACAAGGCAGGAACCAATCCCGGGCAGGGTGCCAACCCACCGCAGGACACACACAAGCACACCCACACACCAAGCACACACTAGGGCCAATTCATAGCATATTAATTTAAAAAGCACATTTGTGATCAAGTTTGCTTAAAGCTTCCCTTTAGGGTCAGCCATTGTCATTATTCCTCCTATCATTTTTACTGTAATATCTAATGATGACAAAGCATTTCTCAATGACATCCTTGGCCCTTATTTAATCTCCATCCATTAAGCTGGTTTGCATATTGACACAGTGGTTAGCCTTAGAGCTCCACAAGACTAAATTCAAACATCAGCCTGAGTCGCTGTCTGTGTTTGCACATTTTCCCAATCTGAATGTTTTTTTACAGGTTACTGGTTAAATGAAATTGTGCTGCTGTATGAATAAGTGTGGATGTGCCCTGTGGTGGGTCAATGGGTTTGTCCCTGCTTTGCACATTATTTTTTGCAGAAAAACAGTTTATCCCATGAAATAAATTATAAGGATTGGATGGATATGTTCAGGAAATGGATAGATGTCATTTGATTAGTTGAAATGTATCCTTGAAAGGCATAAACAAATTCTGATATCTCCTTGTAAAATATCAATTGATCACCCATAAGATTAAAAATAAGAAAGAAGCAAGACTATGTGCAAATGAGACAGCAGAAACAATAGCACCTCCTTCATGGTGATACTATAAGCGGTATATAAGAAGACAGATGTGTGCCTACACTCCGAAACAATGGTTCAGAAATGACAATTTACTGGGCTGTGTGGTTCTTTGTAGAGCCAATGCTTGTCAGAGAAGCATTACATTCTGGGACGGGTTCTTTCCTTGTGAAATTGGCTCTTTAAGCTTTGAAAAGGTCCCTAATACGTGGATTAAACAGAAATCTTTATTTCTGTCAAGTAATAAAGATTTCCTGTCAAGCCTGTCAAGTAGGCTACTGAGCAAGATGCTAACAAATAAAAAAAAACTCAAATAGTCTATGTTGTTTGTTGCCCAAGAGTCCTTTTAAAATTATGAAACCAATGACAAAGTTATCATCTGTTTCTAGTTATTTATGTAGTGAAAAGTCAAGCAAAATGATACCTTTTATAATGATTACATCTTGCCTGAAGAAGGGGCCCGAGTTGCCTCGAAAGCCTGCATATTGTAATCTATTTAGTTAGCCAATAAAATGTGTCATTTTGCTTGACTTTTCACTACATTCATAATGGCTAACACGGTACAACACCCTAGTGCTATAGTTATTTATGGAAAAAGTTACAGGTCTAAATAAATAAAGGGTTCTTTCTACAACCTTCATGTACTGTAGATGGTTGTTTTGGAAACTAAGAATGATTTTTCTATGGCATCGCTCCTAAGAACCAGTTTTGGAAGCTTTATTTTTAAGAGTGTACATCAAGACCGATGCTGTGAAGTGTGATGTAGCCTTGAATTGCTGGATTATGTGAGCACATGATCACTTTCTTCTGGTTTTGCGGGCATTGCAGCAGTTTGTGCTGCCTCACTCCTCCAGGTTCTTTCCCAGCGTGAGATACTTCCTACAGTATAAAGAGCATGTATGCATTTTTCAGCCTCTACTGTGTGTGTGTTTACTTCCTAAAGATCTATTTAACTTTTATTTAATACTCTTCATCCCACAAAAAGCATAACATACCTGGTTTCTGCCACTTTGGCATTCAGAGCTTCACCCTAAGAATACCCTAACACAACTTCATTGCAAGATGGACAGTTTGACACCAGGTGGCTTTGGACCTTATGACTGTGTACTCACTGGGTGGTTATGACCACCTTGAGAAAACATCATGTCCAGAAACCATCATGATGTCAATTTGCCACTTTTGATTGGCTGACTGTGCTTGTGATCTGCAGATGAGCCTGGTGGGATGAGCACCACCTTGAACAGCACAAGAATGCTAGAAAATGGCCAGATGTGGCCTTTTACAAAGCTGAAAGTGTTCGGTGCCAAAGATCTTCCAATTTTATTTATGGTCGGTTGTTTTACAGCTCAATCCCATTACATACTGTTTCGTTTTTTTCTGATATTGTTCCATTTATTTCAGTCTCTTGTTGATATCAGTGTCTGCAAGCATTGCTTTCATATTGAAGATAATTAAAAAAATATATATTAAGAAAGATATTAAGGCTTTATGCAGCCTTTTCTTTCGCTCTGAATAAACTGACTACCAGAAGCTGGACAGGTACAGTATTAATAAAGCCTTCTCCATACATTATAATCCAAGCAACAGTCCCATTGGATTGTTACACCTGATTTGATTTTAAAGAATGCTCAATAACAATAAAATCATGCCATCCACATGCACTTTAAAATCTTTTCCACAGCAAGAAAATGTTACACTGCAACTTTAAATAAGTACAGAGCGTCTACTGTTTAAAAGCCAAAGGCAATTAATGAAAAGTTTGGGACATTCTGCAAAGTTTCTAAAAGGAAAGTTGGAAAATATATCAATAAAATATTAAGATCAGCTCTGAAACATAAAAGCATGAAAGTTTCAATATTTTATGCATTACAAAATGTAGCAGGAGAAGCGTTCCCATAGAAAGTAATATTACTTAGAAACTGCACCACTAAAACACACAGGCTGTATTTGGTTTTGCTGACACAATGGCTGTTTACATTCACCAAACCAGTGAGAATTTCCACACCCTGGCTATCAATCTGGGTTAATTTGAACCTTCCTGAATGCATCCAGCAGAAGCAAGTAAGTGCAGCCTACCTGAACCATCCTGTCGGCTTACATCCAGCTGCAAAAAGATGCATTACCAGAAAGATGAACTCCGATGTATCCATTTCTGTGGAAGAGAAGAGGTGGAGTCTGGGGGTGTGGTGGAAATCCGCCTGACCTGAAATTCAAGCCTTTCTCTTTAACAAACCTTAACTATTCACAGTTTTCACTGCCTTGTACTCCTGTTAATTAAAAGCAAGAAAGGGAAAAATCAGAGGAACCGCAACAAACCAGCTATGGCTGGACATTAACCCTGCTCTTGTTAATTCATCAGAAGCTGAAGCCTTCACTGGGTTGATGTTGTCATTTGTTTTTTCTTTTGTATTATGTATATTAATAATGCTGCTTTTTTGACTGGTCAGTATTAGCTACAGAGAATAGTACATATGCAAAATTTTCTCATATATACAGAAATAGGACTCTACTTTCATCCATCCATCCATTATCCAACCCGCTATATCCTAACTACAGGGTCACGGGGTATGCTGGAGACAATCCCAGCCAACACAGGGCGCAAGGCAGGAAACAAGCCCCGGGCAGGGCACCAGCCCACCGCAGGGTGCACACACACCCACACAGCAAGCACACACTAGGGCTAATTAAGGATCGCCAATGCACCTAACCTGCATGTCTTTGGACTGTGGAAGGAAACCAATGCAGACACGGGGATAACAAGCAAACTCCACGCAGGGAGGAGCTGAGAAGCGAACCCGGGTTTCCTAACTGCGAGGCAGCAGCGCTACCCACTGCGCCACCGTACCGCCCCTCTACTTTCATTGAAAACATTTAATTAAGATTTATTATTTTAATAATCCACCTATTTTCCAAGGCTCTTAGTCTTAATTCTGCATCTTGGGAATTCAAAGCCAATCCCAGCAGTCCTGGGTGCAAATTAGGAACCTACTCTGAGGGAGGCACCGGACCCTTACAATGCATACCTTCACCAGGCCAATTTAGGGGCTTCATTTTATTAATGTGAGGTGACGGTCGTAGTACTTGGAGAAAAGTCCATATGGGAAAAGATTGAAAGAGGGCTCTGTAATCGGATAATGCAAAGGCCTGATATTCAAAGCCTGAACTTTGGCTCCCATATTATTATAATATCTGTTAAAAAATGAAATAGTATGAACAGTAATTAATGAAATGCTTGTTTTAATTTACACTCATATAGCACACCTTCATTTCAAATCTCAGAGTAATGTATATATTGATCAACTGAGCATAGTGAAGGCATAAAAGCATTATGCAAGTAGAACAATTAATTAAGACTAGTTATGTTAGCTGTTTGTGGAAAGAAGGCTGTAAGCTTAAAAGAAGGCTGAGAAAATGGCTAAATAATTTGTATGCCTACATGTTTCTATGTACTGCATACAATACATGTGATTTCTAAGCCTAAATGTTGTATATACTGTATAATTGTATGCTTATAGACAGAGAACAAATATATATATATATATATAAATTGTGAATTGGACGCTATATAGCGCCCGACCCGGCACAGACTTACACAGAGGCACGTGTAAAAAACACAAAGACTTTTATTTTTCTTCAGCTGGAGGGCACGTCTTCCCCGTGAACCCTCCAGCCACAACACAGTCCCAAAGCACTTTAAACAAATCACCACAATACTCCCGTTTGGCACCACCACTCCTCCTTGGCAACCTCGTCCTCTTCCTCCTGATTCTGGCCCTGAGTGGAGGTTGCTGGTCCTTTTTATAGCCCACCCGGAAGTGCTCCAGGTGCTTGATCACCTGTTCCTGATTGCACTTCTGGGCAGGGCCGTAGAGTTATCCAAGCTGGCTCCGGGATCCATGCAGCAGCCCCTGGTGGCTACCCCAGATCCCCACAGGATTGTGGAGAACTCCATCTCCCATGGAACCCTGCGCGAAACTGAGGCACCATCATCAGCCAGGGAGGCTGTCACCAAGCGTCCCAGGGGAGGTACTGAGGAGCCCATGGCTGCTCTTCCGGAACATAAGTAGAAGGGGCATCCCGGCCGGGCATGGGACCCAGTCACCTACCACAATATATATCTAGATCAAAAAATTAAAGGAACACTTTTGAATCAGAGTATAGCATCAAGTCGATGAAACATCTGGACTATTGATCTGGGGTTTGTTAATCAGTTTCAGCTGCTAGACGGGCAACTATGAGACAACCCCCAAAACAGGAATGGTTTAACAGGTGGATGCCACTGACATTTTTCCCTCCTCATATTTTCTGACTGTTTTATTTCACTACGTTCAGTGTCAATACTGGTAGCATGAGACGATACCTGGACTCTACAGAGGTTAGCCAATAAAAGGTGTCATTTTACGAGTATTCTGTTGTAATTTATGTTAATTAATCAATAGCTATTTGTCTTCTTACTGTTTGCAGTTCTTAGCGAGTACTGCTATGTTTATTTATTATTTTGTATTATTGTATTGTGGTGATTGAGCATTTATTAATTCTGCAAAAGCTGTAAGTTCTGGATGGGGTATTGTAAGAGCGGGTGAGTGGAGTCTGCTGTTTTCACCTTGCCAGAGTCTGGTGTCAGTTCTTTCTTAGTCCTTGAGTAGCATAGCTGGGGAGTCCTCGATATGCAGAAAAGCACACGTAGATGGTCACTCCAGTTTGTGGACTATTTGCCAAAGACACAACAGTGTACTGTACATCAACGATGGGCTACACCAGCCACTTCTCCAATTCATGTCCACACCTCCCTTCACTAGTTACTCCCCCTAGATCAGCGTTTCTCAACCTTTACGTATTTGCGTCCCGCGTTTTCATAACAGTTTTAATCGTGCCCCCCCTAATGTTTTTTTGAAAGAGCCCGTTAATACCAATTTGTTTTTTTTTAATTAATGATATATCATAGATGCATATTTTATTATACCTACTTAACTTTTATCGACATTTATCTAACTCTATATTTATTTTTCTAGCATCAGAATCTAGTTTAAGTTAATTTGTTTTGGCTTCAATAGATGTATTTTTCATATTTTCGATTCTTGTTTTCTTTTTTTCACATCTTCGCGCCCCCCCTTTTTGTTACTTCGTGCCCGCCCCACAGTTTCAGAACCACTGCCCTAGATTTTTTAAATAAATCAATAAACTTTATTAATACTCTCTCTAACATAACCTACTGCTTACAATTCTGTATCTTAAGTGCCTTGTCCTCCGTATGTTGTACCTAAGGGGGCGGGTTCCCATAATGCTGCAGCTAAAGGACTGCCCTCTGTAATTATAGTGGGGTCAGAGGTCTCAGTTCTTTGCTGAGGCATTAGCATCTGCTTCCTGTTGTTTGGTTCCCCTTCTTGGCTTCTTCTTTGTGATTTTGTAGTTTATCTGTGTTTCTTTTAGTTTCTGGGATATTTTTTACTCTTGTGAATCTTGTTTTTGTCTATTCTTTGTTATCTTGTTTGAGTTTTTTTAGAAAAACATATTTATTTATTTTTTTATATTTTATTGACTTTATTAGTCAAAACTTAACAAAACTAAATTCAAATCACCCCCCACTCATGAAAAAGAGAGGAAGACCAACAGCCAGAGTAAAACTATTAAGAGTAGTAAAGAGAGAAAGGAGTCTTTTCCCCCAGTATAAATACTTACTGTATTCACGCGTGTACCACGTGCACATTTTTCCCAAAAATTAGCATTAGAAAATCAGGTGCGCGTCATACACGAGGAAATGTAATTCTGTAATGTTTACTTCTCTCTCTCTCTCGCTTGCGCGCGCTCTTGCTCAATTGCGCTCTCTCTCTCTCTCTAAACACTTCCTATACAATCACAACATGCGTCGTACACAGGGAAAAATGATTTTCGCGATTTTCTTTGTAAAAATTAGGATGCGCGTCTTACACGAGGGCGCGTGGTACACGAGTAAATACGGTATTCTAAAATATTATTGATTTGATCCTCCCAGGTTTTGAAAATGTTTTGATTCTCTAAATGAGAATTTCATTTTTTTCCAATTCAAATAGTATATAACATCACTTACCACTGACTTAAAACAGGTGGGCTAGGATTCCCGCAGTTGAGCAAGATAAGTCTACTTGCTAGTAGTGTAGTAAAGGCAATCACAGTCTGTTTGTTTTCCACTTTAGGCCCATCTGGGAGGACACCAAAGACAGCTGTTAGTGGATTAGGAGGGATTGTGACTCTGAAGCTGTCTGAAAAGCATTTAAAAATATTGGATCAGAATGATGTTAATTTGATGCACACATATAACATGTAGCCCACTAAGGCTGAAGCTCGATTGCAAAGTTCACAGGTTGGATCTTGCCCTGGAAACATTGTGGACTATTTTAAATGAGATAGATGTGCTCAATAGATGATTTTAAGTTGAATAATTGTATGCTTTGCACATATGGAGCTACAGTGAATTCTGTGCATGGCTGCCTTCCACTCCGTTTCTGAGATGTTGAGTAAGAGATCCTTTTCTGACTGTACTCTGGGATCTTTGGAAGGAATGAAAAGATAATTTCCCCACCATACCCTAGGATTGTTGAAAGGAAGAGACATTAATATGTTTTTATATATTATAGAAATGCTGTCTGAGTCTTCAGGACTGATCAATATCTCTTCTGAAATAGAAATAGGTGGGAGTCAAGGAAAACTGGGCAGATTTTGTTTAGCAAAGTTTCTAATTTGGAGATAGTGGACAAATTGTGTTGATGGGAGACAAAATTTGGAGTGTAATTGTTCATAGGATGCAAACACATTATTTATATACAAATCTCTAAATGATTTAATCCCATTCATTTTCCAAACATTAAAAACTGTGTAAGTTTGAGAAGGTGGAAAAAGGTGGTTATCATGTAGAGGTGCCACAGATAAAATATTTAACAGATAAAATATCTAACTTGAAGTGCTTCCTACATTGGTTCCATATTCTGAGTGAATGAAGGACAATTGGGTTGTTAGTATATTGACAATACCTTGTATTTACTTTTTTATTTTTATTTAAAAACCCTGTTTTTGTTGTTTGGTCCTGGGGATTTTACAGTTTCCCTTTATCTTTTGACATTATTAGGCTTTGAGCTCTTCTGAGTATGCAGGCCACAAGCTTGCTTTTTGAGTTTTAGGGACAGAACTTCCTGTGGCCCTGGAGTTCCCAAAACACAGATTATATAATCCTGGATCTCGGAATTAATTCCGGTTTACTAAAGCATGATTTGATACCAATGGATTAGCTGGTTTCAGAACATTGGATTTCAATGGGCTCTTGCAATCCTGGATAGGTTATTCTGGATAAACGTATGTTCTTGGCAAAATTTACAAGCCCTTATTAGTTGAACCCTGAAAAGCCAATCAACCACAGACATACAAGTCTGAGAAACTGGAGGAACAACCTTCATACCAGAATGAATGTGGAAAACAGTTTATTAATGAAATCCGTGTAAACTTTGTGTGCTAAATTGTTGCATTGTTCAAAAAATACACCGATGATGTTACTCATGGTGTTACTTACATGAAAAGTCTTATGTTCTCGAGTAAGCATTGTACTCCATTTTTGCAGTAGCAATGCTGGGGATATTGGCAGAAGGATGTTAAGGATGGAGCTGCCAGGCAAGAGGTAAAGGGGAAGACCTAAAAGAAGGTGTATGGATGTGGTGAGCGAAGACATGCAGGTGATGGGTGTAACAGGACAAGCGGCCAGACTTTGAATGGTAATTTAAATTGTTCAAACATAAGACCACACACATCTGGCTTCAACATTTCTAAAGTATGTGTATGGCAGCTCTTATTATTTTAAGAATGAAAAAGAAGAAGAGTATTTGATATTGGGCACCATTCGTAAAAACCATCAGCTATACAATGCAGAAGTCATGTTATTGCCTTATTCCATTACAGAACATAAAATCTAAACTTCGTTAATAAGTATATTTGGTACAGGCATTCTCTAAAGATCAGAGTCTTCAGAGGAGCTTCTTTAAAAGGTGTGAGACTACAAAGACGTGTGGAAGGTGGGCAGCTTGTTCCACCAGAAAGTCTGTTATCAGTTATGTTTTAAAACTTGCATTGTTTGACCTGTGAATCTGTGGAATTCCTCAGTTGATGGTGGCTCTTTATTTCTGCTTTGGGAAGACAGTCCATAATTGTGTGCATGCGTGTGAGCAGATACTGTTTCAATGTTAGGCACAGTTTTACGATCGCTTTGCTGATATGTGTGACATCTCCAAAAAAGAAAATAAAAGACAGAAAATGTCTATAATTTGGATTGATGTCAGCTAAAAGCCATGGTGTATGACCCTGAACATGTCACGTTTAAGAAGGTGGCTCACATATATAAGCCACAGATGGAAAATGATAACGAGCAGGTCAGAATGTCTGATCAGGGTCTGATTACGTTTTGTTTTTTTTGTTCTGGTCAGAATTTAGTGCCGGAGTTGTGCTTCTGTGCTGATTGTTCACTTAGGAAAAGGCACAACAATTTTTAACATTTCGTTGGCTTTTTCTCATTCTTAAATAGTACAGCTGGGATCAGCATTTCTTACAGGACATTTTTGGACATTGATCTTATGATTGGATGCTCTGCTCCATAATTACTGCGACCTCAAAGCATGAATCCTTCATGTATATACCTGCTATTTGCAGGTTAGTTTCAAAACATTGGTTGTCCCAACTGAGCAGAATTTTGTCAAAATCTTTCTTTCTAGAATAGGAAAATCTTGAGCCTGTTGCAAAAGGCAAGAAGAGTAAAATATCCACATCTTTGACACCACGTAATTCTGGTTTTAGCTGTTCTGGAAACACAAGTTTGGCTAAATCCAGATTTTCCGTGAATCCTGACTTACTTTAACCGAATGTCACACTAATCCTTCTTTCTGGAACAGGACTCTGACTCGGTTTTTCATTGCTGTGAGTACTGATCTCGTAACAGTTTATCCGATTCTCTGTATCTCCTCAGTCTTCTGTCAGTTCTTTAAGTGCTCCTATGTAAAGCCTTCCCAGCTGTCAGTATACCTGTGGTGTAGTAGGTCCACAGCTCAGATTGAAAAGGAGTTTTTTTAAATAGATAATCGCCACATTCACGGCTTAAAGAGGGGGGTACGTGGTAGTGTGGCCGGAGCGGTTCCCGGGCGCTTCATGATGCCGGCGGTCCTCGCTTTAGTGCACAAGTAAGGAGTCATCCACATCCGTAATTGATGCCGTGAGCTGCTAATTGCCACACCTGATCCACGTCCCCATTAAATGCAATAGGAGCGCGAGTGTGGAGGGGGGAAAAAAAGAAAAAATGAACGGAGATTAAGGGAGAAGAAGGCAGCTGGAAGCGAGGGAGCTGGTGTGAGTGCATGAGAGAGAGAGAGAGAGAGAGCGCAGACTCACTGATGTTTGCAGGCAGCTGAGAGAGGTGAGCCCTAGTGGGGTGTCTGACCAGCACCTGAGGGCCGACAGTAGTAGTCACTCCTGCTGAGTGCTGGTGGGGAGCAGGAGTGACCGGGAGAAGATTGGCTTGCCGCAGCAAAGGCAGCAGGAGTTGGAGATTTGGAGTGGAACCCCAGAGTGAGCATCCTGGCCATTGGGGGAAGCCAAGTCTCGGTCTGGCGGATGGCTGAACGAGGCCAGGGATTGGGAGGCCACCAGACCAGCCAAGTGGAGAAGGTCAGCTGCAGGTAGGGTGACTCCCCTGGTAAATAGCCTAATAGAAGCAGGGGTGTCGCCAGTAGAAAGAAGGCACCAGCTTTGTTTTTAAAAGGACTGCTTCCAGTCATTGTTTTAGCCTCGTTTTAAAAGGACTTATTTATTGGATAACTTGTTCACTTGTTTTAATGGATTATTTTATTTAAGGACTGTTTGAGACACTGCACTATTCATTTGGACTGTTTCTGGTTTGTTTTTAATAAAAGCACCGTTGCACTCTTTGCACCATTCCCTTGCTTCGTTGATGTCTTCACTGTCCAGCTCATCCTGTTACATTATAGACGGTGTCAGGTTCAAGAGTTCCCAAACTGGAGATGGCGGGCCTGGAGCAGAACCCACATCGTCACAATACCACGTCCTGACAGTCTGCACCTGATATATACCTGGGCTGACCACATACACAACTTCATGGCAATAGTATTCCAACATGGCACTGGCATTTTTCAGCAGGATAATACACCCTGCCTCACTGCAAAAACTGTTCAGGAATGGTTTGAGGAATGTGACAAACAGTTCAAGGTGATCTCCAAATGCATCTGAGGGATGTGCTGGAAAAACTAATCCTACCCATAGGGACAACATCACTCAGTTTACAGGATGTAAAGAATCTGCTGCTAACGTCTTGGTGCCAAATACCACAGGACACTTTCAGAGGGCTTGTGGAGCTAAGAGCTGTTTTGGCGGAATGAGAGGGATCTACACCAAATTAGGCAGGTGATTTTAATGTTGAGGCTGATCACTGTATATGCTGAATACATACATACATACACTCAACTGCTTGTTAACTTAAATATTGAATCAGCCAATCACTTTGCAGCAACTTAATGCATTTAAGCATGTAGACATTGTCAAGATGACCTGCTGGAGTTCAAAGGTAATTGAAGTGACTTTGAATGTGGCATGGGCTGAGTATTTCAGAAACTGCTGATGTACTGGGATTTTCAACCATCTCTAGGGTTTAAAGAGAATGGTCCAAAAAAGGGAAAATATCCAGTAAGTGGCAGTTCTCTGGGAAAAATGCCTTGTTGATGCCAGAGAACAAAGGAGAATAGCCAGACTGGTTCAAGATGACAGAAAAGCAACAGTAACTCAAGTAACCACTCGTGACAACCAAGGAGTGCAGAAGAGCAACCCTGAACACTCAACACATTGAACCTTGAAGCAGATGGGCTACAGCAGCAGGAGACCACACTGGGTGCCACTCCTGCCAGCTAAGAACAGGCAACTGAGGCTACAATTCACACAGGCTCACCAAAATTGGACAACAGAAGAAAAAAAAAACACACACACAAATTCACAGGAAGGGTGCTGAAGGTACACATATAGCAGGAGATATCAAATATTTTTAATTTTGTGCTGTTATCTGTCTTCAACAAGTAATGTAGCCAGTATATAAATAAAACACTTACCTTCCAAATGTTACAAGAAAGCTCAGTAAGGACAACATGTGTGTTTAACAAATTGAAAAAGGCTGGGAGACAGATGAAATCCAACAGAGTGCAAGGTCAAAAAAATAAAGTGAGACTACAGCGGGCATCAAATGAAGCTGGACACCATTACTAATCGCAAGAATATTAATATATATTAGTTCACTGTAAACTGTACAATGGATGATCAAATCTAGAAGATATTAGATGTCCAACAGAGAACAAAATGTCTACAACTCTCATGTTTACAGCACAGACGTAATCAGCTGAAGAGAATATCGTGCCTGAACTTTACAGCTCTTGGTCAAAACAGTAAAATCAGCTAAAGAAAAAAGAGACTTGAGGACTTTCCTGTCACCATCTGTTTTGTGATGGGCTTCTCCTTGCTGTTCTGACTAAAAAGCAAGTAACCAACATTAAAAGATAACAAGCCAAATGCAACTGTTCATTTGGGCTTTGTAAAGCTTTTATTATCAAGGAAAACACATTTAACATTCAACTTTATTATTACCTATTAAAAGACACTAATTTCACAAGACAATAGCGCCCCCTGCTGGAAACACTTACGGTACTTCCAAAAACTGCACAATATCCACTGAAGCAATTTCTACAAGGTACTGTCAAAAAATAAAATAATTTTAGCAATGCTGTATTTACTTCAAACCGTGAAGTAAAAAAATATATTGGGCATTTAAGTAAATTATACAACACAGAAAATGCATTTACCAGATATTTTCTGTATGCCTTTATATCTATATACTGTATCTACCTAAATCTATCTATCTATCTATACAAAGTATATTACATTACATATATACACACATGCATATATATATACACATATATATATACACACATATATATATATACACATTGTGGTCCCCGGCCGGGACGCCCAGGAGGACCAGAGGAGGGCTTGTGCCTCCTCCAGACCGCGAGGGGGCATCCATCCTGGTTACGCTGGGGGCCTCGGGTACAGGGCTTGGAAGCCTAGCCCTGTAGGGACCCGTGGCCACCGCCAAGCGGCGCCCCGATGCCGGAGTATCCAGTGTGGGACCTGGTCGGGGCTGGAGCCCAGTCGGGACGCCCAGGAAGACCAGAGCAGGGCTTGTGCCTCCTCCAGACCGTGAGGGGGCGTCCGTCCTGGTTATGTTGGGGGCCACAGGTAGAGGGCTTGGAAGCCCAACCCTGTAGGGGCCCGTGGCCACCGCCAGGCGGCGCCCTGGTGCCTGAGGAACCCTGGAGTCCAGCACTTCCGCCACACCAGGAAGTGCTGGGGGGAAGAAGACAGGGAACACCCGGACGGCTTCCGGGTGTGCAGCCAGCACTTCCGCCACAGAGGGGTGTGTCCAAAAGGGAGTGCCGGGAAGCAGCTGGAGCCCATCCGGGTCCTTATTTAAGGGGACGCCTCCCTCCAGTCAGCAGCGGAAGTCAGGTGGAAGAGG
This sequence comes from Polypterus bichir lapradei, assembly GCA_026402145.1. Classification (NCBI taxonomy): domain Eukaryota; kingdom Metazoa; phylum Chordata; class Cladistia; order Polypteriformes; family Polypteridae; genus Polypterus; species Polypterus bichir. The sequence continues at coordinate 9,384,457 of JANRMT010062822.1, forward strand.
ACGGAGCTGAGAGAGAGAGGACGGGAGGCGGCCAGGAAGGCAGTGGAACTGTGAGGCCTGGACATTGGGGGAATCGGTGCAAGAGGCACTGGGGTTTGTGCACATGACTGTAAATAAGTTTGTAAATAAACGTGTGTTGGGTGAAACTATGTTGTCCGTCTGCTTGTTTCCAGGTTCAAGTCCACAACATATACACATATATATATACACACACATATATATATATATATACACACACACATACTGTATATATATACACACATATATATACACACACACATATATATATACACACATATATATATACACACACATATATATATATACACACATATATATACACACACATATATATATATATACACACATATATATACACACACACATATATATATATATACACATATATATATATATATACACATATATATATATACACACACATATATATATATACACACACACATATATATATATATATATATATACACACACATACTGTATATATATACACACATATATATACACACACATATATATATATATATATACACTGTCACACACGTGCGCATGGGAGGCAGCTAAAGGGCTTGAGTGAAGGCAGTTTAGAGGCATGCCGGGGTGTGGCAGAGTGCACTGACTCTTTTTCTCCCTTGCCTGTAGACCATTCCCGGGGGATTCCACCTGGCTCTCCTGACATCACTTCCGGGACCAAGCCAATGGAAGTCGGCCACACCAGCTCCAGTCCCTCTGATGTCACGTCCGGCTATGAACCAATGGTGGAAGACTACGTGCCAGATCCATATGACCTCACTTCCTGTCTTCCCCTTTAAAACCTGCCCCTTTTCCTTTGTTTCCTCAGTCTTGTTTTGGACTCAGTTGAATGCACTTCAGTGCTGGTTATTTGTTAAAAATGACTTTTGCAGCCAGGATACCACATTATACGGGTGGCTGCCCCAAAC
>JANRMT010062822.1:9390418-9496111 GCA_026402145.1 Polypterus bichir lapradei
ATGTTTCCTGAAATGGTTGGATTAGTTCCTGTGTTCTAACCGACACATCACAGCGACTACAGCGTATTGCAAGTCTGCCTTCTGCCTTTCTTCACCACAATTATTGGTCCTTCGAGCCGGATTCGCAGTGGTTACTGTGGAACATGTATCCTTACTCCAACCAGCAAGCTGGAGCGACCTATCCAAGAAGACAGTCGCGCCCTCCGCGTTATTTAGAGGATTATGATTTAAGCTATGCAGGCTACAGGGTTCTAGAGGCATCATCTTCACTGAGGCCAGGAGTACTGCACACAATTTACCAAGAAGAAGATTATGATGCCAGCAGAATGTTGTTAACTCAAACTCTGCAAGCTCAAGCAACACCAAATCGTAGAGAACTAGCGATAACTTCACCAGGAGCACAGAATATTTCTCATAGAAAGCTACAGCTTGAGAGAGACTATGAACACTCACAATCAAAGACAGCTAGCCTTTCTAATATTAGTCCTGACTCATTAAGAAGGACTGGACCAGTTCCTGCACCACGGACTGTCTATCGAACACCAGTGCCATCTCCTAGGACTTCAAATGCCCCTTGTAATTACAACTACAATGAGGACCTGCCAAGAATGCAGAAACAGTGGGAAGGAGATAATGTAAGTAATAACAGTTTTAATGCACCTTTATCACCTGTCCACGAGCAGGAGTCTGATGCGATGCTTGACCTAATGGGAGAGATGGTGGCACGGATGCGTGAAATGAGAGTCCAAAGTAGACAAGCCAGAATTCCGTCCCACTCTTCTCCACCTAGACCAGATTCCCTTTCCCATTTGAATCGTGATGCACTTCCTCAAAGGACACCAACCAGGCAACATCCACCCTTACATCAGTACTGTGTAGATCCTAACACACCTGCTCCAACTCCTCTTCCTCGCCATCCTCATCTGCCTCACCAGCCTCCTCCGCCGCCATTTCACCAGTATGTCCTGCAACCTCCTACATCCACGGAATGTGATCAGTACACTCTTGATCATCCCCAGCGGGAGTACTTTCCACAGGCACAAGAGACCTTCTATAGGGGACCTAAACCTTCAATCCCAGACTTCATCCATAAAGATCCCAGTGAGTTTGCACGGCTCAAGATAGCTCTAACCAACCTTCTCCCTGCAAGCAGTACAGAGCTATTCAAGTACCAGATTTTGGTTGAGCACCTGAAGTTAGAGGAAGCCCGTTTAATAGCTGATGCATACCTGAACTCTCTTTATCTGTATACTGATACCATGGCAGCTCTTACTGAGAAATATGGACAACCTCATCAATTGGCTTTGAAGAAAATTTCAGCAGTCATGAACTCTCCAGCAATTCGTAGTGGGGATACAGAAGCTTTTGAGAAGTTTGCTTTAAATGTGCAAGCATTGGTAGGTATGCTGGGAACCATAGGGCCTGAGGGTGACATTGAACTCCGATGTGGATCTCATGTAGCTCGTCTGTTGACAAAGCTTCCACCAGACCTTCGGGCAAACTTCCGCAGACACATGCTGCATAGACCAGGAGCAACCTATACTTTACTTGATCTCTCAACTTGGTTAAAATTTGAAGTGTGGTGTCACGATTTAGGAGGACAGCCCAGACAAGTGGAGAAATACAGAGAACCTAAACGTGGACCAAAACCAACTACGGTCTTACTTGGAGCAAACCAAAGCTCTGCGACTGAGACTTCCAACCCTTCTATAGATGAGCCATCAGAGAAGAAGAAAGAAAAGCCTAAACCTTACTGCCCATATTGTGAAAATACAGAACACTTCCTTAGTCAATGTCCCACATTCCAGCAGTTCACGAAAGAGCAAATTGTAGACTGGATCAAAACCAAGAAACGATGCTGGAGGTGTGGACGTTCGCATCAAGCAGCTCAGTGTAATCTCAAAAAACCCTGCAATATATGTAAAGGGAAACATCTTAAGGTCTTGCATGAAGTTAACACTCTCTCCCCAAAACAGGATACCTGTGTGCTGAGTTCATCTACTGAGACTCTTTATGGCGACAGACCCACTGATGGCAGTTATGTATTGCTTAAGGTAGTTAAGGTAATGCTTTATAATGGCAACAGAGCCTTGGAAACCTACGCAGTGTTAGACGACGGCTCCGAAAGGACACTTTTGCTTTCAGCAGCAGCTAAAGAGCTTGGCTTGGAAGGAGAATCTGAAAAGATGATGTTAAGGACAGTTAGACATGACATTGAGACATTGGAGGGAGCATCAGTTTCATTTATGCTAACTCCTGCAACACAGCCACAAAGGAAATTTAAGATCCAGCATGCCTTTACTGCAACGCGGCTAGCATTGGGTGAACATTCCTACCCGATGACTACTCTTCAGGAGAAGTATCAACACCTTAAAGGCTTGAATATTCCTCATTTTGAAAATGCACGTCCCCTTCTACTCATTGGAGCTGACCATCCCCACTTACTCAACCCACTCGAGCCTGTAAGCCTTAGCCCACCAGGAGGGCCAGCAGCAATCAAGACTTCTTTGGGATGGACATTGCTAGGACCTGTAAGGGGACTTAAACATCAGATGTCTTCCACGCAGTGCTTGTTTTCCTCCTTCCAGTCCCCAGATACTGAACTGTTTAAAAATGTGGAAAGACTTTGGCAACTAGATTGTTTGCCCTATAGGAATGTTGAATCAGTCACTCGATCCAAGCAGGATAAAGACGCCATACTTCTTCTTCAAAGTCAAACTACTCGAATAAAGGTGGACGGAATTCAGCGATACGCAACCCCTTTGTTACGAAGAAGTGACATGCCCTGCCTGAGTTCTTCATTAGAAGCAGTGATGCCAAGTCTCAGAAGTACAGAGAAAAGACTAGCAAAAAATCCACAACTTGCAGCCATCTACACTGCAGAAGTAGAGAAACTGGAGAAAGCAGGCTATATTGCTAAAATACCAAGGGAAGCAGTAGCTAGTCAGGAATCGTGGTACATCCCTCACCATATGGTTCATCATAAGGCTAGTTTTCAACTGCTCATTTCAGTTCAGAGGATCAACGCTAAATGAATACTTGTTACCTGGCCCTACTTTAGGCCCGTCACTATTAGGAGTGTTAATTCGGTTTAGAGAGCATACTGTGGCTGTTAGTGGAGACATTAAGGCTATGTTTCACCAGGTACGCCTGTTAGAAAGGGATAAGGTCCTCCTTCGATTCATTTGGCGAAATATTAGACAAAGGATGGATCCTGACATCTATGAGTGGCAAGTTTTGCCATTTGGCACGACTTGTAGCCCATGCTGTGCTACATTTGCCCTGCAAACTCATGTTCATAATCATAGTGAACCTGGTGATGATATAAGATTAGCAGTTGAGAGGCATTTTTATGTTGACAATTTTCTACAGAGTTTCTCCACATTTAAAGAGGCAAAGGACATGGTGGATAAATTAATAAATCTTCTTAATTTAGGACGTTTTCAGTTACGACAGTGGGCTAGTAACAATCCTACTGTGACAGGTCACTTACCAAAAGAAGCACAGTCTGAAATTAGTGAACTGTGGCTGGCTCAGGATCGAATACAATCTCCAGAGCCTACACTGGGTTTATGCTGGTATTGCTCTTCTGACACTCTAGGCTACAGGCATCGGGAAATTAAGTATGACAGGCCCACACTAAGGAATATTTATAAAGTTCTAGCAAGTCAGTATGACAGAGTTGGGTTCCTTATTCCATTCACTACTCGGGCAAAGGTATTAGTTCAGCAGCTCTGGCAAAGGGGGCGACATTGAGATGACCCTCTCTTCCCTGAAGATTTACTTCAGGCCTGGAACTCATGGGAGGCAGAGCTAATTCACTTGTCAAAGATTACATTACCCCGGTGCTACCAAACAACTGATATGGATGTCCCAGAAACCAGATGGGAGCTGCATATATTCTGTGATGCCTCAGAACGGGCCTATGGTTCAGTGGCCTATCTTAGAATGGAAGACGGTAAATGCAACCGGCAGGTTTCCTTTGTAATGGCTAGATCCAGAGTAGCCCCAAAGCGTCAGCTTTCAATCCCAAGGTTAGAACTTTGTGCCGCTTTGACAGGGGCTCAAGTTTCCAAGCTACTCAAAACAGAACTATCCATACCGATCAGCAGTGTCACTTTGTGGACAGACTCAACAACTGTTCTTAATTGGCTTCATTCTAATTCATGCCGGTTTAAAGTATTTGTGGGCACCAGAGTAGCTGAGATTCAAGAGCTAACAGAACATGATACCTGGCGCTATGTGGACTCCGTTAATAACCCTGCCGATTACATTACTAGAGGAAAGACCTTAATAGAGATAGCAAAACCAGGTCACTGGCGATTTGGACCACCCTTTCTCCTACAGCACCAAAGGGATTGGCCTGAAATGACTTGCACCAATGTTGCTGAAGATATAGCTGAATTAAAGCCTCCTAAACCCTGTACAGTCCTCCTACTTTTAGTACCAGCTATTCCAGATATTAGTCAGTTTCGCACCTATGGTGAGTTGTTGGAAGCCACTGTAAGATTAGTTAAGGGAGCTGAGAAAGATCATCAACCTTGTGCCTCTGATTACCAAAAGGCTGAATTGCTACTTGTACGAAGGGCTCAAATAGATAGTTTTCCTGATGAGTTCAATCAACTACAAGAAGGTAAACCTGTTTCATCTAGTAGCAGACTGATAACCTTATCTCCAGAATTTGACCATTCCAGTGAAATTATCAGAGTTGGTGGTAGGCTGCGACGAGCTGAGCTGTTGGAATGTGATGCAATGCATCCTGTTATATTGGATCCTACTCACCCTGTGACAAAATTGCTGATTCAAAGATTTGATGAACAACTTAGTCACCCTGGACCAGAACGTTTATTTGCTGAAATTAGGCGCACATACTGGATCCTGAGAGGAAGAGAGGCAATTAGGAAACATCAGCATGTTTGCAGAGAGTGTCAAAGATGGCGAGCTAAACCTCAAATGCCTAAGATGGCCGATCTGCCACTAGCCCGGCTCCGTTTATTTAAGCCAGCATTCTATAGTACTGGAGTGGATTGCTTTGGGCCTTTTATTGTGAAGGTCGGCCGTCGTAATGAAAAGAGATGGGGAGTAGTATTTAAATGTCTTACAACCAGGTGTGTCTATTTGGACATATTTAATAGCATGGATGCAGACTCTTTCTTAATGACCCTTCGACGCTTTATTCCACGACGGGGAAAACCCTATGAATTGCTTTGTGATCAAGGTATAAATTTCCGTGGAAGTAATCGAGAGTTGTGTGAGGCCTTTGCAAGTTTAACAAACGATCTTAAGTTCCTTCTGGCCAAACAAAAAATTAGGTTCCAGTTCAATCCACCAGGTGCACCACATTTTGGTGGTGCTTGGGAGCGGGAGATTCGTTCGATAAAGACTGCACTTAACATAACCTTGGGGTCCCAAACAGTTATTGAAGAGGTGCTGAGGACAATTCTAGTGGAAGTAGAAGGAATCTTAAACGCAAAACCTTTGGGGTACGTCTCTTCCAATTTAGCTGATCTCGACCCAGTGACCCCCAACTATCTGCTTATGGGGCGGCCTGACTCATCTCTTCCTCAGGTTGTCTATCCTGAATCAGATCTCTTGACTAGAAGGAGATGGAGACACAGTCAGGTGCTGGCAGATCGTTTTTGGTCATGCTTTCTTAAGTATTACCTACCGAATCTTCAGACACGTCAGAAGTGGCAGAAAGAGGCAGCTAATCTAGCTGATGGAAAGGTAGTAATGCTTCTTGATCCACAGTTACCCAGAGCTTCATGGCCTGTAGGTAGAGTGCTGCGCGTCATACCAGGAGCTGATGGACGAGTTCGAACAGCTGAAGTAAGGATTAATGGAAGAGTGTATACTCGACCGGTGACCCGACTTGTAGAACTTCCCGAAATACCTGACGATGAGCCTTCGAGTGACAAACCTTCAGAATAATGTAAGAGGTCAAATTTGGTATACCAAATTTGGGGGCGGCTGTAAAAAAGGCGCCTGTGCCTGTGCCTTTAAGGCGCTGAAGCATGATCACGTGAAAACCGTGGCGTGTGCAGTGAGCATGTGCGTTTGTTAGATGTACCTCGTGAAAGCCGGAACTACTGGAGCTCCTAGAGAAAGTTTAAGTTTGTGCGTTGTTGACCAAATAACCACACATACACCTACTCACCTACCTGTACAGTTGTTCTACTTCATGTGAAATTTTGGCATCTTAACATTAAAGCTATGTTTCCTGAAATGGTTGGATTAGTTCCTGTGTTCTAACCGACACACCACAGCGACTACAGCGTATTGCAAGTCTGCCTTCTGCCTTTCTTCACCACACACCTCCTCATTCAATGTGTTTTCTTTATTTTCATGACTGAAGGCATCAAAACTATGAATGAACACATGTGGAGTTATGTACTTAACAAAAAAAGGTGAAATAACTGAAAACATGTTTTATATTCTAGTTTCTTCAAAATAGCCACCCTTTGCTCTGATTACTGCTTTGCACACTCTTGGCATTCTCTCGATGAGCTTCAACAGGTAGTCACCTGAAATGGTTTTCACTTTACAGGTGTGCCTTATCAGGGTTATTTAGTGGAATTTCTTGCTTTATCAATGGGGTTGGGACCAGCAGTTGTGTTGTGCAGAAGTCAGGTTAGTTGGACGATCATTTATTTTTCAACAGGACAATGACCCCAAACACACCTCCAGGCTGTGTAAAGGCTATTTGACCAAGAAGGAGAGTGATGGAGTGCTGTAAATGGTCATGAAAATAAAGAAAACACATTGAATGAGGAGGTGTGTCCAGACTTTTGGCCTGTACTGTATATATATATACACACACACACACATACACACCAACAGCACTGGTCAAAGTTTTAGTAAGTTCCCATTTTTCCAGCTTTTATTGAAATTTAAGCAGTCAAGTCTAGTGAATAATCTTAAATGGTAGAGTGGTAAGTGATAAACTGCCACAGAGGTTTAAAATATTTAGGTTTAGAAAAAACTGAAAAATTTCAGACCCAGACAAAAAGGTCCAAAACAAATAATACATTTAATAACTTAGATGCTTTTTGCAGCAAATGAAGTAAATTAAGCCTTGAAGCAATTGCTACAGGTTTCCCAACCTTTGTGGATGACTTACAAACCCTCAGTCTGTATAAAAACAGTGTTGGAACAAACTTTGTTTCTGTAGGATTATCTGGACAATATTGCACAGTCAATTGTTATCATAATGCTGAGAAAATGGTGATTAACAAAGCAAGGCAGAGAGACCATTATAACCCTTAAAAATGTGGGTCTTTCCTTTATTGAAATTGAATAGAAAGTAAAGTTTCCTTCACCACCAAAAGGAACATGTAAACTGGAGAAAACTCTGACAGCAGCAAGTTTGGCAAATCCAAAGCCACAAAAGAATCAGAACATAAATTTCTAAGAGTCAACACCCTGCGTGATCTGATCCTTACAGAACAATTTATAAATAAAGCATATCAATGAAACTTTTAAATTCAATTCATAATAACCAATTATATATATATATATATATATACGTGTATATATACACTCACCTAAAGGATTATTAGGAACACCTGTTCAATTTCTCATTAATGCAATTATCTAATCAACCAATCACATGGCAGTTGCTTCAATGCATTTAGGGGTGTGGTCCTGGTCAAGACAATCTCCTGAACTCCAAACTAAATGTCAAAATGGGAAAGAAAGGTGATTTAAGCAATTTTGAGCGTGGCATGGTTGTTGGTGCCAGACGGGCCGGTCTGAGTATTTCACAATCTGCTCAGTTACTGGGATTTTCACGCACAACCATTTCTAGGGTTTACAAAGAATGGTGTGAAAAGGGAAAAACATCCAGTATGCGGCAGTCCTGTGGGCGAAAATGCCTTGTTGATGCTAGAGGTCAGAGGAGAATGGGCCGACTGATTCAAGCTGATAGAAGAGCAACTTTGACTGAAATAACCACTCGTTACAACCGAGGTATGCAGCAAAGCATTTGTGAAGCCACAACACGCACAACTTTGAGGCGGATGGGCTACAACAGCAGAAGACCCCACCGGGTACCACTCATCTCCACTACAAATAGGAAAAAGAGGCTACAATTTGCACGAGCTCACCAAAATTGGACAGTTGAAGACTGGAAAAATGTTGCCTGGTCTGATGAATCTCGATTTCAGTTGAGACATTCAAATGGTAGAGTCAGAATTTGGCGTAAACAGAATGAGAACATGGATCCATCATGCCTTGTTACCACTGTGCAGGCTGGTGGTGGTGGTGTAATGGTGTGGGGGATGTTTTCTTGGCACACTTTAGGCCCCTTAGTGCCAATTGGGCATTGTTTAAATGCCACAGGCTACCTGGGCATTGTTTCTGACCATGTCCATCCCTTCATGACCACCATGTACCTATCCTCTGATGGCTACTTCCAGCAGGATAATGCACCATGTCACAAAGCTCGAATCATTTCAAATTGGTTTCTTGAACATGACAATGAGTTCACTGTACTAAAATGGCCCCCACAGTCACCAGATCTCAACCCAATAGAGCATCTTTGGGATGTAGTGGAACGGGAGCTTCGTGCCCTGGATGTGCATCCCACAAATCTCCATCAACTGCAAGATGCTATCCTATCAATATGGGCAAACATTTCTAAAGAATGCTTTCAGCACCTTGTTGAATCAATGCCACGTAGAATTAAGGCAGTTCTGAAGGCGAAAGGGGGTCAAACACCGTATTAGTATGGTGTTACTAATAATCCTTTAGGTGAGTGTGTATACATACAGAATAATAATATATAGAATTGATATGAAGTGCATGGGAGATTAGGAGGATGGAGGTTTCATGAGAATTTTGGCCAGGGGGACACATTGACAGAGTCTTCCATGGGGTTGAAGTCTAAGGCTCAATAGCACACCAGGTCACAGTGGTCAGTTGAGCTTAGTGTCTGGAGATGAGCACAGGGAAGACCTTGACTGACAAGGAGGAAGAGGATGTCAATATATTGTGTAAGAGAATGGGAGGTACGAGTTAAGAGATATTTTCTCAGGTAGACAGCTCTAAAAAGTATACACAGGTCCAGTGAGGCGTAGACTATTTGTTTTGCTTATTACGCATTATTTATCCTGACTGTGGTTGTGTCTTTGTGAGTAAGTGGTCAGCTCCTGAGGTTCCTCATCTGGTCACAACAGCTTTGGCAGCAGCTCTCACAACAGTAAGCTATTCTATAATTAGTTTGCCTCCTTTGTTTTGATGCCGAGGCCGAAGAAGTTTTCTAAAATATTTTGTAGGTAATACAGAGATGATGGCTTTGCTTTTTGGAATTTGATGCAGGTCTGTATCTTCAGACTGCAACTGAATGTCCTGAAGGAAAGAGATTAATAAGATCTGCAAGGCAAGCAGCGTCTAACATTTTATACCTGAGAAGGAGGATTTTAACATCAGTTCTAAACTGAAGTAATGTAACACCTGAAGCTATACAGTTATACTCTGTACTTTAATTTTGATCCCTACTGCCATGTTTAGATTAACTATATAGACTAGTAAATGAATGATTTGAACAGCCTGGCAATAAAACATTACAGTAGTCAATCTGGGTTGAAACAAATAAACGAAAGTAAAACACCTTTAAAATGTATTCACTTTGGGAAGATTTCTCATTTTATTGTTATACAACATTGAATCACTGTGGATTTAATTTTTCTTTCTGATATAATGATCAACAAAAAATCAAAATGAAAGCAAATCTCTGCAAAATGGTCTAAATTAATTACACATGTAAAACACATAATAATTGATCTCATAATTAAAGTATTCACCAAACTTAATATGACACACCTAAATCATCACTAGTACAGCCATTTGGTTTTTGAAGTCATAGAAAAAGTTCAATGAAAATCACCAGTCTACAGTCCAAAGGCACCTTATCTGGAAGGTCCAACTTGTGATGAGTCAGTATGGTGGCCTAACCTAAACAATGAAGATAAAGGAACACTGAATCGCCTCTGTCAAAAGGTGATTAATAAGCAAAAGTCAGGGAATGGAGACAAGAAAATATCTGTGTCACTGAATATCCCTTGGAGACTAGGAAAGTCAACCTGTAGGAAACAGAAAGAGTGTGGCACAGCGGTAAATGTGCCTAGAACAGGCTGTCCATGAAAGCGGAGTGATCACACAAGAAGTAGACTAGCGAGGGAGGCCAATAACAGACCTTTGAAGGAATCACAAGCTAAAGTGGCTGAGACTGGGGAAACTGTGCAGAAAACAACTGTTACAGTGGTGCTTCACTGGTCTCAGGTTTATGGGAGAGTGGCGAAGTAAACAAAGGCACATGATATCTCAGCTTGAGTTTGGAGGCTCCAAAATCAGCTGGAAGAGGGTTCTATGGCCTGAGGAAACCAAAATTCAGCTTTTGGGCCATGATGCTAAATGTCATGCCTTCCATAAAACAAACACAGCACATCATCAAAAATACACCACCCCAAGTATGATGAGTGCAGCATCATGCAATGCGGATGCTTCCCTGCAGCAGGCACTGGAAGGATTTTGATGGCAGAGGATGCAATGAATACAGGAAAAGACAGGGAAATCCTGGAGAAAACCTGATACAGTCTGCAAGAAATTTCCACCTTGGGAAAAGATTTTCAGTCCAGCAAGACAACGACCCTAACCATATAGCACAAGCTACAGAGGAATAGCTTAAAAAAACCATAACATCCTGGATATACAATATGTAATTTACAGTTGGTAAAGTCTTTACACACAGCACCGCTGAATAAGCAGTATACATAGGGCAATAGCTTTAGATTATGGTATTTTGCAAAATTTGAACACTCATACTTGCTTATTGCTGGATGTAAAAGTGTCAAAGGGTTTGCCCTGCTCCTTACTTCCTTTGTCATTACAATTGAACATTTTCAAGTTTACAATTAATGTCTAATATTCACTATTGGGCACCTGGGCTAACTCAATAAATGACAAAGGCATAGAAAAAAAAATCATTGTGGTATCTGTTCATTCAGGTAGCCTTTCTCAAATATTAGACTTTAGTGTAAGACCTGAAAATGTACAGTGTCAAAAATCAGTAATAACTCAGGAAGTCTGTGGGTAGGGGTGGGTACAAATACTTTTTTTTAGTACTCGTGTGAAAATAAATCACAAAAACAGATAAAGAGTTGGGGCACTGTGTAAATCCTGTATAAATGGCAGACTGACAAAAAACAATAACAATGAATTGTGCTTTCAGACCCAAGTCTCCATATGATTGGCTCTAAGAATGCATCAGAGCCGGTTTTCACTTGAGAGGACAAGAAATGGAAGGTTCAGGAATTTGGAAACTGGTAGTAATGTCATTGGTGTTGCAACAGTCAATGACTGCTTCTGCTGAGGGAGGAAGAGAAAAGGCAGCGCCCGTGAGACTTAAAGTTGTCTCCCAAGAGCACGTGTGTGAAGTAATCTGATCAAATTTTCATTATGAATTCATCCACACCAGATTTATTTCCATTATAATTACTGTATTATAATATGTTAACAGTTCTAAAAAGTTGGTTTGGTTAAGTTTATACAAATAAAACACTAAACAAAAAGTTAGAATAACAGTAATCATTATTCTTTAGCAGCTCATAGACAACCACAATAAAACAAATTAGGACAGAAGACTTAAAATCAAGACCAAGTTGTGTTTTCCGGCTTGTATGTAGATATTATTAAACGTGTAAACTATTTTTAATAGAGCTAAGCCAGACACACGGTAGTAAATGGAAGAGGGACAGAATTAAACAGTTTACACAAAACCGTTACTGCTTTATGTTTCATCCATAAAGAGAACAAGTTCACAGTCCTTATATGGTTTCAGAAGCACTGCACATACTGTTCTCAGTAGCTACTGCTGGTGCTCACTTTTATTGACCACACAACATGCTCACGGGGAAGGTCCAAATAAATTTCAATAACAGACCTGTAAAAGGGCCACTGCTACAGTAACTCACCAGACTTCAATATTTGTCTCAGAAGTAACAACCTATTCTGATCAGAACGTAGGTGCAGACTTTCCATATTAGGAAGGTCTGAATGGTGGGGCCCAAGAAGCCAAGATTCTCCCAAAGCTCCCTAACCTCAGCACTTAAGGAGAGCAGTGAGGGTGATGTTTTTTTTTTGTGCCTTGCCTAAATTCCAGCACCAAATAATTTTATTGAGATTTAATTCTGTCATTAATACTTACTCTAATAAATATCGTACAGTACATGAAGAATCAGCAAAAAGGCAGACCTTACAGATTACACTATTTGAACGAAATTATTTATGCAAGAAGTGCTCAAACTGCAACAATGAAGAGGCACTAGGAGTGTAAAATTATTAAAGTAGCAAGAACAGCTGCAGAAAGAATGAGCTCAAAGGTTAATCATCTTTATGCCATAAAAGTGTAAAGCTGGTTATTAATTTCCTAAAAATAGTTTCTAAATGCATTTTTTTCAAACAACTTAAAACATGTTAAATAAAGAATCCAATAAAGAAACAACACATTATGCTATAATTTTGACATTTTTGTTATTTCTGGATTCTAAAAGTCCTGTCTTACCTCAAAGTCATAACATCAAATGAACGGTTTTTAAACATAACTTTTAGTCCTTAGTTTTCCTTTTTTAAGCAGGTATCAGGACTAGGGTGGCACAGTGGTAGCGCTGCTGCCTCGCAGTTAGGAGACCCGGGTTCACTTCCCGGGTCCTCCCTGCGTGGAGTATGCATGTTCTCCCCGTGTCTGCGTGGGTTTCCTCCCACAGTCCAAAGACATGCAGGTTAGGTGGATTAGCGATTCTAAATTGGCCCTAGTGTGTGGTGGGTGTGTTTGTGTGTGTCCTGAGGTGGGTTGGCACCCTGCCCAGGATTGGTTCCTGCCTTGTGCCCTGGGATTGGCTCCAGCAGACCCCCGTGACCCTGTGTTTGGATTCAGCGGGTTGGAAAATGGGTGGATGGATGGTATCAGGACTATTTCACTTTTCCTGACACTTCTTAAAAGCAGTTTAAATGGTAAATTAACGGTTTACAAAATACAAAAGCATAAAACTTGAAGTTTGATTATTTTTACACATTAGAATAAGAAAGGTGAGGCTTCCAAGAGTAAGTAGGAGGCTGTCTAAATTTAGTGACATTGATCAATAGTAAGCAGACAAAACTTTATTTCGCCATATGAAGAGAATTGATTTGATATGTGGCTATTATGACAAAATCAAAAGGTTTTATCAGATGACAGCAACATTTAACTTTTATCATTTTTCAAGTCTCTAATAATACTTTTCTTTATTAAAACAAATATTTTCTTTGATTTTTAAAGGATAGAACAAAGAAAAAGTATAGAAAATGTTGAAAGTAGTATTAGTTATGATTTTCCATCAGATAAAATGATCATCCTTGTTTATAAGGATGTTTATAATAAGAGAAAAATCTATCAACTTTAAAACTGCTCACCATGTCACAAAGTGCATATGAATAAACTAAAAAAAAAATTACAATCTTTAAGCTAGAAGGATTTATTTAAAAAAACCAACACAAATACAACAAATTGGAAAAACATACAGTATGCTGATTAAGTGGTAACATCCAACATTAGTTCTATGTCTGCAGTACACTTAACATAAATCTAAGAAAAATCCTCTCTTCATATTAATAAATACATGGTGTATTCTTTATGCTTTTTTATTCCAGCAAGTCAAAAAAGGATAGTCCATAATAATGTAAAACTGCAATAGCATAAAAAAAATATTTTCTGAAGTCCTACACAAAAAAGTATTCCTTCTTGTCCAGTGTTACTAACCTCAGATATTACACCATCCAAACCCTCTTTTGACAGCCACATAGCTCAACTTCACTGTATTACCAACGCTTGAAGCCAGGACGGCAAACTTTTTGCCAGCATTATGCTTCTCAAACACGCTGTAGAATCAAACACTTCTTTAAAGATCCACACTTTCCTTCAGGTTTCCATATCAACATCTGTACATTCTTCATTTATCATTGTTGTTTTACAAGTTATTTTATCAGAATCTAAATCCTGAAGCTCAGACAAATCTAATTCTGGCAGTGGAGCTCTCCAGTACTGAAATGTATTAAAACATTCGAGATCTTCCTCTTCTGAAATTACCTATAAATAAAAGAATATAGATTAATATCAAACTAACACAATTTTCTGAAAAAAAAAAAAAACTTACAGTATGTAACGTATTCTTTTAAAAATACAAAATATATTAACACATTGTTGAATCATTATCATTCCTACATGTTTTAGAATCAAAATTTAACTATTTTTGCATATATCAGGAACAATAAAAATATAAAGATGACAGCGTGTTTTATAATACAGTGGAACCTCTGTTCACGAACGTCTCGGTACACGTACAACTAGGTTTACAACCAAAAAGTTCGCCAAACTTTTGCCTCGGTTCACGACCACACACTTGGTATACGAACAAGCCAGTTTCCCTTTCGGTTTGTGCGCGCTGATGATTTTCGCACGTGTTGCATTGTTCTTGGTCAGACGTGCGTGCATGCTTTCACTGTGAACTCTTTGTGCTGTATTTCATTTCCCTTCCGGTTCGTACGCGCCCCGATTACTGTATTTAAGCACGTGTTGAGCCGCTCCCTGTTCATGGTTCTCAGTCAGACGTGTGTGCTTTACCTGTGATCTCTTTATGCTCTACAGTATTTTGTGAGCTTTTGCAGTTAGCCATGGCTTCTAAGCAAGTGAACAGTGGTGAGAAGAAAGTTTTGCAGAAAACTGAAATCGAAGTAAAGAAAGAAATTATTGAAAAGTATGAGCGTGGCGTTCGTGTTACTGATCTTGCTGCTGAGTACAAGAAGTCAAAACCTACGATTTCGACTATTCTAAACCAGAAAGAATCTATTAAAGCAGCTGATTTTGTAAAAGGAGTTACAGCGTTAACCAGGCAGAGGCTTCAAGTGCTGGAAGAGGTGGAAAAACTGTTTACCAGTTTACTCATTTAACAATTTGAGAACCCTTGTGCTTTCAAGCAGCACAATGTAAACAAAGCCAGACTGCCAGTTATGTGGAGGGCAAACACGAAGGGTTGGGTCACAAGGACTTTGTTTTTGGAATGGCTGCATGAGGCTTTCACTTCCACCAGCTAAACAGCTAAAAACACCAGAAGCCCAAGAAATCACAAGAGAGAAAACACCTGAAGGAAAACATCCCTCCATCGCGGAGCCGGACTCTCCCTCAAAACTGTAACCTCCTCTTCACCCAGTTCCTCCTCACTTCATGCCAGAACTCGTCTCATGCAAGGTTAGTTTTCTTGGTGGTTTATGATTTTTGTATTACAGATTTTTCAGTTCATAGCGTGAATTGTTGCAGTGTTACTTTTCACTTTTTTCAAATGTTCATTTTTTTACCCCTGTGCTTAAAACTCATGAAAAAAAAGTGTTTACAGTGAGTGGTTAGTAGCGTGATTTGTTGCAATGTTACTTTTCTTGGTGGTTTATTAAATTACAGATTTTTCAAATGTTCCTTTTTTTCCCCTGTGCTTAAACTCATTAAAAAAAAGTGTTTATACAGCGATCGGTTGCAAGGCTATAGTGTGAACTCCTGTAATGTTACTTTCTTGGGTGCTTGTGGTTGGTTTTTAAATAAAGTTTGGATTTGTTAAAATGTTCCTTTTCCTCCCCCTGTGCTTAAAACTCATTAAAAAAAAGTGTTTATACAGTGATCGGCTTGCAAGGCTATAGCGCGAACTGCTGCAATGTTAGAGAGAGAGAGAGCGAGCGAGCCTGCGCGTGCAGCTGAGCAGGGAGCCTGGGTGTTTGTGTCAGTGTTATTCATTGTTTTTACATTAGTTTACTATTACACTGTGCATTCTATGGTGTAATTAACTATATTTGTGCTTAAAAATCTTTAAAAAAATATATTTACATACAGTTCGTACGGTCTGGAACAGATTAATTGTATTTACATACAATCCTATGGGGGAAATTGCTTCGGTTTTCGTGAACCGAGGTTCCACTGTATTATAATGTTATCAACACTTAATATAAAAAGACCTTGTTTACCTCAGCAATTTATAGAAACTATCTGCATAAAAGCAATGCAAATACAGTAATTCAGAAATATATACTGTATATTAATTTAAACAAAACATATGCTTGATGGCCTCATTAATTATCAAATCTAACCAAAGCCAAGTACAAATATATTTACACACTTTCAACTGCTTCACTGAATAACAAGAAAGAAAGTGTACACATGGTGTAACATTCAGGTGCATCTGGAGACTTGGTTAGTTGGTTTGAAGGTTAAAATTTTCTAGTCTTTTTACCCAAGAGTTTGAAATGACAATTATTTTTTAAATATTGAGCCATATATAAATATAATAGTGACAACAGAAATGTAATTAAATATATTAGTAATGAACAAAAAATGGAAAAGTGAAGTCTATGCTGGCGTCTAGCTGCAATTGTTGGCTACATCAAAATATGATATACAGTGGTTCATTGTGACATTTTACCAATAATTTACAGTGCCAGAGAAATACTGAATTATTATAATCTGTACATACAGTTGTGAGGTTGTTTTGAGATTGGAAATACTGAGTACATGTTTAGTCACTGTATAAAGTGTCTTTCATAAAATATAAGTTGCTTTTATCTTTTGCTTACATGGACTTTAAACATTATGCTCCTAATAGGCTTCACATAAGATGCCATTTGGCTGCAGAGAGGAGCATGGAATGGGGTGGAGACAGAAGTCAGACTCTTAGCATATAACGAATCCTACCCCTGCATCCTAGTACAGAGTAAGGGATGTTGCATACCTCGTACAGTGATGAATAATCATTTTCACCACATTAAATAAATATCATTATTATCAAATTGAATAAATACATACACATCTAACATGATACCTTCCTTATATGACAACACTCTGTCATCAAATCCCTCCCCATCCCATGTCCTTGCTTCAGTGCATGCAACTGCAGATGTTTCACTGTTTTGCCATCAGGAGTGGTTGTTGAATAAGTATAAGAAAAATGGAAGATTTTGAAATTTCAAAAATCTGTACAGTGTGTTGTAATTAGCATATCTCAAAGAAGACAGCATTGTGCAAAGAAATTTCTCTGAAAATGAACTGTGCCAAATTTCAACAAAATCAGTCAACCAGGAGCCAAACTGTTTCATGTGGACAGAAGTATGGACAGATGGCCAAACAGGGGGCTTCATGTAGAACGCCATGCATAGAATTCACACTAAAACATGGCCTATGGACAAAACTGAAAATGTGCATTAACACAAAAAAGTCCAGATGCATAAAACTGTGCATATGCCAAGTTCCACATACCTCCCCTTTATAAATCCCAATGAACGTGAAAATTAAACACATGTACACGTGCCTACAGCCCCACCCTGACTCCTCCCAGAATTTCACATATTTGAATATGCAAATCAATATAAATAGCCCCTTCTTTTAAGTGTTTTGTTAAAAGACAATGGCAAAAGCACTCGAATGCGAAGTGGAGGCAAGGTAAATGTGCTATTTATTGGCTTAAGCAGTGGTATAAGCAACAAAAGGTAGTTGATGGAGTACTACAGCGTGACTGAGACACTCAAAAGTTCAAGTTCAGAAAGTCGCACAGTGCTCGAAATAAACAAGAAGTAGACATACTGTATATCAAAGTCAATGTGAAAAGCAACTCACAGCCCACCAATGATGGTGTTGAGATGTGACCAATAAACTAAGGAATAAGGGCTGTACTATGTGATATTGACCACAAATTAAATGAATTGGTTGGGAAAAAAAAAAAAAAGCTGCATCCGATTACCCATTTTTACATTCTGCTAATTACATTCAAAGGAGTTGTAACGCTGCCCGATTTGGCTGATCATTTGGTGGGTCAGGGTCTGGTTCATCACACCACATCTGTTTAGGTGCGAGCAAGCCACAATTGTGTGCCACATTATGCAGCAAGCTACATGCGACACACTTTCTGTGCACTACAGAGCAGCACATTAATAGAGTGGAAATGCTTTCAATTTATATAAGCAAATTCATTCTCTGTAGGCGTCTTTATAGTGTGGCATCGGTGCCGAGTGCCACAATGGACTGATTATCTGCTCTTTACATGGCTCTTTAAGGCAACTCAATATCCTTAAAATGACTGCTTGTCTGCACTAGCTGGAAAAAGCACCTGTGACTGTATGGAGTTGCAGTTTTTATAGGCTCTTCTGCTATAGATGATGCAATGCCAGCTAATTCTTTTGGCGATTCCTCCCCGGCTTATGTAACTTGTCCAGTGTTGTTGAAATAGCAACGTGTGTGCAGTTGACTGCTCCAATAACATTTGGAAACCAGATGTTGGTGCAAAATGTGCTTTGATGTTTCTCAGTTCAACCACAGTGTAAGGAAATTTTATAGGATGAAAGCAGATAATACCATACTGATAATCTAGCGTGACTCAGTGATGATGTTTGTGAAAAAGAAGACAACTGGTGTCACTCCCGCTACACCTCTAGCTCGGCTCTCTCAGCTCAGATGAATAAAGCTGCCACTTCATTACAGGATGTTGTCAAGCAACTAGCGAATGCCAAGAAGAGCTGACAATGCACTTCACATCTCCGACTTTCCTACTTGTTCATTTACTTTAAGGAGGGTGGTACTACAGTGCATCACAGGCCTACTCATTTCTCCTGTTGTCATTCAGCAGTTAATCAGGACCTCTTGGATGAATCCCCAAAAGTTGTCATATATCCTGTCCTTCCATTTTACACCAGGTGTTGTGTATATTGGTCCTTGTTAAGCATATGCATGCACAGCAGTATGTTATTGTTCTACCTACTAGGCTATCATCTGAAGCATGGTTGGTCTCACACCCTATAATGCTGAAAAATGACACTGGCTCTAGAGACCCTTGAATGGGAAAAAAAAAAGCAAATCAATATGATTTTTTGTAAATGCCCTGGGCGTTAAACCATTTAGTTCTCATGTAGATCACTCCAAATAGAAAAAGACTGGAAGCACTTTTATTATTGAAATACCATGCTAAACCAAGCTACATAGCTCCAGTGATCTGGATTTGATACCTAGCAATTGCATAGGTTTGCACTCTTTTTATAGGAAAATGTCACTCCTATACTCCAGATTAAGTTAACTAGCAGCTGTATTTGTTTGCATACAAGATGTCATGACTGTATCAATACTTCAGTGGACTTTCCACCCTGCATGAATTTAACAGAATTAAAAAATAATAATTTTTGCAGACCATGAAAATATTATGAGTGCTGCCCCCAGATATATAAAACTTCTGGAAGGGCAGTGCCATGTAGCTAATTTGCATGCACAATTAGCCATGTGCATAGCTACTAGTCAAAACAAGCCCTTGTCAGAAAACACTGGACACGTTCCGAAATAATAATGGAAACATTTATTACTATTTACAAGGAGTTTCTTTCTTCATGATGGAAGGAAAAAATTGGAAAAATCTGCACAGAAACATGGGAAACCAAAAAAGATGTTCCAGCTGTGCCCAGAGCTGCCACTTCAAACAGCTTGTCTGTACCCAAGACTGGAACTCTGTGTACACAAGCATCTATACTTTATTTACTTCTTATTAGTTTGTGGCCATTTTCATTATTTTGGGTTTTTGGTACTGTATTCTAATCTTCTGCATCTGTTCTTGTTTGAGGTATGTCAGTACACTGGCACTACTGCCTCACAGCATAGTTCACATTTTTGGCCACATTAATCAGTGCAGCACAGTTGGCCGACACTTTCCTAGCACTCTGGGACACTAACGACAAGTACACCATTATGATTCAGTCGAAACTGGTTCAGTTCCTCCTTCTACAATGGTATTCGATGAAATTCCCGAATATTTACCCGATTTTCCCAGGCTCACGTCTGAGCGAACTCTGTGGGGTTCGCACATCACCACTCACTATTACAGGGGCTACCTTACCAGAAAACCTGACGGATGAACAAAAGTCAAAGCTAATGATTCAAACTGTAAGCTGATGTCTTTGAAAAGCAAAGCCTTCAATGAATCAACTTTAAACTCATACTGAACAGGGAAAAATTGGCTGCAACTTGATAGGGACCATGTAAGGATTTCATTAAAATGCAAGAATTCTTATTTGATTTAAACTAAAATGTAGCATCACTGAAATGTCACCAGCAATAATTAACACAAGGAGGCAGCAGTAAAGACGTACTGACACCGTTTCAGTAAATACATTAAAACAATTAGCAGGCGCGCAGTCGTTTAGCAAACAACAAGGCTCCTTTTCTTACAATTCTATATTTCAAAAATCTAGCCTCTATTAATGACATCAAGGTTTCTTCTTCAAGTAGAATTTGTCTGCTTTTGCCTGACTGACTCATTTGTCGATTGTTTCACGTGCCTGTGAGAGATGCTCTTCTTCGCTTTGCCTACATATTGCCGACGAGCAATACAGACGGCGAGGTACCTTGTCATTGTGAAGCGTGTCCTCATTCACCGCTTTCAACCCAATCTCAGTTGACACGGCGTCGGCCAGATTAACTGCATTGGGCTCCTCTGCTCTCAGCTGTTCCTCTTCCTTTCTCTTCCTACAAGAGACAGAATTCGTCCTCCAGTCACCGTCATCTTCGTCTAAGCTGCGTTGCCTCTTAATGGTGCACCGCCTCCCCCCAATAGACACCACGTTTTCCACGACTCTGCTGCGGTCTTTTACACATACAGGAGAAGACAGTGACCGCAAGCGTCTTTTCAGCGGAACTTCACAACAAATTGTCTCGGCTCTTCTTTTGCTCATGGATGCAGGCTTTCAGGGGATAAAGAAAAGAAAAGCCGACAAACAACAGGCTTCCGTACACAGTTATTTGAATGCTCCCCCCGCCGGATTTGCGCAAAAAGAAATAAAGTTTGCAAAGGAAAGACAAACTTTAGGGGGAAAAAGATAAACTATTCTCAGAGCGCCCCCTTACGGCTTGTAGGTCTATTACAATATAAGAGTCGTTCATAAGTCGGATGTGTCAGAATTGTTTCGTGGACCGAGAATAGTGAAGTTCTTAATTGCTAATTAACGTGTAACACGTCGTTACTCTCCTGCGTCATGATTAGTGAGTAGAACTACTTTACACAGAAACTTCTCTCTTCATTACCTGAAAAACTTCAGATCATCCATGCATCCATTGTCTTTACTCACTTATCTAGGGCAGGCACATGGGAAAGCTGGAGCCTATCTCAGCAAGCATCAGGCACAAGGTAGAAATAAACCCAGTCCATAGCAGGGTGAACATATGCCAAATAAACAACAACCTATTCATCTAATCCTTATGTCTTTCCACTGTGGGAGGAAACGCAAAACGTGTGGAGAACATGTAAACTCTGCGCATGCACCACATTAACATCATTATATCAAAGAAGAAATCTGAGGATCAGTATAACAGTATACATAGTGCATTCAGAAAGCATTCATACGCCTTCACTTTCTGTACACTTTATGTTGTAGATTTAATCTTAAATGGTTACATTTTCCATTTTTGCTCAACAATCTACACTTAATAATCTTTTTCTTTCGGCTGCTCCTGTTAGGGTTCGCCACAGCAGATCATCTTTTTCCATACCTTCCTGTCTTCTACATCTTGCACTGTCACACCCATCACCTGCATGTCCTCTCTCACCACATCCATAAATCTTCTCTTAGGCCTTCCTCTTTTCCTCTTGCCTGGCGGCTCTATCCTTAGCACCCTTCTCCCAATATACCCAGCATCTCTCCTCTGCACATGTCCAAACCAACGCAATCTCGCCTCTCTGACTTTGTCTCCCAACCGTCCAACTTGAACCAATGCAAATCTTAGCATCTTTAACTCTGCTACCTCTAACTCTGTCTCCTGCTTTCTGGTCAGTGCCACCGTCTCCAACCCATATAACATAGCTTGTCTCACTACCGTCCTGTAGACCTTCCCTTTCACTCTTGCTGATAACTGTCTGTCACAAATTACTCCTGACACTCTTCTCCACCCATTTCACCCTGCCTGCACTGTCTTTTTCATCTCTCTTCCACAATCCCGCATTACTCTGTACTGTTGATCCCAAGTATTTAAACTCATCCACCTTCGCCAACTCCACTCCTTGCATCCTCACCATTCCTCTGACCTCCCTCATTTACACATGTATTCTGTATTGTTCCTACTGACCTTCATTCCTCTCCTCTCTAGAGCATATCTCAACAGTCTACCCTTAATAATGACAAAATGAAAACATATTTTCAGAAAGGTTTACAAATTTATTAAAAATCAAACACTGAAATTTTTATTTTCGGTAAGTACTCAGACCCTTAGCTGTGGCACTCCAAATTGTAGTCAGGTGCAGCCAATTTTCTTTCATTATTCTTGAGATGTGTCTAGAACTTCACTGTCCACCTGTGGCAAACTAAATTGATCGGACACTGTTTAGAAAACACACACATGTATATAAGGTCCCACAATTCACACAGCATGTCAAGACAAAAACCAACCCATGAAGTTCAATGAATGGACACTCTAAAAGTGCTTCGGAAGTCCTCTGCTGAGATGGGAAAACCTGTTGGAAGAAGAATAATCTCATCACCACGCCATCATTCAGCCATTTATGGTAGAGTGGTAAGACAGAAGCCACTCTTGAGTAAAAGGTATTTGACAGTTTAAAAGACTCTGAGAGTGTGAGAAAAAAAGGTTCTCTAGTCTGATAAAACACAAATTTGGGCAGAACTCCAAACACTAGGTCTGGTTGCACTGGTCATCACCTGGCTAATACTATCACTACAGTGATTTACTAGACAGCGGTTATACGGTATATAGAAAGCTAATTCCTTGTTAGAGATCATTGGACAAACAGTCAAATCCTCTGTAGAACTTACAATACTGAGCGAACTTTGGAAAACATCCTCTACCAGTTCAAACTGAAAGAACAAGACAGCTAATGTAGGAGCCTTCATTGAATGCTCACCAGCCAACTCTGATGGTAAGTGAGAGAGAACACACCAAACTGATACTACACAAATGGCCTCAGAATTACCCAGTAAGAGCTGTGGACTATGAAGTCCAGGCTGGATGAATACTAACAATCAACAGGACAAGCAGACTTAAGTGTGAATGACATTAAGTAATAGTTTCAGTACAAATTCTGACATGCCCCAAATGACAAAAGGTCTGAAACCTGGGAATAAGTATATAGTGGTAATGTAATTGCATGCTAGACTGGAACATATATACACATTAAATTTAAATATCATGTAAAGTATAAATATTTGTCTGATTATTGTCTTAATATACACAAAGACTACATAGTTTTGCTTTTGTACTTGGAAGTGATTTAAAGTCAGAGCCTCTGAAATTTCTGAGGTGTAAGAATGGATTTGGGTGGAAGTTACATTCACCAAAATCACTCATCGATTAACTGCTAGAATCATCCTGCTTAAGAATGTGGTGGGGAACGGCAATAATAAAAGTTTGCAAGACTAAAAACCAAGCAATTATTCCAGTGCTCAACGTCTAGAGTGTGCTTTTTACTTGAGGTGAATTGATACACTTGATACTACTACTAATAATACATTGAGAGAATAAAGTTAAACAAGTGTAATGGAGCTACGTCTGTTACACTGTCAGGTTTTCAGAAGCCACTCAAGCATCTGTGCTTGCACCACTGGTCTTCCGCAAAATGACTTCAAGATTTCAAATGTTGTGAGTCCACACTTACCTCTCCTTGTCAGATTTTCAAGTCCTTCAATATTTCCTCACCTTACAATTGGATTTTTGTAATTCAGTCACTAAGTATCAATATGCATCTGGTAAAATTTCTGAACAAACATACCCATCACATTACACTTCAGCTCCCTTTAAATACTTAGGTTTTCTTTGTTTTGTGAACAATTTTTTTCTTGATTCAACAAAAACAAAAAAAGTAAAATTAATACAACTGAGTTAAAAAAAAAAATATGGACCCCCCCATACTAGCCTTGTAAGGAGAAATGGAGAAAAATTGGAAACAATGTCAATGCTAGGATAACCATAATAGAGAGAGGTAGCAGTATCACCAACCCATTGATAAAAAAGGCCAATAAGTTTAAATCCAACATTACCAATCACAGGTCGTTCAGCTCTTGGTTTTATATCAGATATAGAATTGTTTATTTAGTCCAATTCACATTCAATATGGTCAACACCAACAACCAAGACTCCCAAGCAAAGAACCATAAGACAGGTATTACCACTGGAAACAATTTATTAAACATTTATTTTGTTTTTTGGCTGTCTACTGTATCTTGGATGATGAGTCTGTGAGTTTTAACATTCAAAAATAGCTAAAGACACTCTTCATCACCCATGTAACTATTCTTTCTCTGTGAACCATCTGAAGTGGACTGGATCAAGTTTTAGTCTGCTAAGCTGTCTCTAGTCTGAATTGCTTTCTTTATTTCCACAGTGAATATTTCTCTTTTCTGGGTATCAGGTTTTTGTTTTAATGCTCCTGGTATTTGCCAGTAATTCATTTTTGTTTCTACTCAACTGAAGGTTTCAGATTTATCAATTTGAAGGTAGACTTTAACCTTGTCTACTCTGTATACAATTTTTTATGCTTTATGCTATAAAGGGTGCTGTGTAAAATCAGTTACTGACTTGCATTTAAAGTTCAGTTTTAGGAACTGGCATAATCTGTGATGCACATATATTTTTAGAATTAATTCAACCAAAACCAAAATAGAAATTTTTAGGGTTTTAATTTATTTCAAGGCATTTAATCTAACTTTGCTTTTGAAAAAGATGGTTCACTACATAAGTTTAACTAAAATAATTTCTCATGGAGCCCCTATTGAGGTGCCTGAACATATTTATTCAGTAGCCCAGTAAAAAGACTAGTGTGTAAAGGAGTTGCTACTTCTAAATAGCTACCAGAGCTTGTATTGGACCCCTCGCTCTGCAAGAAACTATACACTGGGTTTTAGAAAGCCATCCTCCATCTCTGAAATTTAAAATCTCTTAAAAAAAAAAAAAAAGACCTTACAGAATTTGCACAAACAGGTCATCATGACCCCGAATCTCCTTTATTAGAAGAAGAAAAACAAACACTTTCAAGAATGTAAAGTTTGTTATAAGATACAGTATTATGCTATTTTATTCTTCTTAAATATGGATTTTTTTTAATTAAAAAAAAAAAATCCAAAAAAAAAAACAAAAAAACTGGCACCCCATTGCACCCAAAGCTGCCAAGATCTGACCCGGCAACCTTGGACTGGATTAATGTAGGATGAAAATAGGTGGGTGGGTGAATAGATTTTCAAAAATATTCAGGACAATATATTTTTAGCAAATAAAGTCAGTCATCAGTAATTTTTAATAAAATAGATTTTAATCGAAAGAAAAAAGAATTTTTAAGACCACTTTAAAAAGTATTTGCTTCAGAAAAACTAAATAACACCAGACGCATGTCAGACTAGGCCAAAAAAAAAATGTCTGTTCTCATGATTGAATGAAAAAAACACAAAATACATATGGCTGTAACAGTCCAGTAATGAGGTACTTATTTTAAAATACTGATGTAGTTACTTATTTTTTATTCTTGAAGAAGTTCAAAAATGATGACTCTTCTAAATCCATTCAACTTCTACTCAAAGCCTATGCTTAGTGCAGTATAGTTAAGCTGTTCAGATAAAAAAGGCACACATTTGTGTATCTCACCCAAAAGGTAACAAAAGAAAAATATTTTCAGTAAAATATTGTTTCAGCAATTCATGCTGATTCACCTGTGAACATGGAGCAATTTGCTAGATAAAAATTAATGATTTGCTTTGAATTCACAAATTCATTTTGAAAACTTCACAAAACAGAAGCTTTAAAAATATTTTAACCTCAATGCCTTTATTTTGTCTCTGCTGCTGTTTTCAGTCACAGCCTGTCATGTTCTTTCAGATATTGGGCCTTTCAAAGAGTCTTGCATCACTGCACCATTTGTAGTAGGCAATCCATTGGGAGCGAACTGATCAAGAGGTTTTCTTACAACAAAAAACACACAATCATAGAGGTATTTTAACATAGAACGGTCATTTTCTGTGTATGTTGTTGGCACTGAATCCTTTTCAATCTGTAGGAAAAGAAGTTTATAGAAAGGTAAAGATTTGAAAAAGAACATCACAATTTAATTATTTAGAGACATGAGTTACTGTAACATATCAGCATTACACATACATGTAGCAATTGCATAAAGCTTACTTTCAATAAAAATACATTTTAGGAAAAACAGAGATGACTCAATACCACATTTCTGTTTTTGAAAGCTGATACCAATATTGAAATGTTCAGTATTTGAACAATTACTAAATTTTAATTTAGCTGTATTTATCAAAGTGCCTCATTTAAGACAATGATCTAAAGTACTTTGCTCAGACTGGTAACATTTTCACTCTGCTATCCTAAAGGTAAGAAACATAACAACATGACTAATGAAAACTGAAGCTTTGTTTTATTCAAATGAACTATAAATATATTAAGAGTACTTTCATACAAATTAGTTTTTTAATAAAGGAAATGTAATTCTAGTTTAATATTTACATATCAAGAAAATCAAAACAAAAATAATAAAATCTTTATATACTGCAGCTCAACCTAAACAAACATGTACATGTAACTGCCTTTAATAACTTTTACAGGAAATAAACAGCATTTTTGTTTTGTAATTATTCAACCACCAAAAAGAACTGAATAATGTAAATCTGAAAAAAGACAAGTGCGTAACTTTTTAACTTACTGAGGTAGCGGCCTTAACTTTAACAACTCACTAGTTATTGACCTTTTTTATATATATATATATATATATATATATATATATATATATATTTCACTGTGAATGCTTTCTCTTGCTAGAGAAACAAAATTATCTCTTAAAAAAATTGGCTTTTCAAGTTTTCTCAGCTGTCTGCTTATTTCTTCCTTCATCAATTATATTTGAGGCAATGTTACTTGCCACACTAGGGCTGTCAAATAAATTTGAAAATAGTCTGATGACTCTTGACACTACATGTAGAGTTGTACTATTATAGGAATTTTTACCTTTTTCTTAGAGTGCGTTTGTAAAGGATGAAATGTTAATGAACTGTTGCTTAAAAGAAGGAAGTTAAGACCTATAAAAATATGACACTTAAAAATATAGCCCTCAGCAAAAATGCGATTCTCTACGTACACAAAGTGCTGGAAATAAAGAGAAAGCAGAGATGGAAACACTCTGTACTACCTGTCATGCACATAACAATAACAGACAAAATTGATCATGATTGTTTAATCACATCATCAATATTTTTTAAATGAATTTAATTGATTTACACATTTTTTTCACCAGGTATGCTTCTCTTTGCATCTATGTGAATCAGGAATGATGTTAAACTACAACTACAGTTTGTAATTCTGACATTTAAATTCTGGCTGCTGGAATTCATCTACGTTATTTGCCCAGGGAAATAAATAACATCATCCTTATTAATGTTTATATTCCTACATCTGCAAATGGTGACTCAGCAATGGAAATGATTCACTCATTCTGAAATCTGCATGAACAGATGTCAGTTCAGAGTCAGTTCTAAGGTCTTTGCTGACAAACGTTGTGGTTTCCTCCTTCACCTGTTTAGACTGACCCTAAGGCTTCAGAAAGAACAGCTTCTATGGAAAATATCCTGCATTGTTTCTGTTCCAAAGAAGGCAGGCACTTCTTCCCCTAATGACTACAGACCAGAGGCAATTATATTTCATATGAAGACCTTTGATAGGCTGATCATGGACCATACGAGTCCTCTTGTGGTAGACCACCTGGAGGATCAACTGAAGTTTGCCTATCAGACAAAGATTGACAAAGAGGATGCAATTATCTGTCTGCAAGGTTTATTCTCACCTGGACAAAGCTCAGAGATATGCAGGTGGATAAGCCTATCATGTCCTGGATAATGGACAATCTGTCTGGCAGACTGCAGTTTGTGAGACTGAAGAACTATGTCTCGGATACAAATGTGAGCAATACCAGAGCACTACAAGGAACAGTCCTATCTGCTGCACTTCCTTTCTTTGACACACTAGCACTGATTACATCCAGCCAACAAATTTTTCAGTGTGTGTGAAGAAACACTACTGGAACTCCTTTAGAACCAATAGCAATATGCCTGCATAATGCTTCACTGGGACTACCAAGTCAGAAAGTTTACTTTCTTTATAATTTTCTTCCTTGTCATTTTGGTGTGTGTTCAGACCATAATGTTTGTATGCTTTAAAAAGGTAAATTTCCTTCTTGGGACAAATACAGTCACTTAGTTCTTTCTTTCTTCTTTGTTAAGATGTCAAGCACATTTGTACCAATCTCTCTTTTGGGATCCTAAAACAACAAAACAGATGTTTTATGGCAGATTTTGTGCCGTTTGTATTAATTCATCTCTACGTTTAGATCTTTACACATTTTTTCCTAAAAAAAAACTCATTTTTTTTTAATTGCATATGTTTCTCACTCATGGTGCAAAAGTGCCCTACCCATTGATTCTGTGAAGAAGAAAGAAGTAAAAAAGTTTCAGGTATCTCATGGAAGACACATTTTATTAATGACACATAATTATCTAATTGTGTAACAACCTCCAAACTTGCTGATCGTGATTGTCCAAAAAATGTTATAAAAGGTGTAAGCTGTCAGGTTGATCTGTAATCTAGGGTGAAGCGGATAAGGTGTTTTAATGTTGATTTCATTTTCCTTGTTATCCACAAGATGGATCATGTTGATTTTCTCCAAAAAAACTTGCTAAATACATGTATAAAATATTGTGCAATTTGGTTTTATTTTTTTATAAGTTTTTTTTTATAAGTTGTTAATATTTTTTTTAACTCTAACAGCCCAAGTTACAAAAGTACCCTATTTAAATCTATAATAAATCATGAATGAATTAATGATGACACTTAATAACCTTAAGTAATTGATAAAGGGTGTTTTGATGTAGAGTCTTTCTTTTATAAATCGTAATTATCTACTTTTATCTATTCAGAGAGAAACGATACTTTTGAGAACTTACGTTAGGACGGCTTCATGAGTGCTCAGCGCCCGGTTTAGTGTCTCCGAGATGGTTCTATTTTTGTCGTTATCGCTGGACTGTACTGTAACTTGATTTTAACATTTAATCCTCAGAATATTACATGATATGTTTAATGAGTAGACATTTTGCTTATTCATTTTAAATGTTTTCACATTATAGTCTTGCAAGGATAAAATGTTTTTTTCATTTTAGTGATAAATATACAGTATTTGTATTGTGATGTCTTCATAAGAGTGTATAATGCTTATACTTTAGCCTGATATGGACTATTACATTATAAAATGGACATTTATTTTACCAAAAACAGATTTATGTTTAGTGAATAGAGGAGGATTGTTGTGAATGTATATTTTCACTTTTATCATTTAATTTAAATTTAATTGTATTTGTTCATTTTCTGTTTAAAACTTTAGTTTTACAAATTTGACTTAAACTAGTTGTTGAAAATTAACAAGTTTGCATGGTGACATGCAGTCTTTGCTTTGTACTGTAATACAGTAACAATGCTCCCATGGTTCCTCTGTTATGTTGCCATTTTTAAACATAGTTTATTTATGTTTAAATATAAGGATATAATTTTAAGGATTTCAAAACTTAGAAATACCACTGTGCATTTTTAAAAAGAATTAGTCATTGCCTCACATTCCATGTTTGCACTTCTTTTGTGGTATGGGACTGTTCAAAGCACTAGGAAAAGAAATGTAAGCACAAATGATGACCACCACTGACCTTGCCTTTGTAACTGAAGGCAACCTGATTCAAGTGACCATGCATTACAGTGAAGAAGAAAAGAAATTCTAAATTTCTACAAGTTTTCAGTAAGTTATATTAATCAATAACCTGATATACCCAAGGATAAATATAATATTTTTACTTATTAGAAAGCCAAGCTGGCCACATTTGCACAAGGCTTGTCTCCATTGAAGTTTTAATTCACTTTCTGTATTTTAAAAGTATGTAGTCTTAATTACAATGGAACATTACCTAAAGCAGTCACAGTGGTCATGTGGTGGAGCCAAATTTTGATAGACTTAGAATTGAGTAAAAACAAGTTCAGACACCTACATTTATCAACTGATACAAATCAGAACTGTGTGAGGTAATTTATGCTTTACTGTGCATTAATAATAAAACCTTTATACTTTGTTAGCATTCAACCATTATTGCTAGGATTACTCGTATTATTATTTTCACTTAGTATAAAACTCACATTAATTTAATAAGTCTTCAATTCCATACTTTTTGGATAAAATTGCAATAATGCAATACTATTATTAATATTTTTGCAGTAGTCTCATCCACCTGAGAAATTTCTCATTCTTGAAACTCCGAAACAAAGCAACATTTAGCTTTACTACCAATTGAAATTACTAAAGCAACAGCATTTTTAAAAAGTAGAAATACAGCAGTTCAGCCTAATCAACCATGTCTTTGTGAGACTTCATGTTCTTTATTGGTATGCAATTGATCACAAAAAAACACAAATACAAAATTTATTTTACCAGTACAGCACATTGATTTTTTTTAAAGTTAAAAGCCTCAAATCTCAGCCCATGTAATAGTCAAGACCTAAACAATAATCCATTAGTTGTAGAGTTGGGCCTAACAGTCCAGTTCATCTCATGTTTGCAGTGAAGAGAAAAAGAATGAGGGGCTGGAGCTTGACGCACAAACACACTCCTGCTAGGGTTACTACAGTTGCAGTAGGATTCTCCTAACTTTATAGTGAATTACCAAAGGAGAACTGAATCGGAGCACTGAAATAAATGTTGGTAGAGCCCAGTAATTAATAAGTATGATACAAGGGCTTGTCTTAGGACTTCACAATATTGAGCCATTGCAGCTTTAGTAATGCAATTCGGCATTCAAACACTATCGCACTGACAATCGAAGATTTCAGATTTTGATTCATTGGTCCACAAAACTTTCTTCTAGTCTTCTGTAGTCCACAGATGGTATTTTAAGGCACTATGTTGTAGTCTAAGGAATGGCTTTCTAATTGTCACTTGCCCTGTCAAACCTGCAGCACAAAGTCTCCTCTTCACAGCAGAAACCGAGACTTGCTTTTTCTGACCACTGTTAAACTGTGCTTGAAGCTCTTGTGCTATGAGGCGTCTATCACGCAAGCTGGCAACCCTCAAAAACTTGTCTTCTGATTGCGTTTTACTTTGGTTCTGCTGGATCTCTTCCTTCCAGTTTCCAATTGCCTTTGGATTGTGTAGGACACCATTATACTCACTGACACTTTTATTTTTTTTTGCAATTTCTCTAAATGAAAGGCCTAAACTTCTAAGGGTAATAATGCTCTGTCGCATTTCATTTGTTAATTGCTGTTTTCTTGTCATTATTACTGGAATTTACAAACCCTACAGTGTAATATTGTCCAAGTAGTACTTCAAAGGGTGAGTAACACAGTTTGTTCCAAATCTGCTTTAAGACAGACAGGGGTTTTTTAAAGTACTCAACAGATGTTGGGACACCTGTGCAAATTGTTTTACTTCAACTTTCAAGCCTTAATTTACTTTAATTGCCGCACAGTTTAAAAAAATCACATCTGTTTATTAAAAATGTAGTGTACCCAGCATAAGTAATATGGTGCTATAGCCTTTCAAACAAACAACGGCCTAAAACCAGGAATCTTCTCAGATTAAGATTAATGTTCAAAACAAATATAAATAGGATTTAAAGTTACAAAAGTTCCCTACTATAGTTACAAACATGCCATTTACAGGTTCCAAAAAGGCACTAACATCCATCCATTGGTCAGATTACGCACCTCCCTTGTAAATAAATTTATTAAGTGAAATTACTGAATTTGTTGGAGAACTGGATCAGATTCTTACTTTTCTTTTTTCTGATATTTGATTCAGCAAACTTTTGCTAGTATTGGCCTGATACTCATACCGTGTATGGATTGGAGCCATCTAAAATTACAAGATGAATCCCATTACACTTGCATAAATCTATGTGACATTTCTCTGCCTAAAATTATAATTCATAACACCTTCATAAACAGACTTGAATTCTAGGCATAAAAATGAAAATGTTAAAACAAATTAAATAGAAATATAGATACATTCCTAATACAAGCATATAAAGGAATGGAGCATCATGATCTGTGTTACACTTGTCCTTGTGGCAAGTGTGGTAGCAACATACTTAGCTACAATACTTTTTGGGGGAAGTACCCAGATGTTCTCAGGACAGTTGAGGGATTTAACTCCTTCAGCATGTCCTGGGTCTTCTTCCCAAGGGCTTCTCCCTGGGGATGAAGTGTCGCTGCCTTTTATGCTTGCTGATGGAGACTTCAAGGGTACATTCTGAATACATGCAAGGCCAAACCGTGTCACATGTTTTTCTCCACAAGCAATCACATCATGCAAATGGGACAAAAATAGGATAGGTCCTTAAAATCTTTTTTCTGAGGAGATGTCAAAATAATAGGCCAAATGTGCGTCTTGAATGCTACTGTTCTTTAACAAATATTGACATTAATTTTCAATTTTTTAAAAAAGTTTATGTAGAGTTTATTTTTCCTTATGATGTTAGTATACTGCACAGGAAAAAGTCTACATCTGTCAGTAGAGTGTTTCCATAAAACACACTATATATGAAACTTTTTCAGCCTATAGACTTTTGAATATTTTGCTAACACACATCTGCTATGCTTAGAATAATATATTTTAAGATATAGTTTTGATAAAATTTCAAAGATTGTCACAGTATGTACGTTTACTGTTGGATTGGTACTGACAGCAGCGTTTAAACTAAGGCAAATCCCAGCTCACAGCTGCTTCGTTTCTCAAGCCAGCACAGTTATGTGATTCCATGCCTTGCCTTACTCAAGACATTATTCCAAGGACCACGGTTGTTGGTCTCCCTCTCAGTTTCAAGCACATAGATATAAGAAAATTCATTCAACGAACAGGGTCTGGGTCCCTTGCACATCCGAGTCTGACAAAATACATATATTTAACTGAAGAGCAAGGGAAACTTACCTTACCATCTTAAAAATTGTGTTTTACAGTACCGGTATACCACACAACATTAATATACACAAACTTATGCACACAAAAATTGCTACAACGATGGATTTTATTTTCTGAATTATCTAACTATTCTGGTATTTTTTTTCTACCCAAACAGTATTATTCTTTATTTGTCTAGAAACTACAAAATATATTTCTCACATTGATTTGTAACTTATTAGTAGGACAACTGATAATGCATTTATTGTTTGCTAGCAGACAAAATATTCTTACCTCTATTTTGAATCCATACTTTAAAATTACACACTTTATATCTTCATAACTTAATTCTACTGACAGTTCATTTGCCATGTTTTCAAAGTGATACAGCAAAGGTCCTAGAATCAATAGAAAAAATAAAATGTTATATAAAATTGGAAAAAGAGATTATAGAACTATTTTTTTCCAGTAGTAACAATGATACTTAGAAACATGCCACATGAACCTCTCCTACATAAAAAAGCAACCAAGAAACATCTCAGAAATGATGATTAGTGTGTGATCTGTGATGTTCTGCATCTTTTAAATAGCAGAGATAGCAACTTAAATGCCAAATGCTACGACAGTTTCACATGATAAGCACCAGAGGAGAGCGGGAAGCTTATGTGAAAAGATTTTAGAATTTGTACCATTCAACTCTGAACAGACCATGATAAAGGTAATTTCTTTCATTGTCCCTTATTTTTATACCTACAGGAAATATGTGACTGTCTAGTAGTGATGGCATTTTGTGGTGTCAGACTCTTCTTAAATGGTACATACTTGCTAATAGTGTGGGAAAATGATTAGTAATCTGTATTGGCCTTGACAAGTATACCTCAGTGCCCCAAAATATACATGAAACTACAAAACTCTCCATGAAAGGAAAGCAAGAAAGTTGAATGATGAATAAAAAAAATTTGATCAAGAATCTAGCAAATATAGAATTTTTTGATAAAGGAACAAACACTTCTAAATTTAGCAATCAGTAACAAATATTCTGTCATTTCCAAATAGCAACAACTAGTTTCTCAGGGAAACCCTACTACAATTAACAGAAGAAATTTTCAAAATGTGCATGGCTCAAAGAATTGTAAACTATTGTTTGTACAGATCTTGAACAAAGTGTTATGGACAGTTGAGAGACTTATAATATTGCACCCAAATAATGACCCATGTAATCCCAAGCATATTACAATTCACCTATGAAATGTGGTGGAGGTAGTGTCATTGACAATCATGATCATGTCTGAAACCAGCTTACTCCTTTTTATTGATAATGCAGTTGATTACTGTACTTGGCAAAATAAGCAGTCAGCACACGCATCATGTCAGAAAGAAAACACAGGCAGTCTCAGTGAACAGAACTATGTTATACAGTGATCCCTCGCTATATCGCACTTCGACTTTCACGGCTTCACTCCATCGCGGATTTTAAATGTAAGCATATCTAAATATATATCACGGATTTTTCACTGGTTCGCGGATTTCTGCGGACAATGGGTCTTTTAATTTATGGTACATGCTTCCTCAGTTTGTTTGCCCAGTTGATTTCATACAAGGGACGCTATTGGCAGATGGCTGAGAAGCTACCCAATCACAGCACGTATTACGTATTAAATAAAACTCAATGATATACGATATGCTTCCCCCACAGTGTGTTGCACACTTAAAAGCTCTAACAACACGTATTGAGTTTTGATTGTTTGCTTTTCTCTGTCTCTCTCACTCTCTCTGACATTCTCTGCTCCTGACGGAGGGGGTGTGAGCAGAGGGGCTGTTTGCACAGAGGCTGTTTGCTTAGAAGACACGGACGCTCCTCTAAAAAATGCTGAAAGACTACCTTCACATTGATCCCTTCCTTGCGGCCGTTTTATCGCGGTGCTTCTGCTTCGCATACTTAAAAGCCCAACAGCCCTATTGATTTTTGATTGTTTACTTTTCTCTCTCTCTGTCTCTGACATTCTCTGCACACCCATTTGAAGACAAAGATGTGTTTGCATTCCTTTAATTGTGAGAAAGAACTGTCATCTCTGTCTTGTCATGGAGCACAGGTTAAACTTTTGACTAAAGGGTGTTATTTCATGTCTATAGGGCTCTAATAATGTTAAAAAACGTATGTAGAAGGTCGTAAACAGGTTTTTTATGCTCTAACTGTGAAAATGTTAGATTTATAAATAAAGAATCCTACTTCATGGAAATTCATTTATCACGGTAGAGTCTGGAACGGAGTAACTGCAATAAACGAGGGTTTACTGTATAACTGTGCGGAGAATATTTATAAACAGTGTGGGAGAGTTTCTAAGGGCTTAAAATATATAAAACTAACCATACAAACATATGGTTTCTACTTCGCGGATTTTCACCTATCGCGGGGGGTTCTGGAACGCAATCCCCACGATCGAGGAGGGATTACTGTATACTATTACAATGATGCAAAACACATTGCCAATGCAAACAAGGTGCACAATGGTAAAGAAACAAAAGGGAAAGAATTAGATTCACAAAGCTTATCAGTTGATTTAAATCTAGTCAATCAAGTTTTAATACTGCTTTCATTTACGTCAAATCATAATAGTATTGAAAAATTAAGCATAATAAACATTCACCACATTTGCACAAAAATACTCAGAAACAAAATGCACCGTAATATTTTATAACTGAACCAGTTTTCATTAGTCATTATGTAATTTTAGGGTGCTGATTTTGTTGCCACTGACACATTACTACCATTTTACTTCAATAATAGACACAGGAAGTCAAAGAATTTTGACAGAAGTCAGTAAAATAAGGGGAAATAAGTCTTATCTTTTAGAAGACAAAAAATGTATAAATAATTTCTACTGTACAATTCTAAATCACCATCACATTTCTACATGTACTGTATAAATCATGATCTGTCTTTGTCTTTTACATAGTTGTCTTATTAAAAAAAGTGTATAGTGAATACTATATATTAAATTAAGAGATTAGAAACAAATTAATTTAAATCCTCAAAGTGTGCCTTCATGCTGCTGTTTTTTCTACCGCTCGGTACTGGATAGAGATGATTAAATTTTCACATTTATTTGTTCTGAAATTTTTATATTGTTTCAGTTTGTTTTCAGATGAGAGAACATTATCCAAACACATATTTTCTAGACTGCATGTCCTTACTGGAGGCGATGATGAAGAGATTATCAATAAAAGTGAATATTGCCTAAAAAAGCACAATTGTTGTATTTCTTTTGCAACAGAAATAAAATGGGCTTCCATACTTATCATTATCTGAACTTTATCAAGGAAACAACAATGCCATCTCTATACAGTATTTTCAGAAGATGAACTGCAACATTCATACTTATAGAAGCTGGGCTTTGTTTACAATTAAATAAATACACAAAACTGTTAAAAAATATTAAGGATACTTACATATGAATCAAGCATTATATTATGTATGTTAAAATTAGTACTGGGTGAAATAGCAGCAGACTTCATCAGATGAGACGATCAGTCATCATGACCATATTGAAATATTTAAGTAATTAAGATATAATATTTTTTAAAATTTTATGTAAATAGATTTTAGCAACACTTGTAAACACTTTAAAACATACATTAAATCAAAGGTAACTGAAATCTGTGCTTTGTTTTTTAAATTAAGAAATGGTATGTAAAATATTTTAAGTTCTAATTTGCATGAATAAGGTATAAAGTATTTCGACATGTCAGCAACACACAAAAACCATTAAGAAATTTGTTTTTATGTTATCAGTGATATGTTTTTATTTCACTTCTTTGGTTGAAAATTACGCACATCAAATAACTGCAGTTAAGAAGTTAAACAAAGTAAATAAGTGATTTTCTTTTCGTATAATTTTTCTAAAAAACATTGTGCTCCTTATGTTAAATTGCATGACTATTACTTTATAATTTGAAATGCAAATCTTGGAAAAAAACATTACCTAAATTAATCCACACTCCTCCTGGTTTGAGAATTTTCCATATAGTGTCAATGTAATCAATGACATTATGTGCTGTGTCAATAAAGAAGCAAGTTGCAATGCAGTCCCATGTACCTGTCAAGTTTAAAAACGCATTAAAAAGTCAGATGAAATGCTGACTTGAATATTCACAAATGTGTTGCTTCAAATTGCTTTGATCTTTATCAAGAAACAAGAGCTAGATAATTATAACAATACAAATATTGTACATATGGAAAAAAGAGATACAATACATTTACAAAAAAAACTAATTTATGTATAAAAAAGTATGGCCAGTCAGCAAACTGAGTTCTCTTTTTGTACAATTTGATGCTAAGATCATTCAGAAGAAAGTCTTACAATAAGAGACTAGGATGCACAGTGATAGATGCACTACAAATATGTTGCTTTTGCCTTGCTGATGGACTACAAGGAGGTCATACTAGGTGTTCTGACCAGGACTGAATTAGATGTGTCATAAGACAGTGTCCATACAAATTACATAGGTTAATAGTACAATCCCTAAAAGCAAAAATAATATGGTGGTATTTTCTGAAGTAGTATATTTGTACAAGTTAGACTGAACAGAGCAGGACATTTACCACATGGCTCACATTTAACTGTGGGACAAGTCATGTCCAGTTTAGGGAGCACCAAGGCCTCTTTTGGGAGAGACTGTGATGTGTACCATTATAATGATTTGAATATGAATCAGAGGGCAACAAATGCATTTGGGAGGGAGTATGAACAGTTATTCAACAAAGGCAACAGGCCATAAATGGTTGTTGTACGTTTTTGTTGATAAGAATGATGTACAGGAAGCAAGCAGTATAAATGAATACTGCAACTTGAGCATTTTCATCTATTTACATAATATCTGATGAATGTTGTTTACATAGAAATTGAACAGCAATTCTGGACTAAAAGGCAATTTCATCATAACTGATTTCCTAATAAAAATGAACAGTTTATTGGGATCTCTGGTAGAATAAACCACACTTTATATAAGCACTCTGGGGTGTGGTGGACTAAAAGGCAATTTCATCATAACTGATTTCCTAATAAATATGAACAGTTTATTGGGATCTCTGGTAGAATAAACCACACTTTATATAAGCACTCTGGGGTGTGGTGAAGCAGTCTTAAATTCAGAGGTTATGCAATTAACAAAAAGCGCTATATTTACAGATGTCTTCTATCCAAATTAAATTGTCATCTTTTGCCAATGAACTCCTCTTCTGAATACAGCTCATCTACAGCAATGGAATTTGGTCTCAAAACTACCTTGTATATATATATTTTACTTTCTCGTATATGAAATACAGTATAGGGAAAGTATTGAAATCATCCAAAGCTTCCATTTCAAGATTTTGATGTATTTAGACATTTTAGATCTCCCTGAGCCCAAAAATACCATTTTTGGAATTATGTCTGTGTGTCTCTGTGTGTGTGTACAGTAATCCCTCGCTATATCGCGCTTCGACTTTCGCGGATTCACTCTATCGCGGATTTTAAATGTAAGCATATCTAAATATATATCATGGATTTTTCGCTGGTTCGCGGATTTCTGCGGACAATGGGTCTTTTAATTTATGGTACATGCTTCCTCAGTTTGTTTGCCCAGTTGATTTCATACAAGGGATGCTATTGGCGGATGGCTTAGAAGCTACCCAATCAGAGCATGTATTGCATATTAACTGAAACTCCTCAATGATATAAGATATGCATCCCGCGCGGTGCTTGATTGTTTGCTTGTCTCTGC
Source organism: Polypterus bichir lapradei (assembly GCA_026402145.1). Lineage (NCBI taxonomy): Eukaryota > Metazoa > Chordata > Cladistia > Polypteriformes > Polypteridae > Polypterus > Polypterus bichir. The sequence goes on from JANRMT010062822.1 coordinate 9,429,208, forward strand.
CTCTATCTCACCCTCCCTGACATTCTCTGCGCCTGACGGAGGGGGTGTGAGCAGAGGGGCTGTTTGCACAGAGGCTGTTTGCCTAGTGGATACGGACGCTCCTCTAAGAAATGCCGCTTTATCGCGGTGCTTCGGCATATTTAAAAGCACACGTATTGATTTTTTGATTGTTTGCTTAAATCTCGCGCTCCCTCTCTCTCTCTCTGACGTTCTCTGTGCCTGACGGAGGAGATGTGAGCAGAGGGGTTGTTTGCACAGAGGTTGATTGCTTAGAAGATACTGACGCTCCTCTAAAAAATGCCGCTTTGTTGCGGTGCTTCGGAATACTTAAAAGCACACGTATTGATTTTTTGATTGTTCGCTTTTCTTTGCGAGCACTCTCTCTCACTCTGAAATTCTCTGCTCCTGACGGCGCTCCTTTGAAGAGAAGATATATTTGCATTCTTTTAATTGTGAGAAAGAAGATCTTGTCATGGAGCACAGTTTAAACTTTTGACTAAAGGGTGTTATTTCATGTCTAGAGGGCTCTAATAATGTTAACAGTGTGGGAGAGTTTATAAGGGCTTAAAATATATAAAAATAACCATACAAACATATGGTTTCTACTTCGCGGATTTTCATCTATCGCGGGGGGTTCTGGAACGCAACCCCCGCGATCGAGGAGGGATTACTGTATATATAAACAAGATAACTGGAGTACACTTTTACTTAGCTCAACCAAATTTTGCATACAAGTATTACGTACAAAACCTAGATTTCTTTCAACTTTTGGGAGTATTTCCGTTAACCAGAAGTGGTACCTTACCTTTTATTCATGCAGCTGCAGAGCCCAAATTATTCAACTTTACTTTTATAATAATTGTTCAATATATTATTAATTTGATTTCATTTGTTGTTGATGGATCTTTAATGCACATAATATAAAAATACAATCATTGTCTTGCGGTTTACTCCTCTAATATCTGTGTATATGAGAAAGTCTAGGGGAGACCACTCCCGATTTTGCACCTTTTTTCATACAATGTATCTAAATATTACATAACATGTTGTGCTCAGAACTGAAAATTCTTAATAATAAGAATATAAAGAACTGAATTGAATTAAACAGCAATAACTATGTAATATATACAGCACAATACATATTCTTGATTATAAGTTGTGAAATTGCAGGTGTTTCCAGTTTCTCTAAATCTATGGTTCAATTTATATCACACTACATTTGGAATGAAAAATGTTTGTCATTACAGTGTCTTGTCCACTGCTGGGAGAAATTCAATCCAATGCATAGATTGTCTAATGGGGGAGCATAACTGTCTTACTGTCCTCACTAGCCCCACAGTACATTTATAATTAGATCCTTCCACGGCAAGCAGCCTAAAACACAGCAGTCACATTGCTGTATAAATAATGACAACTGGTTACTTACAGGCAATGCAACATGTGCCCCTCTCCTTTTCCTCCCGCTATCCAAAATTTGTTTGCTCTCTTCTCCAGAGAATGACAATGATGTTTGATCAAACAAGTCTACCTCCATCTGTAATCTTTACGTAATTTATCTGCTGTGCATTAGAAAGCCTTTTTTCAAATTAAATCAAGCTATACATTCATACCAAATATACCATCTTCAGTTATTTTGAAAAATTTTCAGGCTCTGGTATCAACATATCCACGTCCACATTACAAGCAGACAGAAGAAATACCTTGACTGGATAATCAAAATTAATGCTCTCTTTGCCATTAAAACTAATTATGTACATTATAAATTACATTTTCCCATAACAAAGGCAGGATCAGAACACCTAAAATACAACATTCAAGTTATTTTTGTGTTTTTATTTTCGAAAGTTTAGCTCTTCTGCCCTCTATAAAGGCGTGCCACTAGTTACCAAATACATTTTTTTTGCATAGTAGATGAAAAAAGACAATATTAATCCTTTCACAAGGTTGAGAATTTGTGACACATAGAAAAATATTATATGAAAGAGACTTTAAATTAATCTAGAAATAATAAAATAATACCTAATCCAAAAATTAGTGCTACAAGAAAACTTTAGTTCTGCTCAATGATATCAATGCAAACAATATATTTTCATATATCTTGTGGTTCGAAGCTAGATATCAACAAATATCTAAACCAGATTTGTATTTAATATTCTCAGTATATTTATTTCCTGAGTACCATTATTAAACATAGTACAACAGCAACTGAAGATACATAAAAGAGAATTAAGATAATTATTAATGGCAAAGTTTTCTGTCGCTGATGGCCAGCAAGCTTAAGAAATAAAGGCTGTGTTTATACTGTATCTATGGGATTTTATAAAATATTTATTTCTGTTCAAACTTTTAAAACTGTAGACTAAAAAAAAATTCTCTGCAATATTGGAAAGTTTAAAGCTAATTTGGTTGTGCTAAATTCATATGCATTTTCTTTGAGAGTGACATACTTGGGCTTCTTGGGTGTATAATACCTTAAGCACATTTTATTTAATAGATCTGAAGTTAAAAAACTAATTAGACCTGTATGAGTTAGCCTTAAACAGGTAGTAAAAGGTATATTGAAAACTTACTATCCATTCCCATTACAAAAATACAATTTTAATCACAGCAAAATACATGGCAACTCTGTCCAACTGAGTAAGACCTTTTTTTAACTTAATATAATTTAGAACAATTTTTGAACCTAATGGAATTTATCCTAAGTGAAGTAGCAAAGACCTCTCCTACATTAACAGCAAAAATTATATATTTTAAGCTGAGAAACAATTCCTGTCCTAGTTATGCTCAGTTAGTTATGCTCACCTTCTCTGCTTTATAAAGCCATTTTTGATAATATAGTTTACTATATTATAAAAAATAAAATTATAAACACATACAAGGTTCTGTATAAACTTCCAGGAAATCTCCTGCTACCATGGAGAAATCAGAATTGGGTGGGAGAGACTGTGGATTGACATCAGGAAAATGAACAGGCCGAGTCTGGTCAGCAGACTGCTTGTTGTTGCTGAACTGATGAATCCAAGGATATAACGTCCTAGAGTTAACTTCTGAGCATCTGTTGAAAATCAAATTCAAAGTCAAAGGTCAACTATTGCCTCTAAAAGTGAAAATAAAATCGGACATAAGCAATACCATAAAGCGATACTAAAAAAAAAAAAAAAAAATCAGAGAAAAGAAACAGAAAATACTTTATATAGTAAACTGAAAACATTTTTAAGGATATCTGCAACAGTTCTTGTTGAGCTACTCTTACATATACAGTATCAATTCTTCCTAATGTACAGATGATTTTTTGTAACTCACCATTTAAATTCTGCATTGCAGGACTTTATTGCTAGTCAAACTGCTAAAACAGAATATGCAGTGGATTACAAAAGCTTTGTTAGGACAGGTTCTGAATACAGCTATTCCACAAACATTTGTTCATCTCCAGTGTCTTCTCCAGTAATCTGACGAATATGTCCACATGCATTTTTATTAAACTGGTTGGTTATGGGCTGTAGACGAAAGATTATTACTGTTTCCCTCATTTGTAATGAAGTTTTATTTTAATGAGCTTCATCATATCTAATTCTATGCACCTACTATTATTATGGCTATAAAGTACTGTTTTTATGACTTTGTTTTTGCTTGTCTCATTCTTCACAGTTAAGTAAATCCTGATTCAGATGTTTCTAAAAACTTTGACCATCTATAACAAAAACAAAAGTTAACACTGTCCTCATTCAGTTTATGTAAAAATAAAAATCTGAAAAGATGCTACCTTTCTTAACAGTGCATAATCATAAAATCTCAATTTATCATCAACCTGAAATATTTGTAGGATGTGAATAAAGGAATACAGTTTTCATTTACTTGGACTGGTTTCTTTTTCCTATTAAAATCTCTTTCATTCCTTCTGAACTACCGCATTATTACAGGTATGCAGTAGTTTGCTTTCTCTTAGTCATATTAAAATGGCTTTCAAGAGTATTGTCAATTTTCTTTCTGACATATATGGAATAGTGGATCATGTTATTTGTAACTTTTAAAGAAACTTGCATGTTCATTTGACTTGTCATTCTCATCATTTACTATGATATAAATAAAGTAAGTCTTAAGACAAAAAAGAAAATAAACAAACACAAACTTAAAAATTTTCATTATATTTTTTAATCAGAAAATGGTGGTAAAGGGGTAAGCATTGTTACCCAGCAAGTCTTAAAATCCAAACAGAAAACTTAAGTGCATATGCAACTGTTTTCATGTATGAATAAGGAAACTCATGTATTATCTAGGTTACTTGCACTACTTAGGTACTTTTGGCTATTACCAGTACCTCAAAGATTAGGTTAAGAGTGAGTGAGGCCCAGAATGAGAAACTGTGGTGCTACACCCAACAAATGACTGGCATTCCATCTGGATTTGATTTTTACTTTATGTTCACTGATGTCTGGATAAGCCTTAGCACCAACTAACCCTGCATCCTTAAGCTAGTGGGTTGACCACAATGTCTAATACAGTATGCTTCATTTACAAAGAAAACTGCCAATATACTCAAATACATTTTTATTATTTTTAAGGTGCTAGGCCTCCCAGAAATACTCATACACATTTTATCTTCTTTAAAAACTACCTACTTTCTCTGTGTCATTGACTTAGTCAATATTGCTCAAAAAGTAACAGTTCTGAATTTAGTGTATGCCTCCTATGAATGCTGCAGCTGAACAGTGGTGGGAGAGTCAAGGATAATGCCTTATGAGTGCATAACAATAGTAGTACTGGTTTCTGTTGAGTCATTAAGTGGTCACACTTGATAGTTTAATCCATATTTTGTGATGCTGGTCGCAGTGATGTTAACTCTTCTGTGAGGCAAAGATGCTCCTGCGACAGCAGCATTAGAATATTCATAGTAGATGCACTGAAACGTTCTGTCCTGATGTAGTTTGTGATTTTTGACATTTTCATCTGATAATGAAGTGAATGAATCTCAGCACCATGTCTTTCAAAAGTTATTGGTGGGCTATGAGAATGAAAGTGTTACCAGTTCCAAGGAATTTTTAAAAGATTAATGGGAGAGTCTAAAAACCTTTCAATCAACTTTTAATTTAATTGTAAACCAACTGCCGATTCCAATATAAACTGTCACATTTCTATCCTCACAAAGGAAGTTAACAAGTAATACTGCTGGGGAATGTATATTGTATTGTATATTTTTTTAAATACCACTAAAAGTGAAAATAAGTTTAAAAATATGGAAATTGTGACAACTCAAAAAATTCTGATACACATTGTGATGGACGGATGGAGATCTTGCCTGGACAGGACGCCCTTTTAAAGATATCAAATGGCCGTGGCGGAAGTGCTTCATGCCCAGACTCTGGAGATCTCCAGACACCCCTTGGTGGTGGCCATGGCCCCCTGCCAGGTTGAGCTTCCAAACTCCAGTTCTGTGGCCCCACTGTAAACTAGGGGGGCCTGCCCTCTAGGGAAGTACTGCTGGTCATATGTCCCTTCCCCCGGTCTTCTCTTTAAAAGAGCGTCCGGGCAAGATCCCCATCCGTCTATCACAACATACATAGTTTAAGTTTAGACATTGACTTTCTAAACCCACCCACACTGATCTGACGTAAATATATTTGCCTGTTTCAGGTCATTATCTTACTGTATAAGGAAGCCATTCCTCAGCTTTACCTCATGTATTTATGGCCAAATATTCTGCTAAAGATACTAAGTATAATAGATGGTTCCTTCAGTGAAGGCAATGGATGCAGATCTTGATGCTGCAAAACATCCCAAACCATGACACTACTAGTCACAAATATGACTATTACTATGAGGTTCTTATTAGAGTCTTATTAACAGTTTCCCCTGTACACAATGGTGCTCAAAGAGTTCCACTTTTGTCTATTATGACCACAGAAAATGTAACCAAAACTCTTTGTCAATCATCAAGATGCAGTTTGTCAAATATGAGGTAAGAACTAGTGTTCTTACTTATTAGCAGTTCAAGCTTTGCCACTCTACCATGGGCTCATTTTTGGCCCACCGCCTTTATTAACACCAACCTTAGCTGAGGAGTGAAAAACAAAGATACACAGATATTATCCAACAGTTCTTACTGACTTCATGAATGATTGTATACCTTATTTTCAGAGAGATTTTGGTAGGGTGCCCCCTGGTGTGACTATGTCAAATTTTGTCTAGACCGTGGTGTTTATTTTTTTGGCCATGGAATGATGTATGTCCTTTTAGGTCCTCTGTTTTGAAAACTCTGCTTTGCAAAATGGGTACTAGTGCAAGAATAGCAAAAATATATAGTTATTGCTAATTTAATTATTTAAATAGATCACAAAGACTATACATTTAATCTGGCAGAATTTACCACAGAGATACTTTTTCATTTCAGGATTAAGAAAAAAAAAGAGACTGATGAAGTTGGCCACTGACTTTTCATCGCCCATCCTCTCTTACTGAATGGTTATGCTATCACTGCATAAGGAACACATGCCTGAACTATGTGTACTTTAAATTATACTAATATTTATATTATATTAAAGTGTGATTGGAGGAGGCTAGATTGTTCCATCACACTTCAGCCTTGTTTTACAGAATACATGGGAAAAATGCCCAAATAAGACATAGTTTATATTTTCTAAAGTACTGGACAACAGGTGTTTAACAGTATATTTATTATTTATATACTTTATATTATTAATTATTATTTTATATATTGTAATATATATATACTGTATATATAGATACATGTATATACACACACATAGATATACACTCACCTAAAGGATTATTAGGAACACCTGTTCAATTTCTCATTAATGCAATTATCTAATCAACCAATCACATGGCAGTTGCTTCAATGCATTTAGGGGTTTGGTCCTGGTCAAGACAATCTCCTGAACTCCAAACTGAATGTCGGAATGGGGAAAAAAAGGTGATTTAAGCAATTTTGAGCGTGGCATGGTTGTTGGTGCCAGACAGGCCGGTCTGAGTATTTCACAATCTGCTCAGTCACTGGGATTTTCACGCACAACCATTTCTAGGGTTTACAAAGAATGGTGTGAAAAGGGAAAAACATCCAGTATGCGGCAGTCCTGTGGGCGAAAATGCCTTGTTGATGCTAGAGGTCAGAGGAGAATGGGCCGACTGATTCAAGCTGATAGAAGAGCAACTTTGACTGAAATAACCACTCGTTACAACCGAGGTATGCAGCAAAGCATTTGTGAAGCCACAACACGCACAACTTTGAGGCGGATGGGCTACAACAGCAGAAGACCCCACCGGGTACCACTCATCTCCACTACAAATAGGAAAAAGAGGCTACAATTTGCACGAGCTCACCAAAATTGGACAGTTGAAGACTGGAAAAATGTTGCCTGGTCTGATGAGTCTCGATTTCTGTTGAGACATTCAAATGGTAGAGTCAGAATTTGGCGTAAACAGAATGAGAACATGGATCCATCATGCCTTGTTACCACTGTGCAGGCTGGTGGTGGTGGTGTAATGGTGTGGGGGATGTTTTCTTGGCACACTTTAGGCCCCTTAGTGCCAACTGGGCATCGTTTAAATGCCACGGGCTACCTGGGCATTGTTTCTGACCATGTCCATCCCTTCATGACCACCATGTACCTATCCTCTGATGGCTACTTCCAGCAGGATAATGCACCATGTCACAAAGCTCGAATCATTTCAAATTGGTTTCTTGAACATGACAATGAGTTCACTGTACTAAAATGGCCCCCACAGTCACCAGATCTCAACCCAATAGAGCATCTTTGGGATGTGGTGGAACGGGAGCTTCGTGCCCTGGATGTGCATCCCACAAATCTCCATCAACTGCAAGATGCTATCCTATCAATATGGGCCAACATTTCTAAAGAATGCTTTCAGCACCTTGTTGAATCAATGCCACGTAGAATTAAGGCAGTTCTGAAGGCGAAAGGGGGTCAAACACCGTATTAGTATGGTGTTCCTAATAATCCTTTAGGTGAGTGTATACATATATACATTTATTTATAACACTTTTTACTACTACGATTAAATGAAAAAGTCAGAAGCAAAATGACATTTATATTTATGAAGCATCACACTATGAATAACTGAAAAAATCAGTATTGTTATATTTGTTCTGAATGATGTAATCAAGCAAGATACAAGAACAAGGCATCAACAGATAAAGGAAACTGTCACATTCTTAACAAATGATGCAAGAATGTTGGAGAAGGCATTCTTGGTTTCCAGCAAACATAATTATGCTGTACACCCAGCTTATAGGCACCCAGAACCCAGCCTGGACAAACACCCCATTTTAATAAATAAATTAACTGCAGAGTCTTAAATTCTCCACATCAATTTCCCAAACACAGAAATACTACAAGTTACATCACTCTTACCAACTTTGAACTGCTGAAACAAAAGCATAATGTACATTAAAAATCACTCAACTGCATTAATTTGAGTTCTCACAAATGTACTTTCATAAACTCATTTTCAAATTAGTTTTACAATCTATTTATTAAGCACCCAACTGCAAATTTCTAAGCACTGTTACAGATCGTCACAGACCATCAGAAGAAAATGCCTGCTTTGCAATAACTGCTCTGTTCATATAAACTGCATTAGTAAACTAGAATGCAGCTACTAGAATTTGACATAACACCACAATACAGAATTAACTGTAATCTAAATAATCACAAAGTACCCAATTGTTCAATTTAACGTATTGCTATTTGATACAATATGAATCCTGGGTAAACATTGTCATAAAAGCTTGCACTTTTCAAATTTTTCAGTAAGATCTATTAGTGATTCTTTGGATTACTCTTTTCCAGAGTGTTTGCACAATTACAAGTGAATAACCAAACCAATAGTCAAATACAGTTACAAATTTAAACAAAACAAGAATAAAACTAAATAATCAGCAAAAAGGTATATCTTTTAGTCAATGGCAGAAAAGTACGATAGCAAATAAATTAGACTTCAATAGTTTAGATAATTTCATAGCAAAAAATATATACATTACCTGTTTAATACAAAATTAGAAGAGAACAACATAAAAAAGCTCCACTCATTTCCTTGGCATGCATATCCCAATTTGGCGATCTCCCAAGCTAACCTTCCAAGACCAGCTCCAGGAACAAGAATACGGACTTGCCTTGGATCACTGTAAATGTTAAGAAATATTATAAACATGAATAATGTGTTATTTCAATTAAGTACAATAAAAGCACACATGTGAATAATATGATTGGTATTACATCTGTATCAACATTTACTTTTTTAAATATGATGTAGTTCCCAGGCATGTTAGACATTGAGATAATGAAACTCTGAAGATCCATTTTATAAAACTGACCCAGGGTTGTTTTGTTTCTAAAGGACAAAATGGTTTTATATTGCACCTTAGCCTGATCGTTTGGCACATAAATAGTGTTAGCTAGTCACATCTAGTGACAAACTACAGAGACTGAAGGCTGCCTGTGACAGCCAAGCACCAGTCAACTAGATCTTAAAAATATTTATAATGGTAGTATTACTAGCTGTATATTTTAAAAATTATTTCAGTACTTGCATTAATGGTGTGATTTTTTTTTCTATGGTTCTACTTGTATTTTAAGTATGATTTTTAAAAAGGTGATATAATGTATATGTAAACTGCAATTGCCCTAATATGTCAAAAGGTCAGACTATCACTATTAGCGAAACTCAGAACAGTAAAGATACTTTGGAAGAATTTTCACAGTATGTTTATTATGACTTTGCTGCTCGTCTTTTTATTTTTCTGCTCAAAACCCCATCAAATTTAAAACATAAACTGTACACATCTGAATAGTGCTATTTTATACTTTGTCTTAAAAGAACTATTTGTAGTATTTTCATTACCAATTACAAAGCCAGAAACTTTGACAAAAACAAAAGTGGAGAAACTCCTTCACTCTCATGTCATTTGACATGCGCGTCAGGCAGGAAAAAACAAAACAGTTTTTACAAAGATATAATTTGGGACAGGAGTTTTGGTAAACCAGAAGGAAAGTAATCTTACACTTTACACTGGTTATGTGTTATGCTTCACTACAAATACTGTACTTACATCAGGGTAACATTCCTGAAAATTATATGTACTTTGGTTTCTATGTAATTGGTCAACTAATTTTGTGAGCACAAAAGTTGATAAGTTTCCTCTATACGTAAGAGCCAGATCAGGGAATGTGAAGTCTATTGCATGATAGAAGTAAACATGTTCCATGGGAATGTAGGTGCTGCATTATTTTAAATATGCCAGAGGGCAGAAAATGGCGGCCAAAGAAAGAAGACCAAGAAAATATAGAGATACACAGCCAAGAGAAGAAATGACAATAGTGAAAAGAGACAGATAATTATGAAGCCTGTCTCATGATTATAAATAGTACAAAATGAGAGCAAGCGTCACCTACTTTCCTGGTCTGTTTGAATACACCTTCACCCATTCACTATAGAACTGAGCAGTTTCTTTGCTTCTTTCATGACCCATGTACAGAAGATTACTTAAAATATCATGTGCATTGTCAATAATGTACCTTTTTATGATTTAACATTTGCCACACATGTTTAAATTACAAACTCATTCAGAATACACAGAACTATGGAGTATAAACCAATTGAATACCTAAAGTATGCTTGACTAGCTATCAACATGTAAAGTATTAGAATCCTACTGAATATCCATCCATCTTCTTAACCTATTTATCCAGGGCAGGGTCACGGCGAAGCTAGAGCCTATCTTAGCAAGCATAGGTCACAGTCCAGCACAGGGTGTGAACACGAATGCGCACACAAACACATGCACATGCACAATGGCCAATTTAAAAACACTTATTCATTTGACCTTTTGACTGTGGGAGGAAACTGCAACACCCAGAGGAAACCCACAGGGACGTGAATCTCAGTTTTCTTGTTGGAAGGGAGCAGCACATCCACTTTGCCACTGTGCTCTCTTAAATCACTATAACTTTAACTTAATGGTTTGATATTTTTCAGCTAATGAGATTGACAAATAAAATATGACATGCAAGGCACTTACAGAATCCAGCAGATCAAAATGATAAGATAATGAAACAAAACATACACGTTACCATAAAAGGATCACTAACTGTGTACAGTAATATCTAAAACTGAAAGTACCAGATGTCCTTTGGAAAGATTTCCACAATTTCATCAATAATGGGCTGATAACAAGCATCTCTTTCAGCTTTTCCCATATGACTCCAGTCTCTCACAAATTGTTTAATTGTTGATTTCAGCTTGTCCATGTCAAATGTAGAAGCTGGCTGGATTTTCCTTATATCATCCTGCAATTGCACTAAATATCAGAAATGCAATTCAAATCTTTACAATATTAACAAAAATGTAAAAAGCACATGCTGTTAGATTACAAAATACAAACCAACAACTACTTGATTAGTCTATTAATACATGTACTTTTATACAAAATGAAGATTTTTTTCATACAAAAACATTTCACAAAAACAATGTATAAAAACAAAATCAATAAGATGGGTAGTTAAATCGATAAGCTGATCCTCCTTGCTATCCAAGCCTATCAGCTCGCTGTGAATAAGATTATTTACTATACTATATAGTAAAATTTGAAATGTGCATCATCTTTCAGATTGGAATATTGCTGAGTACTGAAATCAGACAGATAAAAAAGCTCATTTACCTGTCCATTATTTTGCTTGCTTTGTGAATAAACAGAAATGAATATAATCAATGTCACAAAAACACATACATTAATATTAAAGGCAAATATAAAAGAGTCAACCAGCATTCTCTAGTCAGAGAAAAACTTAACAAGCATAATTCGCAGAACTCTGCTGGAATGCGTTCATAGCAATGCCATGTAAATGCAATTTTTTTAAAGTTGTGGTTAACTTAAAGAACCAAGCTCTGCTTCACATGAAGGCTTTAATTCTAGCTCATAAGATTCATCTAATTTCATTTCTGGCCATGGAGAATGTGAAAACAATTATCCAAAGATTCAATTCACATAGTCAAATACAAAGAAACAGTATGATGACATCTGAATTATCAGATGTAATGCATCATCTTACAACATTTTAATTAACAGAGCTATGCCTGCCCTGCACAAAAATCAACTGTGTATGTTTTATGTCTTTGGATAAATAAGGCAGATTTAGTTTTTAATGGAGTCGAACAGAAGATGAGACGCTGTTAAACACTAAACCGTAATTCAGTATCCAAAAGTCCACCCTATCTTTAAGCAAACTCTGATCAGTAATAAAAAGTCATAGTCATTATTTTGAAGCAGAAACTTCTTAAACAATGAGGCATATCAGCGAGGCTAACGAAACACCAATGCATAGGTATGGCTTTATCTACATCTCAGAAAAGTCTGAAGTATGTTTACATTTTCTACACTTTCGCTATTCTAACTCAAAAAAGTGTACACACAACCATGAATCAACCAATCTACAATCTTTCAGATCAAAAATATAGAAAGCAAGGTAATTTAATTCAGTTATCTAGCAAATGAGCTTGGAAGCTATAATTGGGAGTAGAAAAATGATAGCAGTACAATATTAGGAGTATTTTAATCACAATAAATCATCAATATACTGGTAGTTAGAGGGACCGTATGAAATTCTCAAAACAAGATTATGTGTCTAGGGACTACTTGTTCTGGTAGTTGACAGCAGCAAAATCTGCCACTGAAAAGTTCATTTTAAAAACCTTTCCAACTCCATAACTTCATTCAGTACATAAACTGTAAACATTTAAGATACCCCGAAAACACAAGTGAAGCACTATCTTGATGGCTAACAAACCTTATTAAATTTGTTAAGGCAACATTAGTCAGTCAGTCATTATCCAGTCCCAACCAACACAGGGCGCAAGGCAGGAACAAATCCCTGGGCAGGGTGCCAGCCCACCGCAGGGCAAACACACATCAAGCACACACTAGGGATAATTTAGGATCGCCAATGCACATAACCTGCATGTCTTTGGAATGTGGGAGGAAACCGGAGCACCCAGAGGAAACCCACACAGACACGAGAAAGAACATGCAAACTCCACGCAGGGAGACCCAGGAAGCGAACCCAGGTCTCCTTACTGCGAGGCAGCACCGCTACCACTGCGCAACCGTGCCGCCCTAATGCAACATTAACTGTACAATTTAAGATTGAATGTCCTAAAAATAACATTTCATTCTGTACTTTCCTCTGTATATGACATAACACAGCATGGTACGTTTTGAATTTACAAGTTATTAGTTTAGATTTTCAGTCTGAACTGTTGTGCAGCTTCATCTGTGTTTTTACGATATCAGTGTTGTTACGAACATTTACTATTTCAGGGATACTGACTACAGAAGCAAAAAACACTTGCTTAACCATACTTCGTTTCACCTCCTTTTAACAGAAAACTGTTTAGCTCAAACGCACATTGAAGAGTTAATCTTTTCATGAACATATCAGGCAACTCTTTCAAACTCAACATTTACTCTGACTGTACCATCATAACTGTTACCAACAGAGAACACATGCAGCTAACAGCAACACACTGATCACTTTTACCACTAGTTCAGTGTTATTTGAATACCAAAGTACAATCTATAGAATGAGTTTTCCCTTGCAACAGGATATATTTATTTTTAACACACACAGTATAATGTGTTCTCTGCACACATGACACACATGTATGAATTTAGCAGGAGTACTTTTGGGAGACTTTTCAGTCATTAACCAATCATAGCCACAGGCTTACTATCAAACATTGACTAGAAAATCACTGCTCTCTGGTGTTTAAATCACCACCCCTACTATGAGCTCCTCCCTTCACAAGATATTGGAATCATTTAGAAATGTCATATTGCAATGGCCTACAGAAATATAATATTTTTTTTTTTTTTTTTTGCCACTATGCTTATGAACATTAACCTATGACATAGTGGTAACATTCCCATTGTCCTATAGTATATTATGATGAGCAGGTGATCTAAGGATCTTACAAGGAAGAAACTGAATTTGCTGCCTAACATACAAGTTTTGCTAAGCGAAAGAATTTGCAAAACAGCAGACTGCCATTGACTCAGGAGGAAAGCTGTTCAGTTTTAGATATAAAACCTTTTCTCCGCCAATATTTATATCTGTAACACTTTTCTACATGTACAAAAGCATGGGGGTTTTAATTTCTGGTGCATGCACAATTGGTTTAGCATGGCTTCATTGGCATTGCTAAGTTGGTACCTCCATGTTTTTATCTTATTTGCAAGCAATAACTTGTGCAAGCATGGGGCCACCATATGCTATGCTAGCAAAGGCAGACATAAGAAATTTATACTGAAAAAAATGTAGTGTTACTGTTCTCACTTATATCCCTAAAAGCCCTACCACATGAACAAAAAAGTGTGACTCATTGAGTATTATTTCTGAAAATTCCGCAATACTTGAAAGGTAAAAAAGTACTGATTGCCTACTATATGAAACATATGGCTGATGTGATGTGCAATAATCTAAACTGTATAGACCAATAGAAATTTTCCAATGTTGAAGAAAATTCTGTCTCTCCCATAGTTAAACTTATGCCTCTCCCATAGTTAAAAGTTAGACAAACTGGATGTTAAAATCAATTTTAACTGAATATTCAGAAGACATAAAGGAAATTAAGTCCCACTAACAAAATTACTTACAGCAAACTACTTTTTAAAGAGTATTCTTCAGGTATAAAGTTAAATATTCAGAAATTCACAGACAAACTTTTAAAAGTAGATAATTCTTAAAAAATTCTCACTGATTACTTATCAACAACAAACTGCTAATTGATATTGTACATGTCCTGAGACACAAATAGTTTATATCTTTGAGAGAATTATTATCTTCAAGCGAAAAGTCAAACTGTAAATATAGTTCAAAACTTCACAATATATTTTTCTTCATTATTTTCTCATATATTTCTAAAAAAAATATATATAAAAGAGATACTATATACTACTTAGTTTTTCATTTAAAATTATCTAAATCTTTGATGTTTAGAACAATGGACTCAATATGTACAATACACATACAATTTTCCACCACTGTATATTGTACGGTCAAGGGAAAATATAGCATTAAGGGTGTTTAACATGAACTAACAGCCAGAATAACAATAATAATAATAATAATAAAGGCAGGTAAAAATAATAAAATGAGAACACTTCATTTACCTACCTCTTCACCATATTCCATATTTTCAAACATATGAATGCAATTCTGCACAACAGCTTGTAAGACTTCCTGATTATGATCAATACACTTGCGAATTCTGTTGAGGTTGGGAATAAAATCCGTAAGTAACATCTGATGTTGAAGGGGAAGGATGAAAAACTGTCGCTCAGCACGATTTACTCTCTCATGTACATGAACACTGAAAGTATTAAAAATACATACTTAAGTATCTCTAAAGAAAAACAAAATGTGTGTATTTTACAAATGAAAAGTATAAACTCAAGTTAACAAAGCAGTATAGTTTGTAAAGGTAAGTTATGACAAGTTCTTATTATCAAGAATAAAATATACAGAATAAAAAAATACATTTAAAAAATGATTGCATATAATATAAAAAGAGGACCTTCAAGAAAAAATGCTTTTTTAACAATTTTTTTAAATATCTTGAAAAACTGCACTGTTAAATATTAATTAAAACATGGTAAAAAAAAAAAAATGGATCGGTGTCCTATCCAGAGTTGGATCCAGTGTACAACAGTGCAGGGACAGACTCTGGCCACCCATACCAATGTAATGGTATGAAAATGTTTAAAAGATTAATACAGAAAAATTGATTTTTAAAATATTTTATTAAAAATTTAGTAAACTCAATATATTAAGACAGATTAAGCAGCTTCCACTTGGCAGAAATATATGTTCTGCAGTTTCAATAAATTCTAACATATTACATTTACCCTTAAAATGTTTAGGGACTAACAAATGAAAGAAATTGTGTTGATGTGAAAAGAAAACGGGGTCCTAAACAACCATTTTTTTCATAGTTTTTAAAAACAATACTGAATAAACAGCTATTGGTCCTGTGGTATTCCTGTACAAAAATCTGCTAGGCCACAGTTTTTTTTATCTATGTAATAAGGTATTTTCTACCTTTTGTGTGAAATCCGTAGTTAAAAAGCTTCCAATGTTATGATGATGCACCTTCATAGAACATAGTTACAGTTGTATAATAAATCTGGTTATGTATAATATCACTAAACTAGTACTTCATAAAATATAATATGAACCTACATAGTCTAATTTGCCTTTATAGTCTGAACTATTGGATGCATTACAGTTGATGAGTCAACTGTGACTTCTAGGTCTTTTTGATTTGATATACTTTTTTGAATTAAATACATGCTGGAAAAATATTACTTGCCCATTTTTACCACACTACTTGGAAAGAATGTTTTTTTATTTATAATGTGGAGGCCTAACAAAAGGTCACCTGTTTCAATAAATTATATTTATTAAAATGGCCAACAGAACTTAAGTGGAATACATGTACATTACTTCTGCGGTGGGTAATGACACAATGGTATTACTTGTCAGAACATTCAATGAAACCAAATAATATTTCTGCAGAATATTCCTGAATGGACATCTTAAAATTTTTGTCTTTTACAGAAGTTTCAAAACCTTTTTCAAACAACCCATTACCTCAACATTTTAGTCCATCAATACTCCAATTTTGACTCAAGCCTCTAATGTTTTAAAGCATTATGGGTTTCCGTCATCAACTAAGAAACCTTCCAGATAACTACTCACATCCACACCTACAGCTTCAACATAACATGAAATAAAAATCGGGAGTGTGCTCCCCTCATCTTTTTCGTTTACTAAGATAGAGAAATTTACAAACAAACTTTATATTAAAATGATATTTTTGCATTTAGGGAGGTCAAAACGGTGGTGGAATTTTTTTTCATGATAACATGTGCATTACCTAGATTACGTGTAAAGTAAAAAGAGTTATAAAAAGTGTTAATGTAATATTTGTTGCAATAAATTTCTTTAGGAAAAACTGCATTTAGCTACATTTATTTTATATATATTTTATGGTACTGAGGGCGGAAGTAAAAAGAAATATCATAAAATTAAATGTATTACCAGGAACACGACGGGGCTGTAGCAGCTTATTTTTCTTATTACCTCATTATATTTACACATGGCATGTTCAATGTTTAAACATCATTGTTAAAATGATGATGTACAAATTAAAATACTCTTAATAGGAGTTATTGAAAGTATATGCATTATACTGAATAGTTTTTAATATCATGTACACATTTATATTTCCATGATACAAAATATTTGGACAGTTGTTTAAATAAAATGCTACTTCCGGTTGAGTAATTTTTCTCAAATTTCAAATGTTTGCTTTTTATCATTATAAATATCTATACAAAATTAGAATCATCTATATGTAAGTAAAACCATAGTTTACTTGAAAACTGCTGAAAGAATTCAGTTAAAGTACCATTTCTGGTTGCCGGAAGTGGCCCAAAAGTTGATAGGATTTCTTATTTTTGATATAAAGCAGGAGTACAAAATCTCACTGATCTAGGTCAAAGTGTTTTCGAGTTATCATGTTTACACACAAACAGACATAATTTCAAAAATGGTATTTTCAGACTCAGGAAGGTCTAAAATGTCAAGATTTTTCAAAATCTTGGTTGAATTTTTTCACAATTCCTATACCTCTCTATACATGGTATTTTCAGAATCAGGTGAGTCTAAAACGACACACATTTTTACACAATTCCTATACTTCCTCTATACTATGTACAGTATACAAGAAAGTAAAAAGTGTAAAACTTTAGTCTGCTAAATTGCTCCTTGCTTTGCATAGAACTAATTCATACTGTAAATAAGAGGAATCTTAATTCACTACAGAAAATGACCCTTGTTTAGCTGTTGTGTCACAACATGAAACAAGGTGAAAATAACATGGATTTGCAAGCCAATAATAAAAGGAAAAACTCAAGTGCACAACCACCATGAACATTCAGGATTTTTTTTTTATCTGCCAGTCATTGTTTTCAAGTAAGGAATAAAAAATTATAATTGATTTCCTTCTAAAAATGAATTCAATTGGTATATTTACTATACTGTTTTTTTTTTAAGATATTGATCCCAAAACGAAATCACATGAGCGTGCTTCATTTTTACATTTATATTTTTAATCTGCCAATGCTTCCGACTATCAATTAGCAAAAACTTTTAAAAAACTGAAAAAATGTCAAAAGCTGCTCAGCACACTCTTTACATTGGTTTTAAACCAAAATATTCCCTAAGAATCACACCTCGCATTCTGCCTTTATAACTGAGCCCAAAATGCTAGTTCCGAGATAATGTTATTAATCTCTGCTGTATTAATAATTACAGCATTTCAAGACTTGTTGACATTATTTACAGCAGCCATATTTGAACTCTACTATGTCAATATTTATTTTTTAGAAAGGTTATGAAACCAATGAGGACTTTCAAAGCAGCTCTTCATTTTCAGCACATGCCTGCTACTTGTTTTTCATGATGCATCACAAGGTGACAAAACACAAATCAGAAAAATCCAACCAGCCAATGTTCTCCGTTTCAAGCAGGTGAACTGACTAAGTTGTACTTCCTAATTGTGCTTCTCTTCATGCATATACATCTGCCACTTGTTTCACTGTAAATCACCTTGAGAAGAAATGAACAGTGCTGAAAATCAGAAGCTATCTAACAATTAAGAACTGACCTTGGTGCTTCTCTCTGTATGCACCACACCTGCTGTTTAGGGTTTCAAAAAATGTTAGCCCAGACACCTTACATACAAACTGGGAACAATATTTTAAAACTTTTATGCATTACAAGGCACACTGTTGATGCATACACACTCACATACGACCAATAAACTTAACATGCATTACTTTGGGATGTGGAAGGAATGTCGACATTGAGAAAATGAGTAAATAATAAGACAGAGACAGTGCTACATGTGGGGATGTGTTAGCAATAACCCTTGTGCTGCCATTGCCCAATGATGATTTGAAAAACAGGCATGTTTAATGTTAACATATAAAAATACAGTAAAGAAATGCAATCACACAGACAAACAACAGACCATTTACTAGACATACTGTAAACAAATATTAAAATAAAGGGATCCAATAGTTATACACTTTAGCATTGAACTAGATGTTTTTTTGAAATATCAAATAAGTAGCCAAAAATTCTATAACCAAAGGGTTTTGATTATTTTTAAAAACAAAGTCTAAGGCTGTGGCGGAAAAGCATTTTATTTTTTAAAAAACTTTTTGAAAAACGTGAGTTGTACTGAAACATGTATCAAAATAATTAGAAAATTCACTTATGTATTTTTTTCCCCCAATAATCTAAAAAATGCTTTTCTGTAAGCCTGACATTTGTTGATCAGAACTAAAGGCAACATTTTTTTTTTAAACAAGCAACTGCACGGCTGCACTCGGGTCCCAATCTGGGTGGTTCATTGTGTGGTGGGTGCGGCAACCTGCTTCAATCAGCTCCCAACCTCATCATCATCATCAATGGTATACCGTGGATTCTGGTAAATGCTCTTAATACCTGGCTATCATAATTAGCATTTAGTTTTGTACTGTTGCAAATATGTCATAGAAAATGGAAATAAAATGTTTAATTTTGAACATTTGTGTGTCTATGGTATTTTCATATCAATCACACAAAACAAAAAACAGAGCGCCCAAGTTCTTTATATGCTTACTTGATGCAGCACTGATAGTACTGCAGCCACATAGGTCCAGTAACTTGAATCCTACACCAGTTTGTTGTTGTAGTGTCTGTGTTTTTAATCCACTTAAAGACATGTTTGTGTGGTTAACTGGTGGTTTTAAACTGGACTTCTGAGAGAGAGAGAATATATGCTTAAATCAGCCCTGCAGTGGACTGGCACCTTATCCAGGGCTGTGTCCTGCTTTGCACTCACTGCTGCCCTCCATAATTCTGAATTGGATTAAGTGGTTCTGAGAATGTTTTGAAAGTGTTACATAGATAGATAGATGGATACATAAACACACACACTTACATAAAAAACACACGTACTGCTATAAATACAAATATAAATAGTTTGTGAAGATGTAATTCCACAAAAGGGCTAATCTAAAGAAAATACATTTATTCTATATACTGTATCACTGTGGAAATTTAAAAATTTTGTGGCCCACACTGAACAGTAGAAATACTGACACAAAGCAATTCACAAGCAATCAAGCAAATGTTAAAAAATATGGGGTACTTAGTGTATACAAAACTTCATTTAATATAGCATTGGTACATGAACTGATATCTGTTGGATCACTCTAATATCACTGAATTCTTTTAAAAAACAGAAATTAAAATCATATGGCCTTACTTTTGAAGCAAGGATATGCATAACCCTTTCATTCTAAATTGAAATCATGTAAAAACTGACTATTAACTGTCGATCTTTTTACTTTTTAAAATGTACATACTTTACATTAACACAGAATAAAATATGCGAAAAAATAATGTTTCTCTACACAATAAATTGGGAATTTTAAATATTTATTGCTCCCATAAATTTCTTGTTAACCTCAAACTTTATATTTTATAATACTGCATAAACTGTAAAATTCATCATACTCAACTCCGTGAAACCCCCGAGTTTGCAAATTTAATTCTAAGTGCAAGCTTATCACTTAGCATTCAAAATCAATTTCCATTAGGATGAAGCTTGAACTATTTAGCACGGAAATGTCCATTAAGGGTACGATGCGTTGGTGAATTCCTCGATTTCTCTTAAACTAACTTTGAACCCCAAGCTATTTTTATGACCTATTTAAAAACACGGAATTCTGTACACGCATGGCTCACTCTCTGTCTAAATAAGTGCCTATATAATTGCAGGAGACTGAGGATACTACCTACTTTGACAAGTGAAATCCACATCAATGTTTTATTTCGTTTATTTATTCATAATTTATTTACTTCAATCTTAAACTGTTCACGCTTCTGTTCTCCCAGCCCCGATAAAGCATGAGCATGATTTTCCCCAGACGAATGCTTCGCTTTTTTGCTTTCTGGTATAACTCGAATGGTGTTACCTATAGTATCTAAAGACGTTGATTATTTTCCAAAAGTGCAGCCTCTCGAGCCTCTCTTCTTCCTCGGGGCTACATTTTATTTTCTCCCTATACAAATACGTCTCTTTCTGCTCTTCATTAACACTCGATTCAGCCTTGCTTTCGGCCATCATTGAAATGAAGCGAGATTACCAAGCCAGAGAAATCAAGAGCCGAGTCATGAGGCAGGGACTAAAATCGAAATCAGAGTCCTGCCGAGCGACTGACGTCAACGGTAAGAAAGTGACGCGTTTGGGACTTGATATGGGCGGAAATTTTATTCTTTTTGATATCATAGAATAATGTGGCTAGAATAATAAAAATAAATATTTAAAAAATGTGTGGATAAAGGTTGAGTAGAAATAAGCATTTACTGTAGCCTTCAGAATAGAAACGCAAGTATTGGTATTTCTATTAATTGTTATTTTGCAGGAAGTGCTATTAGCAAGAACAACTAATGCTGATTCACGATATACCGATTAAAACTAATAATAATAATGCCACTTATCTGAATAAATGTATTGTGCAGAACAGCAGGTGGTTTTTCCCACATTGTTATTTTAACTTTTTAATAAATTTTCGATATCAAATTTTAATCGTAATTGTTTGAAGAAACCATTATATTTGTAATTAACATAAAAACAATAAAAATATATTTGCACATTTTCTACTGACATTATTTTTTTAAATACTAATTGGTAACCAAGCAATCTTCATAGACTTAATCTCATGTTTGTCAGATTTCTTACGTTTTTAGGGGTTACATTTACATTTATTTGCTTAGCAAACGCTTTTATCCAAAGTGACTTACAAAAGATGTCATCATAACCGAGTACATAGCAGACGTTTTGGGAACACGTGTTGCAGGAGGAGGATACAAAATTGATCATCACAAGTGAAAAGCACATAACAAAATACAAGCGAGTTATAAGTCCTAGGTTACAAAAACCTAACAGCAGTTAGACAGAAATTTGCCGATCAAGGGAGTCTTCAAACACTTCTTGAACACATTGCAGAAACCAGAATTTCGAATGGAGGTGGACAGCTCGTTTCACCAGCTAGGAGCTACACAGGAAAAGAGTCTGGACTGAGATTTGATACCACGCAGAGATGGCATCACCAGACACTGTTCACGAGCAGACCTGAGTGGGTTGAGAAAGGAGTATGGGATCTCACAAGTGTCATCATATACCGTATATACTGTAGGTGCTGACCCATTGACTATGCTATAGGCAAGCATGGAGGATTTGAACTTAATATGTGTGACTACAAGAAACCAATATAGTGATCTGAAAAGAGGAGTGACATGTACCCACCTTGGCTGGTTGAACACCAGCCATGCCGCTGCATTTTGAATCATCTGCAGTGGCTTGGTGACATGCCATTGCTCCCACCAGCAGAGTTGCAGTAGTGCAGATGTGACAATACCAAAGCCTGGACCAGAAGTTGTGGTGTATATTCTGTCACATATGGTCTGATCTAGCAAACATTACATATAGTAAATCTGCAAGATCAAGAAACCATAGCAACATGGTCTCTGAAGGACATCTGGTCATTGATCACCACCCCAAAGTGCTAAATAGACAGACAAGCTGGTGATAACAAGAAAGGCCATCTTTGTCAGGTCATTAAGGCGATAGTGTTTGTTTGTCCAGGTTGCAATATTAGTAAGACATGTTACCGTGTGGTCCTCTGAAAGGAATGGCAGGTATAGCTGTATGTCGTCAGCATAGCACTGGTAAGTAAAAACATGAATCTTGTTGATGGAACCTGCTGAGGAGGTATATAGAGAGATGATGCGAGAACCTAGCATTGACCCTTGGGGCACACCCGTGCTTGTCTGGTGCACCCTATACTACTCTCTATGCCAGGACAAATGGTAGCATCTGCCCAACTGAAACTATCTGAGGGCAGACCCAGTGATGCCAAGTTCAGAATGGGTGGCAAGGAGGATCTGGTGGTTGACCGTGTTAAAGGCAGAGGAGAGATCTACCAAGGGTGGCACAGACGTGGAGTAGTTACCACTGTTGTTTTACTGATCCATTGTCCTGGGTTTGAATCCTGTGCCCAGACATTACACATGTGGAGTTTGCATATTTCCCTCATACTGTATATGTGGGTTTTTCTCCCATATCCCCAAAAATGTGCAGGATACATTATACCAGTTCAGCCCTTGTGGGTGTCTATATGAGTGGTCCAGTAATGGACTGGCATCCTGTCAAGGGTCATTTTCTGCCACTTACCTGTGCTGTCAGGAAATCACCACCTGCCCCAATCCTTAATTGGATTGAGTGGGTTTGAGAAAAATTATATTTTTCCATATACACATACAAGGTTTTATTTTTAATTCCTTTTATACAGTTTAAATGTATCTATTTAAAACAATTCAAGTATAATCAAGTTAAAGCTCAATAGTTGTTTTAAACTGTTTGTTTGAAATCTAGCATAAGTGTAAAGACAGATCTAAATAAAATATAGTACATGATATTCTTCTGATAAAAATGAATCATTCAAGGCAAAGAAAATGTGGAAAACTGTTTAACCCATCATTTTTAAATTAGAAAAAATGACGTTTGACTAAATGAAAATGTGTATTATTTTAGTGGGTAATCTTATTAAACCAATACCATGATTATAGTGCTTATAGTGTTGCTACTTCACAGCTCTATTTGACCTTGAATTCTGATCCGCGGTCAATAAGAAGTTTGCATGTTCTCCCCATATCTCCGTGGATTCTTCTCTGCTTCCTTTTGTTTTCTTCCTACTTCTGAAGGGAAGTATGTTAAGTCAGTGATCTTACATTGATCTGTTGTAGATACACGAGTCCTGCAATATACTCATTCCCTATGCAGACTGATTCTTGATCTGTCCCCACCTGCTTCAAACACCAGCCATCATCCCTGTCCCAAAGAAAAATAAAGTAGACTGCCCAGTAGCACTTACTCCCATAGCCATGAAGTGCTTTGAGAGGCTGGTGCTAGAATACCAAGGACATCATCCCTGACAGTCTGGACCCCCTCCAGTTTGCCTACCGTTGCAACAGGTCCACTGAGGATGCCATCTCCATAACACTTCACACCATCCTGTCTCATCTGGAGAACAAGAACTGTTATGCCAGGCTACTGTTTGTGGACTACAGCTCTGCATTTAACACCATCATTCCATCCCAGCTCATCGCTAAACTCCTGGATCTGGGGCTTAGCTCTTCACTGTGCAACTAGGTACTGGACTTCCTCACCGGCAGACCTCAGCAAGTGCGTATTGGTGGAAAAACCTCCTCCATCATCACCATCAACACTGGCATTCCGCAGGGCAGCGTGCTGAGCACCCTTCTTTACTCTCTCTACACCCATGACTACGTAGCTAAGTACAGCTCTAACACCATCCTCAAGTTTGCTGACGATACCACTGTAATAGGTCTGATCAGTGAGGATGATGAGACGGCCTACAGGAAGGAGGTCAGACTCCAGTCAGAATAGTGTCAGGACAACAACCTCACCCTCAACGTTAGCAAAACTAAGGAGATGATTGTGGATTTCCGCAAACAGGCAACAGAGCACAGCCCTGTCTACATTGGAGGTGAGGCTTTGGAGCAGGCCAGCAGCTTTAGGTTCCTCGGAGTCACCCTCACTGATGACCTTAAATGGTCAAGTCACACTGCGGCAGTAGTCAAGAAAGCCTAACAATGCCTCTGCTTCCTCAGCGGAGTGAGTAAGGCCCGGATGTCCCCCACAACCATGTGTAGATTCTACAGGTGTACTATGGAATCCATCTTGACAGGAGGCATCACATCCTGGTACAGCAACTGCTCAGTTCAGGACTGTAGAGCTCTGCAGTGGGTGGTGAATATGGCACAGCAGATCACGGGCACACAGCTCCCTACGATCCATGACATCCACACAACACGCTGTCTCAGGAAAGTGAACCGTATCAAGCAGGACCCCAGCCACTCCTCCCATCTGGGAAGCAACTAAAGTCCATTCGGACATGCACCTCCAGCTTCAGGAACAGTTTCTACCCAACTGCAATCAGACTCATGAACAATCAGTAACTTTGTGTCACCTCCACTGCTACCTGCACATATACTTTTGCCACTGTCTCTATTTATTCCTAGGATTCTGGTTTTATTTATTTACTTATTGTGTGTTTCTTTTTTGCCTATGTTCACTGTCTGCAGGGGCACATGCAAGCAAGCATGGTACTTGTACACATGACAATAAAGAATTGAAATTGAAATTGAAAATTGTCTTGTGGCTATTGCTACCTTCAAGTGCTATCGAACAGCTGACAAATAGGACCTTCTCACTGTAAAATTTCACATGAACAACCTTTTTGCTTTAGTGTCCTTAGCCCAGAAATGACTTTGAAAGTATTTACAAGTGGAGGTTTACAAGGGTTTAACTTGGACATGTGTGAGCTGAGCAAAAGTTGAATGCCAGATTCTTTAGCAATAAGGTATTGTAGGTGAGAGAAAAGAGTGAGTTTGTGTTTTTTGGAGGAGAAAATAATGCTGTAGGAACTGAATTAGCTAGACAGGGGCTTTGCCTGTTAGGGAGGACCTGCAAGGCTTGCAGGATTTTAGTTTTGTCCCTTTATTTTGATTCTTTAAATTCTCCCTCATCATAGTCCACCTGCTATTTATCAGTTGTTCAGTATATCAGTAGTCAGTGCTTGAAAGGGAATACATTTCTGGTACTCTCATTTTTGTTGGCTTTTTAGACCTCATTGTGATGTGGTGTAAATTTCATACATCCCCTCAGAGTTTTGAGCACATTTGTTGTATGTATATATTTTATCAAAGAGGGGCTTGGTTTGCCCTTGTTATTTTGAGCATGATAAGCATATAGGTTATCAAAAAGTCATCTGGATTGGGTTCAGAGTATAAGGTGCCAGTGCACAACCATTTAATGCAAGTACTCAAGCCACTGAAATGGAATACTGCCAATACTGACGCATACTGCCTCACTTTAAGCTCTATCCATAGTTGTTTGATATCTTGTCGTGTTACTTCTGCATATGGGATGGCCCACTAAGTGTCCCATGTATATATTCCATATAGGAAGCAATAATAGTGCAGAGTCTGGGTTAATTTCATGAAGCATGCTTATGAAATCGAGACATAGCTGAATAAGCTTTGTTTTAACAGTCAAGGCTCAATCGGTTTCACAAGCACCAAGTGATTCTCGTTAGGTTTAGGCATTCCACAATTGTGTACACATTCATCATATTTAAGCAGTCCTGAGAATCAATTTCCAATAACATCCATCAGTTCAAAAAGCACAGAGGAAAGCACATCATCTGCATATTGAATACCTGTGACTATGTGTAAAACTTATGGAATGCATGTTGTATTATGAGAAAGCTTGGAAAGGTTTATAGCAGACTGATGCCAAAGTACTGTATATTGCATAATGGTAATGTCATCATTCAAATTTAAAGATTCCTTTGAATTATCCAGTTCGATTATAAATGTACTAATTTGAGAACATGCTTGGAAACCTTAAAACAAGTAATTTATTCAGTGCAAATGTGAAGCCTATTTAGCAGTGGAAAATTTTATGGAACATACTTTACAATTACTAGAAAATTGTATACACACACACACCCCAGAATGACTAAAAAAAGTAAATTAAAAAGAAAACTTCTGACTTGGCAGTTACAATCACCTTAAGGCTTTATAAAAGGTGTAATGCTGTTGGTATCAAGGAGCCCCAGTAGCATTTCTTGACAAATTTCTGTTGAATAATTTGTTGGTTGAAAGTACTCCATGTTAGTGTGTCAGAGAGAGATTGTGCAGCATTGTTCACAATTGCACTCAACTTTGTTTTAATCCTCTCCTTTGGTAGCATTTCTGGGAGGTGCAGAGGGTGTTCTGTAACTGAGTCAGCACACCTATATGCATACATACATGATCTAACACTAACACACACACACAATATAAGAATATACTGTGTAAGTGACAAATAATCCTCAGTTTATGCATAGAAAATATGTAAAGATCTTCTTTGGTTCAGAATATATGACATCTCACAAAGACTTCAAAATGCTAAAAAACTGTGGTGTCCAACCTCTTTGAAAGGAGCTATTTGGGAGCAGGGTGGGGGAACTTTTTTTCTCACTAATTCACCAAATGAATGGGCAAATTTGCAATTGTTTTAAAAATCATGTAGCATACCACTTAGGTGAACCTACATTGAATGACTCCTCAAAGAATTGGTGGAATTCAGCAAGGACGAAAAAAAAAAAAGACTGTCAACTCCTGCCTTTACTAAAGGAGGAGGAGGAGAAGAAGATTCCTGTCAAGATGAGAATGCGTGCTTTTGTGCGATTGTTATGGTGTTTTCTAGGTACAATTTTTCCTGTCTAATTGTCGAGTTTCCTTTCCTCACAAATTAGGGAGTGTCATATACCTGCCATTTCAAATAAAAGAAGAATGTATGCCATTTCAAATAAAAGAAGAATTTATCTGGGTCTCTTGCATAATACTGGTTACAATTACAACTTAAGTTTATATGTGAGCAAATACAATAATCTAACAACTCTGCGTATGTAAAGTTAAGGCCGTTTAAAAAAAAAAATTAAAAAAAAAAACTTAAAAAAGGTAAAAATCACTTATTTTCATGCCTGCAAAAGCATGTGCCATCTACTGTCTGCCTCTGCTCCGCCCTGCCAGAACTAGATGTGATATTTGAGTATCATTAAAAAATAAATAGTTTGCCAGAAAAATGCATACAAATAAGATGCTGGCACACAACCAGAACCAAAGCTTAGAAAATTCTGAGTTCATTTGTTACGACGTTAGGATTAAGTTGCTTATATTGCTGATATTCAGTTTGATTCAGGAATGCTTTTTTTTATTAAAGAAAACTTTAATAAAACTTTAATTCTTAAGTTCAGTTCATGGGGCCACCAATTTTCTTACCGATTAATATCTTCATTTCATTTTAACAAGAATTTGCTTTAGATGGGTAAGGATTACTTTTTTTCTAATATTTGGTTGTTTTATTAATGTTCTGGTTATTTAAGTCATCACTTGCACACAAGTTGGTAACTACAGCTGAGCAGACACCATTACAAAATTTGACAGAACAGCTAAATCATTAGCTGTCACTGTTTAGATACAATTAAGATCGTGACATCCACAGAGTGAGTGAGTTAGAAATAAAACTAAACAGAATTTAAAGATATGGAAAGAAATATAAATATTCAAGTTCATATGCATATAGAGCTCATGCTATTGCATTTTTCTAAATGCAAAATAAGAAAAGTTGAGGGCATCAACTTAAACAATTTGATAATTATAGAGTTAAAATATATCACCGATTGTTGAACTGGTTGAAACAAAGATCTGCAGCTACAGGGGCTCTGCAGAACTGAACTTGAAAATGGCTGTTCTAGAATGAGCCTGAAACAGAAAACAATAGTAGATGGTAATATTACATTTAAGATATTTGGAAAAATGACTCCTAAGTAAATGTGAATACGCAATGTTTCACTTTGAAAGGTTAACCTGCAAGAATGACAACATATTTTGTAAATTTTCTTCCCCATTCTCTGTACAATATAACATTTAGACTTTACAGTATATTGACCAATATCTGCCTGCATCATTTGCACATTGAAGTTTACTTTTAGAAATAAATCACAACAAATAAATTATTCTATAGGAATTTTAATGTAACCTTTTAAAACAATGAAATATTTCATGTTACATACATCAGGTGAAAGCAGGTGAAAAGGCAAATATTCAAGGATTAGTTCACACAAATGTCTTCCAAATTGTGAGTTGTCAATACATGTGATTCACTGTACCTGCATCCCAAAATAGAGCGGAGAAGAGCTTCTTGACTTTTTAACACTCCATTTTAATACCATTTTCCATTGATACTGCAACTACTTTACACCTTTTGCGGGGACTGCTTTACAGTTAATACCGCAGTGAACATAAAATGCAGACTTTGAATTAAGGAGGCTATCTGACCTCTGAATGTTTGATGTTACTTGCATATTCACTTTGCTGTAGGATTAACTATTTTACCCATGAAAAGAATGCTCTTGGTATTATGGTCAAGAATGAGAAGCAGGAAGGGCTTATCAAATGTCAGTGAAGGAGGAAGTGACATTGGGATTATTTCAGCACCAGTGCCTGCTGCTGCTTCACTTCCTGTCTCATCAACATCCAAAACAGCTTTGTGAACAATCTGTAAAGACAAACAGAACAGATTTTTTACTTAAATGTTACATTTCATATCAGAAATAAATTCAAAAATTATATTTTCAAATGATCATAATCAAAACATTGAGATGTGTAATATAAATCCCCACATGGCTGACACATCAACAAAGCTGTTGAACTTTTTTTTTGCAGTATATATTTACTACACACTCTCTCTTCACCCTGGTACCACTGAACACCCATATTTCTTACGCTTTTACATCTTAACCAAAATGGTTTTGTGACAAATCATAGGCGCTCAATCCTTTATTAATAATTCATGTTCGCTAAATAATTGTTCAAAATTATCAAATAAGCAAAGTATTTTACCTTGGATACTTTCAGTTTTGTCTCTTCAGTGATACCTGACAGGTCAGCTTTATCACCAAATATATCTGTGATTCCCATTTCAGAGAGCACTTTTTGGAGAGAGTAAGAAGAACTCACTGAAAATTTTGGCACATAAATTGCTAGTCGGCTGTAAAAGATAAATCAATTATTGTTAGTTGTTTTGAACATTTTATGGCATATTTTTAAAGGTATGGATAAAATAGGACTTTATAAAATCATCTTAAATTGTTTCTGTTTAATACATTACTATGAACAAGGTACTTCTGTACAATTTACAGTGTACATCTTTTGGACAAATAGTCCAATGTGAAAACTTTAATAAGATAACTTTTGAAAAGCTCTAATCATGTTATTTTTCCTTTCAATTCAAGCAAATATGGGAAAAAGAGTAATGAATTGAAAAAAGAAAAAAGCTGGTCAGGCAAATGATAAACAAGTGGCAGGTTAAAAATAAAAAAAACACTGTCTTATCCCATTATTCTGTGAAATAAAAATATTATTCAAGATTCTGTTTTAAGTTTTTGATTGGATTTGGTTAACAGAAATATTTTTATATACAAAATATTTTGGTGCTAGCCCTCCATTTATCTAATGTTAGTTCTAAATACAGTATATATACACTGTGTATGCATAGAATTTTAATTCCTCTATGGTGGTGCACCACAAAGCTGTCTAAAAAGTTAAATGGCTAAACATTTTACACTAATCGGGTCTTTACCAAAACACATGTCAACAGAAATGTCACACACATTGTGTTGCTTTTGTTCTATTAAGATTTGTGTTGATATTCAAATGGTGTGGACTTGGAAAGCTTCTTTGTAGCACCAATGTTTGCACAAATATTGTTAATAACTGTTGTGATTTTTAAAGTTGAATTTTGGTATATCTGGATCTTTTTCAAAAGAGATAGAACATGCTGAAATCTTTTATTGAAAATCTAGGTGGTGCCTAGACAAAATGAAAGGGTGATAAAGACTGCTGCAGAGTGAATGCAACAGGTATATGAATAATTTTGATTCTATGACAGCTGGAATGTTGTAGCTACACAGTCTGCTTGGAGTTACTGGATGATATACAACACAAGGAGATGTTATTACCTATTCATGTGTAGTTTATGTAAAAATGACATCTAAAGAAAAGGAATATGAAAGGCATTCTATCCACTCATCCACTTTATATAAAAAAAAGAAAAAAAGAACAAAAAAGGAGTGTAAGACCCCTGTATGTTTTGTAATATGTAATAATTCATTAAGGCATTAATAAAACAGTAGCTTAAAAAAAAAGCTATTTTCACAAGACAAAGCCTTTAGCAAAACAGCCTGTGTTTACCTTTTATGTAGATTTTTTTTCCACTTCTTCAGGTGTTGCTTACACCATAATTTTTCTACTTGATGAATATCCTTTGTGGGTTTAACAAGCAGCATAGAAGTACCAGAGTTGTAGGGGAGTTTCAGCACCTGTGCGCCCAGATCAGTGTCCTCATAGTTTTCAAAGTAAGAATCCTTATACATCATATCAACTACCACTGTAGTTTCATTATTAACGTGGAAATCATGTTTTCGGGTTACTTCTTTCACAAAAGGTTTTTCCCATTTTCCTAGAAGAAGTATATTCATTAACATTTATGTACACTAAATAAAACAATATATTGAATAAACCTAATTGGGTCATTCCATAGCAGCTATATCAACGCTAATGGTAAACATAAGAATACAAATTTAAAACAAACTGGCACATGGACATATGGTTTAGAAAATGATGGATTTCTGATCAATTCAAACATGGCACTATACTACTGAATTATTATTGCGAAAGTTTAAAGTGATTTGCAAGTAATGTTGAAGAAAAAAAAAAAAAAAACTGGAAATCTCAGATGATGACAAACACCTATTACAGGCAAAACTTACCTATAGTAAATAAGGGAGGATAGTTGCTTCATAAACCAATACAAAACATTCCAGAAATTCCTTTTTAGAAATATTGGAGAAAAATTTAGAGGTGGGCAGGTTTTCCATATGTATTGAGTAACTGTCTAAAAAACTATTTTTTTCTCCCAAATGATGTAAATATTTCAGAATTTCTGCCAATTTCTTTTTCAAGAAGGAAAATGTTTTCTCATGTTAACATTCATAAATAGAAACACTATTATGCTAAATGCTGTTGGCACAGGCTACAGTTTCATACAGCTCTGTACTGAAAAAGCAGGCCGAGTTATCTGGGAAGTACATGTTTTTTTGCTTATGAAAATGCTACATAAAAACAGGGGTAAGTCAATTCTGGTCCTGGAGGTCAGAAATAGCTGTAGGTTTTCATTCCAACCACACCTAGCAGATAATGAGACTTGGTATTTAATTATATAGCTTGTTAGTGTTTACATTCTTCTGAGACAAATTTTAATCATAGTGTAGATTTGTTTTCTGAGAACATATTTCATGTGTTTTAGGTCCTTCTTTTGTCTCTTATATATTTCAGAACATTGCATTAGCACAGAAACTTCATGATACATGCATACGGGTTTAAATGGAAGCATGTTAGCTGGAGAGCTGGTAGTTTTTTTGTCATTTTCACCTCATTATTAACTAACTGGTTAACCCAGCCACAGGCGATGCATAGTGCCAGTCCCAAGTCCAGATAAATGGAGAGGGTTACATCAGGAAGGGCATCCGGTGTAAATTTTAGCAGATCAACATGCGGACAACAATACAGATTTCCATACCGGATTGGTCGAGTTCCGGGTTAACAACAACCACCACCAGTACTGTTAGCCAACAGGGTGATGGTGGAAATTGAGCTACTGTTGGCCAAAGAAGGAGAAGAAGAGGGGGGAGACATGTCCAGAGGAGTGGAGAAAGGTAAAGAGAGTGGAACTGAAGGTAGGAACTTTGAATGCTGGCAGTATGGCTGGTAAGAGAAGAGAGATAGCCGATATGATGAAGAGAAGGAAGGTTGATATATTGTGCATGCAATAGACTAAATGGAAGGGGAGTAAGGCCATGTGGATTGGAGATGGATTCAAATTTTTCTATCATGGTGTGGATGGGAGGAGAAATGGGGTAGGGGTTATTCTGAAGGAACAGTATGTCAAGAGTGTTTTGGAAGTGAAAAGAGTGTTGGAAAGAGTGAGGATTATGAAGCTGGAAATTGGAGGCATGATGATGAATATTAGTGCATATGCCCCACAAGTTGTGTGTACGATAGAAGAGAAAGAAGATTTCTGGAGTGAGTTGGATGAAGTGATTGGAGCGGATTTCAATGGACATATTGGTAAAGAAAAAGGAGACGAGGAGGTGAAGGGTAGGTATGGTATCAAGGAGAGGAATGAAGAAGGTCAGATGATAGTGGATTTTGCAAAAAGGATGGGCGTGGCTGTGGTCAATATGTATTTTAAGAAGAGGGAGGAACACAGGGTGATGTACATTAGAGGGTCGGCGCAAGTTGGACAGTTGGGACACAAAGTCAGAGAGGCGAGATTGCGTTGGTTTGGACATGTGCAGAGGAGAGATGCTAAGTATACTGGGAGAAGGATGTTAAGGATAGAGCTGCCAGGCAAGAGGAAAAGAGGAAGGCCTAAGAGAAGGTTTATGGAGGTGGTGAGAGAGGACATGCAGGTGATGGGTATAACAGAACAAGATGTAAAGGACTGGAAGATGTGGGACAAGCTGATCCCCTGTGGCAACCCCCAATGGAAGCAGCTGAAAGAAAAATAAAATTAACTAATAGCTGGTTAAAACAAACAGCAATACTTAAAACCTTAATAAAGCTGTTCAAAACTAAAATGGACAATTAAGAGTTCTGAATTGTAACCAAAATTTAAATAAAAGTAAACCCTAAAAAACATATTGCTTTAGTAGTAAATAAATTGGTTCTAATTAAACATTTCGTCAAATCAAAAACTTATAGCCACTGTGGATCTCCAGGACCACAGCCGAGTATCCCTGCTATATAATATTAAACACAAACAGCAAAATTAATGTTTTTAATAAGGGTTGAATTCCTTAGAATTCTAAAAAAAAGCAATTCACTTCACAATTTTTTCCAGTAGCCCTGCAGTAAATTAAGCTTTTTGCAGGATTTGTCATTACTCTTTTTCAGAGTTTTTGTTCTTTTCCACAGCTTCACTTATGTTGAAGATGGGCCTCCGAGGATGCTAATCGAATACTGTTAGTGTTCCATTTGCAGACCCCTCTGCTGGGGTAGGCCTTAATTGTATTTGCAGGTTATTTGACATTAACTGATTTTACTATAGGTACAGTATAATTAATCAAAACCTGCATTTTTTAGCAGTCATCATTCTATTTATTTTGACAGAATCAGACACCTTTGGATGAAAGGCTAGCCTAGATAAATAATATCCAGTATGCTTTACATAAGTCTGTATACAGAGTTCAATTCCGTTTGTTGTGTTTCCATTAAGTTTCATGGCTACAATCCACCATGAAAAACCATTTCTTTTAAGAGTTCTTTACAGTGTGTAATGAGTGCACTTCAGTACAAGATGACTTTCCCTGAATTTCCTTTTGTCTGGTAAGGACATGGAGTTAACTATTGTCTCTCAAATGCAGCCAATTTTTGGATCTCCACTTCACTGTTTCCAGCTTGTCCAGTTTTTTAAAAATTCCGTTATGATAGTTTCATTTGGAAAATCTGGCTTGGTAAGCTGTTGCTTACTAACAACAACCTTATTGATATAAATTATGACTTTACAGTATGTCCACAGCATGTTAGCTTAATCAAACCTCTCCTTGGAGTCCCCCTCTATCTGTGGTTATCATCCAATACACCCTGTTACATTTCACCAATACCACTCCTTGTCCATCTAATCACCACCTCTGTTAGTGGAATTTAATACATGGAATAACTGGTTACCTGGAGTAAAAGTTGTAAATCAAACCTGTGCTTTTCCCAGTCATCACAGAAGATGTCAAAACGTTTTTGGAAAGCACAATAATTTTTTTTTACTTTATCAATGTTTATTTTTATTTACTGTAATGTTATAAAATGCTTTCATGAGCAAATAAACTTGTACTGCCCAGACAACCTGCTTTTAAAAAATTTTGTTGAGTGGCCTAAGACTTTTTGCATATATGTGTTAAAGAATTTGTCCATTCTTTGAGACCACTTGTGCCTTATTTGCAAAAAAAATAGTCTATTAAACTTATCATACTAAAACTTACTATTTTCAGGAGTAAAGAAAAATATGCATCCACCCATTCTTCAATTTTCTAAACTAGCTTATTCAAATACAAGTTGGTATCCTGGGAAAAGTGCTAACTAAGCAGGATCAAACTCCAGGCGATCATACACAAACCCACAATGAGCCTAATAAGTTGCCTTAACCTTCTCTGCATGTCCTTGGTATGTGGAAACTGGTCTACCATGTGAAAATGCAGGCAAAAGCAGAATGTTCAAGCTCCATATAAATGCTGATAATACTGGGATTTGAAAACAGGATCCTGGAGCTGTGAGTTTGCAACACTACTAACTGTGCAACCGATGAAAATTTGTTTTTGCTAAAGAAACATCACATTAACACATCATTCACAATACCGATATTTCAGTTGAGCACATAGTTTGGATGATACTCAGCACTCCTAATGCTGTAGGAACAAATTTATGCTTTTGTTGCATTTTAATACAAAATAAATTATAATCAGATTACATTATAGTCTTACCTTTGAAGAATATATAGCTAAGCAGATACATTACAGTCTGTGGGTCCAAATTTTTGACTAAATCAGTAATTTTGCCGTGGGTTTTTTTTGCTACATAGTGATTGATTACAGCAGTGGCCTCCGTTGAATTTTTGAAATTTACATTGAAACCTTCTGCATGATAATAATGCTTAATCTCTTCCAAAAATGTGGGTTTTGGCTTAAAGCTATCTTCCATGAAGACCGCACCCCCAGTTGAAAGCTCCAAATTTTCATGCTTTGCTTGGGTTTTGACAAGATGCTCAAAAGCCTCATTCACCAATGTTTCATTTAATTCAGTTCGGTTGAATCCTAATCCTTCAAACATCTGGTCATGAGATTCACCCTTCGCTCCCACAGATAACATTGAAAGAGCAAAAGAAATTCCCAGTGGAGAAAAAAAAAGGTTTTTGGAATCTTCATCAGCTTGCGATGCTATTTTATTATATAATCTGAAGGCAAACAAGGCATTGGGTTCTGCAATCTGGAATTCCTTTTCATCATGCTTATGTGGATGTTCATGATGATGTTTGTGCTCGTGACCACTGTGATGTTTATCATGGTGGTGCTTTGAATGTTCACCATGATGGTCACACAATACAGAGCAGCAAAACACTGCTACTATGAAGCAGAGATAAGTGGTTTTCCCCATTTTTATTCCTCCTTTTCTGTTAAATTAAAAATATTAAAATATACATGGTTAACAAAACAGATTTTTTGTCTACTAAATATATTAATACATTAAACAATACATAAAGAATGTGAGAGAGTTAAAGTAAAGGCTCTGGTCATCTCAGGGGGGAACTTTTTTCTTAAACTCTCTTGAATCACAGAACAACATGCATATAATATGCATTTTACATTTTAATTGTGGTCTGCTCAAAGTGTTTTATATCAGACATATATAGATTATTACAACTACAGGTAAACAAGTAAAACTACATGACTACCTTAAAATTAAAAATGACTGCTCAATCACTCAAACAAGTCAGTAAATGGTAAAATTATTGCTAGAGTAGCAGCGAGCAGATGAGAGCACATATTGACTGGGTGCCCCCAGCCTACTGCAGTATTTGTGTAAAACAATCAGTATACCCACATCTGTATTTCCTGTCTCAGTGCGCTTTAAAATTATCAAGACAAACATTTACATTTCTCCCCAAAACATTATATAGATGTATTTCAATTTATTTCATTACATGTCAGGATTTGGCACTACAGTTTTAGACAAGGCACATACTGTACATTTTCATTTGATTGGTTAAATACATTTTTGCCTCTGTAAATCTAATTCTTTATAGTTTCTTTGATCAAAAGGCTGTAAATAACAAGGGACAAAAATAAACGATGCAAAGTTTTAAATTTTAAACAGTAAAATTCCTGGAAACGCACTACCATTCAATTTGCTTCATCTACCTTAAACTAGAACTAACTTCTCTTCATTAAACATGTTCTTTCAATGTGTTTAAACTGAAAAGATGCTATCTTACAAAGTAAAATTTGACACATATTCCTTAACAAAGTCAACCAAAATATAATCTCTCTCTCTCTCTATTATAAAAAAAAAATCCTGTGGGAGGGAATGACTAGGAGACAATACGCGATCTTCACGTTAAGATCACGGAAGACAAATAAAAGACCCGCTTGACGAAAGAGAATGGCCCAGGGAGCATCTCGGGGGATATAGAACATGAGATTCTTGCAAGACACGCTCTACTTACAAGCAATATCAGAGCACGGCCAGAAAAAAAAAAAAAAAAATCAGTAGTGTAAAGGCACGCAGCACACACAGATACAGGGGTCTCTGTGCATATAAAGCATATAAAAAACAATACATTATAAATGAAACGTCGACGACTAAAAGATCGCATTAGCGCAAACAAAAGGAAATTAATCATCAGGACCAGGTGTAATTGAAAAAATAGCAGGACAAAGCGAGGTCAGAAATAAAAGGCATAAAGCAGAAAACAAAATCTTTTTGCATTCGCATCAAAACATAGATTTACACAATAATGGACCATACACTATGAGAATCTGCGGTCCTGCAACAGCTAAAGCAAACGATAAGTTTAATTTCAAAGAAAACACAATTTGGTCAGGTGTGTATTTATGATCACGGAGAAGCGATCACAATGCGAGCAGCAGAGACACAAAGTGGCAAAAAGGACAGCGGCTGTACAGGCTTTAAAATGATCGAAGGGCAGCACAACAACAGCTGCCCCCCTTCACAACGCGAGCAGTGTTATATGTCCTGCAAGAAAGAGATTTAACCATGCCCGGGGCCGGAAAGAAAGGACAATTATTGTTTTTACAACGTCATCCGAGACAAGGCAGTGAGCCATCATTTAAAACAAGTCCACAGACATTTAACATAGCAGTTGTTGGATTGCTTTTGGCAGACAAGCATCATGTGCTCCCAGCTCTTAAAACAATGACATGCGACAAGCAGAACAGGCAGCTCGCAAGCAGCAAAAAGACAGCAAATAATCCGACGGCATATCCTTAGCGTGTGTTCAGCCGCGCCCAAATTCACAACACGAGCAGCATTATACGTCTGGCGAGAAAGAGATGTAACCATGCACGGGGCCGGAAATAAAAGGACAAGTATTGTTTTTATAAAAGTTTTTAAAGTGAAAATAATGCATATGTAACAATTCCCATGAAAATAATCTCCTTAAATTGTATATTGCCTGCCTAAGGTAAAGTCATCCCTGATGGATCACAGGAATCGTGGGAAAGAGGGGTCCTTTCATCGGATTAGTGCTATTTCAGCTGTGAAATGGCCAAATGGGGGAGGCAGCTTGATGAATGAGGTCTCCAGGACTTAAAACAAATCCAAATCATATTATGTGATATCATCTACTGTTAAATTCTACTCCGTACTTCTAAAAGTTTTATTTTTATGCTGTATCGAGGATTTGTTCTGTTCTATGTATTGTACTGAATTGTATTGACCCCCTTCTTTTTGACACCCACTGCACGCCCAACCTACCTGGAAAGGGGTCTCTCTCTGAACTGCCTTTTCCAAGGTTTCTTCCATTTTTTCCCTACAAGGGTTTTTTTTTGGGAGTTTTTTCTTGTCTTCTTAGAGAGTCAAGGCTGGGGGGCTGTCAAGAGTCAGGGCCTGTTAAAGCCCATTGTGGCACTTCTTGTGTGATTTTGGGCTACACAAAAAATAGATTGTATTGTATTGTACTTACCCTGGAGTAGGCAACTGTAATGTGATTACAAGAAGTTAAACTGCACTGTTACTTAGTACTGCATTACTATCAACTCTGATTACTAGGTTTTTAGTATGTTGCAATTAATGGGGATCACAGTTTTAAAAAGGATCCATCAACTTAGATAATCAAGTTAAATGGAAGTGAATAAGCAGTTAATGTGTATAGGGTACTATGGCAAGTTTTGGGAAAAAGAAAAGGTGTTAAGATTTTCACAGCTACAGACAACTGTCATTGAAACCTGGTCCAGTCACCATAGGGAGTCAGCATGAGTGAGTATGTGAATAAGCATGCCCTGGAATTGACTGGTGCCTCACTCAGAGATTTTTCTTGCCTTGTGCCCACAGTCTGCTGGAATAGACCCTTGTTTCCCCAAGATCCACAAATGGCTTATGCATGTTAAAGAAATTGAGAGATTATATATTTTATTTAAAATTAAATAAATCTAATCATGCGGAATGTAACTCAGTCTACAATACAGTATTTGGTAGAACAGACAGTATAAGTTTTGCAATTACAAAAAACTTTTCATGCAAGTTGTGTTAACATATTACATGTAATAATAACTGAATATAAATTTCAGCAACAAAAAAAAATCCATCTTTTTTTCAGTCCGTGGCTACCCAAGTATAAAGAATAGAATCTGAAATCTAACAGGAGTCTAATCTAAAAACAAGATAGCCTTCTCAAAACTGATACATTTAGATACTAAGATAATCGCAGAATACTGAAATACACACTTGTGTAACACTAAAATAATTACAGGGCTATACTTTTGGCAACACAACAGCTTCATAGAGGGAAAGGCAGTATAGTGAGTCATGCTCCTGTCTCACAGCTACTTAAATCTGTCTGTACCAAATTTCACTTTCTTCTTTTAGGTGTTTGGTTTTACCCATGTGCTCACATGTCCTTCCAAATCCCAAAGATATGCAGATTATTGCCATTTCTACTTTGTTTAGACTTGAATAAGTGTAGCTATGTGACTGCCTACATGGCTTTAGATCATGCTGGGTAGGCAATGGCTCCTTGCGATCATGAATTTTAATGAGTAGGCTCAAAGGATGGATGGATGGATGAATATATGAATGGAAAAAATCTTCAGACACACTGACTATAATTTCACTATTATCACTATGATTAAAAAAGTGCACGCTATGTTGATTGAGGAATCTAAATTGGCCCAATGTGTCAAAGTCTGGGTAAAAGTACATCTGTTGATGGACTTATTCCCAATTACTGTAAGCATATGTCCCAACAATTTGCTGCCCCAAAACTGGATTCAGAAGACTTAGCAAATTGATCAATGAATGGATATTTTTCACTACACAAAAAATACTAGCAGCACACACAAAATCAATTAACATCAAATCTGTTCAAGACTGCAAATCAAAATTATGCAGAAATGAAAGACAATGCTTACCTTGCCGAAATGCTTCACTGCTTGACTCGATTTGTCATTATCTCTTTTTAAATACTACTGAAAAGCTTACGTAACACTTATTTACACTGTTCATTCAGCAACCTCTGGACCAAGTCATGGCCTTCATTTATATTTATTCTTCAGATCTCCTGACTATACATTTGTTAAAGTTTAAACAGGGTGAAAGGTTTGGACATATATTTAAAGGGTGAACACAACTAAATATAATTGTTTCCTATACATACTTTAACAATCATTAGACATTAATTTTAATTCAAGTTATATAAAGGCAAATAAGCTTTATTCATCCAATTATTTAAATGTAACTTACCATATATAACAAAATTATACCACAGGTTTGTCCCTATACTTATTCTATATGCAGTCAGGAAGATATCTATTACTTTATGAATGGTTCTTGTTATCAAAAATGATTCTAAAGTTTGGACAGCCAAAATTTGACCTTGCATTCTGAGTATGTTAAATGTGAAAGCACAATGTTCACTGGGTTAATTGGACTTACTTTACTGGAAGACATCTCCCCATAAAACGACTAGCATGTATTTTATCACTTGCTCCAGCTCAAATGCCAAGATGCATCAGGGATACACCCTATTTCAATATGGCTCATTTCAGATTGGTTATGTTGGGCTCCAGGATTTTTTTCTCCATTGGAGACATACAAAGAAAAATGTGATGTGGATAAACACATTGCAATAAATAAATAAAAACTCTGATCAGGGTTTATTCTCATCTTAAATTGTGATGCTGCCACAAAAGTCAATGAAGAAAGGAGTCTAACTTTGGATACTATATTCACAAACTAACTAAAAATCCCATCATTGTGTTGCATGAACAAATACAATAATGAAAAATGTAAGAAATAAGCAAATTAGTTGTGCTCAGTGTATTGTGAGGAAAAAATGTAATCGACAAAAAAAGAGTATAGCTGGTCTAAAGCGTTTTGTCTTTTACAGTAAAAGTGTCCCAATTCCATGGACAGAAAAAGTACAATGAGGAGAAGATTGCCAAATGTGGTACTCTCTCAAATCCACTAATACACGAGCTCATCTCCACCTTTCTTTGATGTAGCGGTAATGCCAATCAGCGGTTACAATTTTATCGCAATCCATTTGCAGGAGAACCACCCCCCTTAATAAAATGACAAGTGTCAGTGCATGTGTGTCCATCCAGTTGCACCATCTGTTCTATAACAGATTTAGCATCACCAACATTAGCACTGCTTTTATGAATCCCATGCCAAGTGGCATAGAAGAGATGTGCAATCTGTTGGAATGACAAATGCAATGCATTTTATTACTACTTGCATTACAAAATACATTCTAATAGTTGATGCACTGCAAATATTAACACTAAGGTCTAAGTTAATCATCTAGATTTGAACCCATCTTAAGACAAAGGCAAATCTAGTTTAAAGAAAAAAAAATAAATAATACAGAGCATTTTGTAAAATAATCGAGGATGTATTTATAATAATATGAAAAGAAAAATCTGAATCATTGTCTCAATTTACAGTGCAACTTACATAGATGTCCAAATATCATCCTATATTAACAAAAAGTCTTAAATCCTACTGTAAGTAAGTAATTTGGTTATGTCTGTGTTCTTAACTTAATGACAAATTGTATATTAATATAGTAGAAACTGTTGAATAGATTACCATTGAGATACTGCTTGGCAGGATGTTGCAAGTATTTGCGAAGGTAGAAAGACCAAGCCTTATTCATTTGATTTACTAACCAAACATCTATTCAGAGTTGCTGGTTTGTAGGGCTTAGCATATGAAACGTTCAGTTAAAGCAACTCAAAAAGCAACTATTTTTTTCTTTTTATCCAAGAACATAAACTCTACATTGCAAATAAACACAGATAAATCACTACATGTAGTAAGTTGGAACATTAAAAGTCTCAATCATGAACTGAAAAGGAGTGGTATCACATCAAACCACACAAGTCAAAAAATAGACTTCCTGCAGTGCACACATATAAAAAATACTTGAGACAGAAAAGATGTTGGATTGACTAGGTATTTTACTCCAACTACAGTGAAAAGATTAAAGGATTTGAAATATTGATTCATAAAGCAACTCTGTTTGTAGCTACTGAGGTAATCTCCGTGTTGTAATAAAATATAGAAAACCCTCATGTTTTTTCCATTTCCTCCTCAGGTCTCAGATCGACCTGCCCAGAAAATAACCTGACCTCAATTGTTTTCTACCTGCAGAACATAGTCTTCCAGACTGCCTTTAAAACTGGTTCTGCAATTAAAAGGCACAATTTAATACTTGGCACAAGCATTCAGTATTTAGGTCATACAAGTGGTCCTATCATAAAGACATTTATTTATTCATATTAAAGACAGTTTTTTTTTCCTTTAGTGCATCCTGAATATTCATTTACTCTCACCCAGCTCCCCCATTAACAACCAGTTTTTCTACATGTCTTACCATTATCACTCCATTATTTCTGACTACGCTATTCTTGTCCTGATGTTCATAATTTTAAACACCAGTATTCCAAATTGCAACTGTAAATTCAGGCCTTTATTAATAGCAAATGCTGAATTAAATTTTGTTTCCACATAAATTTGTATATTGTTCAAACTAATAAGGTACCAGCTGGAGCACACGAATAATGTACCAGGTGGAGAACTATGGAAAACACAAAGTTTCCTTGAGGAGACAATTTCTTATGCTTTACAGACAAATCTGATCTCTCTAAAATGGATGCTAAATATGCAAAATGTCCCACTGCTGAGCTATTAAAAATACTCATATATATACATACACACTGCAAACAAAATTTAGCTGCGACTACAAGAGACACGAAACAATGAATACTCAAGTTAACAGTCTTATTATAGGTGGTGAAGGCTAATAAGATACTGGTCCTGCAACTACATAAAGAGGAAATTTGAAACTAAGTTACTGAATATAAAACTTACGTAGTACTTAAGGAATACAATAAGATACATACATACATACATACACACACACACACACACACCGGATGTGCATTTACAGATAAAAATTTATTGAACAATGATGTTTACATTTTTATAAACACCACAGCAAATGAATGGAAATACTCCTTTCAACTATAATTTCATAAGAATAAACAGGATTTCTATAAAGGAAAGCAAATTTACCCAAGTGAACCTTTAGTATAAGCTAATTGTTATGCAGCCACTGGGCAACTCAAGGTCTTACTGTTTGTAGATACCGAATAAAGTCTGGAGTTGAATGGGGATATCTATTACAATACTACATAGAGTAGATTTGGTTTGGCACCCAACTTATGTGCTTAGATGTACTTTATCTTATGTGTAAAAAAAATTTGCTTCCTCCAATCTCTCAGACACATAAAATTTTGTTGCAGCAGCGCAGTTACCAATTTCTTTCACCACATCAGCGATTTTTAATTTAAAGCCAGCTTCATATTTTCTTCTGATCGAACGCGCCATCATAGATAAGGGGTGCTCTTGCGATAAAGGTGTATGAGGGTGTGAGATACAAAAAACAAAGCAGTACAAACGTTGCTTCGGAAAAGTTTGGGTATTACTGTGTGGTCATGTAGGCAAAATACATAGAAGAAAAAAAAAAAAGGCAACGTGCTCCATGGTTACTCTCTCAGGTGGGCATTAGTATGTCAGTCTCTTGGATCAATAGCGTGAGTTTTCCACATTCGACTTATATGACAGACATCATAAAATACTGGAAATTATACAGTAAAATTGAGCCCCGACTTATCTGCGGGAGAACTTAAACACGAGTATATACAGTAATCTCTGCACAAACCATATGATATAGTCCCCTTGCTTTTCAATGCACTCAGTCCAGCATTTTTGTCTAGTCTCTCAGCCAGGCATATGCTTCAAAATCTGGGAACTAAGGTCTTGGACCATTGTCTGTATAGCCCTGAACTCGCTCCCTCAGATTACCATCTGTTTTGCCCAGCTGAAGATGCTATAGGAGGTCAGTTTCTTACAGACCAAAGTGTGAAAGAAGCAGTGCATTCAGGTGCTTAGATGACTGCTCTTGTGCTCCTCTGTGAGCAGTTTCTGTACCCATCTTGCACAGACTTTTATAAAAGCCAAGCTTCTTGTGGATGTTATATGCAGAGCCATGACCAATTTGCAAAAGACACCTTACTGACAAACAACAATTATAGGGATAGTTAAAATATAAAGCGGTGTAATTGTCAGGAGTTTCACCAACTATATTTGGGCAAAAAAAAGTTGTTTTTTTTTTTAAATTAGGCACAATCATAACTATTATTATTTAGAATGTAAAGGGGCTGAGAGTTAAAATATGATACTGCACAGATCTAAACCAGAAATGGACATGCCACTGCCTAACATTGACTTTTGGGCTGTGAATATACGTATTCTAAGAGTTTGGAAGGAAGCAGAAAGAAATTAAAATTGGTTAGCTATAGACTATGGAGTTTTTCTAACTATTCTTTATATGCTTTGCTCTCTGCTCCTTTTACCATTAATTACTAATGATTAAGCAAAGAAATCTGGTTGTTCAACACTCGCTCAGAAAAAGGTACCAGTTCTAAAGACACTTCAAATCTGAGACAATAGTGTCAACTGTACCTGTGCATGACTCACATTTTCTAACTGTCCCCAATTTACAAAGTTTCTAATACAGTATACAGGTGCCGGTCATAAAATTAGAATAACATGACAAAGAAGAT
Source organism: Polypterus bichir lapradei (assembly GCA_026402145.1). Classification (NCBI taxonomy): domain Eukaryota; kingdom Metazoa; phylum Chordata; class Cladistia; order Polypteriformes; family Polypteridae; genus Polypterus; species Polypterus bichir. The sequence continues at coordinate 9,473,972 of JANRMT010062822.1, forward strand.
TTATTTCAGTAATTCCATTCAAAAAGTGAAATGTGTATATTAGATTAATTCATTACACACAGACTGATGTATTTCAAATGTTTATTTCTTTTAATTTTGATGATTATAACTGACAACTAATGAAAGTCCCAAATTCAGTATCTCAGAAAATTAGAATATTGTGAAAAGGTTCAATATTGAAGACACCTGGTGCCACAATCTAATCAGCTAATTAACTCAAAACACCTGCAAAAGCCTTTAAATGGTCTCTCAGTCTAGTTCTATAGGCTACACAATCATGGGGAAGACTGCTGACTTGACAGTTGTCCAAAAGACGACCATTGACACCTTGCACAAGGAGGGCAAGACACAAAAGGTCATTGCTAAAGAGGCTGGCTGTTCACAGAGCTCTGTGTCCAAGCACATTAATAGAGAGGCGAAGGGAAGGACAAGATGTGGTAGAAAAAAGTGTACAAGCAATAGGGATAACCGCACCTTGGAGAGGATTGTGAAACAAAACCCATTCAAAACTGTGGGGGAGATTCACAAAGAGTGGACTGCAGCTGGAGTCAGTGCTTCAAGAACCACCACGCACAGACGTATGCAAGACATGGGTTTCAGCTGTCGCATTCCTTGTGTCAAGCCACTCTTGAACAAGAGACAGCGTCAGAAGCGTCTCGCCTGGGCTAAAGACAAAACTGCTGCTGAGTGGTCCAAAGTTATGTTCTCTGATGAAAGTAAATTTTGCATTTCCTTTGAAAATCAAGGTCCCAGAGTCTGGAGGAAGAGAGGAGAGGCACAGAATCCACGTTGCTTGAGGTCCAGTGTAAAGTTTCAACAGTCAGTGATGGTTTGGGGTGCCATGTCATCTGTTGGTGTTGGTCCATTGTGTTTTCTGAGGTCCAAGGTCAATGCAGCAGTCTACCAGGAAGTTTTAGAGCACTTCATGCTTCCTGCTGCTGACAAACTTTATGGAGATGAAGATTTCATTTTCCAACAGGACCTGGCACCTGCACAAAGTGCCAAAACTACCAGTACCTGGGTTAAGGACCATGGGATCCCTGTTCTTGATTGGCCAGAAAACTCGCCTGACCTTAACCCCATAGAAAATCTATGGGGTATTGTGAAGAGGAAGATGCAATACGCCAGACCCAACAATTCAGAAGAACTAAAGGCCACTATCAGAGCAACATGGGCTCTCATAACACCTGAGCAGTGCCACAGACTGATCGACTCCATGCCACGCCGCATTGCTGCAGTAATCCAGGCCAAAGGAGCCCCAACTAAATATTGAGTGCTGTACATGCTCATACTTTTCATGTTCATACCTTTCAGTTGGCCAACATTTCTAAAAATCCTTTTTTTGCATTGGTCTTAATTGATATTCTAATTTTCCGAGATACTGAATTTGGGATTTTCATTAGTTGTCAGTTATAATCATCAAAATTAAAAGAAATAAACATTTGAAATACATCAGTCTGTGTGTAATGAATGAATCTAATATACAAGTGTCACTTTTTGAATGGAATTACTGAAATAAATCAGCTTTGTCATGATATTCTAATTTTATGACCGGCACCTGTATCTGTAGTACTAGGGTGTTGTACCGTATCTTGCCTAAAGAAGGGGCCTGAGTTGCTTGCATATTGTAATCTTTTTAGTTAGCCAATAAAAGGTGTCATTTTGCTTGGCTTTTCTAATACAGTATATGACAGATGCTCAGCACTAGAACCTTCAGCGATTTCTCTAATCATATTTGCCTCCTTTCCATCTACATACTACATATTCTCAATAGAACTGGGGTCAAAACGTTTTACTGGGTCAGTGAAGGGAATTGTTTTATTTCCCAAGTCACTTTGGTAGATTTTGAATAATTTCTCTGTTGTAAGGTGCAATTCCTCTTGTTTATTGAAAAAATAAAAGGTTTTGCTAATACTGTGGGCAAATGAACACCCTTTCCTATGAAAAACAAAATACACATGCTAAACAGCTTACAAACAGAATCGGGTACAATAAGCAATTTGTCAAAAAGTGCATTAGGCAGACATTTTTAAATACATAACATAAAAGATACACAAAATTGCAAAATGTGAGCCTGCTATGGAAGATCCAAATAGCTAACCTGCACACACGGTATGATCTGTTAAGCTGGCACCATATAGCATCTTACGCAACGATTCTGAACCTTTGTCTGGTGTTTAGCAGGACTTCATCAAGTAGTACTTAAACATAGAGGCAACAGGTACAAGCTGATAAATCACTTCCTTTTTTGTCTTGTACTGGAGAATAAACAAGCTTGGCCTAGACATTTCCAGCTGATAAATGGCAAGTTTCTATAATGGTCTTCTGAAATTTGTTGTTTACTAAAAATTATTTAATAATATTTAGCCGTCAACTATGTATATTTGCTTTATCCATCACTCTGTCTCATTTAAAATATGTCCAAGTCCCTGCTGAAGTGACAAACACCCCTAAAGTGATAGCAGTCGTGCTTCATTAAAGGGATGCTCTAATACAGTGTACTCAATGCACAAGTTTGTAATTGCAATCAAATGCTGTCGCCGCTTTAGTGTTACCACAAAAATATACATGTTTTATCTCAACTATTTATACCATTAACAAAATGTCAAGGTACTATTCTGGAGGTTAATTGTAATAAAATGGGAGGGTTTCTCAATATTATGTCTCCATTGATCCGTACAGCTATCTCGGCGTCCTGTCTTCCCGTATACGTACTGATTACATTTGTGATGTACGTGAAATTGTGAGAAACAATGCATATTTCAGTTTTCTTAAATCTCGTCATCGCTATGTAATGCTGTAGGAATGCTCAATTGGGATTTGTAGGATGAGAATTAACGGAATTGCTATTAAATTAAGTGGCTGGTTTAGCAGATACCTGTCGGCTCATATGTTCGGTTTGTACACTTTTCTCGTGTACGTGTAGGTTTTCAAGAGGTCCCTTTTAAAAAAGTTAGATACATAAATTATTGTTTCAGGTCGACAATTCTGACGTGCACAAGAGGGTGCCCTGGAATGTACTGGTGCCCTGTTCAAAGCAGGGTCCGGTCTTGTACCAGATGCTACCGCGATAGATTATACTTCCCCCACAATCCTTTGATGGAAACCTAACATTTTTAGGTTTCGACGCGGTAACATTGAGAACGGACAGAGACAGCTCTCCACATTTACCTCACCTAACAATTTGCATCGTACGCGCCAACACTCTTAAGTTGCGTGATATCAGAGGGTTGTTGTTTGTGCATTATCCGCCACATACGAAAAACAGAATCCAGCAAGGAACACAATTTGATCGGTGCTCTTAACAGCGGATAGAGGGAGTTTGTCACTTCCATCTTACCCAACAGTCCGATGTCTCCTGCTTCTGAGCGACCACAACAACGTAAATGATATAAAGAAATGGTCAGAGAGAAGATCACCCACTTATCGCCAGGTTTTACTGATATAAACGACAGACTAATTGCTCTTCCTTCCGTTTAAGCACTGAAACTTTATTGACACCGCAATAACTTTACAGAAGAAGTAAAGAGTTTATAAAGAAACGAAGATTCCGTAGGAAGAATGTGTTTTGTTTTGTTATAAAGGTTTTGGAAAGTGTTCATTTAACCACATCTTTACAGAATGCAGCTTTGAAGAATAGCAAGAGTATATCGCTTTAAAACTGTATTTAAGTCAATCTGTCATTCTAAACGGCGTTTCAATTAGTTAAGCAGCTGTTTATATAAGACGAAATCCCGCTAGGATTTAAACTTTTTGTCTGTGTAAAAATGTTATTTCATCTTTAGTTCACACTCATTTCAGAAATACATTGCGTTTAGGACAATGTTAACATTGAGGTGAAGTGCGCAAAATAAGGTGAGTCAGTAGAGTGGAGGTTAAATGTATTTTGTGGTAAAGATAACAAGTTTCATCAAAAGCCATTTGTTTCTTTTTTTTTTGTTTTGAGGGAGGGGTGAAATTTGACTCAATGCCACTTCCAAAAATACTTGCCAGTGACATTCCCACCCCCAGGACTGGATAGCAAGGCAAACATTTTCATTTTTTATGGGTTAAAATAACTGAAGCATTGGACCACTTGGAGACTGCAACTGGAATTTTTATAATGTACGTAATCACACATTCCAGTGTACATGTGCGCAATATACTGCTACTCATTTTGCAGCTCGTTATTTTTTTTATTATAAAGACATAAGAGCTGTAAAAGTTATACATAAATGAAAATCTGAAAATTAAATGCACAATCATAGTTGTACATTTCTTTTTTTCATGCACTGTCACTGTGTAGTGTTCATTTCAGGTCAACTACTTTATAAAACAAGTTCCAAAGCAAATAGGGAATAGGTTATCTAGCCTAATGATTGTGAGTCACAACACAAAATGTTTTTTAGACAGTCTTATTTTACAGTCATTATTTTTTGTTTTTAAATGAATGTTGAATATATTTTATTTTAGAGTAAGTGCAATACAAGGAGAATGGATGTCACTGCAAGCTCACAGTCCTCAGACAGTTTTCAACCCCAGTCTGTCTGCAGTTTGCATGTTTTGTCCTGCTTCTTTAATAAGATGCATATATACATAATAAGAATTTTCAAGCAGACAGAGACCCAATGCAGTATGGAAAAAAGACAGGAGGGGGACTGGTCATCTACATGAATGACAAATAGTTTAAAAGGGAGCATATCACAGTTAAAACTACAGTTTGTAACTCAGACACTGAAATTTTGGCTATTGGAATTTGTTATTTTCCCAGGGAGATAAATTACATCATCCTTGTTAATGTTTATATTCTACCCTCTGCAAATGGCGACTTAGCAACGGAAATGATTCACTCTGTCACCAACACTTCAAAGATGACTCACTCTGACACTGCAGTTATAATATGTGGTGACTTTACCCATGTGACCTTGGAATAAACAATGACAAATTTATACCAGTTTGTGACAAAATATTACTTGAGAAAATAACAAGTTGGAACTCAAGTGTTAAAGATGCCTTTGAGTGTAGTGTAATATGACTACAACCTGATTCATCTTACTTCCAGCTACAAGCCTGTTATTAGACAGCAACCTATTACCACCAGAACAGTGAGGAAGTGGAGCCTGGAGGCTGAAATGCTCTGAATGACTGCTTCCAAATGATAAACTGGGAAATGATGTGTGAGTCGCATGGGGACAATATGGTGGGTGTTTGTCACTGCATCACAGGCTACATGAACTTCTCTTTTGACACAGTGATACCCACAAGGACAGTGTGTTGCTTTCCAAAGAACAAGCCTTGGGTTACAAAGAAACTAAAAGGTCTCCTGAATGAGAAAAAGGGGGAATTCAAATCTGGTGGCAAAGAGGCCCTGAAGGACGTACAACATGTTCTAAAAAAAAAAAGTTGAGTGAAGGGTATAATTACTGGACTCAAGCAATACAAGGCTCAAGTAGAAGGGGATGTGAACAAAGCTAAGGCCTGGAATCAATTTTATAATAGATTTTCCCTCTCATTGCCACCTTCTTCCAATGACAAGTCTCCCCACACCATCCCTACTATATCAACAACTCCTACCACATCAACTGGAATGGCCAGTGACAAGTCCACCTCTGACCATCAGTGTGGACTGTCCATAACTGAAGACCAAGTAAGGAGACAACTGAGGATGTTACAGACAGAAAAAGCAGAAGGACCAGATGGAGTCAGTCCTTCTGTTGTTTTTGAATGTGCTCTATAAATATAATTTGACTTGAGTTCTTAAGGTCTGTGCTGACCAACTTTGGTGGTGTCCTCTGTCACCTGTTCAGTCTGTCCTTAAGGCTTCAGAAAGTGCCACTGCTGTGGAAAACATCCTGCATTGTTCCAGTATCAAAGAAAGCAGGTGCCTCTTCATCTAATGACTACAGACCAATGACACTTACAGTACGTCTCATATCATGAAGATCTTCGAGAGAATGGTCTTGCATTATATTAGTCCTCTTGTGGTAGACCACCTGGATTCACTGCAGTTTGCCATGCAAAGATTGGAGTGAAAGATTTAATTATCTCTGTGCTCCACAAGGCTTATTCTCACCTGGAGAAAGCTGGCAGCACTATGAGGATTATGTTTTCTGATTTCTCCAGTGCCTTCAGTACTATCCAGCCATCTCTGTTAAAGGGTAAACTCAGAGATATACTGGTGGAAGAGCCTATGGTATTCTGGATGATGGACTGTGTGTCAGGCAGACCACAGTTTGTTAGACTCAAGGACTGTGCCTTTGATATGGATGTGAGCAACACTGGAACACTCTGTACATAAATATAACACCAGGTCATGTCACTTGCAGAAATTCTATGATGATTCTGCAGGTATGGGGTATATTGATAAAGGGGATGAAAAAGAGTATAGGAGTCAGGTGGAAAAGTTTGTTTCTTGGTGCAAAGAAAATTGTCTGCATCTTAACATCAACAAGCCCAAGGAACTGGTTATTGACTTTCACTGCACCAAAGAGCCTCTATGTCCGGACACTATTCAAAACGTGGATGTAGAGGTGATTCATTCCTACACGTACTTGGTCCACATTAATGGCAGGTTGGATTGGCCTTGGAAAACAGAGGAACTGTATAAGAAGTGGCAGAGCAAGTTCTTTTTTTCTTAGGAAACTGTGTTGCTTTAATGTGGGAAGTGACATCCTTTACATCTTCTACAATTCTGTACTGGCCAGTGTGAATTTCTACGCTGTGGTGTGCTGGGCTGGTAACATCACTTCAAGAGAGGTTCACTGAATCAATAAGCTAATTAAAAGGGCAAGCTCAGCTATAAGACACACTTGGAACCCCCTGGAGCAGGGGTGTCGAACTCCAGGCCTGGAGTGCCACAGTGGCTTCAGGTTTTCATTCTAACCCTTTTCCTAATCAGTGACCACTTTTCACTGCTAATTAACTTATTTTCCCTTCATTTTAATAGCTCTGTTTTTAAGGATTTAGTTCTCTCAGTTGATTCTTTTCTTCATTAAATGACAACCAAACAGACATGAGACATGAAACAAGCCAACAGATGACCAGCTAAATTGGGGATGCAAACTCCAACCAATTTCACTCTAATCACTTTCTTAATGAGAAGCCGATTCTTGCTGTTAATTACACTCATTATTTAATTCAATGGCTTGCTGCTGCTGTCATTCTGCCATAGCACCGTCAAAATGTTTTGGTGATCTGAGAGATTAGCCTTACTGAGACCTTCACCTTTCTTTATTTTCAGATATTCTGTGATGGGCACAGGTGAGCTGGTCATGTGGCGGCTTGTTTTGTTTCTCATTATTATTTGGCTGCTAATTAAGGAAAAAAGAAACAACAAAGGAGTGAAGTTAATTAAAATTAAGGCAAAAGAAGTTAATTAGCAGCAAAAGCTGGTCACTAATGAAGACGATGGTTAAAATGAAAACCTGCAGCCACTGCAGCCCTCCAGGACTGGAGTTCGACACCCGTGCCCTGGAGGTAGTAGCAAAAAAGAAAACTGAGTGCCATTATAAACAATTCTGCACATCCTCTCCATGACACACTAATACTGTATATTTTTAGCCAACAAATTATTCAGCAGAAGTGTGTCAAACGCTACTGGGGCTCCATTACATCAAAAGCAATACACCTGCATAATGCTTCACTGTGACTGTGACAGCCAAGAGGGAAGTTTTCTTTCATTTTAATTTACATTGCTTTATAGTCATAGTGGTGTGTGTTCAGTCCAAAGACTGTGTGTTTATTTATTCATTTAAAGAGCTTCTGTTTATCTGTCTGTCTAAGAGTGTTTGCTTGCTCTGTTGACAGTTTTTCGTACTTTGTGCCCAATGCCATGGCTATGAAGTATAAAGCTGTGTGGAAAGTAAATGGATAAATGCAATATAAGCAAAAAGCTGCAAAATAATTTACAGCACTAAAAAAATGTCAAAACCAGTTTCATTGATAAACAAGGGTTAATTATTAAACTTATTTACATTTTATGCATTTTACCAATAACTCAAAATCTCCTTTGTAGTTTCCAGTATTAATTAGTCAGTGTGCTGTAGTGGTTAAAGGCTGCATTACATTACACAATTGTTCCCATTGATTTTGAGTCTTTATTTACAATCCTAGCAAGAACTGGATGGTCGCAGTGTGTGTGTGCCCTTGACTTTCTGTTGAGCAGTGTGACATAGGCAGCAGCTAAGTCCCAGTTCTTTAGATCCAAATCTAATTACATATTGTTTTTTTAAAAAAGGAAAACATCACAAAGGTATACCACTCAATCAAACAAATAATAGTGTAACAGATGCGAAAATTAACTTCAAAAGAAACTGTGAGTGCTGAAGTCTAAAAACAACAAGATAAACACCAATTTAAGCTTAAAAGCAATTTCTTTAATATTTATTCTTGGTGATAAAAGAAAAACTGCGAGACTACCCCCCAGCTCAGCCAACTGATTTGAGTTCAGGCAGACTACTTAAAAGAAAAAAATGTTCTCTCTTTTATCACCTAGCTTGTTCATTAGCCAAAAGAGAGAACAGAAAAAACATAACTGTTCATTTTGAGGTCATACATAGATTTTGGGTTGCATCTTAATTTATGACATACAGGAGTATAGAAAACAAAGCAGTACCAGGCACATGCATTTTCTAAAGAATGTGTCCTTCAAGTAGACACACACAAACCCAATTTATCCAGTTTTCTTAAAGTTCATTGCATTAGTTATAAAGAGATTACATTCGTATAGCTTTAATATCTTCATTAGATTATATTTGTTTGGTTAGATTAATAATCCTTATTTATTAATTCACAAATGACATTTTTGTCTTATATTTTTAAGCAAGAGTGAAGAAGTTATATTTGTTTGGTTAGATTAATAATCCTTATTTATTAATTCATAAATGACATTTTTGTCTTATATTTTTAAGCAAGAGTGAAGAAAACGATCACATTGATTTATAATATCACAGGGTGTTCTGTTAATATCAAGAGGTTAGAATGTAAGCCAGTCTCATATTCTGTGTATAAACATAATTCCTTTCCCACCTAAATGAAGATCAAATCATATAGAAGTATAAAATTATATAGTTCTCTGCAGCATGATTAATACAAAATACAGTCATTGGTATTTTGTGAGTTAAATACTTATAATCATCTGGCGCCCTGCCTAGGGTCTGCTTCCTGCCTTGCGCCCTGTGTTAGCTGGGATTGGCTCCAGCAGACCCCTGCAACCCTGCAGTTAGGATATAGCAGGTTGGATAATGGATGGATAGATGGATACTTATAATCATTACAGTTAATAATGTTTTTTCTGCTTTCTCAATACAAAAGAAAAAATATAGAAATGCCAAAGAAAGTATACAAAGCAAGATTCAATCCCCTCCCCAAATTACATTTTTAATTTAATTTCTCTCTATTATAAAAAGAAATCCTGGAAAGCAAAAGCAAGGCGACGATACATGATCTTCTCGGAAGTTCTCGAAAGACATTTAAAAGACCCACGAGACAAAAGAGACTTGCCACGGAGCGTCTTGCGGGGACCGTAAACATGAGACTTGGTGCCAAGAGACTGTCCCAGGGCCATCTTGCGGGGACGTGGAACATGAGATTCTTGCAGACACGCCCTACTTACAACAGATATCATATAAGAGCACATCCATCAAAAAACAGTCAGTCATGTAAAAGCACGTAGTGCACACCGATCCTGTGCTCTCAACACATATAAAGCGTATAAGGACAATACGGAGAATAGACACCCAAAGGTGTTGGAGAGAAAAAAAGGCAGATAAGAGATTATGAAACCAGTAAAATTCAAAAGTATTGCAGCGTCCCAGCCAGGTTGCAACCTTTTTGGTTTTAAGTGACTGTTCGTTCCAATTGAGGGAGGGCAGAGTACAGCACGGAAGACTGATAGCAGCGTATTGATTGATGCGGTAAGGGGGGGGCGAGACGCGGGGGATGAGGGATTGGAGAGGGTGCTAGAAAGTTGGGTTTGGAGTTACGAAGTCAGCGATTGTTCAAGTAAAACTTTTGTGACACTTTATCATGTCAGTCGCTACAGTATCAAAGAAAAGATAGAAAAGATCGCATTACCGCAAAACAAAAGGTGATTAATCATCAGAACCAGGTGTAATTGAAAAAAGAGCAGGACAACTTGAGATCAGAAATAAAAGGCAAAAAGTAGACAACAAAGTATTTTCGCATTCGCATCATTCTTATGCACAAAACGTGGATTTACACAATAATAGACCATACGCTATGAGAATCTGTGGTCCCGCAACAGTTAAAGCAACGACAAGTTGAATTTCAAAGAATACACAATTCAGTCAGGTGTATATTTATGATCACGGAGAAGCGATGCAAATTTTAACAGGCAAAAAGAAAGGTAATATATATATTCCGCGAATAACATTATACACCTAAGGAGATCGTGATATGCCATTCGTATTAAAATGTTTACAGTTTACTGTGAGAATAGCTTTTGCTATGACAATTTATAAATCACAGGGACAAACATTAGAAAAAGTCGGATTATTTATTAGAGAACAGAAACAATATTCACTCATGGGCAGTTATACGTTGCGTTGTCACAATGTGCCTCCAAAAAATATTGTTTTAATGAAGCTTTAAAGTAAAAGTGCAAATAATGAAATTGAAACAATTCCAAAGAAAAAAAAAATTAAAATTGTATATCCGATTAACCAAACACAGGGGATGGCAAGCAAAGCGAGCAGGGGGCGAAGCCCCCTAGTTAAATATATTATTAAAAGCTTATTAGCAGAGATTGCTAGTAAACAATAATTATTACATATTTATTGAAAGCACCTGACCTTGATTTTTTCCACATAGAAGTTGTAAAACTGATTCCTACATCATTTTCTCCAACTATATACAGGGATACATTATTAAATACCGCATTCTTAAAACCTTAAAAACACACTGGGGAAAAACTTGCAATTAGCTGAAAAACTCCACACACAACTCTCAAAAATCAATAATTTAGTCAGAATCACATACATTCCCAGAGTTTAAGTTGCGGGCGTCACGATGGCGCAGTGGTAGCGCTGCTGCCTCGCAGTTAGGAGACCCAGGTTCACTTCCTGGGTCCTCCCTGCGTGGAGTTTGCATGTTCTCCCCATGTCTGCGTGGGTTTCCTCCCAAAGACATGCAGGTTAGGTGGATTGGCGATTCTAAATTGGCCCTAGTGTGTGCTGGGTGTATTTGTGTGTGTCCTGCGGTGGGTTGGTTCCTGTGTTGGCTGGGATTGGCTCCAGCAGACCCCTGTGACCCTGTGTTTGGATTCAGCAGGTTGGGGAATGGATAGATGGATGAGTTTAAGTTGCTCACACAAAGATACATTTTGTTTCAAAACACATTACTTCTCATCCAAAATTAAATTATCTTTCGGATAAAACAGAATATAAAATAGCTATTAAAGAATAGACTTAATTTATTTAATTATTAAACTGTATCTCACAGAACCATGTACATTTACAGTATGCAGGGAAAAAGGAAAAATTACAGCAGTATGCAGCACAGCAGAAAACACTGAGATCTCTGCCATTATTCTGCCAATCACCTGATTATTCAACATCATAACTAATGCATTCTTTGGCCAAAAAATGGCAAGTAAAGAAACACAGTGAATTCTAAGGGTGGTAACAGTAAGGACTTGAATAGAGCGCTGAGGTTTATGTGTTGAGTTCTGCATAAGGAGTGTCCCAGAATTACAAGTTGCATGAATCAAGAAGAATGTATTAATAGTTGTGAATAAATAACATATGATTCTGGGATGTTAGCACAGGAAATTGATTATGTTGTGTAATCAGTCAGTGTGCATTCAAATAAGCAACTACACAACTTAAATACTATTAGAAACTTTATGGAAGATTTCATTTATATTTTTAAGGAAGTCATACGCCTGAAACATCCTCTACTTGCAATATGAATATTATTCATACTTCCTCTGATGCAACACAAACTACAGTCATTGTTACTTCAGATACTTCCTCAGTTAGTAGTTTTCTCAACTGGAAAAATCCAAATCCATTTCCTATAGTACAATGGGAAGATTATGCTCTGTTTAAATTAAAATTAATATTTTGTCTTATAATAATAATATTTATCATATTTATTTTCATATAAAATCAATTTTCATTATGAGGAATAAATCAAACCTATTTTGGCATATGCCAGCCCTTATAAGTGTAACCTTCAAGTAGCATTCTTTAAAGGGGCCCAAAACTTTCTTAACTTTTACTCCACTGCTGTACTCCTTTCCACTCCTGCTCACTCCTGCTTGGTAAGGGAAAATGTCCTGTTATCTGGATGACTGCTTTTGGCTGAATTGTAATGTGTGCATTGTAATGCTGTTGTAAAATAAAGTAAAAAGGCCAGTCATTGGTCACATGACATGAATCTGAAGAAAATGTATGGAAATGAAGACTAAAGAATATTCTAAGGGAGCCAGAGATAAACTATGATGATTTGATGAGCTTTTGTTGGCCACCTGTTTGGTTGAAGTCTATTATAACACAACCCCCATAAATAATCTACATCCAGAAAAGGTGATTTTATACAGAAAGATAAATGCACCATCACTTATTGTCAATGAAAGCAACAGCACTGTATAAACCTTTTAAAATTCCCTTGAGTTGTAATCAGATTGCGGCACGGTGGCGCAGTGGTAGTGCTGCTGCCTCGCAGTGAGGAGACCTTGGTTTGCTTCTTGGGTCCTACCAGTGTGGAGATTGCATGTTCTCCCCGTGTCTGTGTGGGTTTCCTCTGGGTGCTCCGGTTTCCTCCCACAGTCCAAAGACATGCAGGTTAGGTGCGTTGGCGATCCTAAATTGTGCCTGGTGTGTGGGCGTGCATGTGCCCTGCCTGGGGATTTCTGGGGAAAATCTAAACTAATAACTTGTAAATTCAAAACGTACCATGCTGTGTTATGTCATATACAGAGGAAAGTACAGAATGAAATGTTATTTTTAGGACATTCAATCTTAAATTGTACAGTTAATGTTGCATTAGGGCGGCACGGTTGCGCAGTGGTAGCGGTGCTGCCTCGCAGTAAGGAGACCTGGGTTCGCTTCCTGGGTCTCCCTGCGTGGAGTTTGCATGTTCTTTCTCGTGTCTGTGTGGGTTTCCTCTGGGTGCTCCGGTTTCCTCCCACAGTCCAAAGACATGCAGGTTAGGTGCGTTGGCGATCCTAAATTGTGCCTGGTGTGTGGGCGTGCATGTGCCCTGCCTGGGGATTTCTTCCTGCCTTGTGCCCTGTGTTGGCTGGGATTGGCTCCAGCAGACTCCCATGACCCTGTGTTAGGATATAGCGGGATGGATAATGATTGTATTGATTGTAATGACTGTAATCAAATTGTTTACCAAACATATATTACTCTTTCCTTTCCAAACTGGAAAAAATTCTCAATTGACTTCTGTGCTCTATCTGCTCAAGCTTTGTTCATAATCAAAGCTAGTAAGTTTCAATGGGCATCCTGCTCCTTCTAATTAAAGACTCAAAGTCTTGGAAATAAATTAGGCTGAGGTGGAGAATATAAAGAAAAATGGAGCTACAGGAAACCAGTTAAAAATCACTGATGGTTTGTTAAGTTTAATAGGATCTCAACAAAAACATGACCAAACTGTAAACAGCAATTATCTTCTTAATGGCATTTTCACAGAAATTAGTTTGCAAAAATATTAAAAGAAATCAAAATTCTATTGCTACAGAACTGTCAGACAACTAAAGATATAAAATAATTGTTGCCACAGGCAAGGCCATCTTAACGTATGGACACAATGGACACTAGCTGGGCGCACCAGGAGCATGGGGACCCACAATGTTTCTGATATCTTTTTCTGTTTTGCTATCAAAACAGGTTCTACAGTGCACAGCTTAATTCAGGGGCCTATGATGCTGTTAAGACAGCTCTGCCCACAGGTGGCCCAACCTCTCTAGAGTTTCTATTTCGTAAAACCCCAAAGTCCAAGAACAACACATTGCATTCTGTAAAGCTCTTTTTCCTTGACTCAAAGCCACCCTCAACCACTTTAGTGAAGGCTCATTCACCTTTGTACAGAATTCTTGACAAAACTTTCTCAAAATGTCCGCTGGTGATGCCCTTTTGACTTTAACCCGACTCTTCTATGTTTATTCTTTATAATGCCAAACTTGCTGATTTCATTCTCAACAAGGCACAGAAAAAGTCAGAGAACAACCCTGGCAGAGAATATACACTCATTCTGACATTCATAGGGGGCAAATATAGTACATTGTGTATGTCTTATTTTTTAACCTATAACATTTTTCAAGCATTTTTAATGTTTGATTTTTAATTCCACATTTTCTGTACTACATTGGTCTGTTGTGAGTGTAGGAGTGTATTAATATAGTTAATGCATGTTGTTCAAATTGAGAGGTGTTTCTACATTAAAGGCCAGTGAGACACAGCCTGACTAGACATTGTGTAAAATAAGTAATGCGGTTCCCTAAGTAATTGAACTTGTTATTAAAATGTTCTATCATATGCTCAATTAAATTTTTTTATCTAAGAAAATATTGTTTCTTGTAATGTGTGCTGGGTGCTGCAAGCCTGTGTCCAGTTGAGGATCTGGACCAATTAGTCCTGCATTGTTCTAATTGCACATTTGATTCGATTTGTTTTTTGTTTGATTTCACAGTTGAGACCATGTAGCACACATCAGTGAAGAGGTACAAAATGTGCAGTACTATTTGCTCTCCTTAAAGGTAACCACTGTAACTAAAAAAAAGAAAGAAGATCAATCTAAATAATGCATCTGACACAAGATGTTACAATCAATTACATTTTATTTTCACCCACTGCTAAAGAGGACCATGTTCAATTTGAAAAAGCCACCAAGGAACTATGTTTGCTCTTTCGAAATTTTGGAAAAGAATGCCGCAGAAGGGTAGAATTCTGGTGTAAAATGTACAGGTATGTATGTATGTATGTAGATAACCATTTTTTCAGTTGTTTGCTGGCCTCATGCTGACCACCAAATACCTGACCGAATGGTAGTAAGGGCTGCTATCAAACATGTAATGTACAATTCGAGTCATGTTATTGTAGCTTTCCTTTTTTTTGCTTTTAAGCCATTAGATTTTAAACTTGAGGTGGTGCCATTTAGATTTGGGTAGTTCATAGCCAATACATTTTTCTGAGCAGCAGGTGGTTGTAAGGCTCTCATTTTTTTATAGCATTTAACTCTATATGACTGTATTTTGTTAGGTGATGACAATGTCAGAGGTTACCAATGTGACTTGATGCCAATCAAGACATGACAGGCACCATAATTTTTTATAATGTGAAAAGTGTGTGAACATACAAACTTCATTAATCACACCACTGCCAAATCTATTTCTTAATCAGAACCCAGGAGATGCCTTCTTTAACCTAACACTCCATTTTATTAAGTGTTTTGATTTATTCCCATTTTTTACAGTTGAAAATATAAAATGTATTGTGTTGTATAAAATCTGGAGAAAATGTATTAAAAATTCATGTGCATATATAAAGAGCTACTTGTTTTATTTGTACTATGACATTACCTTCCATAAAAGGCATTTTTAGCCATTATCTGTCTATTATGTCTATTGATGAGAAAGAAATTGTATGTTTTTATTGGATAATTTTAATTCAGTAGTAGAAATACTGCAGCATTGAGTGGTGCAATCCTCACTCTTAATAATTAACTAAAACTATCAAACAATTGCAAAATGCTAAAGTCAATCTGTGTGACTAAACTAAAGATCTTCGAAAATATTTTTGAGAGAAAAGCAGTTAAACAGATAGCAATTCAAGGTTGTATCGATTTTTTACAAACTGCGCAGCACAGCTCATTTTTATACTATCATTTAGAACTAATCACAGAGAAGCCAATGGTTATTCAAAATTTACTTTTCTTAGAAACTGTTGTGCCAAAGAGAGGATTCATTAATTTCTATATCCAGGGGACACAAAGTTCCTCTGCGGTTCTGTTTCTACATGCTTGCAATAGGCCATATTATTTGTAACTTTGGAGTGGGTTATCATTTTTATGTGAATGATACCAAGTCCTATTTCAGTTAAATGAGCTCACAACTTCCTTCAGTGAAATAAAAAAAAAAAACCTGGATTGAACATAACATTTTAAAATTAAACTGCAACAAAACCAAAGTCATGCTAATTGGTAATAAAGTTCAGCTTAAGAAAATAAGCTGCTTTTAATCACTCTTAAGAGAGATCTTCAGAGATTCTTCGGCTGCTGCAAATAATCTTGGTGTCATTTTTGATTCCTTCATTTCTTATTGTAATCACATAAATTCCATTAGGAAACTTCCACTTCGTAACATATCCCATGTTTGCTTATTCCATTCCTTTCCTGATGCTGAGAAATTTGCCTATGCTTATTTTATATCCTGATGGACTTACTGTATCTCCATACTGACAAGGTGTCCCTTTTGATCTTTTGTCACAGCTCCAGCTGGTTCAAAATTCTGCTGCAAAAGTCCTTACATAGACCCACAGTAACGAGTACATTAACACCCATCCTGCTCCGCCTTCACTGGCTCCTTGTGTTTTATAGGACTGAATATAAAATTCTATTGCTAACCTATAAAGCTCTAAATGGCCTTGCAATGGACTACATCTGCACCCTCCTCAATCACTATGCTCCAGTTCACCCACTAAAATCTACCTATCTATTGTTGTGCCCCAAACTAACCTGTGACCTACAGCTCTATAGTGCCCAGAATTTAAAGTGACCAAGTCAAGTTGGTGAGCATGTGCACCCACTACATGATGAAACAACTCCGGATCCCGGTTGGCAACCCCCAAGGCAGACACGCGGTCCACTCCCACTCTCCGGAAATGACCCTCTATCTGCCGCAGCCAGGTGTTACGTGGGCAACTCCTTGGCCTGGTCCAGCCAATCGGGTCCCCAACAATGAGAATTTTATGAGCTGGATCACCCTCGGGGAAACACGCCACATGGCTGTAGTGCCGTAACTGACACTCCCTCACAATGTAGGTAATGTGCCTCTTTCGGGACTCCATGAGCAACCGCTAATTTAACACAAAGTCAAACCAACAGTACCCAAGGATTTTCCGGAGAGACACAGTACCAAAGGAGTCCAGTCTTCGTCTCAGGTCACTGGATAGCGTCCATGTCTCACAACCATATAGCAAGACAAGAAGTACCAGGACTCTAAAGACTTGGGCCTTCGTCCTTTTGCATAGATATCGGAAGCGCCACATACCCCTTTCCAGCGACCTCATGACTCCCTATGCTCTCCTAATCCGTCTACTGACTTTATAGGAAGAGTCACCAGAGACATGAATGTCACTGCCAAGGTAAGTAAACCACTCTCTCCGCAAACAGACACACTGCTGATGGCTGTGCCCAAGAGGTCATTAAAAGCCTGGGTCTTGGTTTTTATCAAGACACTCGCAAGCCCAGACACTCAGACTCCTTGCTCAGTCTCTTGAGCACCCAGATCATAGCCTCCATTGACTCTGCGAAGATCACAGCATCGTCAGCAAAGTCAAGATCCGTGAAGCTTTCTTCACCAACAGATGCCCCACAGCCGCTGGACCCCACGACCTTGCCCAACACCCAGTCCATACAAGCATTGAACACAGTAGGAGCAGGAACACACCCCAGACAAACCCCAGAATCAACTGGGAAAAACAAAGAGGTTCTGCCTCCAATCTGTACCAGTGTACAGGCCAGCCATGATATCCAGCAACCTCGAAGGGATCCCACGAACCCTCAGGATGTCCCACAGGGCAGCTCGAACAACTAAGTTGAACATTTTATGAAAATTGACAAAGGTTGCAAAGAAACTCTGCCGATATTCACGTTTGTGCTCCATGAGAACCCTCAGTGCCAGGATGCGGTCGATGGTAGACTTCTTAGGCGTAAAACCAGACCGTTCTGGTCACTGGTAGGTGAACAACTGATCATGGATCCTATTGAGGATGACCCTAGCAAGGACCTTACCCGGCACTGAGAGCAGTGTTATCCCCCTGTAGTTGCTGCAATCCAGGTGATCACCCTTCCCTTTCCAGATAAGGATGACAAGTCCTGTTTTCCACTCAGTTGGGATGATGCCAGTCTCCCAAATGGAAGTAAAGATTGCTTGCAATGCCAGGAGGACAGCCTTATCACCAGCCTGGAGAAGTTCACCCTGGATACCACAGATCCCTGCAGTCTTTCCTCCCTTCAGCTGGTTCACCACCTGTGCAATCTCAGTGAGATTGGGTGGTTCACAGCTAAGTGGACGATCAGCATCAAGAACCTTGGACCCAGAGATATCCAACGTCCTAGCCGGAGGATCAGCTTTAAACAACTGCTCAAAGTAGCCAGCCCAGTGGGTCACAACTGCAGTGTCATCCGTAAGGACCGTTCCATCAACCATCCTGACTGCGACTCTCCAAGGAACAGATTCAGATGTGTGTAATGCTTCGATTCCTCTGTAAGCAGGATGTGGGTCGCTAGACCACAGATAGTGTGTCACTTGCTCAGAGGTTCCTCTAACAAATGCCTCTTTATCTGCCCTCAAAGTCCTCACAGCCGTCCTTCTCAGTTCCTGTATCAGACCATGGCTGCCATTGAGCCGTGTGCTGCGACTCCTCTCAATGATATCCAGGGTGCGCTGCAAGATGAAACACCTCCTTCTGAACACCGGTAACACCAACACAACCCTCAGCAACCTTTATGGTCTTGTCATGGAAGGTCTCCTACATCACATTAGGATCGGCAGTCGTACTCAGATCTGCAAGTTCCTCACACAAACTGCATGCAAACTCATTAGAAACAGCCTGTTCTTGGAGTCTGGCCAAGTCCAGGCTCACTTTCAGCTGGATCCTAAGAGTAGCAACAAGTCTGTGGTCAGAATTCACAAACTGGGCACTTCTGTAGACCCAGCAGTTTTGCAAAAGCCTCCAGTGTCTGCCCATGAGGATGTGATCGACCTCCTTTACTGCACCACCAGTATTGGAGTACCAAGTCCAACGATGCGGTTCTGGGCGCTGGAACCAGGATCCAGCGATTTGCAGCCTCTGACCTTTTGCAAAGTCATGGAACATGGTGCCACTTTCACCATGGTCACCAGACCCATGGGGACCAAGACAATCCTCATAGCCAGCCCTGTCAGTGCCAGTGGTTGTATTGAAGTCACCCATGACCAGAGGAGTGTCACCTCGTGGACACCCATCAACCACCAAGCGAAGCTGCGAATAAAATGTCTCCCTCCCGAGACATCACTCACCGCGGTCGGAGCATACACTGAGACAACAGACAAGGCACCCAGGGAGTGCCATAATCTGAGTCTTCTAATACGCTTGTTGAAAGGAGTGACATCGGACACCAACAGAAGAAGCCATTCCACTACAGCAACAGCTATTCCCTGAGTATGACAGCTACCTCCCCAAATTAATTAAATCAGCTGACTAAATTTGTCTTTTTAAAAGGCAAGTGAAAGCACATTTACTTAAGAAGGCATTTAACTTACCTTGACAGTTTACTCTTTCTGTCCAGGTAAGATACTATTCATTTGTATCACAAATTATGTTATTTGTTAAGGTTTTTTTTGAGTATTTTGAATTTTTATTATGGTTTATTGTCACTTACTCTAGTTTAAAACTTTGTGTTACCTATATTTATACTTATTTAGGTTTTTTAAAGATATTATTTTCTATCCACTGTTGTATATTCCCTGTTGTTTCTTCTGAATTTATATGAACTGCTCTGAGCATGGGAAATGTGCTATATAAATACAATGTATTATAATTATTATTAAAGTTTGGTTTTAGAATACGTTCGAAGATAAAAGTCTTTGAAGGTAAAAATCTAAGTAGCTATCTGAAGTCAGCCAGGAGTCGCATACCTGTCACATACCATAGCACGCTGCTATGCTAACAACAAGCCATGGATTACAAGTCCAGAAGAAAAGGGCTTTTAAAGGCGGTGATCAGCATGAGCTCATACCATATGATGACATACACATGATCTCCTGGGGCCTCATGCATAACACCATGCGTAGAATTCGCACTATAACATGACGTAAGCACAAAAGCCAAAATGTGCTTAAGCACAGAAAAATCCAGATGCAGGAATCTGTGCGTTTGCCAACTTCCGCGTTCTTCCACTACATAAATCCCGGTCAGCATGAAAAGTAACGCTCGTCCATGCGCGTGCTGTCCCGCCCCAAATCCTTCCAAAATTACACCTCTTTGAATATGCAAAGTAATATAAATAGCCCTTAAGCTCAGCATTCTGTAAAAAGATAATGGGAAAAGCACGGGGGAAAAGAATTTCAGCGAATACCAAGTGGAGGCAAAGGAAAAACATACTATTTGTTGATTTAAACAGTGGTATAATCAACAAAAAGAAGTTGATCGAGTGACATAGCATGTTGGAGAAACTGAAAAGCTCAAGTTCACAAAGTCGAAAAGTGCCAAAATAAAAAAGAAGTTGTCACATATCAAAGTCGCTGTGAAAAGGTAAGTCATAGCCCACCGTCTGAGTGTCATATGAAAGCTTATTAGGGTAAAGACAAAAAAAAAAATAGGCACACAGTGGGGAAAAAAGCACGAAATAACCTGGAATGAAAGCAGGTTATTAAACATGGGAACACGATGGTGCAGTGATTGTTCATGTCTCACACAAGATGCTGCTGCGCCATGCGCAACCTTCGATGAAATACTTTTTTGTAGCAGTACTGTCTCTTTCAAACGTACTAACCTCCAATTCCTGTCGTTACTTTTCTTTCCCCAAAAACCCAATCGGAACACAATCAGCTCTGTAATAGACGTTAAGCCATCTGTAAGCTTACAACAACGATTCTTCAAAACTTTTAAGGAACATTGAAATATCTTCATAGTACATGTTTAATTATTCTATCCTTCTATCCTTCCAGTGTCGCGCCCGCCTCACTCAATATACAGCGCGAGGCAGGAATAATACGTGAACTTGCTAGCGCTGCGGCACCATGTCCTCACATGTTTAATTATTAACAATACAGATTATTTAAATGAAGTTAAAGTTTTATCTGTATAATACTGTACAATCAACATATTTTGCTGCATTTCATCTTAAAAATGATATCGTCATCATATGTGAATACGCGCTTTATGAAGTGGCGCAGGTTGTGCAATATTATAACTGTAGAGCAAGTTTACAGTGGGGTAATTGTACTTATAAGTACAAACAGTTCTACAAGGAGCAATTGATTGAGTGTGTTTATAGTTCTTGGAATGAAACTGTTTCTGAACCGTGAGGTCCGTACAGGAAAGGCTTTGAAATGTTTTGCCATGGCTGAGGCAGCATGTGCTTGATGCTGTACACCGATAATTCTCTTTCCGATCAGCTGCTGCTGTGATTCCCCACTCAGATACAGTGATATAAATACTCCGAGTGGTGCAGTGAAAGTAATATGGAAAAGGATGATTCGCTGTGGCAACCCCTAACGGGAGCAGCTGAAAGAAGAAGAAGAAGAAGGTGCAGTGAGAGTAACAACTCTAAAGCAGTTATGGTATTTGGAATACTATGGCTATTCCCTGGACCATTATATTGTTACAGGTTAATTACAATCAGATGCATTACACTAATAAACAATATGCGGTTAATTTCAGTGTATATAGAAAGCCGCGTCAGGAAAAGAAAGAATAACCACACAGGAACAGTAGCACTGCTTTGACGCTGGGTGCCGCCAGTCTGCAAAATCGAGCGGAGAACTTGTGTATGACAGGGTATGAGGTACCGTGGAAATGTGCGTGGCTTTATGCCAAGTTTAGGTTTTATACATCAAGATTTGAACGTGGAAACGTTCTTACGTAACATTTCTGTGCGTACGCACCGTTTATACATGAGGCCCCTGGACTGTTACTTTTTGTATCATCTAAAGGAATGAGAATTCTACAGAGTACAATAAGAAATGCTATTAGGTGTGAAACTGTTTCTGAACCGTGAGGTCCGTACAGGAAAGGCTTTGAAATGTTTAGCCATGGCTGAGGCAGCGTGTGCTTGATGCTGTACACCGATAATTCTCTTTCCGATCAGCTGCTGCTGTGATTCCCCACTCAGATACAGTGATATAAATACTCCGAGTGGTGCAGTGAAAGTAATATGAAAAAGGATGATTCGCTGTGGCAACCCCTAACGGGAGCAGCTGAAAGA
>JANRMT010062822.1:9496121-9519749 GCA_026402145.1 Polypterus bichir lapradei
GATGCATTACACTAATAAACAATATGCGGTTAATTTCAGTGTATATATAAAGCCGCGTCAGGAAAAGAAAGAATAACCACACAGGAACAGTAGCACTGCTTTGACGCTGGGTGCCGCCAGTCTGCAAAATCGAGCGGAGAACTTGTGTATGACAGGGTATGAGGTACCGTGGAAATGTGCGTGGCTTTATGCCAAGTTTAGGTTTTATACATCACGATTTGAACGTGGAAACGTTCTTACGCAACATTTCTGTGCGTACGCACCGTTTATACATGAGGCCCCTGGACTGTTACTTTTTGTATCATCTAAAGGAATGAGAATTCTACAGAGTACATTAAGAAATGCTATTAGGTGTTCCCTGTTATAGACACCTATGGTAGCATGGCTACTACACCACATTTACCAATGATGTTTTTTCCACATCTACCTTTCCTTGTCAAATCAAATCCTGCCTCATCAAGAGAAACATATTCATGAGTAGTTGGAAGTTGTATTAAGTTCAAATTTGTTTCTGAAAAACAGCCACCAAAGTACATAAGAAAGTACACCAAAATTAATTTGATGACATTTTGCAGAAAACAGACAACTGGATTGACGGTTTATTTTGGAATTCACCCCTTACTGTAAAATACTGTTGGTCAATTAGTTGACTCACTTGCATGTTTACTGCAATTCTTTAGGTAAACACTTTTTTCAGCTTTGGAAATAATAGTACACTGTGGTCCAATGACAATACTTTACTGTACTTACTTCCATATACTAGAGTTGCAACGCTGGTCTTTTATTCTTTCAGAGGTTATCTTAAAAGGTACTCAATCTATTTAGTTCATTCTAATTATATTTTTTCTTTTCAGGACACATTCTGTTGTTGATAGTTTCACTCTTTCAATTCCTGGGAATGCAGCATTGTCCTCTATTATTTGCCTCTGAATCCCATACAGCCATGCTGCACTGCTTGAACGAACCATGTGAACTCTTTTTCTGAAATAAAAAGTCTCCTTCCACCACAGTTTTGTCATCGTTCAATTCTGAATACAGAAACACATGATGTAATTACATGTAAATATAATATATAATATAGCATATAGTTTTTTTACACCCTACACATCTTACTGTAGTGTTTACAGTACACACTTTTTCTACAGACAATACATTGCATGCAGCCCACATTACATACAATCCAGTTGAAGTTAAAAAAACAGAATTCAACCCCTACCTAAGAAAAAGACAGGAGACCCAACAGCAAGAAAAAATCTTTAAAAACAACAAAGAAGGGATAATTTCTTTCCACTTATATAAATGCTTACTCTAAAATTTTATAGATCTTAGATTTTTTTTAAAGTTTTGAACAGATACTCTAAGTGAGAATTCGATTTTTTCCAGTTTCAAATAGTACAGAACTTCAGTTACCCACTGACTTATAAAAGGTAGGTTAGGATTCTTACAGTTAAGCAAGATGAGCCAATGTGCTAGTAGTGCGGCATTAGCAATTATGATCAACTAGCAGAATACCCACGCTTCGCAGCGGAGAAGTAGTGTGTTAAAGAAGTTATGAAAAAGAAAAGGAAATATTTTAAAAATAACGTAACATGATTGTTAATGTAATTGTTTTGTGTATATATATATATATATATATATATATATATATATATACACATAGCAAAATACCCACGTTTGGCAGCAGAGAAGTAAAAAGAAAAGGAAACATTTTAATAATAACGTAACATGATTGGCAATATAATTGTTTTGTCGTTGTCATGAGTGTTGCTGGCATATATATATACACTCACACACACACACATATATAAACATATATATACACATCATATATATATATATATACACACACACACACACACATATATATATACATATATACACATATATATACACACACACACACATATATATACATATATACACATATACATATCTACATAAATACTGTATATACACATATATATATACAAATCTACATATATATATTAGGGGTGGGACTCGATTAAAAAAATTAATCCAATTAATTAGAGGCTGTGTAATAATTAATCTTGATTAATCGTATGTAATCGCACACGTAAATTTGCCCCAAATCGCAAATGTGTTTTTTTAATTTAAAAGGGTTTTAGTGGGCGACAGAATCAAATACTAGACATGGACATGAATATTGTAAACTCAAGTTTTTAAACTGCATTTGAATTCAAAACAGAAACAAAAATATCATCCCTGGTTAAAATTGGGCAGACTTAAAAATAAAGTGGTAGTTTAAGTACTTTAAGTACATTTTCAGAATGGTATTGTCTTTAAATAATAATAACCAAAATTTCAACATAAAGTGCAGTTTTTCTTCTTAAAAAAATAAGTCAGAAACATAAAAGGTAATTTGACCAACTTAATCTTTAAACTCTGAGTAACCTTAGCCAAAATTATTTTGTACATTAGGCTAAAACAGTGTGATCATTGAACATTTTGTAATTAGATGTAATTAGAATTACTAACGGTCACGGAAGTCCAATGATCCCCAGTAAGAGCCACAAAGTCCGCTTTCTGTAATGCATCTAATTTTGCTTGCTTTTCAGTGTGCACGAAACCATGCTTTTATCAAGGCTTCGCTCGGGTAGTTTTTTGAAATTAAATTTTCCTCCGATCAATCGTAGGAACGCGCTTCATTCCGACTCTAACATTTTTGTAGCTGTGATGTGTGCATCAGTGTAATCGATGTACCAGGAAATCATGCATTGACAAAAGTTCCCCTTTGCTTGGAATTGAAAATGTGATTAAATGCGTTATTTTTTGTTATGGAGTACATGCATCGAAGCTTCTCAGCTGTGCTTGTGCTAAGAATAGGAAAGATTTTAAAAATAACGTAACATGATTCTGCGTTAACCGCATATTTTTTCATACGTCTCAAACCAAGGAGATGCGATGCGTTAAAATGAACCGAGAAGCGCGCGTACTCAGTACATCCCCTCTCGGGAATCGAACCTCGGATGTAGGCGATAGAGGCAAAGCCTCTACAATTGCGCCACGGTGTGTGGCTTATCTATTTGAGAGTATGTAGATCGGGGTATATATATATATTCGCAGCGGAGACGTAGTGTGTTAAAGAAGCTATGAAAAAGAAAAGGGAACATTTTAAAAATAACATAACATGATCGTCAATATACAGTAATTGTTTTGTATTATTGAGTGTTGCTGTCATCAAGGATTCGATTATCATTATTTGTTTCAATTAGGTTCGTATTTGTACGATGTGTTGTGTTCAAGTTACATTCCGTGTTTGTCAGTCGTTGTAAAGATGACAGGTTTCATTCATCGATTCGTTTCTTACTGCATCAATAAACAGCTCGTCTTCTTCTTTATCTGAGACCTGACACACTGCATGCACGGGTTTTTTTTCTTACACTGTCTTCCTTTAGCAGGACATTGACTTTTTCCACCGTGTGCTTTGTTTCCGCAGTAGCTGCACTTATGAATATGCATGTATGTATCAGACGCTTCATATTTTTTTGCTGCCTTTTCAATTGTGTAATTCGGTTTTTGTTCAGCGCTCTTTGGAACTGTTGCTTTTTGTCTGTGCACTGCGTCAGTTCACGTGAGCCGCTCGGTGTACATGCATCGATGTTTCCCAGCTGTGCTGGTGCCATGTCGTGCTATGTCCATGGCTGTATCTAATGTTACCGAAGTCCCGGCACTTAAAACTTTCTCTCGCAGTTTCGCTGAGTTTGTGCCAAACACCACCCTGACCATCTCATCTTCCTCTGCATAAGCACAGTCCTTCACCCGTGAATATTTAGTGGCAGTGTTTCTATTGGATTGCCGCTGACGGACGGCCTTATATGGGCAGGCACTAAATTATAAACGCCAGCGGCAGCCTGTCTATGAACTTAATTTAAAGTTTAGGTTTACATCGTGCTTTTTTTACGAAGTAGCAGAACTCATGAATATGGTTGTATATGTCACTCACTCGCTTCTTATTGTTTCGCTGCCTTCTCAATTATATAATGCATGTTTTCTTCAGCGCTTTTTATGGCTCTTCCTGGTTTTCTACGTACTGCATGATTACGTGGGAGGCGTGATGATGTCACACAAAACTCCGCCCCCACGGCTTTCAAGCTCATCTCCATTACAGTAAATGGAGAAAAACAGCTTCCAGTTATGACCATTACGCGTAGAATTTCGAAATGAAACCTGCCCAACTTTTGTAAGGAAGCTGTAAGGAATGAACCTGCCAAATTTCAGCCTTCCACCCACACGGGAAGTTGGAGAATTAGTGATGAGTCAGTGAGTGAGTGAGTGAGTGAGTGAGTGAGTGAGTGAGTCAGTGAGGGCTTTGCCTTTTATTAGTATAGATTTGTTCTTCTCCACTTTAAGCTCATCTGGCAGTACAGCAAACATAGCTGTTAATGTGTTAGGAGTGATCGTGACACCAGGATTTCTCATAGGCATTCAAAGATTTTTGTTCTAAATTATGTTAATTTGGTGCACTTCCGAAACATGTGGTCCAGTGAGGCTGGAGCTAAATTTCAACATTCTCAGTATGGATCTTGTCCTGGATACATTTTGGACAATTATAAATGAGATAAATGTGATTGATGAAATATTTTAAGCTGAATGATTGAATGCTTTGCACATATCGAGTTAGAGTGTATTCTATGCACAGCTGCCTTCCACTCCTTTTCTGAGATGTTAAATGAAAAGATAATTTCCCCACCATACCCTAGGATTTTTGAAAGGAAGAGACATTTATATGT
Organism: Polypterus bichir lapradei; assembly: GCA_026402145.1. Classification (NCBI taxonomy): domain Eukaryota; kingdom Metazoa; phylum Chordata; class Cladistia; order Polypteriformes; family Polypteridae; genus Polypterus; species Polypterus bichir. The sequence continues at coordinate 9,500,873 of JANRMT010062822.1, forward strand.
TTTTATATATTACTGAGATGCTATCTGAGTCTTCAAGACTGATCAGCATGAGAAGCTTAGGAAGGATGTTCATCTTGACCAGGGGTGGGCAGATTCAGTCCTGGAGGGCTGCAGTGGCTACAGGTTTTTGCTCCAACCCAATTGCTTAATAAGAAGCATTTACTGCTCAAGTGACACTTCTGCTTCACTTTAGTTGTCTCGCTCGCTAAGATTTTGAATGCTTATTGCTTATTTTAGTCTTAAACAGCTGTAGTCTTGGTTTTTAATGGCTCCTTATTAGCAATAAGATGCAAATGACAAAGGAAACCAGCATTTCTCCATTTAGCTTGTTTCCATTTACACCTGTGTGTATTTATCAGGCACTATTGGGTTTAATTCAATACTTGGAAGGAAAGTAAAGTGAAAAAAGTGAAGCGCTGAGAATAACTCGTCTGTTTTAGACTTCAAATCATTTGGATGATATCCTTAGAAAGGAAAAAAAAATCTAGGATATGAGAATGACCTAACGTGGCAGAGTTAACGCACTAACAAGCCATGAAATTAAATAATTGACAAGGATTGGTTTTTAATTAAGCAACTGGGTTGGAACAAAAACCTGCAACCACTGCGGCCCTCCAGGACTGAATCTGCCTACCAGTGATCTTGACAGTACTGATTCTCTCTGCTAATGTGAGATGCAGGGTAGATAATCTATTCACATCTGGTTTGATTTTTTCCATGCTGATAGCAAAATTGTGTTGAAAAAGATCTTTATATTTTCTTGTGATGTTTACCCCTAGATACTTAAGCGGTTCTGATCAAATAATTGAATAGATGTCCAGTCTAGTATTGTGTGCTAGAGAGTTCACTGGAAAAATCACACTTTTATTATAAAAACACTTATAAAAATCCACTGGATAGACATCAGAACATGCTGCTTACCCACTTTAGAAATGTGTTTATAGCAACCAGTAATTCTGAGAGTGTCAGAGGTTTGTCCAGATGTTTCGTCTGCATTAAGAGTCTAGGTGGTATGTGTAATGAATCAAAAAACTTATTTGATTGTGTCTCGTTTTCTTTGACCCGAGTAGAATATAAAGACTTATTGTACTCCTTAAATGCTTGGGTTATATTTTTATGGTCAATGATTTTATCTCCATCTGTGTTAGTAATTTATATTATTGCATTGCAAACTTCCTGCTTGTGGAATTGTTGAGCTAAGATCTTTTTAGCCTCCTTGATCACAATAATGATGTTGTATTTTAAAGATGAGCTGTTCCGTTTATTTCAATTGTGATTGCAGAACCTGTCTTTTCATATAAAGTGCCTCATTTGTCATATTCTTGATTTATTCTGAGAATTTCGCCGACTTCTTGGTCTCCAATTTAGTAGGAAATATTTCACCTAACATATTTTTTACTTCTGAATATTCTGATGACATAGGCAAGCGTAAAACAACTGAGGTTTGACTGAACTTTTTGTCTTAATTTTCTCAGGGTAATACTGTGGTTTATAACATGGTCCATTAGAGTTGCCCAAAATATCGACATATAACTTTTGCCTTCTTGACGTTTCTCCTCTTCCTTGTACTCGTACTCCTTGTATTCTGTCACCTGCTCTTCCTCTGTATTGTGTATGAATATTCATTGCCATTTTTGCCAGTAAAACATGTTCAACTGTAGGTCCTTTTATTTGTGCTTACCAATTTGCCATCAGATTGAATCATGGAATTAATTAGTATTTGACCAGTGACCAGAGTATATTTAAATGGTAAGATGAACTTACTGTTTTTTGGCAGTGGTCTCACTTAAACACAATAGATATCCCTCACAACAAACGTGCCTAATAAGGAACATTGTGGTAAAATCTCTGGAAGGGTTAACAGAGTAGGAATGGTGTATGTAAACATTGGAAATGTGCTTACAATTTTGGGAAACATGTTTTTTTCGTTTTGCTGCAGTGACCCAAGGCTGTGCTATGTCCAGAAACATTGAATTTCTGTCAAATGCCTATAGTATAGTTTCTGATTATGCTTACCAAACTTTATACTATCAGTGAGGCTCCTGCTTGGCAAACCCTTCTCCTGGCTACACTCCCATAAATATTCTTGCTGTTCAGACTGTATTGTATTTTTGAGGTATGGCTATGGACATTAGCTGTAGCAAGAGATGTGTGGAAGTTGTTCAATGGGCTCCTGAGATTTTCCTTGGACACCACATACAAATTTTCTATTTACATGGATATGCAAAAATACAATCGTTTTTCTTCATTTGTAGACTATTTGTCTTGCTGTAACAATTTGCCATGTTTAATGACAGTTTCTTAATGTATCAGCATTTACAACGCTGTATCACAAGTCATTTAAAGTTCTTTAGATGGTGGCATAATGTAGTCCATACAACTAAACCATTTGTTTAGTCTTTAATCCTGCATTTACAAAACACTGTTCTAGTGCTTGGTTCTCGTTAACTGGCTAACCTGATTTTTTAACACTTGGTTTATTGATAAGGCTAATGCATTTTGTGGATATCTTGCTTTTGATCATAAATCATTCTTATTTACATATTTCTTTTTATATTGCATGCATCAATTCCCTTAAAAAACAGGAATATAAAATCAAATGAAAAATCATTGCAACCACTAATAGGTGAGCAGCAATTATACACTTGCAGAATGCATCAGATATCAAATATGAATTAAAACTAAAATTTTCTACATGGTAAATTGTGGTTCAAGTACCTTAAATCTTTAAAAAGTCTTCATTAACTGATATTTGCATATTCTTATAATCACTGTTGTTTAACCATTCCTGATTTACTAAATTATCTCAGTTCCTGGTCAAGCTGTGGAAGTTGTGGGGCTGAGAAATGAGTCAAGTTGCCCTTTGCAAGCTGTTTTCCTCACTTTGAACAGTTACATCTGAATGACCTCACACTGTTATACATCAGTGCCTTAACCGACTTTGTACCCTGGAGCTTTAAGTTTAGTGTATTCAGGAGCTTCATGATATCTATCCGAATAGCCAATTAAGATATAAAGTTGAATTAGCAAAATAAGGAACTTCTTTGTCTTTGATTGAAATGAACAAAACTATATGCTTTCTTAAAGCAAAAAACAACTTAAGCACATTTCCCCTACTCGGCCATCCAAGTTTGTTTTCCATTGTAACACACGGGCGATTGGTTGACAGTTTCAGGGCTCACCACTGGGTTATTCTCCTACAAGCCAGAGGTTGATGCTGTTGCCTAATGCTTCTTCTCTTCCTTCCTCTGTAGAGGATGATTAAGGAACAGAACAGCAGTTACTTCTGGTCTACAGCAAACCTAAGCGCACCTCTCCCGCCTAAAAACCAGACACACCACCATTTTTCTGCAGTCTTGCATTTATTTCCCTTTATTATTTTCTAAAATCATCTTCCATATATGGGGATCATTTCGGTGCTCCAAACCTTTATGTGCTCTTGTCCTTTTTGCTACTACAGTGAAACAGCCAACAGGATTTCACCAGGATAACGTTTGATCCAGCAGATGTTAAAGCAATTGTGGCAGCATTAACTGCGAAAGTCCAATCCCTTCAGGTTTGGGTGGGAGACCAGCTAATCCAGATGGAGGCTTGCAGTCGGGCACTAGTGACATTCCAATGGGAAAGGGCATTTGAACCATCCAAGGTATTGTTACCGTTCCATCCGTAGGTTGGTATCGAAAAATACTTTTTTAATTTTCGAACAAACGGCTTCAAGATATCACTGGAAGCATGCAGAATGTGCTCATATACTGACAGGCGAGGATGATATGATCCAAATAAGTGCCCGAAGGAGCATTTCCCTCCTCCCCTTCACTATTACAAGTGCTGGGACATTGGAAACATCACCCACAACTGCTCCTGTCTTGACAAATCAATGGACTGCATTCGGGTTTGAGGAAATAAGGTACTTTGCACTCGCCAATCCCCTATCCCTTCCCTAAACAGGTGTGGTTGTGGTGAATGGGCGCAAAGCTATAGCACTTGTAGATTCCAGCACCATTATGTCCTTCTAAAACAATAGGAAACTGGAATGACTAGTCTAATCTGCCTACACTGGGAAACTCATTGATACAGGTCTGCCTTGTATGTAATTACATTCACGGAAAACACCCACATTTTAAAAGTGGCTGTGTTACCGAGTCCTCCGTACTAGAGGACTGGTCACATGGTAGTGGATGAAAAGCATTTAACATACCAGGTAAATCAATGGGCCTGGCGGTAGATGGGGAAAACTTGTCTCAGACATTCCATGCATTGTAAAATACCCACCAAAGTTTGCAGTCACATGGTTATCCAGTATAACGTGAGTGAGGTAGAAGTGACAGGTGAGACATCACAGCTGGATGCTTTGCCACATGAGGTCACATTTGACCATCTCCATGAATTAAAGTTTCAGTTCAGGCTAACCCATGCCTCCTTTAAAAGGCAGCAATGGACGATTCCCTCAAGTTTGCCAAAAATATGTTTGTCATTGTTGACGGTCAGTGCACTGCTCGTCCCATGCCAGCATGACCCTACTTTGCTATAAAAAAAATTATCTTTTATATCATGTAGCAGAGAGAAGACTTTCTTGTGTTAATTTTCCTTTATTATTTTCTAACATTGTTTTCAATATACAGGGATCATTTTGGTGCCCCAAACCTGTATGCTCTCTGGTTCTGTTTGTTCCTACACTATGCCTGATTAGAAAGAACTAAACTGTGTATGGTTGAGACCCCTGGAATGAATTAAAATTAACAGTCTTAACAACAAGTCCTTTACCCTCTTCATCTTTATGACACATGGCTTCCACTTTTCAAAAATCATTCAGTAGAGAAGGTGTCAAAAACCAAGATTTATTATTTCCTTTCAGTAATCCCACAACACCAGTTTTTTCAGAACATATTGTAGGTGCCTCTCTATCACTGCTAACACAAGTTCATTCACTGCAGTTTTGAGTTTTAGATGCATATATCATGTTTCTTAAAAATGTCACATCCTATAGTTATGCTTTTCAGGGGTGGTATATCGAATAATTCTCGAATTAATCCTTCAGTTCTTCAGGTGTCTGTCAGTGCCTCATATGAATACTGCACAGTAAGAAGAATCTGTTACAAATGTGCTCTTGTCAAGTGTAACTGAAAATACTTCAACATATTTTCCAACAACAATCAGTAGCTGATGCACTTTATAGGCTATTCAGTAATTTTGCTGGCAATGGTGTCCAGACAAAGTTATCCCTTCAGAAACGTTTGGTTTAATCAGGCAAACAACTTATCCTGCTTTTATAAAGAAATCCATTAAAACTTGCCTTCAGAGAATGGTTTTGCTATCATTTCATTAATGAGAAATTATAATCTGGTTGATTTATAATTTGTAGAAAAGTTTTTTTAAACTGCATTGATTTGCTGAACTTTTTAATCTTAGGCTTTGACAGTTTTCACTTTATAACCTTCTTGATGCTTCACACAAGTCTGCACTCATTACACTACTTTAGTACTATATAGTCTGTAGATGAAGGAGTCACTGGATTTCGTCTTTCACAAACAAAAATACTAAACATGAATTTTCCAACTACCTAGTAAATTTGTGTTCCTTCTGCAATTATTCTTTTTGTTGATGATTTTGATGACATTTCTGAAAGTCAGTAAGTGTAAAGATATACTGTTTACTGTTAAGCAATATAATATTTTAGTATTCTGAGTGGCATGTGATAACTAGACAAAACAAAAATAACAGCGTCAAGCAAAAAAAAAATATTAGTATGTCGGTTATTCAAAAATAAAATGACTCTTTAAGACAAAAACATTGTTTCTACGAGATGTATGTTTGAGACTTACTCTAAACTAAAAAAATGGTAAATATAAACCGTTTTCTATAGGTTTTGATTAGACAAGAAGTTATCTACTATATATAAAATCCTAAGCCTAGAATGCAACGATTTTATGTGACGTTTTATGTAATGCTTTAAATCGGGCTTATTTTAAAACCTACATATATATGTTTGGTAACATTCTTTTCAGTATTTATCGAACTTCATTGTGATGTTGTTAGATTTTGAGATTCTTATTCTGTTTTTAAATTATAAACTAAAAAATACCAAGAATTCATGTCCCGCAAGACAACATTTTGTGCCAAGAGGTTTAACCTTGCCCAGGGCCAGAAATAAAAGACAAAGAGTAGGACAGCTGCTGTACAGGCTTTTAAATGTTTGAAACGCTGCACGAGATACAGATCATGCGGCACAGCAGCAAGCCAGCAGCTGATTGAGCAAAGAGGAGGTAAAAAAAAAACAAAAAAAAACTGTATTTGTTTCCCATTATAATCACTGTTTCAGAGGTGCGACAATGTCTCCTTGGGGTGCATTCAGCCTCCCTCTTCACAACATGAGCAGCAGACTGGCTGCAACTGGGGGTTGCTGGGGGTAGAGAACTACAGGTATAATAACAGAAGAAAGATTTTAATATGTATGAGTAAACTGAATAGATCTATTCAAATGATGTCTGGTGTTATATTTCCTGTTTCAAATTTCTGGTGGTAATTTTTAAATCTTTTAAAGAATAAACTGAACAGAATTTTTTCAATAATAATTGTTGAGCATGTATTGTATTATCATAAATGTAGCAGCTATTAGATCTTCACTATTTATTAAGGTTGGAATTTCGTTACCAATCAAAACAAAAATAAATGTGGAAGCCTTAAAAAACTGCAACATTTTCAGAAGTAATCTGATATAATTTTCTTTGGAATTCTGAGTGCTAAAGTTACAGAAAATTTACCAACAACAATGACTAAGGCAACAGCATAATTACCAAATTTAAAACACCAATAAACTTGAGTATTTTAAAAATTTTCAAATTTGCAGCACCAAGAAAATTCTTACTTAGGGATGAAGAATGTGGAGAAACAACATACAGAAACAGCTGTAAACATACAACAAACATTTGTTTTATATGGCATTTTAGTTTACCAAACATCATCCGAAGGTTCCTTAGTACAGTTTTATAGTACAACTGCATAAAACTGAGTATGCCATGAAGAAGCAGCCAAACCAATAGTATAATGGTACCTAGTTTTTTTCTTAAACAACAAAATAATACAGAAACCAGTCAAATAAGTTAGGATGAATTGATAGGTGTCTTTTTATTTTATACTGTAGATAGGTATAGCAATGTCTTAGAAAAGTAAAACAAAAATTACTTGCCATTTCTGAATTGGGTGAATAAATGTGAAAACTGGAAAATGACTTCTTCAGCAATTATCTGTTCATAATTACTTCTATAAATTAGGCCGTAGTGTGACATTTAACAGATAAAATAACTTCCTTAGGCACTGAATATAAGAATTAGAGGTCTCCTGTCTCTAGAAGATTATTAGGAGCAAAACTGTTTAACTGTAATACTTCATGGGAGAGGGTAGGCCTTAGGATTTCAAGCTGGGCAGCACTAAAAGGAGAAAAGAAAGAAAATTTCAGTAGACATACCAGTGAGTAGGGAGGCACATTAGAAATTTAAAAGAACAGCATGGAGTACACATCATACATGAACTTTTTTGCGGATATAGACAAGATCTTAGCTAGTGTTGAGGTGGATCCACTTGTTATTTATAGTGCTTAACACTAGAATTACCAGAGCCTACGAAAAAACTCGGAGATCCGGCCCACCTTAAATCCCTTCGCACCTCTCCGTCAGCGTCTTTTGTCCTGTAAATGTGCCGATAGAGACAAGCAGCAAGCAGCCAGCTATTCCATCCCCCCACCGCCTCAGAACGTGCACAAAGTTCTCCCAGCTCATGCCTTGATTATCTGGGAGTGAAGTGCTGGAGTTTTAGAGTGGAAATAATAGATCATTATTTGGAACACATGCATTCCATATGTGTTCCGTTTCTACAATAATCTGTGCAAACACATTGTTAAAACAGAAACATTTTTCATATTTTAGTAGCAAGTGACAAAATGTTGGCAACTTTGGGGTGACGTGGGTTGTGTGTACACTTTGTAAATAGTTGTGTAAATAAACGTGTTGTGGTGCTTAAAATGATGTTTGCCTGTCTGCGTCCGGGCTGCTTTCCACAGTGTGTACTGTATAATATTAAAAAGTAGCAAAATACCCGCGCTTCGCAGCGGCGAAGTACTGCCTTAAAATTTTTATTAAGAAGACAATTAAACCTTTTTAAAACTGAGGGAAAATATACCAATAATTATTTGTTAAGGATCTCTTTGTATGCCACGTTGTCAGTTCGGCCCTCCAGTTGTAATATGACCAAGCTGTAGCTGTGCGCTGAGCTTACTCTTGAGCATACAACGTACAGTTGGCCATGTGAACAGTAATCTTGTCTCAAATCTCACAGCTTGGATTGCTGCTGTCATAATCGGTTTGAGTTTCATGGTTTGTTTCAATTACGACAGTATTTGTAGGACTTGTGTTGAAGAGACATTCAGCATCTGTCAAGCGTTGTAAGCATACAACCAGTTTGATTGATAACTTCACATCCAGCTTTTGAGAGTTTAAACATTTCTAAACATCAAAGTGTCCACTACTGAAATCGTCACCTGTGAATCTAAGATGTTTAAGAGGCATTGGCGGTTGTCCAAAGGTTTAAAATATTTGGCCATTTCGGTACACTTAAGCATTTCACTCTTATAGTGCTCCTGTGTGGTATAATTATCTCTTGTACCGTCATCAGTCCACACCTTGAACCTGTCCCAGTCATTCAATACATAAGACACAATGTTCCTCCGGATATCAAGAGTGAGCCTGATATGGCCGTGCAATATGTAACAAAGAGAATGGAAAAGGCAGGTGCCATCTCCGGGCATGGAAACCACTTGGTAAGTGACAGTTCTTTGATCGATGGTGATCACCTCGATAGACATGTTAATGGGGGTATGGTTGGAATGATAAAGGAAATGGGTACCTGAACAATGTAAAGTAAGTCTAAAATACCTACACAATAACTATAATCGTAATAAATGAACAATAAAACAGCGGAGAAGCCGTGGATTAAATAAAAAGGCTGTAGTTATCAGCAGGGAGACGTGAATACCGTGGCGAAGCAAGGAAGGGAATGTAGAGACTGGAGCGACAGATGGCCTTATATAGGCAGGCAGCCAACAACGTGGGAGGCGTTGGGATGGGGGACCCAACGCCACCTCACACGGTGACCGAGCTGCAGGCTATGGACGTATATATGTACGTAAGTAGGATTCAGTTAGCATTGGGAACCCGTGTGCCAAATTTCTTGAAGATGGGCCCATAAGTAACAAAGACCGTTGAAAAGTTCAATATGACGGCCGACAGTGGCATCATATCACTGAAATAAATACCAAATTTCAGCCTTCTACCTACACGGGAAGTTGGAGAATTAGTGACGTTGGAAAGTTCAATATGGCAGCTGACAATGGCGTCACACCACCAAAATAAGTACGTACATTGGTTTCGGTTAACGCAGGGAAGCCACCTACCAAATTTCGTGAAGATGGGGCCATAAATAAGAAAGTTCAAGATGGCGGACGCTGTTGATTGTTATGACCGTTACGCATAGAATTTCAAAATGAAACCGGCTTAACTTTTGTAAGTAAGCTGGAAGGAATGACCCTGCCAAATTTCAGCCTTCTACCTACACGGGAAGTTGGAGAATTAGTGATGTTTGGAAAATTCAATATGGCGGCCGACAGTGGCGTCATACCACCGAAATAAGTACGTACATCGCTTTTGGTTAGCGCAGGGAAGCCACCTACCAAATTTCGTGAAGATGGGGTCAGCCTTCTACCTACACGAGAAGTTGGAAAATTAGTGACGTTGGAAAGTTCAATATGGCGGCCGACAGTGGCGTCATACCATCGAAATAAGTACATACATCGGTTTCGGTTAGCGCAGGGAAGCCGCCTATCAAATTTCTTGAAGATGGTGCCATAAATAAGAAAGTTCAACATGGCGGACGTTGTCGACCGCTATCGACCGTTATGACCGTTACGTGTAGAATTTCGAAATGAAACCTGCTTAACTTTTGTAAGTGAGCTGTAAGGAATAAGCCTGCCAAATTTCAGCCTTCTATCTACACGGGAAGTTGGAGAATTAGTGATGAGTCAGTCAGTCAGTGAGTGAGTGAGTGAGTGAGTGAGTGAGTGAGGGCTTTGCCTTTTATTAGTATAGATAACAGCAGCTCACTACCAAAAACGGCAAATATAGGAGGCAGTCAGGATTGAACCGGGGACTCTTGATTACAAGTCAGCAAATCTTACCGCTACGCCACAGAAGCTGTTGTTTTATCCTTGAACCTTTTGTGAAAGTGTTTATTTGATCTTTGGACTTCAGGCTTCATACATTGCCAACATTTTGTCACTTACTACTAAAATATGAAAAATGTTTCTGTTTTAACAATGTGTTTACACAGATTATTGTAGAAACGGAACACACATGAAATGCATGTGTTCCAAATAACGATCTATTATTTCCATTCTAAAACCCCAGCACTTCATTCCCAGATAATCAAGGCATGAGCTGGGAGAACTTTGTGCACGTTCTGCGGCGGTGGGGGGATGGAATAGCAGGCTGCTTGCTGCTTATCTTTATCGGCACATTTACAGGAAAAAATACACTGACGGAGAGGTGCTAAAGGTTTTAAGGTGGGCCGGATCTCTGAGTTTTTTCGTAGGCTCTGGTAATTCTAGTGTTAAAATAGCTTAGCCTAAATTTCTTGCAGCTTTGTTCTTTATGTCAACTTCAAAATCTTTTTTTTAGAAATTTCAGAAATATTACGGAACAATAGAACAAAAGCCACAATAGTCAGTTCATTCAAGAGCAACATTGAATCATTTTTTGGAGAAGAGTCAGCAAAATTCATCGTCAAGTATTGATTCTGCATAGGCCATCCCAGAGACTGACTTCTAATCAAGTCCATATTCTTCTTTACAGAAAAATGCCCTCCTCTTCTACATAGTAAAAGCATCAGCTGAAGAGAAAGGGGAGGCTCTTTTCAACATTTTATTTCTAATGTAAACCTAGAAAATACAGTATTGGAAATTACCAGAATTATAAGCAGCCCTTGTCTCACATGAGGGTGTGCTGTGAGGCTATGTGGGTAGGAGTTAAATTAACTGCACTGAACCATTCCAATCAAATTAGGCAAGTTGATCACTGTTTTGTCTGTAGTATATAGTGTATTTTGCCACATGATTTACTAAATTATCTCAGTTCCTGGTCCTAAGCTTTTAAATCTGCAAACATAGCTGTTTATTATAAGTATTCTTAAAAATGGATACTGGAACTTTCTTAAATAACTTTACCTTTCAAGTTTTGTAGCACTGCTTGTATATTATCCATTACAATGGCAAACAATTCATCTCTTGTCTTCATTCCATCCAAATACACTAAAAATACATTTACAATATACATAAATTATATAGAAAACTGTAAATTCACACTTTTTATAGATAAATTCATTCAATTCAATAAAAACAATCTTAGTTTTAATACTTTCATAAATTCATTCACTTATTAATTTCCAAACTTGTTTATTCCAGAGCAGGATCATATAGATTTTACAAGTTACACAGTTTTAAATTTCGTTATCAGTATTTATTTGAAATATGCTTAAGAATATATAGGCAGTTATCAATTACTGTATTTGTGTGAATACTTTATATCTGTGCCAATGCAGCATGAAAATAACACTAAGTCTGATAGAAAAATCTTATTTTGTCATTAGCAACCATGTAGTATTTTATCCAGCCACGTATTATACTATTATATGTAAACACTTTCTCCTAGTTAGGATAAAACATTACATTGTTCACACAACAATAAAAAATTTATTTTGCCTTCATAAAAAGAAAACATAATTTCCAATAAGCACTCGGCTTAAAATATACATTCAATAAACAAAAAAATTATTTGCATTTTCTAACATATTCAAGTGTATTTCTCAATTGTTATATACCTATGTCTGAGACGTTATCTTCCATTTCTTTTCTGTTTTTCAAATACATGGGCCACACATGCCCGTCAAAATATCCAGGGGGATCTGGTGGTACATACACTCTTGTACTGAAAAGGAAAGAAAATCTGATTTTAATAAAAAAAAAATTCTTCCACAGCTATTTACATATTGTAAAATATGTATTTATATGTATATGTATTTATGCATTTATATTGAAATGCTCTGTGTCCCCCATATTGTCCTCCATTAGGCTGCTATAAATGTGTGTCTGTTAGTTGTTTGAGTGATTCTGATTTGTGAATAATAAAATAAAGCTGGGTGTCCTAGCACCCTATTAATCAGCTTCATTAGTGAATATCGATTATATTATGGTATTATTCTCCTTAAAATGTGTGACACCCAGAACATAACACATTTGGTAATGAGGTGCTTGAACTCAGTGTTACTAGTGTTTCCCTGCTGGAAAAGATGCATTTCGGGACTGTTCAAAATCCATAATGTGTCTTGATGCCTCTTCTGAAAATGTGATGCAACAGAAGACCCTGCAATTTAAATATTTCGAGGACTTTCTAGTAGATAAATGTATTAGGGACAACAAGAATATGTCAGTGCAACATAGTGTTTTGAGACACACAATGGTGTGGATTGTTCTATAGCCTAAGAATACTAGAGCAGATGGGCAAGAAATTTTACGCTGACATAAGAGTGTTAGAGCACTACGTTTCTCCAAAACACTTTGTTTTTACAGAACAGTTTCATTTTCACATAAAGAACCATGAAGAAGGAATACTAAATCGATACAATGTTGTGTTTAAAAGACTTTCAGAATTTTGTGAATTTGGAAGATATCTGGAGAACGCACCACATAACATATTTGTGTGTGGATTGAAACACGAAGCCATATAAATGGAGGGAAGATTAACATTTCAGAAAACAGTGGAGAAGGGACTGTAGTGTAAGAGTTTCAGCCACACAGTAGATTACTAAAGTAAGGCTTACTTCCTTGCCACCAAGGTGAAGAAAATCATAATGATAACTTAAGGTTACAAATTGGGCAAGAAGGGGCACACTGGCCATTTTTGCAAAGTCAAAAAGATCATATTGAGAGAAAATGTAACAGAAGATAACAATAAACTAACACAAAGACTATGCTAAAAACAGATGTGTGTGTGTTTTATGGAGAAAGGTAGATGGGGCTACTTAGTAATGTCTCAGAGTCACTCACAAGAAAAGAGTTCCATATTACTTTAAGGCCAAAAACTGTTGATGTTAACCTATGCCAATAATATTGTTTTATCATTGATTCATCATATTTATTATTATTATGTATTTATTTATCATTTATTGAAGACAGCACTGTACTTTATTTGGGCACTGCTTTGTTGTTTGGAATAAACTGCACTATGCAATTACTGATACACCAATGTTGTTGTTATGTGTCCTTTTTGTACAAGTCCATCCTTGGTTTTAGGACTATTGACGACCCAGGTTCAAGGATACAGCCAAGGCTACGGGCAACCTGGGTGTAATACTTATAGAAGAATAATCTAACATTTTTCATTATATTAAACCTACTGAAAGCAACAAATTGCTGATGATCCTTAAGGTATGATTTTAAGCCATGCAAGAGCTCTTCCAGTAATATTTAACTCATTCACAAGTCTACAACAACAACATTTATTTATATAGCACATTACATACAACAAAAATGTAGCTGAAAGTGCTTTACAAAATGAAGAATAGAAAAATAGAAGACACAATAAAAAATAAAAATAAGTCAACATTAATTAACACAGAATTAATTAATGTCATGATGGACTGTATCAAAAGCAGCAGTGAGGTCTAAAAACATCGTTAGTGTTAAAAGACCACTTTGCTGTAATTAGGAGATCATTAGTCACCCTGACAAGTGCGACAGACCCTAAAACCAGACGGGAATTCAGGTCATTAGAGGCAAGATGGTCTTTTAAATGGCCCACAACAGCACATTCTAGGATTTTACTAAGAAAAGGATGGTTTGGAATAGGTCTATAGTTTTTTGAGGACAGGTGCAACAATAGCTGTCTTTAGGCTGGAAGGGACCAAGCCAGTATAAAGAGATGTGTTGATGATGTTGGTGGTAAAAGTAAGAAGAAAAGGCAAAAGAGCCTTAATGAAAAAAGAAGGCATGGGATCAAGAATACAGGTAGCTGGGCTGGCGGTCCTGAAAAGCTTATGGATGCAGGATCGCCAAAACAATTGGAAGCTAGATAAACAGCTGCTAGATAAGACAGGGGATGGGCACAGTTTTGAGTGAACAAATAGACCTTTTTTGAAATTCAGAATAAATCAGATCAATCTTGTTATTAAAAAAAGGTGAGTAGATATGCTACAGGCTGGGCAGGTGAACTGGCATAGGTCATTTAGGATAAATCATATCTGAACCATAAAGCATAAATGTACATACCTCACAAAATAAATTCCATGAATGACTTATGACTAAAACCACAGTTACTTTTTCTGACACACTTCAAAGTACGAGGGAAGGAGTTGCACTGTTAGAATTTTTTTACCTCCTACTGCAATGCATTAATGATGGCATGATACAAATAAGAGACAATTCCTTTTCTAATAAGACAAACCAAATCTACAAAAAAGGACAAATATTTTGGGGGCAAGATATGTTGAAAGTTACATATCATATGTGAAATGAGAATTTGAAATATGTAATATATCAGAATAATAATACTACAAATACATAATTGAAATGTCAGCTGCTTACTGATGCATTCTAATTGAATCACCTGACCCATACTGAAAACAGTACAGCAGCTGATACTGAGCCACCTGGATTCCATAGGATACTTCTGCATTTTGTAAACATTAAATTAATGATGATAAAAACATTCCTGAGTAAGGCTCACAAACAAAAGTGATAGGTATAATGTTTTAAAAACCTGCCTCGCATATGTACAGTAGCTATTTCTGATTAGTGTGTCTGCTGGTTTACACAACACAGATCTAAGTGTAATCAGTACAGACACTTCTTCATGGGCAATCATGTTTCTATTGAATCCCACACATTGACTAGGACTCAAATTAAATATTATTAGAAGAATATGTGAATCTTCATTATCCAGTGTTTTTCAGTAGACCCAAGATGACCATTTCTGATAATATCACACTAAAGAAGGAGGCCGGTATCTGCTATGTCCAGGAAGTAAACAGCATTGCAACTTTTGTGACAGGCTCTCATGTACTACAGATTCTACTACAGGTAAATTATATAGTATGCTACTTCTAATAAATACATTTTGTTTATTTAATATACACATATGCACAGTTATCAGGCTAATACATTTTACTTGTTGTATTGCACAGGGGCAATTATTAGCATTCCTTCATAATAGCTCTTAGATATCATTCAATAGAATGACTTCTGTGCTGAGTTATTTCGTAAATGTAAAGGAATCAGGAATGGATTGGTAACCCACCTAGGGCTGATTCCAGTCTAGTGTCATTGATGGCATTATAGGTTCCAGGACCCTTTAGTTTGAACAGGAAAATACAATTTTAAACATGGATAGACTGAGCCTGAGCCTGTGACCTTGTACAGTATTTGATAGGGGGGGCTAAGAAAAATAATTGATGGATAGAGGATGGCCAGTACCTCTTTCAGTTGTTTGGTCACCTAAAATGCTTTTGTAAAGAAACACAATGAGAAAATTGAATATAACTAACTAAAATTACCAAAAAGTCACAATACTGTGAGTCAATGCAAGTGCATTTAAAAACACATTGGGTCCCTGTTTTTTAAATGTATGTGTCTCACATTTCCTTCAATGCTGTCAAATCAAAGTTCAGTTTTAATTAACTGGTGTCATTTTTTCCCTCAGAAATAGCTCATAAACTCTCTTGCCAGAAAGAATCATGCTTCTCCTGTGAAGCTCCAGAGGAAGACAATAAAGAGCCTAAGAGAGAGCTGACAAAGATAACATTGCACCATAGACAATTGAGCATGTGGCAAAGAACAAGTGTGCACTCCACCAGAAGCAAATGTTATCACATTAAAATGAACCAATGACATCCAACTGTATACAACATCAGAAATTATTCTTAAAGGTGTGATATCATA
Source organism: Polypterus bichir lapradei (assembly GCA_026402145.1). NCBI lineage: Eukaryota > Metazoa > Chordata > Cladistia > Polypteriformes > Polypteridae > Polypterus > Polypterus bichir. Next base: position 9,516,909 of record JANRMT010062822.1, read on the forward strand.
AAACAGTTTACCTGAGCCAAGATAAATTACAACTCTAAGCAGCTATTAAACAGACAGCTGAAGAACAAGGTGTAACAAGGTCATGAACAACAATGTCAAGTAAACATCTGGTATTTACAAGGTTTTAATTCATTTTGAAATAAAAGCCTTGGATTACAACATAGTGGTTTAGTTGTCACTCATCCATGGCTGTACATCAAGGGCAAGCTGAATGTGACGTCACTCTAACATTACAAAAGTGAAATGCAAAATTTAAAAAAATTGCAAAATCAATAAAATCTAGAAACTTGTAAACAAATAATAAACAACTTTCCTCTCCCATGTTATATTTTTATCCTTTTATGCATCTGTATGAGCAGTGATCACTCTTCTATAATCCTGGTGTTTATTATGATAAACTTAACAACTATAACTACAAAGAAAGGTAAGAACAATAAAGGAGGCTTACTAAATTGTCTAATTATTGACATTGCCGAAGGTAAAACCAAATCTTAATTTATTGATTTAACATCAATCTATGGATTCTTCTCTCATATTTTTCTTATAGAAATAACTAACCACTATTCTGCCACCAGAAAAGTGATTGGCATATTTGAATAGCAAAGTGCCAGAACATAAAAAGTAAGTCAAAATCTATGCCAAGTTCAAACACTTTGAAAATGTAGTGCTAAATTATTTGGTCAGGAAACACTAATAAAAAATAACTTGCATGCTAACTTTCAAAGGATTATCCACAATCCTAGATAATCAGGAAGTGGATGGCAATGATTTTTCTACCATCACGGTGGTGATTTCATGAGTCTAACACTTCCTGTTCATTTCCTGAGTGACATTGTGGTAGCTGCTCCACAAAATGGTAGTGCCAGTGAAAAACAAAAAGGCACAAAAAACAATAGTTTATTTAAAGTTGATAAAATATTTGCATATGAATACATAATTATAACAACCAAAATTAGCATGTTTCAGATCTCCAAAATGTATAAATAGACCAGAAATAATAAAAGCTCAAATAAAACTACAAAACAAAGCCAATTCATAACAACTTCAACAACAATCTTAATCCACACCTTCCTAGCTCTGCACCCATACCACTAGGAACAATGGTGATGTCAGCTCAGAATACTGCTACACCCAATTAAAGGAACCACTACATCATGAATTTGGAGCAACACAGGATTTCACCAGATAAACAGTAAAATCTCAATTTTGAATAGACTCTCTGGATGCACCTTTAATCTGTAATGCGGACAACTCCCTGGTGAATTAAATTATAAATGTGATCAGCAAGTTCCATCAAGTGAATGATTCAAATGAATTCAAATTTTACAACACAGAGAATGTAACTGAACTAGGATAAAACAAATTAGACATATTGTAGTAGACAGCATAAAAGATAGTGAGTAAGTAATTAAAGACCAGAACGATGAAACATGAGGACAAAACCAGCACCCTACCACATATTCATAAACATTCCAGAGAAAGTAAGATTGGGCAAACAAACACATTCAGACGCACAGCAAAATCTCATTGATTTTAGTTTACAAACTGTAAGATAAAGCCTATGTACAAGTTGTATTTATATTTAGTAAAGTAATGATTAGAATTCCCAGAGGAATCACTAATATTTTTGGAAATGGTATCCCAGCAGACAGGTAAGGATAAAGTGTGATCTTGGGTTTACTGAGACAAGAGGGAAAAGGTTTATAGAAAGGTTTGCATAACATGGAGTAGAGAAGTGAAACTGGCTTTCTGAGAGGGGAAAAAGAAAGTGCAAATGAAAAGTGAGGATGTTAGGTAGAAGAAATATGAAAGAGAGTCTGGTGGCCCTCTGTGCTGAGCAGAGCTTCACATAAAAATGTTTTACAATCAAACTTGTTTTAGCATACTCTTTTTAGTATAATTTTTACAAGATAATCAATAGTCACTAAACTATTGGTGTACTTGACTTTTACTTTAGTTTTCATTTATTCTTTTTAATTTGTCCAAGTAGTAGGTTTTTAAATAAAACAAGTCTCAACAGCTGGGGTCAACAAGTCCTTTTCTAAGCATAATATTTTCATATTAATACAAATAATCAAGAAACTACCTTACCTTCTTCTTTTCTTGCATTCTTCATAAGGTATTGACAAGAAATACCTTTTATTAAACTGTTCATTTAAAGGCCTGAAGAAAAAAAAAAAAACAACATGAAGAAGTTCTACAACTCACCATTCTTGAAATGCCTATATAAAATCGCTTTATAAAAAAAGGAAAGAAAGCAAAACAAGAATAAAAACTTAGTGCCATGACATGAACCCATTTACTGTGTAACTTAAATTACTCAACGATAAGTACATTTTAATAAAAGTATACCCCTAACCCATAAAACAGACTATTAATCCTTATCATACATGGAGCAGAATACCACAGATTGCTGCTTAATACAAAGAAAGTAACAGACAAAATGAAGAAAATAATGAATATTGAAAATAAATACGAGGAGATAAAATCATTTTAACAAAATGGAAAGGATAAATAGATGGAGAAAATACAAAAAATAACTAAGAATGGTATTTTTCATTTATAATAGGAATATCTGAATAGTGTAAAAATGGGGCAAATACTATAATACCAGACCTCCAACCCACAATTATGTTAAAAAGGGCAAATACAGAACTATAGGTTCTTTCCGTCAGTGAAGATAATATTTAATTTTATCCTTCTTTTATCACACAAGAGAATGAAATCATTCATTTAGCTTGCCATCTTTCACCTATTCAATGAGACAGTGGATCCCCTCCATTATCAACTCCCTGTGCTTGAGGGGGGGGGGGGGGGGGGGGGGGGGGGGGGGGGGGGGGG
>JANRMT010062822.1:9542355-9574812 GCA_026402145.1 Polypterus bichir lapradei
AATATGCTTGTATGTATCAGACGCTTCATATTTTTTTGCTGCCTTTTCAATTGTGTAATTCGGTTTTTGTTCAGCGCTCTTTGGAACTGTTGCTTTTTGTCTGTGCACTGCGTCAGTTCACGTGAGCCGCTCGGTGTACATGCATCGAAGTTTCCCAGCTGTGCTGGTGCCATGTCGTGCTATGTCCATGGCTGTATCTAATGTTACCCAAGTCCCGGCACTTAAAACTTTCTCTCGCAGTTTCGCTGAGTTTGTGCCAAACACCACCCTGACCATCTCATCTTCCTCTGCATAAGCACAGTCCTTCACCCGTGAATATTTACCCGTGGCAGTGTTTCTATTGGATTGCCGCTGACGGACGGCCTTATATGGGCAGGCACTAAATTACAAACGCTAGCGGCAGCCTGTCTATGAACTTAATTTAAAGTTTAGGTTTACATCATGCTTTGTTTCCGAAGTAGCAGAACTCATGAATATGGTTGTATATGTCACTCGCTCGCTTCTTATTGTTTCGCTGCCTTCTCAATTATACAATGCATGTTTTCTTCAGCGCTTTTTGGGCCTCTTCCTGGTTTTTTACCTACTGCGTGATTACGTGGGAGGCGTGATGATGTCACACGAAACTCCGCCCCCACGGGTTTCACGCTCATCTCCATTACAGTAAATGGAGAAAAACAGCTTCCAGTTATGACCATTACGCGTAGAATTTCGAAATGAAACCTGCCCAACTTTTGTAAGGAAGCTGTAAGGAATAAGCCTGCCAAATTTCAGCCTTCTACCTACACGGGAAGTTGGAGAATTAGTGATGAGTCAGTCAGTCAGTCAGTCAGTGAGTCAGTGAGTGAGTGAGGGCTTTGCCGTTTATTAGGATAGATTAAGGTAGTAAACTCTTTAGAAAGGAATAAACTAAAAAGAAAACAGCAAATGAAATGTAAGCATTTAAAACTATGGTAAAGAGTACAAATATTTCTGAACTTATGAAGTGAATATTTTTAAGCCAGATACCTCGACAATGAGATCAAGAAAACATAAGAAATGACCTGTAGCCAACGGGTCATTGAGGACTGATCTTAAAAACCTCTGGGTTAAACAAAAACATAAGTGATCCATCGCTATATTTACATATATTAACACATATATTTATACTTTTATACCTATATTTATACCTTGAATACATACACACATAAAGGTATTTTAGTTTATATGTGGAATATGACATTCTGTATAATATTCAGAACAAGTTCATTTTCGAAATTTTGAAAGAAACCAGAAAACAGGAATACATTTGAAGGCCTAGAAATTCACAGACTGTCAGGTGTGCAAGTAATGGTGCCACTTATTTTTGAATTGCTAAAAATAATATTTGAACAGGATAAAAATATGACAGCCATTATACAGTGTTACTGCTGTTTATATTGTCTTCATGAGTCAACATCTGTGTGCTATGTTTTGAAAGTATCACACCATCCAACCTTTAGGCCTTTTCTCTGAACTAAACCACCTTCCAACTGGAGACAGTTGCAGAGACAAAACCAGAGGCTCAGACCTTCTTCCTGTTGTACCTGAGATTCTTGCCTGATGATGCTGAGATAGATAGATATTTTATTAATCCCAAAGGGAAATTCACGTACTCCAGCAGCAGCATACTGATAAAAAATATTAAATTAAAGAGAGATAAAAATGCAGGTAAAACAGACAATAACTTTGTATAATGTTAACGTTTACCCCCCTGGGTGTAACTGAACAGTCACATAGTGTGGGGGAGGAACGATCTCCTCAGTCTGTCAGTGGAGCAGGACAGTGACAGCAGTCTGTTGCTGAAGCTGCTTCTCTGTCTGGAGATGATACTGTTTAGTGGATGCAGTGGATTCTCCATGATTGACAGGAGCCTGATATGCTACCTTCACAGTTGTTTGTTTCAAAACATTAATCCAGCATTAAATGTTAATCATATTTTAAAACTAGTATCTAATGTTGGAGAGTTTTGTTCTCTGCCATCTGTTTTGAGGTGTATATACAGTAGTCAACATTAGGCCCAAGATAGAACAACCAAGATTTCAGAGAAAAATCAGACTGTTCTTTCTAAAATAATTAAAGACATTCAGAGTGTCCTAGACAGCAAAGACCTTTTTCAGAGGTGTATTGCTTAAAGTATTTTGATATTTTTCTTCACAGTTATGTATTGTAGCTTCTCTTATAGGATCAAGAAACTGTTAGAGAGAGTGGTGTACACCCTTTCTAAAATCACTGTGGATTTACTTTACTTTTGCAGACTGAAACTTGCAGACAATAAGACTTTTTACGACCTGTCATACTCTCCTCACTCTCTGTCCATTCTAAACAGCACAGGACAATTAAGACTGGGGTCTCATTTATAAAACTTTGCATGGATTTGAGCATGAAAATCTGCTTATGGCAAAAACAAGCAAATGAGTGCACCAAAGAACAATCCCATTTACAAAACCTGGTGTACAAACATTTCTACACAGTTACCTTTATATATCACAATCACTTTGTAAATGTGTGTACATTAACATGCCTATGACTCCACCCAGTTGCCGCCCAGAAACAGGGACTATGCTAATCATCTTTGTACATATGCAGTCATAATGCTGCAAACCTTCATTCGCTGGTAGAGCAGTCACCCTCCTGCCGTGTTGTGCTGTACTTCGCATTGGAGTGTGTCAACAATATGTGAGAAATTGGAGCCCCCTTCCCTGCTCTCTGTGAGCCAGAAAGGCAGGTAACCAATATTATGGTTAACAAAAGAACTTTGTTCTCACAAGGTGCCCTTATTCCAATAAGAGTGCAGTAATGTGCTCCGGTTACATTAAGAAAACTGGACACTGCTGCAAATTGCCTTTTTACGTCATCAAAACATTTTGTTTTATGTATGTACAGTAATCCCTCCTCGATCGCGGGGGTTGCGTTCCTGAACCCCCCGCGATAGGTGAAAATCCGCGAAGTAGAAACCATATGTTTGTATGGTTATTTTTATATATTTTAAGCCCTTAGAAACTCTCCCACACTGTTTATAAATATTCTCCGCACAGTTATACAGTAAACCCTTGTTTATCGTGGTTAATCCGCTCCAGACAGATAAATGAATTTCCACAAAGTAGGTTTCTTTATTTATAAATCTAATATTTTCCCAGTTAGAGTATTGAAAACCTGTTTACGACCTTCTAAATACGTTTAACATTATTAGAGTCCTCTAGACATGAAATAACACCCTTTAGTCAAAACTTTAAACTGTGTTCCATGACAAGACAGAGATGACAGTTCTTTCTCACAATTAAAAGAATGCAAGCATATCTTCCTCTTCAAAGGAGTGCGCATAGCAGAGAATGTCAGAGAGAGAAAGAAATGTAAACAATCAAAAATCAATAGGGCTGTTGGGCTTTTATGTATGCAAAGCACCGCGATAAAGCGGCCGCAATGAAGGGATCACTATGAAGGTAGTCTTTCAGCATTTTATAGAGGAGCGTCCGTATCTTCTAAGCAAACAGCCACTGTGCAAACAGCCCCTCTGCTCACACCCCCTCCGTCAGAAGCAGAGAATGTCAGAGAGAGTGAGAGAGACAGAGAAAAGCAAACAATCAAAAATCAATACAGGCTGTTAGAGCTTTTAAGTGTGCGAAGCACCATGCGGGAAGCATATCGTATATCATTGAGGAGTTTTATTTAATATGTAATACGTGCTCTGATTGGGTAGCTTCTCAGCCATCCACCAATAGCGTCCCTTGTATGAAATCAACTGGGTAAACAAACTGAGGAAGCATGTACCATAAATTAAAAGACCCATTGTCCACTGAAATCCGCGAACCAGCAAAAAATCCGTGATATATATTTAGATATGCTTACATATAAAATCCGCGATGGAGTGAACCCGCGAAAGTCGAAGCGCGATATAGCGAGGGATCACTGTATACCTACATCAAACGAAAGCTGAATGTAGCAACTCATTGGTCAGTCAATGGCTTTCAGCATAGTGGGCATGATGGTGGGAAGCTTGGCTGAGATACTGCTGACTTGTCAGTTGTTTTCCTGAGAAGTGACAACAGGTAGGCTATATAATATGATGAAAACTCAAAAAAGGTCTTCGGCGCAACACACAGAATTGGCCCTCTTAAAAGGGAAGTAAAAGAGAGTGTACTTCATAATTATCACTTTTGAAGTGTAATATGTTTGCCACGTCAATGTACATTGTAATAAAGTCTTGGTGATGTGATTGGTTATGCGTGCGAGTCACCATTTAACTGGTTTGGCTGTATTTCCCTACTTTATTATGTTGCTGTAAATATATGCACATTCTCCTGTGAAGTTTTCTTTTACACATCCCAATTTTTGTGTGAAAAGCTGTGTGCACACATTTCAAGCCTCATTTTGTGCATTAGCTAGTTTTACAAATCTGATCCCAGAAATACCAGATTTGATAACACTATATATTCACAACCTGTGAGGTGTATTAGCTTAACATCTTCACCTTAAGAGTCACTTAAAATTATTTGATGAATATGTCCAAGGGTGTTTGTGATAAATTATTTACAAGCTGTTGGGGAATGATCATTACTGTTGTCTTCATGTACCTTATGTTTTTAAAGATGTTTTATTGATATGAGTTACACCAAATTAAATTCTATTCAACAGACTTCTTTATATCAATATTTGTATATTTTTATATTTTATAGCAGATATTTAAAAATGTTTTTGACTAAATGAGAATATTTTGCTTTGTTGACTGTTGCATGTCTGAGTCATAATTGTCATCTTTTGTTGCAAGATGCTGATACTTTGTTAGACTTCATGCTCCAATTGCATTTCTACTGCTCTAATTGTTCACTTTGCCAGAACTGTATTTCTGCAGACATCTCTAGTTGCTGTTCCTTTGTGAAATGAATCAGAAGATAGAAGTGCAGGTTGAAGTAGCTACTGGGATTCAATGTCTAAATACTTGTTTGTCATCAAGGTAGGTCTCCAGATTAGACACAATTTTAGGTTTCATATCATTTACTACATTATCATTCCAATGTTTTGAGTTAAAAACAAAATGATTTGCTTCAGCTGGAAAAAAGATGTTGCATTCTGGATATGTTCATTCAGACATAAAATACAATCCGGTTCTCCCATGAATTCGTATTAATTTGTTTTAAACCTATTCCCATATTCTAGAAAAGTATGTTAAAAAGTTGTCAAGTAGTATATGAGTGTTGTATTGTACAATATATTTCAACATAAAAAATATATACTATAATATATATGTATATTTAAAAATGTTAGCTGTGATTGTGATAATACTTTACAGAGAACACTATAAAGTAGCAGAATGTTATGTTTCCATTAATTACAGTGTTTATAAGTTAAAAGAAGACAGATGGGTCATATTAAAAAAGTATAAATTATCATTTATCACTTAGATAGTCTAATCTTTAAAGTTAAATAAGACAATGTACAAGTCGTATACAGTGAACCCTCGTTTATCACGGTTAATCCGTTCCAGACTCTACCGTGATAAATGAATTTTCGCGAAGTAGGATTCTTTATTTATAAATCGAATATTTTCGCAGTTAGAGTATAGAAAACCTGTTTACGACCTTCTAAATACGTTTTTTAATATTATAAGAGCCCTCTAGACATGAAATAACACCCTTTAGTCACCATTACACTCGTATTACCTAATATATTAGACAAAATAAGAGAAAATAAGACATATTAGAAGTTACAAATATAATATTACTAGGCGCACTCCCCTTTTAAGGCGACCGACTTTTATCCTCAATTTTTGTGCGCTCCATGTGTATATCAGGCATGTAAGTGTAGGGAATGAGAACATCAAAGTGCCCATTCATAACATCTCCTGAAAACCAAAGTTTTTTTTTATTCCCTCAAGTGCCTGTCCAAAGTCGTACAATGTCAGCCTGAATCTGTACCGCTAAAGACAGAGTTTCATGCACTAAATAAGCTACGTATAGATGAGAATAAGCAAGCACCATCTCCCCTGATATTTACTACGCGGTGAGGCATTTGTACTCCATCAACATTAATTATTTCCAGAGACATAATTTTGTCTGTTTTTCCAGCGCATCGCGCACAAAAGCAAGGGAACGATGAGAGCACCAGAACTCTGCTCACATCGCGTCGCTTCATACCGACTTTTATCCTCAATTTTTGTGCGCTCCATGTGTACATCAGGCATGTAAGTGTAGGGAATGAGAACATCAAAGTGCCCATTCATAACATCTCCCAAAAACCTAAGTTTTTTTTTTATCCCCTCAAGTGCCTGCCCAAAGTCGTACAATGTCAGCCCGAATCTGTACCGCTAAAGACGGAGTTTCATGTACTAAATAAGCTATAGATGAGAATAAGCAAGCACCATCTCCCCTGATATTTACTACGCGGTGAGGCATTTGTACTCCATCAACATGAATTATTTCCAGAGACATAATTTTGTCTATTTTTCCAGCGCATCGCGCACAAAAGCAAGGGAACGATGAGAGCACCAGAACTCTGCTCACATCGCGTCGCTTCGCACCTCAAGCCGCAAGTCTGTAATAAGCGGAATACCGCTATGCTTTGCACTCACGGGACGGAAGGACAATCCCGAACGCTTTTATATAGTAGATTATTGTACTGTACATTTAATTGCACACAACCACTAACCTATGAAGGCACGACCTCAGTAGGAGAGTCTTCAGAGGTGGTGCAGTATCTTCAGCAGGTGCATTGTCTTCAGTGAAGAAGTACTAGGAGTAGGTAGTGGGTGTCTGGGTGCGCGGCTGAAGAACATCTTGATAGGCAGTTGCTGGCGCTGTCTTTTCATATGCGTGAGGAGGCTTTTGTAGGGTATTGCAATCTTTAATCATATCCAAGAGTTTCACCTTCTCCTGGATAGTAAGCATCTTCCTCCGGCGCTTAGTTTTATTGTCAGAAGGCATAGAAAAAGCAGCACATTTAGGAGCCATCGTAGGGCTTAGATAAAAGTTCTCAGAAAGCGCATGCGTAGTGACGTAAGCGTGTATGAGAAAAAAATCGCGATAAGAGTGAAGCCGCGAAAGTCGAAGCGTGATATAGCGAGGGATCACTGTACAACCAAACACAACATTACTTTTGGCATGTTTTGCAACATTTCACAAAGATCATAAATATAAAATTAGTGTACAATCTCTGAAACACTTAAAGCAGGGGTCTCCAACCTTTTTTCCCCCCTGAGAGCTACTTTTACAAAATGAAAATGGCCAAGAGCTACTCATGTTTTCTAATGTTGATTCTCATAGCTTATTTCAACCCAAACAAACTGAATAAGCTTGTATTGCCTGAACGTTTACAAAATGTTGGTGTCCACAACTCACATTTTGCATTAAAACATAAAAAATATTTAGTTCACCTACAAGTGGATTTTGTATGTCTGTATTCATTTTCTAGTGTATCTCCCACTATTGAATTAAAACATGAATGCTGTCAAAACAAAACAATGCAATTACAAATACATATATATTACTGTACTTACTGTACTTCACAAGAGTATTTACACGTCCAGTTGCATGTGTGATGTGCTTTTTAGTTAGTCAGATGACTGGCACTGTATGGAGTCAACAAAAGAGGTGTATGGTGGAGTGTAGCCACTTAGGTTAATTCTTATGGAGTCATTTAAAAGTTAATCGGTCAGCCTTGTTCTGAACTTTGATTTCATGACATTCATGTCAGAAAAGGCAGACTTACAGAGGTATGTAGACCCAAACAAAGCAGACATTTTCAGAGCTGCTTGGTGAAGATTCTTATAGTTATCTGGCTCTACTAAGCTCCAGAAATGCTGAGAATGCTGTTGAGACTTTAACTACACATTTTTTTGAAGGTTTACTAATATATAAAATCCATTAAATGTCTCACTGTCTGTATGTCTGTTTTTCACGAGAGAACTACTTAACGGATTTAGATCGGGTTTTTTTCTATAATTTGCTCGAACATTCTGGTTGATTTTGCAACTCCTCTCATTTCGCTATGTATCATAGTTCACTTGCGGTACTGATTTATTTGCGCAAATCCGAGACCCACACAATGGGTTGAGGAGAGAGGCCTTCCTCACTCACTGGCCAGCTTCGGGGTGTGTTCCTTAACTCAGCTTAGCTAGCAAACTAGAGACCAATTGAATTCAACTTTGTTTAATATTTAAAATAATATAAAATAAAGGCCTTGATGAGTTTGAGTCCGGATATTCTCTTAAGTGTATGCCACACTGAAAAGATGGATTGCAATTCAGATTGTGGATCGCGATTTTGTGTTAAAAGGATCATGAAATGATTTTTTGGAAAGATCTCCCACCACTATTTTGACTATCAAGTTTTCAAATTTATGTAGGATTCATTAACCCTTTGGCAAGCTACTTGGAAAGGGGTTGCGAGCTACCGGTAGCTGGCAAGCGACGTGTTGGAGACCCTTGATTTAAAGTATGTAAGGCCCTTGTGGCCTGTAGGGGGCATTACAGCTACCTAAACCAACTAACAAAACTTCACAACACAGTCCTGGGTTGAACAAAAGACGTCAACAGTACCTTCACGAGATTTCCAGTTTTCTTACTTCAATATATACAATAGGCATTAAGTTCTCCTCCTCCTTCATTTCCCCATGTAGTCTTGTCTGCTTCCTCCCAATTTTGACCCCAAGTCGGAGTACCTCCAATACTCAACCTATTACCCCAGGAAGCACTTCCGGGTCTGGCAGGATCCCAATAGTCCTTGTGCTGTCAGTATTCCACAGCTCCCCCTGGCGGCCCCCCAGAACCCAGCAGGCCAGACCGTTGGGACCACAACTCCCATGCTGTCCTGCAGCTATCCACAATGTGGTCCCCTAGACAGAATGCTGCTACCCTGTGTAAAGGGGGCTATACTGCCCATAACAGGCCATCACCCACTGTGTTGTCCTTCCCCATTCCTCAGTCCATCCCAGATGTTGCTCTGTGATTTCTAGAATGCCAACCCCGGAATAGCTACTGCTGCAACCTCTTTCTGCAGACTTGTCCTGGCACAGCAGCAAAATATCACTGCTCCCCAGCTGTGCTTTGTATCTCTTGGCCTTTAGGTGAGGTAAGCGAACAGAACCCATCCTGGAAGGGACACCTGTTGGTCCCTCACAATCTTTATCTATTTGTGCACTTTCTTGCAAATAATTTACTGTTAATGATGTCAATAATATAAATAAAAAGCTTACCTTAAAAAAAGCATCCTGACAAAGTAAAAAACTGTTTGGTAGACATTGGTGAAGACGGTTAGCCAATGTGGTTTTTCCACCATTTGTGATGCTAAGAGATAAAGAGCAAAAACACATGCCAAAAATAAACAATCATGCATTAAGTAAAAGCCAAAGGGCAAAAGGTATTTAAAATAAGACAGTTGCCATATAGATTGTAATATAGGGTAGTCCAGATCTAATTATGCAATTTTCATTATGCTATAACTTATTAAGTTTATTACATAGAAAATCACCCAAAAAATCCCAGACCATCGAGAAGTGTGTGAACTGATGACATAACGAATCGTCTTCACGCTGAACTGGAATCGTCCCTGCATAAATCAAAGTCATCCAGACAATCTGGATCTGCATAATTAGATCTGCACCACCCTGTATATCCTCCTGCATAAAAAAATATTCTGTAGATGTGTAAAGGCACCACTTTCATCATATACTTCACAGAAGAAAATACAGTAGAACCTGGTTTTATTGACAGTTACATTTCTATTTTTTTTTACTTTGTATTGCATAATGTCAATTTGGTTTTGTCTATATCCAGTATTATGTTCTGTATATACATCAATAAAAATACAAATTTACATTAATACCTTTAAATAAAAAATATGTGTACAGTATTGTAATTTTATTTTTGGGCAATGTCATGCATGAGTTTACAATAGTTAGTTAGAGTTATCTGCAGTAAGTCCAACATACCCATTAATTCCTGGAAAGTTAGTACAGAACACTATTGTTTTTTAGCTTAGCCCTAAACTTAGCAGCAGAAATGCATTTGGGAGTCATGGAGTATGAAGGTAGAATCTGGTGATTACTTTCATCACATAAAAAAAGAGTTACCTGGGGAAGATCTATACATGAGAAGATATACATGATGAGCAGAGGTGGGTAGAGTAGCCAAAAACTGTACTCAAGTAAGAGTAGCGTTACTTCAAAATAATATTACTCAAGTACAAGTAAAATGTAGTCATCCAAAAAATTACTCAAATAAGAGTAAAAAAGTGTTTGGTGAAAAGACTACTCAAGTACTGATTAACTGATCATAATAAATTATTTATTTTTTAGAAATGTTGTAATAAGACAGACAAAAATATAAAATAATTCTGCTATTTCCAAATAATAAAAAATGAGTAAAAATAAATAACATCTTTACAAAATAAAGATGCACAAATAACACAAAGTTCCAAATCTCAGTTTTTCACAATAAAGCTTTTGAAGCCATACCTACAGTAGGTAACATGTATGTTTTAACAGTGCAAACTACTTACAGTGACAAGATATACTGTACACTGACAGTATAGTACTGCATATTCACTTGCCCACCAAATAGCGCAGCTGAGAGAAAATAACATTAGAACAAAGCAGCTTCTGCACATACAAGAAGTCTCACTTTACCTTGACTGTCTGTATCTGTGCATGTTTGGTTAAAATGTGCTTGTTCTTCACTCAGTGAAGTGATGGTTAAGCTTCAGCAGGAGTTGGCTCTCATTTTTCATGTACAGTGGAACCTTGGATTGTGAGTAACTTGATTTGCGAGTGTTTTGCAAAACAAGCTAAAATTTTTGATAAATTTTGACTTGATAAACGAGCAAGGTCTTGCAATACGAGTAGTCTGTATACACTTTGTCTGCCGAGCATCACGTGATCACAACTGAGCTAATGGTTCTTCTCTCTCTCACTGCGGGATTGTGGGCAATCGTCAGTCGGCGTGCCTCACTCACATAGTCAACATCCATACGAGCATATACTGTTTACTACAGCATTGTGACCACGTGTGTGTGCTGTGACGTGCGAGTCCCTGTCCTGCACCCCAAAACACGAAGCGGAGTCTCAATACTTTAGCAACACCATCTTTATTCAGCTTGAAACAGGAACAGCGCAGTTATTTATTGTAGCGGGATCTGCCACTCTCCTATACACAGACACAGCAGTCAGGCAGGGTCATGCCAAGGTTAGTGGCCAAGTAATACTGTGCCCTGCGCATTTATAATGTTCCTTGTATCACCCATCAATGGCAGGTACTTATAGCATGACCGCAATCTTTTCGGATTCGCTTTTACGGCGAACTGCTACAGTGTTGGGTGCTTGCGGTTGCTTAGGGATGCTCTTCCGCATGTCTTCCTGCTGGGTGAAATCTCACAAGAGTTTAGAAACTAACACACCAACCATGATTCTTTTCAAAGGTAAAGTGCAGGTTAATTTGTTTTATGTATTTTTAATTTATATTTTGTATTAATCATTTTTATATGAATAGTTCTGGGTTGTGGAACGAATCATCTGAGTTTCCATTGTTTCTTATGGGGAAATTCACTTTGATATACGAGTGCTTTGGATTGCGAGCACGTTTCTAGAACGAATTATGCTCGCAAACCAAGGTTCCACTTGTATTCTTTCTTTCCCTCTCCACTGTCTGTGAGGAGTTTGTGCCACTATGCTGCTTCAGTTTGTGTGTGGTCATGTGACTGCATGGTTACGTCTGATTTGTGAAACGGAGCCATGTGATTATTGTTGCTACGTCTGACTGGTGAAACGGAGTCTTGTGAGTCTTGTTGCTACGTCTGATTGGTGAAACGGAGTCTTGTGATTATTATTGCTACGTCTGATTGGTGAAACAGTCATGCAGTAAAGTCACTGGGGGCTTCTTTCTGGCAAAATATAGCATATCTGATGGAAAAAAAGTAACGATTCAAGTGTTGCCCAATGTAGCGGAGTAAGAGTAGCGTTCTTCACAAATGTACTCAAGTAAAAGTAAAAAGTATGGTGCATTAAAACTAGTCTTAGAAGTACAATTTTTTTTAAAAGTTACTCAAGTAAATGTAACAGAGTAACTGTAACTCGTTACTACCCACCTCTGATGATGAGTGAGATAGACAAAGACCAATGAAATAAGTTTTGAGGTATTAGACTTTTGAGTTAATAAGAGGTATTTACTTAAAATAAATTTGTGGGAATGGGCAAATTGCAGATGAATGAAACCAAATTAATTCTGCTTTATTGCTGAATATATTAGTAACAAAAATAGAAAAAAACTATAATTTTGGAAAAAGTAGACCAGAGTATGCTGGAGCAATGTTAGGGTACGAAATGTTAGGGTACTAACCAGGTCACCCCTTTTAATAAACAAAATTTAAATTATAGCCACTCGGGCGCACAAACAGAAAATAAATTGGCTTAAGAAAGCCTGAAACAGTTCAATGTTTTGTCAGAGTTCTGTCCTTCTTGGTTGTCAGGTCAAGATCTGATGCCACCTTCCACGAGCAGCCCGGTTTTATGGCGTCTGTGCCAGAAGGGGCAGAGCATTCTCTTGCATTGTGGCCAGAGCTAGGTGACCTCCTTGGGCGGCTTTCCAATGCCACAGGAAAATGAGAATGTACTTTTAGCTCCAATGCCTCCACTTATCTTGGGGTGGTACTGCTTACTAAAGCCAAGAAGGTAGTCCCCAGGTGCGCATGTATGTATTTTCAAAATAAATGTATCATTTTCAAAATAAATAATTTTCAAAAGCAGTAGTAGGCCTAACTTAAATGCTGCCATCATATTGGACTGCAGAATTAATGCAGCTTTTCAATGTCTCTCCAAATCTCACTTTTAGAAAATGGCCTATACCCAACAATGTTTACAGCTTTTACATTAATACATAACTTTTATCTGTTTTATGTACAGTGGAACCTCGGTTCACGAACGTCTTGGTACACGTACAACTCGGTTTACGACCAAAAAGTTTGCCAAACTTTTGCCTTGGTTCACGACCACACACTTGGTATACGAACAAGCCAGTTTCCCTTTCGGTTTGTACATGTTCAGTCTCTCCCTGTGCATTTCCTGTGCAGCGAGCAAGAGAGAGAGAGAGAGAGAGAGAGAGCGCGACACACACACACGCACATACACAGGCAGCGCGCACACACAGGCAGCGCGAGAGAGCGCGACACACACACACACACACAGAGGCAGCTCGCAGACACACACACAGAGGCAGCGCGCAGACACACACACAGAGGCAGCGCGCAGACACACACACAGAGGCAGCGCGCAGACACACACACAGAGGCAGCGCAAGAGAGAGCTGGACGCATTAAGGTAGAAAGGCAGTTGAAGAATGCACTGGGCTTGATTGGTTCGTAGCGTGCATTATTGCAATATTATTTTTCTTGGTGGTTTATTAAATTACGGATTTTTTCAAATGTTCAGTTTTTTCCCTGTGCTTAAAACTGATTAAAAAAAGTGCTTTTAGCCAGCGGTTGGTAGCGCTATAGCGCAAACTATTGTAGTGTTAGTTTTCTCTGTTGTTCAAGGTTTTCTCAGTGTTATTCAATGTTTTTACATTTAGTTTACCATTACGCTGTGCATTCTATGGTTTAATTAACTATATTTGTGCTTAAAAGCTTAAAAAATATATATATTTACATACAGTTCGTATGGTCTGGAATGGATTAATTGTATTTACATACAATCCTATGGGGGAAATTGCTTCGGTTCACGACCAAATCGGTTTACGACCAGAGTTTTGGAACGAATTATGGTCGTGAACCGAGGTTCTACTGTATTAGTGTAGTCTTGATATATATTTTCACTTTATCTGATTTATTTTGGGATCATTCCTTAAAAAAAATTATGGTTTAATGTTTTTATTCATATCATATTCATTTTATTTTAGACTTAGAAGCATTTTTTTTTTCTTTCTTCAAGTCTGGATTAATTTTTAAGAGCCTCCTACAAATGTATTCTGTTATTTATGTTGACCATTTGCTTTGCATTTAAGTAAGTGTTTACTTTCCTGTATTTTTTGTTGTTTGCAGAAGCACAGATCAGGAGCACATCTTGCAATGAATTGTAGGCAACAGATTCTTAAACAATTAAAAAATAACAGTGTTTGTTAAGAGTTCTAAACATTATTTATTACAAATCAGATTTTTGGGGGAAAATTTTATTATAATGTTTCCATTCCTTGATAAACTGAATCTCAGTAAAATATATTAATATTAAACTGACCTTGATCACTGCAAGGTAGCACACTGCATTGTGGTTAGTGCTGCTGCCTCATAGACCCAGTATCATAGTTCTGAATCCTGTGTCTGGTCCTTGTTTGTGTTGAGTTTTCATGTTCTCCTAACATCTGTGTAGTTTTCCTCCCACATCCCCTAATAGGTACTTGACTAGCTGATTGCCTAGTGTATGTGTGTGGAAGTGTACCTTGCAATGGACTGGTGCACTGTCAAGATTTCTTCCTGCCCCATGCTACTAGGATAGACTTTAGGGGTCTCATGTATAAACGGTGCATATGTGCCTACAAAAATGTCGACAAAAAAAGGCTCAACTAAACTTGCCATAAGGCCACGCACATTTTCAATGCAGGCTCCCCACTTCTGTACGCACTTGCTGTGTAGGATGGTATTATCTGCCTGTCATTCAGATAAATAAGATTTCCTTACACTATGGTTGAACTGGCAAACAAAAAAGCACAATTCGCAGCAACGTCTGGTTTTCCAAATGTAATCGGAGGGGTCAACTGCACACACATTGCTATTGTAACAACGCTGGACTTGGTACGCAATAAAGGCACCTTCAGAGAACGAATTTGCTTATGTAAATAGAAAGCATTTCCACTCTATTAATGTGCTGCTCTATAGTGCACAGAAATTGTGTCGCAGTGCGCTATGATGAACCTGACCCTGACCCACCAAATGATCAGCAAGATTGGACAGCATTACAGCTTTGTTTGAATGCAATTAGCTGAATGTAAAAACAGGTAATCAGATGCAGCATTTATTTTTTAACCAACTAATTTCCTTTGTGGTCAATATCATATCGTACAACCCTTATATTCCTTAGTTCATTGGCCAAAACTCTTACAGCATCCACTATTGCATTTTGTGACTCCAGAACAGTACGTAAGCACATAGCCAGATGGCCTCCCAGCAGTTTCGAAGGCAGAGGTGTGTGTGCAGCCAGCACCTAAAAACATACTTTGCACAGCATCATCGTCACCGCCTGACCATCGCACAGGGGTCAGTCTTTGTAATATTGTCTGAAACAGAATAAACAAACGGTGGGCTGCGACTCTCCTTTTCATGTTGACTGTGATAGCTGACCACTTCTTTTTTCTTTTGTGTACTGTGCAACTTTCTGAACTTAAACTTTCGAGTGTGTCCGTGACACTTTTGTTTCTTAAACCACTGCGTAAGCCAACAAATAGTACATTTTTCTTTGCCTCCACTTTGCATTCGCTGAAATCCTTCTTTTTTACCATGTGCCTTTTCTATTGTTTTTTAACAACGGAAGGTGATATTTATATTGATTTGCACATTCAAATATGTGAAATTCTGGGAGGGGTCAGGGTGTGGCTGTAGGAGCATGCATGTGAGTTAAACTTCAAGTTCGTTGGGATTTGTAAAGGGGAAGTGTGTGGAAGTAGCCGCATGCACAGATTTATGCATCTGGACTTTTTTGTGCGTAAGCACATTTCCACTTTGTCCGTAGGCCATGTTTCATTATGAATTCTACGCACAGCGTTATACCTGAGGCCCCAGCTGCCTATGAAAATGAGTTAGATTAAGCAGGTTTCAGAAGCTATGTAGGTATGTATGTATGATAATTAGACTTTGAGAAAATTCTAAACACCTGTGAGGGTATATGTAATTGCCTTTTTTATAATTATGAAAAATGGCACAAACAAAATGTGCTTCATCAAGTTTAATAATTCATCTTTCAGCAAATCAAAAACACAGTGGATGGAACAAATTTACATAGATGCTATTGTACATAATGAAAGCTAGAGTAGTTTATGATGAATTCCATGGTGAAGTGTTAACAGTTTTTACATGGAGTAGTAATGTATGGATGGACACAAGCCATGCAGAAAGAGACAGAAGAATATCAAGAGCAACAACAACTTGTGAGACAGATGATGGTATACAGAGACAACTCTGAGACAATTTTATAATGTCTTTCCTATATATTTATGACAGCTGAATACTCAAACTAAACCAAAAAGCCAAATTTACAACTAATCTATATTTGCATTAAGTCATTGCTTAAATTAAAATTCAGACCACTTCAGCTGGAGTGCATGACAGTCAGTCAGTGACAAGAAATAAATAGAGGTCCAACAGCAGATATGCTGGTTTCCCATCTACAAAAAAATGGATTTATACAAGAGTGTGGTCAGATCATAAGCTGCTCTGGACAACAATTACTGTACAATAGCTTGCATATACCATCAAAATATGCCATTAAAATAAGCTAATCATCCGAACATTCAGTAAGTTCTGACAGCAAAAGTACACTTTTGGGCTCATCTCATTATCACTAGAGGTAGGCTATGAAATTACAGAATGACTTTCATATTTCTATTACTAAAAGAAATACTATTTGCTGTGGTGTTCCTTCATTTCCTATTACATTTTTCCATTATATACAGTATATCATGTGCTAAGTCCAAATTGTGGTTCAGTAATTTCCTGTCTCTGAGCTTTTACAATTACATGCAATGCTCAGCCAGTTCTCTTCCTAAATACATTGCTCATATTTTCGTCCTCAGTCTACTTATTACATTTTTTCTCATCATGCTGGTGTATTTAGTTCAATTCATAACCCCACATCTTTGTATATTTATAGGGTAATTATTTGAGAGGCTTGGAGAGGATGGTCATGGACTATATGAGAAGACCACTTGGCCCAACTGCAATTTTTCCTATCGGACTAAGATTTAAATGGAGGATGGAATTATCTACCTGCTTCAAAGATGTATTCTCACCTGGACAACGCTGGCAGCACTGTGAGTATTATATTTTTTGATACCTCAAGCACCTTCAGTACCATCCAGCCATCCCTGTTCAGGGGTACCTTGTTTGTAAAATATTTTCCTTTAAATTTGTTGTGTGGCTGGACTTAGGTGAACATTTTTAAGCACACTATGATGCTTTGAGAGGCTGGTGTAATATTTCAAAGTTGTAGTAGTCATGTGCAGAACTTTCATACAGGCCTACTGTGAAATCATTGCCAATATGGCCATAGCTGGGTCACAAACAGAAAAGAAACAAAATGTAATTTCAGCTACTGAGTAATGCCATGAGATGCACTAACACCAAAAATCCCAAGCCCACCAACTCCAAAGTGCATGACAGTGTGGTGTAATATTTTACCCAGTGTCTAACTGCACTAGTCTCTTTCGCTTACGGTGATTTCAACTTCAAGGCTCTTCAATGCCACAAAGGTTGAGAGACAATGCCAGATTTCCATCCTGCATTCATTAAAAAAACAAAAAAGTAATATACTGACAATATTAGGAGTATTGTCACAAGATAAATAACACTGATCCTTGTGCACCAGCACCACATTGCTAATTATGCACACAAATTAGCCATGTGTCAAGCAAGAATTCAAAACAAACCTTAAAAGGAGCCCCTCCCCTATTAGAAAACACAGAACATGCTGTGAAATAATAAAAACAAAAGATTTATAACTATTTACAAGGGATTTCTTTCTTCTTGAGGGAAGCAGTAAATGTAAGGCATTATTTATTGCTATTTTGTGGCTGTTTGTTGCATTTGAATGTTTGTAGTATTCATTCCATCTATGTGTTTCCTTGTTTGAAGAACAGTGTTGCAGTAGTTAGCACCCACAGCCTCACAGCTCAAATCACATATTTGGGCACAATAATCCATCCAACATTGCTGGCAAATTTTTCCATAGTCCACAGGAACACTTAAAAGACCATTGTACCATTATAGTCCCCTTAAAACTACTTCAGTTCCATCCCCCCTTTGACTTCAGTGTAGTTTGTGATTTCGCTGAACTTGAGGCAAAATGAATTCAATGGGCTTCGTTCACCATGATTCAATAATTTTCCCCCTACCAAACCACTACTTGTACACTGTATTGTGTTCTTTCTCTCCTAAGAAAAAATCTGTTTCCACTCTCTACGTTTTAAATTTGTAAAGCATCATACAAACCTCTGACCCTTGATTTCTCTTTGGTCCAAAGACTTTCTCCTCTCTCTTCACCCCTCTTATGGGACACTATTTTCTAAAATGTAAGTTTTTTTTCCAGAAATCTGAACTATCAGCACACCCAATTCTAAATTCTATACAGAATTTATCTAGCTCCCCGTAAGTGCTCACAGATTATCCTATTTGTCAATTATGTTCTTTTGGTTTACCTGGCACCTTTTTCGATATATTCTGGCACTGCCCTCCTGTTTTTTCATTTGGATGCACATATGTCACCTATCTTCTTTACTTTCTTTCAATATTCTTATGCTTTATCAAATATTTCTTCTTTTATTAATAATAATAAAATAATAAAAATAATACATTCATTACATTTATATAGCTCTGTAGACCTCTCTATGCTTCCACTTAGGCCTCATGAACAGAAGTTATTTTGTCTGGGTACCCTGACAGCTAAATTAGCTATTTCATCCAGCCTGAAGCCACTTGAGCACGTTACTGTAGAAGACTGGCACTCCTACTACAATTTAATACATCTTGAGTTGTCTGAAGCATGGAATAATGGTGCCCACAGCAATGCAATTGAAACTTACTTTGAGCCTACTGCTCAATTGTGTAAATCCTGGTTTGCTGTAATGCCTTGACTTTATTCATCTGTAAACTATTGCCTGTTGTTTTTTGTTCTTGTTTATTTTTGGCTGTTGTGGCTTAGTCATGATTCTTTAACTTCCCTATTATCTTCTGTGGAGAATGGATTTTCCCAAAATATATTACCCTTTGGCTAAGCCTGTGTGTTACAGGGAGGGTGGTGTTTTTTAATTTTGCATTATATGACTGTTTATTGTTTACCTCCTGTCATTTTGCCTTTAAGTTTATAAAAAAATCATATCACAAAAAAATGGAGAAACCAGAAAGGGACAAAAATGTCTAAGTCTAAAGAAATTTTTTACAAAATTACAACAAAATGCAGTACACTTTGAAAAATAGTTAAGGTTAGGACTGGTTAGACTGATGATGTCTGTTCAATGGAGTGACACTAAAGTCTGGACTCACCATAAGTCTCAAAATATGATTTTGCTTAAATCGTAAGAAAATGCATCCTGTTTAAAATGTCTATATACAATTTTACAGAATGGCATTCGGCTTCAAACATTTTATGAGAACTCTATACTAATAAAAGGCAAAGCCCTCACTGACTGACTGACTGACTCACTCATCACTAATTCTCCAACTTCCCGTGTAGGTAGAAGACTGAAATTTGGCAGGCTCATTCCTTACAGCTTACTTACAAAAGTTAAGCAGGTTTCATTTAGAAATTCTACGCGTAACGGTAATAACAGTCGACAATGTCCGGCATGTTAAACTTTCTTATTTATGGCCCCATCTTCACGAAATTTGGTAGGCGGCTTCCCTGCGCTAACCGAAACTGATGTATGTACTTATTTTGGTGGTATGATGCCACTGTCGGCTGCCATATTGAACTTTCCAACGGTCTTTGTTACCTATGGGCCCATCTTCAAGAAATTTGGTATGCGGGTTCCCAACGCTATCTGAATCCTACTTACGTACATATATACATCCATAGCCTGCAGCTCGGTCGCCATGTGAGGCGGCGTTGGGTCCCCCATCCCCACGCCTCCCACGTTGTTGGCTGTCTGCCTATATAAAGCCGTCCGTCGCTCCGGTCTCTTCATTCCCTTCCTTGCTTCGCCACGGTATTCACGTCTCCCTGCTGATAACCGCAGCCTTTTTATTTAATCCATGGCTTCTCCGCTGTTTTATTGTTCGTTTATTTTGATTATACTTATTGTATAGGTATTTTAGACTTAGTTTACATTGTTCAGGCACCCATTTCCTTTATCATTCCAACCGTACCCCCATTAACATGTCTATCGAGGTGATCACTATCGATCAAAGAACTGTCACTTACCGAGTGGTTTCCGTGCCCGGAGATGGCGCCTGCCTTTTCCATTCTCTGTGTTACATATTGCACGGCCATATCAGGCTCACTCTTGATATCCGCAGGAACATTGTGTCTTATGTATTGAATGACTGGGACAGGTTCAAGGTGTGGACTGATGACGGTACAGGAGATTATTATACTACACAGGAGCACTATAAGAGTGAAATGCTTAAGCCCTTCACCTATGCTTCTGCATGTGAGTTGATGGCTGCCGCTGAATTGTTCGGTTGTCGCTTTCAAGCGTACTGAAATGGCCAAATATTTTACACCTTTGGACAACCGCCAATGCCTCTTAAACATCTTAGATTCACAGGTGACGACTTGAGTAGTGGACACTTTGATGTTTATGAATGTTTAAACTCTCAAAAGCTGGATGCGAAGTTATCGATGAAACAGGATGTATGCTTACAATGCTTGACAGATGCCGATTTGTCACTTCAACACAACAAGTCCAGCAAATACTAACGTAATTGAAACAAACCATGAAACTCAAACTGATTATGACAGCAGCAATCCAAGCTGTGAGATATGAGGCAAGATTGCTTTTCACATGGCCAACTGTACGTTGCATGCTCAAGAGTAAGCGCAGTGCACAGCTTGGTCATATTACAACCGGAGGGCTGAACTGACAACGTGGCATACAAAGAGATCCTTAACAAATAATTATTGGTATATTTTCCCTCAGTTTAAAAAGGTTTACTTTTCTTCTTAATAAAAATTTTAAGGCAGTACTTCGCCGCTGCGAAGCGCGGGTATTTTGCTAGTATACTATAAATAAGTTGATTCATTATCTCATTCAATAATTAACCATACTACATATATACATTATTTTGCCTTTTTTGTACTGTTAATTTTTGTAACATGGACTTTTTAAACAACATGCATTCACAATAAACTAGTAAAAACAAATGGCAGGTACTTACCCCGAAATTCCAATTATGATTCTTCTCATAATTTTAGTGATTAATGGAACATGACCTATACAATAAAAATAATAGAACTGGTCATATTTCATTATTGTGAAGGTATATATCATATAGTATTTCTGGGCAAAGCTGAAATTAAACTTTCTCATTGAACAACAAGGTATAGTAGTAGTGCCCCACAGCTCCTGAGACCCAGACTAAACTACAGGTATCTGTAGAGGTTTTCCAAAGTCCTTGTGTTCTTTCCACACCCAAAAGTAATTGTTAAATTAAACGGTATCCTTAAATTGGCAAGGTGTGTGTATAAAATTATTGGCTATGGTCAAATGGCTTCTTGTCCAGGACTGATTACTACACAGTAAGATCATGGGTTGATGCACTACCAGTCAAAAGTTTTAAAGGACCTCAGTTTTTCCAGTTTTTTTTTTCAAATTTAATCTGTTGAAATGCAATAGATGATCCAAAATGGTGAAAAGGTAAGCAGTAAACTGCCAAAGGTTTAAATTTAAAGTTTAGGTTAGCAAAAATTGAAAAAAAGGAAATTTAAGAATATTACAAATGGACCATCTTCTGGGAAAAACTAATAGGTTATAACCTACAGATGTTCTGCAGCAATTTAATGTTAATTAAGCTGTGCAAGTAGAAGCAAACAATTTGCACTGGTGTCCTAACTTTTGTTGATTACTTAAAAACTTTTTGTCTGTCTTAAAGCAGAGTTAGAACAGACAGTATTACTGCACCCTCTGAAGCCCTACCTGGAATATATTACACTGTAGAAAGTTGTAAATTCTAGTGATAATGGCAAGAAAATTGCAATTAACAAATAAAATGAAACAGATCACTATTAGTCTTAGAAATGTAGGTCTTTCATTTAGAGAAACTGTCAAAAAAATCAAAGTGTCAGTGACTATTGTGTCCTTCACAGTCCAAAGACAACTGAAAACTGGAAGAAACTCTGATATGAAGAAATCTGGCAGACCCAATCAGAAGAAAAGTAATTGAGGGTCACCAGTTTACGTGATAGGTGCCTCACAGCACAACAGCTTCAAGAACAGCTTAACAGTGGTCGATAAAAGCAAGTCTTAGTTTCTGCTATGAAGAGGAGACTTTGAGCTGCAGGCTTGACAGGTGAGTGGCAGTAAGAACGCCATTCCGTAAAGGACAAAATAAAAAAAGTGAAGCTTCCCTGGGCCATAAAATACCAGGGGCCTAATGCATAACGCCGTACATAGAATTCGCACTATAACATGACGTAAGCACAAAAGCCGAAATGTGCTTACACACAGACAAATCCAGATGCAGGAATCTCTGTGTTCGCCAACTTCCGTGTTCTTCCGCTACATAAATCCCGGTCAGCGTGAAAAGTAACACTCATGCAAGCGCCTGCTGTCCCACCCCAACTCCTCCCAGAATTACGCCTCTTTGAATATGCAAATCAATATAAATAGCCCTTAAGCTCAGCGTTCTGTGAAAAGACAATGGGAAAAGCAAGAGGGAAAATAAAAGAATTTCAGCGAATACCAAGTGGAGGGAAGGAAAAACGTACTATTTGTTGGTTTAAACAGTGGTATAAACAACAAAAGGAAGCTGATCGAGTGACATAGCGTGTCGGAGAAACTCAAAAGCTCAAGTTCACAAAGTCGCACAGTGCCCGAAATAAAAAAGAAGTTGTCACATATCAAAGTCGCCATGAAAAGGCGAGTTGTAGCCCACTGTCTGAGTGTCATATGAAAGCTTAATAGGGTACAGAGAAAAAAAAGCACACAGTGGGGAAAAAGCACGAAATGTCAACTTCAATCTCAAAATTTCCACTTTAATCACGTAGTTTATTTTGTCATTAAAGTAGAACATCATAAACTTCATCTTAAAATCATTTAATTAACTAGTTTCTCAAATCACATCGTAAGTAAAGTAGCACGTTAAATGCTTTGTTTTGTATGTGTTCTTCTATGTGCTCTATGTGCGTGAATCACTACGCACTTCTTAAACTGGCTTTCTCTACCTCTGACAGGACACAAAATCCATTACATTCGTGACATTACAGCTATCTGAATAACTAAAATACTAAGATATATATGTGATATCATTTTCATGATGATAGGAGTTAAAGCATGATATTAAACATGGAAACACGGTGGTGCAGTGATTGTGCATGACCTTCGATGAAATAATTTATTGCAGCAGTACTCAGGGGCGGCTCTAGGCTCGTGGCGGCCTTGGGCAGAGAAAGAATCGGTGGCCCCTTTTCCCGCCAATGTCAATATGCTATCTTATGCACGGCGGATGGCCACGTCCGTTGCGGACACTGCATAGCTGCCTCGTGCTCATGACACAAGCGTTTAACTTTTGTCGAAATTTGCCGCTGCGTTTTTAGCTTTGTCGTTATTTTCTCTTTCCGTTTTATATTCAATATATATTGGCGTGGTGGCCCCTGGGATTTGGCGGCCCTGTGCAGATGCAAACTGTGCACCTGCACAGGGCCGCCCCTGCAGTACTGTCTCTTTCTAACGTACTAACCTCCAATTCCTGTCCTTCCTTTTCTTTCTCCAAGTAACCAATCGCCACTCAATCAGCTCTGTAATAGATGTTAAGCCATCTGTAAGCTTAGAGTGCCGATTCTTCAAAACTTTTAAGGAACATTGAAATATCTTCGTAGTACATGTTTAATTATTCTATCCTTCATGCCAGTCCCAGTGAAGCATACAGTGCAAGGCAGGAACAACCTTTAATTATTAACAATATAGATTATTTAAATGAAGTTAAAGTTTTATCTATATAATATAATAAAACATATTTTGTTGCATTTCATCTTAAAAATGATATCGTCATCATATGTAAATACACGCTTTATAAAGTGGCTCAGGTTGTGCAATATTATAACTGTAGTGCAAGTTTACAGTGAGGTAATTCTACTTATAAGTGCAGATAGTTCTACAAGGGGCACTTGATTAAGTGAGTTTAGAGCTCTTGGGATGAAACTCTTTCTGAACCGCAAGGTCCGTAAAGGAAAGGTTTGAAGTGTTTGCCTTGTAGGAAACAGTTCAAATAGGAAGCATGGCTGAGGCAGCATGTGCTTGATGCTGTATACCGATAATTCTCTTTCCGATCAGCTGCTCCGAGTGGTGCAGTGACAGTAATATGGAAAAAGATGATCTGCTGTGGCAACCCCTAACGGGAGCAGCTGAAAGGAGTAAAATAAGGTGCAGTGAGAGTAACAAGGCTAAAGCAGCTATGGTATTTGGAATAGTTTGACCATTCTGTGGACCATTATATTGTTACTGGTTAATTACAATCAGATGCATTAAACTAATAAACAATATGCAGTTAATTTCAGTGTATTTGTAAAGCCGCGTCAGGTAAAGAAAGGATAACCACACAGGAACAGTAGCACTGCTTTGACGCTGGGTGCCACCAGTCTGCAAAACCAAGCAGAGAACTTGCGTACGACAGTGTATGAGGTACCGTGGAAATGTGCGTGGCTTTATGCCAAGTTTAGGTTTTATACATTGCAATTTGAACATGGAAACGTTCTTACGCAACATTTCTGTGCGTACGCACCGTTTATACATAAGGTCCCAGGTGTGGACTACTGCAGAGCGGAAGAAAGTCTTATGCACCAATGAATTAGAATTTGAAATCTTCAGTTCATCATGCAGGGTGTTTGTACGCCGTTAAGTTGGTGAAAGGATGGTTCCTCAGTGTAAGATACCAACTGTTAAACATGATGGTCTAGGATTCTTTTGCAGGAGGCAGAGTTGGCGACTTGCACAGAATGACTGGCATTCTGAATCAAAAGGGTTACCACAGCATTTTAGTTAGTTTGGGATGAACTAGACAGAAGGGTGAAAGGAAAGCAATGTACAAGTGCAACATATTTGCGTGAACTTCTGCAAAAGTGTTGGGAAGGTCTTTCTGACCAATATGTGATTTCCTTTATAGAAAGAATGTTATACAGGTTGTGTTTTTAGCTGTTATATAAGGAAAAATTCGCTACTTTGATGAATAAAAAAATTTGAATAAAATTTTGCATACTTAATTATTCCTTTACTTATTTTTTTATTTGCCATTATTCTATACCTTGATTTCATGCAGTGGTCTCAAACTCTGGTCCTGGTGGGCCGCAGGTTTTCATTCTAACCCTTTTCTTAATTAGTGGCTTGTTTTTGCTGCTAATTAACTTATTTTGAATTAATTTTAATTAATTTGTTCTTGAAGACTCAGACCCCTCAATTGTTTTTTTCCTTAATTAGCTGTGGAACAATAATGAGATATAAAATGAGCCAAAACATGACCAGAAACTGTGTCCATCCAACATCTGAAAATAAAGAAAGATTAAAGTCTCAGGAATGCTGATCTGCTAAAGTCCACAAAACAATTTATCAGTACTCTTAGAAAAGAGAAAAATCAATACTTTTGGAGATATATGCCATTGCACAATGAGAGCAGCAACAAGCCATGGAATTAAAGAACGGATGTAATTAACAACAAGAATTGGCTCTTAATTAAGCAACTGGTTGGACTGAAATTGGTTGGAGTTCGAGACCCTGACTTAGCTGGTCTTCTGTTAGCTCACTCACTTCACATTTCATTTCTGTTTGGGTGCCATTTAAGGAAAGAAATGAAGCGATTCAGAGGAATGATGAAGAAATTCAGGAGAACAAATCTTAAAAAAACAAGTCAATTAAAATGAAAGGGAAAGGAATTAATTAGCAGCAAAAACTGGTCATCAATTAAGAAAAGGGTTTGAAAGAAAACCTGCAGCCACTGCGGTCCTCCAGGACCACAGTTTGAGACCACTTATTTCATTAAGCATTAAGCCAAAAAACTGAGGTGTTCTAAAACTTTTGACCGGTAGTGTAGTTTAATTTGTGTAAAATCTAAAATTTGTCATTAAGACATAGATCTTGTGTGGCTGAAACTGTATGTTCCTAATAGATTACATATAATGTGAATTTGGTTTTTCAACCTTATTGAACACAGAACATAATCAAATCAATTATTTGCAATGACAGTTTAACATTTTGCCTACTGACTGCAGTAACTGGCTAAGCAGTGAAGTATAAATTGAACTGCATGAGTATGCAACATGTTTTTTGTGTGTGCAGTAATATTTATGTAGAATAGTGATAAGCTAAAAGTAATAAAATAAACAAGAGATAAAGAAAGAACCATGTTAACAGTCTCATCCTGATTCTGTTTGTGCTGTATTTTTACTTAACATATTTAAATACAATTGAAGAACTTTCTATTAGTTTAATGCTATTGTGTAGTCATATTTTCTATGGCCTAACTTTTGTTTTTGTTTTTTTATATTCATCAATAGTCACCAGAAGTGGTACGATGGTTGTTTTTCTTTTAACTAGAGTTCCAGATGTAGGAGACAATGTCTTCCGTATAAGCAAAAGGTTTTTATAAAACGTTCATATCCACTATCCATACAGTACATATATTTCTTTGTATATATTACATTTTATTATTCTGTTGGTGACTCATACCATGCTTTGTTTTTACTACATGTATTTTTTTTTATTTTAATTACAGAAACTTGTAATAATATGCATTTTAAAAATAAGCAAGAATATTAAGTTTTTTTCTCGTAGCTTTAATGGCTGAAGTACTGTATGATGATAACACTTTAGGTTAGCAATTAAACGCGGTTATTTTTTAATAATTATCAAATATACAATACATTGTGTGCTAACAGCAACAGTACCCCTTTGGGTATGTACAGTATCATTATTTCCCTTCAACTCTATTTTGAAATAAGTTTTTTTTTTTAATTGGTTAATTATTCCCTTCCTTATTCTTCCAATAAAACATTTTCTAGACCCATTAAATTCAAATCTGGTTTTAAGGGAGGTCACAGCTTATTCTTAAAAGACTGGTTATAATACAGAAACCAAACATATTCTAGATAACACATTCCCTTGCGGACTATAATATGTATCACATAGAAAGTACATTTGAATGTTATTTTACGTACAGTAATACGTTTTGCATAAGATATTCGGCTTTTTACATACAATTGTAATTGTAAAATGTAACTAACAATGCAGTTAGCGTGCTTATGCATAAACGATCATATGACGCATATGACGGGTACTCAGTCTAATTGTCAATTACAGGGTCATGGGTTGCAGTTGCTTTTCACGCCAACATAAAGACATCAATTTACAACTGAGCACGTTCCGTTATGTAAAGTACATCCCGACGTCTCACTCACTACTTCGTAAATGTATATTCTTCAATATATCAATAACATGTTTTGCATGTGTGAAGAAACTGGTGTGTCATGTAAACTTTAATTAAAAAACGTAACAATGAAAGGTAAAGGGTTCAAACCTTAAGTGGGTCTCCCCACTTAATCAATTATTTACCGTTCCACTCCATATTTAAGAAACTGTATCTTTAAAAAAAAAAAACACTTTTTTGAAAATAATTCAATTATAACTTTATTGCATATACCTACATTTTTAAATACTACGGGTGCTGTGACCCACACATAAGGGATTCTCTAGAGGTGTGTTCATACTTATTCGGAATAGGTTGGACTGAGGGCCTGTTCAGTCTAGCGTTTTGCTTCCTTGATCCTCACCAGGTCAAGCGGATGGAGACTAAAGTAATATTCGTTATATTTAAACCATAATTAATTGGTTAACGTATATGCGAAATATGTATATAAATTAAAAGGACGTACATTACACATAAGTAAGCAAATACAAACCTAAACGAAGATGTTTGTCTCGTGGTTGTTACGATTTAATCTTTAACGTTGTTTTCCAAAAGTATTTAGCCGCAGTCCTCTTTCATAAGCTTCATGGATGTTGATGTAGTAATAATGTACACGTAAAATTAGTTTGCTTACAAAAAGTTCTTTACGGTATTTTGAAGTATGATTTGGCGAACCTTTCTTATGTTTCTTCCGCGATCTAATCACATGTTTATATAGCAAGTAAGAAGCTAAAGTCTACTCTGTCCCTCAGGATGACAGCGCAACAGTGGGCGGAGAGTTACAATTGGTCCAGTTGCGCTGACCCACCCAATGAGCGCGCGACCACTGAACACACTGTTTACTAATTGATTTTTTTAATGCAGCGTGGTTTTTAATAATGCAACATTTTTAATGAAGAAGCAGCTTAAACATAACTATATATATATATATATATATATATATATATATATATTTTTTTTTTTTTATTTTTTTTTTTTTTTTAATTAAGTTTATTTTTTTTACTCTTGCATTGCTTTTGACCATGGGTTCCCAACCTTTTTTCGCCAGTTGACACAGAAGTTTATACGTTTATACCATAATAAAGCGATCGACAAAGAGGACATTTTAAGATACTGTTTTAACATTTCTATTTTAAGTTCAAATAACAATATAATAGTACCTAATAATGTTATTTCATTTATTTAAAATAAACTAATTATGAGCAGATACCGGTATGAAAGAACGAAAACAAACTGATTCGATAAGAACACATCAGTCAGTGGGACGGTGTACTTGCTTTTCAGCAATGAATTTGGATATTTTGGCGCAGTTTTTGAAAGATCAAGTCTCACGTCGTCTTTAGGAACTAATCAAGTTCTTCACGACCTCCGCTTTTTAAAGCAAATATACCCCCTGAGCAGACGAAATTTATAAGCATGTAAATGTAAGCTTATCCCCGGTTGAGAACCCCTGCTTTATGCGTTTAAAGTTTTGACCCGTTCTTAAATTAATTATGAACTTAGCATATGTGCACTTCTGGGGGGCATACGTAATATAAAAAGTAAAGAGTATACCTATACAAAAATATACATTTTATACTTCCAAAATCCTTAACGGAGTCTCAGGGTCTATAGGGTATTTCAGCAGCATCTGGCACAAGGTAAGGACCACCCTTTGTTGGGATGCCAGTTCATCAGAGACCATAGTCTGTCCCACTGTGGCCAATTTAGAGCTGGAAAATAATCTGTCTTTGGAATGTGAGTCCAGGAGAACAGAATATTCAAACTCATTATCTTATCTCTCTTAACTCAAAATATCCCTGTCTCTTTATGTATGAGTCTATACATACATATTTATAAATAAAGCTACTACTAATTTTCCATATTAATTATGAACAAAATATAGTACCAAAACAACTGACTCACAGTTTCATGATACTTGAATCAAAACAGCAAAAATGTCAAAACAAAGCTATAAATTCTTTAAATTAAATTTATTTAAATAATATCTGTTTAGCACTCTGGCTGGCACTTTTAGTTCTGGTTTCACACAGCTCCAGAGTCCAGAGAAAAGTTATGTATGTTGAATAGAGTCCCATGAAGATACACCTGTTGGGAAAAACGTACAATTTTATTATTCATCCATCCATCCATCCTCTTCCGCTTATCCGAGATCGGGTCGCGGGGGCAGAAGCTTGAGCAGAGATAACCAGACTTCCATCTCCCCGGCCACTTCTTCTAGCTCTTCCTGGGGAATCCCGAGGCATTCCCAGGCCAGCTGAGAGACATAGACATGCCCGGAACACCTCACCAGGGAGGCGTCCAGGAGGCATCCTGATCAGATGCCCGAGCCAACTCATCTGACTCTTCCTACTCTGAGTCCCTCCCAGATGACTGAGCTTCTCACCCTATCTTTAAGGGAAAGCCCAGACACCCAGTGGAGGAAACTCATTTCGGCCGCTTGTATTCGCGATCTTGTTCTTTTGGTCACTACCCATAGCTCATGACCATAGGTGAGGGTAGAAACGTAGATCGACTGGTAAATTGAGAGCTTTGCCTTACGGCTCAGCTCCTTCTTTTACCACGACAGGCCGATGCAGAGCCCGCATCACTGCGGACAATGCACCGATCCACCTGTTGATCTCACGCTCCATTCTTCCCTCACTCGTGAACAAGACCCCAAGATACTTGAACTACTCTACATGGGGCAGGATTTTGCTCCCAACCCTGAGAGAGCACTCCATCCTTTTCCGACTGAGGACCATGGTCTCGGATTTGGAGGTGCTGATTCACATCTTAGCTGCTTCACACTCAGCTGTGAACCGATCCAGAGAGAGTTGAAGATGAATGAATGAATGAATCCTGATGAAGCAAACAGGACAACATCATCTGCAACAAGCAGTGACCCAATCCTGAGTCCACCAAACCGGTCCCCCTCAACGCCCTGGCTGCGCCTAGAAATTCTGTTCATAAAAGTTATGAGCCTGGGTCTCCTAACTGCGAGGCAGCAGTGCTACCCACTGCTCCACCGTGCTGCCCATAAAGTAAATCACAAAATAAATAATATAACAATTTTTCTGATATCATTTTTAAGAATAATATTAAAAAAAATACAAAATTATGTCATGGGCTCTCAAAAGACTAGTTGTCAACACAGGGCTGATTTCTTCCATGCATTCCATGTTGCTACAATAGCCTAGACACCCTGAAATCTTTATTGAGATTAAGCAGGTTTGAGAATGCATGTATATAAATTTGACTGTGACTTTGTAAAACTCATTCAAATTCTGACACGTTTACAGAAAGCTTTGGAGGCATAGATGATTTGGCACTGTTTTATAGCTAATATAAGACAATCATCATGCTGTATAAGAATCAGTCAAACTTACATAACAGTGTTTTTATTATAAAAAAAAAGTATATTTGTTGAGATTTTACAAAAAAATATGGTATGTTCAATATGTCAGCCTTTTCAGATGTTGCAACTAAATCACTCTAAGCAATTAACAATGCAAGCCATTCTACGAACAGAATTTCTCTTTAGCTCATCTGCTTAGATTACTTGTACCCTCAATTCAGGTGTGTGGTAAGATATGTGACTTGCAAATGATAAACCGATTCTAATTTAAGGTGATATCAGAAGTATACATGTTGTTCAATGAGGAAAGAACTTTTAGCATTCAATATAAAGCCTGTTACAAACCAATGACAAGCTGTACAGGCTATAAGGGCTCACTTTATAATAGATGATCATTTGGCTTGCACATACAGTCCACATATGTTAGTCAGTTAGAGACCAGGATTCCATATCCTATTAGGAGGATAAGCTCTGGGAGCACTAAGGGTCAATTCAATCTTCTTTAAAGTTTGTTATAAAATACTTGTATAGTATAAAATAACATTCTCAGACCCACTTAATCAAAATTACAGTCACAAGGAGATGCAATTAGACTAGTTTAGTTAAACTATAGGTAAAGTGAGGAGTAACAAATAGGAAAAGCAACAAACTAAGATCCCTACCTAATAAAATTTGTAAAACAACATGATCTGAAGTAGTCTCATTAGTACAATTAACTTTTAGATACTCTGAAATGCCTTTTCTTGTGATTTTTGTTTCTTTCTTATACTTTCTTCTACTTAATTTTTACTGACATCACTAACTGCACACTAGTATTTTTGCTAAATATATAGAAAATTACAATGCATGAGGCTGCATGAATTTATATTTTTGTTAGAAAAATATAAGTAAACGTAATAAAACATTACACAAAAACACAAAAAAGAGGTTAAATTTTAACTTTATACATAATTATTTTTTGTATACATTAGGCCTTTTTTAGTTTCTGTCCTAGGTGTGACATTAAACTGCATCCAGTTCTACAGGTGGTCCCTCAACTTGTAAAAAAACTTCACACAGCTCTGAGACGACAGACAGGACACCTTTCTGCTCTCCGCGTCAGTAGCTCTGCTGCAGCCGCTCATAGGAAGGCCTAATCGCTGGAATAGTCAAAACCGTCAGAGAGCCAATGGGGTCAGGCCTGTTGGGGATCAGAACTGGTGTGGTGTTGAGGTGTCTTACAAAACTGCAAGGTCTACAGAAGTGCCCAGTTTCTGAATTCTGATCACAGACTTGTTGCTACTCTGAAAATCTAGCATGGGTCCAGTAGGTTACCACCTATTAGGAAAATGAAGCTGGACCTGGCCATACTCCAAGATCAGGCAGTTTCTAATGAGTCTGCACGCAATTTGTGGGAGCAGCTTACAGACTTGGGTGCGACTGCTGAACCTAATGTAATGTGGGACACCCTGAAGGTTGCTAAAGGTTTTGTTGGTGTTAGAGCACAAGGACAATCCCTGGACAGAGCAGCAATCCATCGCAGGACACACACTAGTGACTGAGCCCAGTTAGCAACATCAGTTCACCTACCCTGCATTTCTTTGGACTGTGGGAGGAAACCAGAGCACCCAGAAGAAATTAACACAGGCATGGGGAGAACATGCAAACTCTCCATACTGTCTCCATACTGATGTGGGCTACTACTGCGCCACCATGTTACCCATATTTGAATATTTGATCCTATATGAATTTCCCCTTGGGATTAATAAAGTATCTATCTATCTATCTATCTATCTATCTATCTATCTATCTATCTATCTATCTATCTATCTA
>JANRMT010062822.1:9574822-9591832 GCA_026402145.1 Polypterus bichir lapradei
CTATCTATCTATCTATCTATCTATCTATCTATCTATCTATCTATCTAAATTTAGTAAACACACCAGTGGTGAAGCAAATATCCTGGCTATTTATTTAAATATTTCTTTTAAGCAGACACCTTAAACAGTTAATACTATTACACTAATAGAAACCTAAATGACCAAGACATGAGGGACAGGCTAATGGTGCACTGTTCACTTTAGGTCTACACAGACAGTTGCCTCTATTTGTTAATATTTACCACTGTGCGTGTATTTTTGTTGAAGAGTTTTCTTTTGTGCTTTACAGATTAAAGAAGAGTTTGGGAGGATAACTACTTTGCAACTAGAGCCAAAACGTTTGTCATTTTTTAATAAATACACATCAAAGCTGTTGTCTGTTTTTAATGTCAGGGAAAGTGCTTCAGGCAAAATGATGTGTGGCATAATGAATTGTCTACACAAGGCAAAGAAGAAGCAAATTCTGAAAACTGCATATAATGCCTTTGTAACATGTGGAGGAAATGTTTTTTAATAGAGATGTTTACTGTTTTATAGGGTGAAAATGCAATAGAGAAGAGATGTCATCATTTGCTGCTTAATGGAGTATATGGGGGAAAGTAGCCTATCAAAGAGCACCTAGTAAGCTAAATATGAACTTCGTGATATAGAACTGATAATCTAGCAGAATAGTTTAGGACCTGCAATTTAGAATGGAAATGTGAACATGAAGGCATTGTTGGCATTTAGGTCTATTTGGTGTCCAAAACAAATCTGTAATATTCTTTTACCCATTTTTTCCACTTGTATGACTATGGAATTTAGTGTATTACAAATCTTTAACTGGAGGTGTGAAGTGTTGCCTTAGGTTTGTTCATGAAGAAATGTTTGTTACTTGATGTACTCTTTTTAGTAATACACAGCATACATTTAGCTTGCTTTATCAAGCTTTTAAGGTATACATGAAATACCCTTTTAAGTAGACTGTTAAAATGAGCTTATCTCTTTTTACTAAATGTGATTGTTACAGGATGTGGATTTTCCTGATGTTTCTCAATGCACTTTGAACATCTACATCATTAAAAAGAAACTGCGGAACCCGCTGATGTCCCTGAAGACATTGGCATCATAGTTGAAGGTCAAGAAATACAAAAGTAAACGATTTATGAATACTGATAGTTTAATATGATGTTGAATAATTTTTGTAAACTATGTTTTCATTAAAGAGACTGAACAGAAGGAAAAAAGATATAGGTGTGTGTGTGTGTTATTTTGTATTATTTATTATTCAGCAGACCCCCATGACCCTGTAGTTAGGATATAGTGGGTTGGATAATCGAGGGATAGATGGATGTATATAAGATTATATAATTTCTCTATCCAATGTTTTACCTAAAGTTTAGTTGAAATACATTATCAAAAGAAAGCAATAGACTTAGCAAAATTATGTTAATTAAATTGCACTGTGCCCCAAATGTATAAGCAAATTGGTACATGTTCAATGTATAAGAATAAAAATTGAGTAAATTCAAATTCCACAAGTTCTGTTGAAATCTGTTCTGTATGTAAAGTTTATATATATTATATCAAAAAAGTGTTAACATAATGTAAGTAATGTTTATGGGGAATGGTATGCATTCAATGTGTATAAACATATTATATTTTTGTAAACTCTAGTTTAGGGATTATCATCTGAATAAAACAGTCAATAACTTGCATTTGATAACTGTCTTTAATTTTAAATAATATTTAAGCAATAAAATTAAGGCAACACTTGCATGGACCTTTTTGAGTTACCATATCTTGAAGTATTATGTTAAAGCAACACAATTAAATTGAAAAAATATAAGTCAAATATTTGTAGTTATGCTTCATATAAAATGTAGTCAAGTCTACTTGAATTATTTAAGTTGTTCAAATCAATAAAATGAAGTTAAATTAACATATATTTTTGCTTTGCTGGAACTTATTTAGGTAAATATAACAATTTGCGTATATGATAGATAGATAGATAGATAGATAGATAGATAGATAGATAGATAGATAGATAGAGTTGATTTTACTTAAAAGTGGATAAAGTTGAATAAAGTCAAAAAGGTCCATGCAAACAGTTACCTTAATTTTTTTAAGTTATTTTGACACTTCATTTTTTTACAGTGACAATGCAGAGATGCAATCGGTAGTTTCCCTTCGATGTGCCTGTAAATCAAATATCAGAGCAACCCACACTCTGCCAAGATGTAAGTTTATGCACTTACTGCTTAGCGCTTACATTGTAGTAAATGGACACAATGAAAGAAGACAAAGGGGATCAGCCAAGTAAATTCAATGCCTTGTCTTGGACTAAAGAATCAGAGATAATGCAACGTATGCATACTGATAAAGAAAAAAGTAAAAATGCATATTGTTTGTCATGCAAAATGAAATTTTCATTCGATTCTAGTTCTGCAAAAAATGCAGATTATTACATTCTTTATGTTGTCAAAATAAAAATTTTAATTATATGCAGCTGTCCTGTATGCTAAATTGTTTGGAAATCATAATACACCGCACTGCTTTAAAGCATCATCAACAGGCACAATCATTACGATTTTCTTATTTAAAATGTAGGTGTTTGGTGTTTGCCGGCATCGACTGTCACTGGATTCTTGTGCTTTCCATCAGTCTTTTAAGCAGTTCATTGTCCTTAGAAGTGATTGCTGTTGCCACAGTCCTTTTATTTCTTATGTGCATTATTCTTCTTTTGCATCTGGCAAAGTTGCTCACTTGCATGGTGGAATAGCAGTTCACTCGATTGGTGACTCATCCTCACTCTGCAAAATAATTTTTGTTAAATCAACTCTCACAGTGTAAAAATAGCCCTTAAAATACAGAAAGGTTTCAAACGTACATTTTAAGTGTTAACATTAGCAGTTTTGCTGTGTTCAGGTTGATGTAACAATTTTGTGCCATTATGCTATTTTGTACCGCATAATGACAGCCAATCACTGAGCTGAGAGCTTGTTGTTAGTTGTGATTTAAGTATTGGATGCCATTCATTGTGTGCATCCTGCACCTCTTTTAAAATTAGCAAGAAATGCCAAATTTCAGAAAGCTTTGTTTTTGGAGCTTAGACGTCAGCTTCAACGAAAAGGTCAAGTGAAGAGAATGGCACTAAAAATGTAACGAAAATGTGTTATTAAATCGGAGATATGACGATTCTTACATAAAACTGGATTTACAGCGATGACTTCTATAAAGACGAAGTCAAGAAGCTTAGATGTAAGCAGCGCACTGAGGATGATATTCAGTATTACTGCCACCCTAGCATCTGGCTGAAAAGCTTGATTTCTTTTGGAAATATCTCATTGTGTCTGAAGATGATTTGAATTGAAAAGCTTTATCTTCATCAAAGCGATATTCTTATGACCTTAATGATGAGGATTTTGTAACAATAATTGTTTACCCTCAAGTACATAAGGCAAATCTTGGAAATACAGTCAAAACCACTGGATACTTTGAAAATATTAACAGAATACAGAATTGGTGATCTGTTTCCAAATATTTGTCAGTTTATGAATATGTTTAATAATTCCAGCAACAGTAGCTTCTGTAGAGAAATCATTTAGCAAATTCAGACTGATTAAAAATTGTTAAGGTCTACAATATCTTAAGAATGTCTTTTAGATTGTCCAGGTTGAGTATCAAATTCAGCATTGCCAGAACAATTAATTTGGATGTTGTCATTAGACATTTTTCACAAAAAAAGTCAAAGAATGGTCATTTTTGAATAAATACTAAATTTAAGTCAATACTAAGCTTATTTTTTACTTTTTACAATTTGAAATACAAATGAAAGGATATTCAGTTGTGAATTTTCTTGCATTGTAGCATGTAAGGATGATCAAATATGCATTCTTTCTTCTGACACCTCTTTGACACTTTATCATGTAGGATGGATTGGTACTAGCCAACCCGCGGCGTACCATACACCGCATAATCAGGCCGGTTTTTTAATGATTTTTAAGCACAGGGAGAAAATTAACATTTGAAAAATCGGTAATGTAATAAATCAGCAAGAAAAGCAACATTGTAACAATGCACAGAACGAACCAACACACAATCGTCCGTGACTGAATTTCTCGTTCAGTATGCACTGCCTGCTCATGTGCCCACCTCCAACTCGGCACTTGAGTCGTTGTCGTCTTTGCACAGTCCAGATGCACCTGTGACTCACGTAGACTTTTCATTGCTCTGTGCGGTTGTGACTGCTTTTCTATATATAATCCACCAAGACACTCGACAACGGTAGTAGCGAGGTGGGGCTTTGTTGTTCCTTTCGCATGGTTTTTCATGGTGGACGCAGTCGGGTGTCGACACCGAAAAGAATAATGAAAAGTCAACGTGGCTCAGACGTGCATGTGGACTCGTAGCACAGACGAAAGGGACTAAATGGGTGGTCGGTGAGTTTTTGCGTCCGGGTACATGGGCAGGCAGTGTGAATGTCTAGAGAGCGAGGGTAGACACGGGCCGGTGAAAAAGGAGTGTTGGTGGGCAGGGAAACGTCTTTCGTGTTCCTGCAGGAGCATCTAAGAAGACGCATGTTTGTCGCAGATGCGAATTGCTGTATGTAGCATGTAAAACAGTTTGCTATGGTGCACATGGCCGTGCGTCGTAACTGAAAACTTTTTTTTTAAAGACTGCTTACTTCATTGTGTTTTAACCTCAGTTGTAAAGGATCGTTTTAAGGATCCCATGGGATACCCCTCGCAAACCGTTTTACACACTGCATATGGCGATTCACCTCCGCGAGAAACATGCCTCTATGAACAGTCAACGTGGCTCAGAGGTACATGTGGCCTCTACGACAGACGAATATAAATGACGCCGGTTTTTTTGTGTTGTCGCGTCTGAGTTGGTGGGCGTGGCTCTGCGAGTTGTCATATCCAATGGTCTTGGAGTTGGTGGGCATGGCTCTTTCCTGCGTGTGCCATAGGTGTCTTACTTGTCGGCGGCTTAGTGAATCCACGCCCCTTCCGGCGTGCTTTCCATGGGTGTCTTGCCTTAGTGAATTATATATATAGAAGATATTGGCCTCAAGTGCAGAAATTCAGTAAATTGCTCCATTCCATCCTTCCCTCACCTTCTATATCTTTTATGACCTTATGTTTAACCCTTAACTACTCTCACTATTTCTCACCTCATAAGTACTTGCGCTGTGTACTTTATGCACTAATGATAAAACGGCTATTTATATGCAAGCTGTGAGGTTGTAGTATAATAAATTGCAATCATTTAAAAATTTACATGTTTTTAATGTAATTTAATACCATATTACTGAATATTACACACAGTCTAGGACTATCTGAAAATAAACCTGATCTACTTCTCCAGTGCTCATTTGTCACCAGTCACACTTTCATCCACTGCAGGATTTGCACATGTATCACATTTCACTTCAATTGTTGAATGTACTTTGCAGACCAAATCATTGCAAGAAGAACATCACATTGTTGTCATACATATATAAGTAACCACACTATGTACCAAATGCACCAGATGGAACTTGCGACTGTGCATCCACTCATTAAACCGACTGGGGGCACACTGGTAGGAAACCATTGCAACACAGTACTTGTAATGGATCAAGCTGAGGATGGATGGCGGATGCTTCTGGTAGGTTCAGGTAAAAGGACGTTGGACAAAAATAAGTAGGATTGGTGTACAAAATACACTAGCACAGGTAGTTAAAGGTTAAAACTGGGTAAAATATGATGTCAAATGGAGCTGGAAAAGGGCACTGAAAACATTTTCCACCACCTCATAAAATTCCTCTCAAAGGCCCTGCATACATATAATTTACAAAGATGCTTAAAATTACTAAGGTGACAAAATAATGGATTAAATGTTCTATTTCTAAAATACATCAATATCTATTTTACAAATTCTATTTTACAAATTCTATTTAGAATAGTATGCTTTACCAGTAAATGCTGTTAATGCTTTAACTAAAATATATTTTACTTGATTAATTAACAAGTATCCCAAAATTAACAATTTCCATCACAAATAATTATTCCTGTGAAAATTCTTAATATGACATCATATGTTGGAAAACACTGAATGGATCCATCTTTCATAAAGTTTTGCGATTTTATTTTATCATTATAAAGTAATACGACAGGCTAACGCTCAACTGTAAAATCGTTGATTCAATATTTCTGCGGGTAACTAACTTCACTATTCCTTTAGCCAAAAAAACATTTAAACAGGTTCGTATTAGTTTTTGTGGGTGTGTGCGTGGGTGTGTCTTGAAACAAACTCGTCCAGCACAGATCTGGTTACTGCAGGTATTACGGGTTTGAACTCAGTTCTGTTATTAACTTAACGAGTTAAAAACATGTTTGGTAATAAATGAGAAATAATCCATTGACCCGAAGAAGCTACTCTTCTGTCATACGTGCCGATTATTACTGAGACCCTTCTCCGAGCGTGCCGCGAAATACTGTACAAGAGATCCGATAGGACTACTCCCAAATTAGTTACGTTGACATTATTACGCATATAAAATGAATTAATTAAAATACAACCTACTGTACTAATACTTCCCCTGACAAACCGTTACATAACTAAAATATTAACCTCATGCGCTTCTCGATTTAAAAACGTTTGGATTGGATTGCATTGTTTTGTCAGCGACTTAAACCCTTCGCGGAACATAGAACTACATGAGCCACGCCCTATTAAAAAGTGTTTGACCAATTGGCATTAAAAGATCTGCGGTCTCGTAAAGAGGTAATTCGTCTCAGCGTCCGATATGCACTTTCTAGACCCATAACTCTGATTTCATTATAGCTTTCAGTCGACAACAAATTAAAAGTGCAAAACAATTAACCTTTTGGTTTAAACAGTGAATCTATAACATGTTGTCTTCCATAAGTGAAAAACCAATCAAAACGCACTTCCACTGCCACCAGAAACAACGACTCGAGACACAAGCTAAGCTCTCGAGGGTGTGTGCGGCTATCGCGGACCAGCATGCACAGCGGCAGTAATGACTCTTCCGCATAAGTTCCATCGCTTTACTTCCCTTTTTAACGTTTCATATAGTAGGCAAAAAGGAAGTTTTAATGTCTTAATTTTACAACTCACTCGGTGCGTTTTTCAGTGGTCGATTATCACTGTACAAAATGTCTAAACCTCCACCCAAGCCAGCTAAACCTGGTAAGTGTGCATTATTTTTAAAAGTATTGTAATAAATGGTGTTTAAATCGCGTTTTGTGTCGTAGAAATGTACTACTTAAAACAAAAGTGTCTTTTTCACGTAAGTATGCCGAAACCGAATCAATTAAAGGACACATTCCTTTTTGATGTTATTCAGTGTGAAAATGCATGTGCTGAATTGAGACTTAAATATAAGTTTAGTTTGACACCAGCCATTCAAAAATTAAGGAAGATGAAGTTGTATTTGCCTAATGCTAGCTAATATGGGTGACGTTCTGTAACGAAAACGCATGAATGAAGTCATTGTCAAAGCATATAAAGCTTTAGTGTACTTGCTGTCTTGGTCTTAAATTGTAATGTACACAT
Source organism: Polypterus bichir lapradei (assembly GCA_026402145.1). Lineage (NCBI taxonomy): Eukaryota > Metazoa > Chordata > Cladistia > Polypteriformes > Polypteridae > Polypterus > Polypterus bichir. The sequence continues at coordinate 9,582,371 of JANRMT010062822.1, forward strand.
GAATTCATCAGGATTTTTTAAAATGTACACAACGCGGCTTAACTCCAGATTCATTTTATAACATTATATTGTTCGCATGTATTAATAATACTTTATAACACAGTCCCAAGTGAGTTAATTTGTTTTGCGTGGTAAATGAGTACAGACTGAATAACTGCGCATGGTTGCCAGAGCTCGGTAGTCTTCAACTCTTTCTATCTCATGGGAGTTCACTAGTAATGTACCTTGGATTTCCGGAAAGAACCAGCATGTTTTCCCATTTATACGCTACTGGAAACGATTGATGCACGAGAAATCCCTTATCTATGACCATTGCTTGTGTCCAGCCTACTGGCCTTTTCTCGTAGAGTATGCATGTATGTACAGCTATACTGGATTTCGTGGCTTTCTTTTTCAATGCATCTAAAATATATTGGATACGTTGCTGAATGTGCCAAAAAGCATAATACTTACGTATACAGTGGACCGTGAAAGTGTTTTAAAGGATCAAGTTTGGTATTTTATAAATCAAGATTACCTTTTCACTTTTATAATATGCGTTAATTCTGTATGGGAATGATTTTATAAGTTGAAAAACAATACCATACCTGATCTTGTGGTTTAAATTAGCACATATGGGATAGTGACTAAAATTTGAAAATTAAATTTAATGAAAAGATTCACTTTAAATCCAAGAATGTTTTTGAATATTGATCTGCTTCTTTGGGATGAATATTTTTGTGAGACTCAGGGATTGAAAAGATGACTGGCTATGCCTTTTTTGTCATTGCCTGCCTACCTCTTTTACCTCTGAGACATGGTTTCTTGTATCTATTTTTGTACTGCAATGTTGCAGTTTACCATTGTTCTTTTAAGATAGATGTGAGCACTTACGGTAAGATTTTTTTATTTCAGCATTTACAAAAATAAGCTGTACTTTTATACCCTTTCACATACAGACCCATGCACGCTCCCACTCATACTAGTTACAACTTGCCAGTTCATTAATCTTTGTTTTTGGTGTTGTGGGAGGAAACCCCTGCAAACCCACATGGATAACGGCCAGAAAAGGGATTCAAACCCAAGTCGCAGGATCTATTAAGCAGCAGCAGCACTAGGGACTGCAGTAATGCCCTGCATAACAGAAAACATATCTACACAGTTTTTAATTTGGTAGTAGTAATATTTTCATTGTATTTTCTATATAGCTCTATTTTTCACCCTGTTTCTCTTTCAACTTCAGTCCACCTACTCAGTAGGATTACATTTGGAACTGACGTAGGAGCAGAAATGCGTGATCAAGACACACTTTTTCCTTTCTTTTTTATTTTATTTGATGAAAATAACATATAATCAGATCAAACTTGCACAACAAGGAAAATAACATTACATACAATCAAGCCAAACTTGTACAACACATGAATTCATAGTCAAACTAGGAAAAAAAAAGATTAAAAAAAAAAATCAGAAAGTCGAAAAAAGAAAACAATTAAAAAAGAGACAAAACAGAATTCAACACTTACTCAAGAGAATGAAAGGAGAATGGGCAAAAATTTTTAGAAAACAAATTTAAATAAATAAAAACAAGGAATGGAGAATGCCCCCCCTCGATATACAGTAATCCCTCCTCCATCGCGGGGGTTGCGTTCCAGACCCCCCCGCGATAGGTGAAAATCCGCGAAGTAGAAACCATATGTTTGTATGGTTATTTTTATATATTTTAAGCCCTTATAAACTCTCCCACACTGTTAACATTATTAGAGCCCTCTAGACATGAAATAACACCCTTTAGTCAAAAGTTTAAACTGTGCTCCATGACAAGACAGAGATGACAGTTCTTTCTCACAATTAAAAGAATGCAAATATATCTTTTCTTCAAATGAGTCTCTGCATCAGGAGCAGAGAATTTAAGAGAGAGAGCGCTCGCTCGCAAAGAAAAGCAAACAATCAAAAAATCAATACGTGTGCTTTTAAGTAAAGCGGCATTTTTCAGAGGAGCATCAGTATCTTCTAAGCAAACAGCCTCTGTTGAAACAGCCCCTCTGCTCAAATCTCCTCCGTCAGGCGCAGAGAACGTCAGAGAGAGAGCGCGAGATTAAAGCAAACAATCAAAAAATCAATACGTGCGCTTTTGTGCTTTTAAATATGCCGAGCACCGCAATAAAGCGGCATTTTTTTAGAGGAGCGTCAGTATCTTTTAAGCAAACAGCTTCTGTGCAAACAGCACCTCTGCTCACACTCCCTCCATCAGGCACAGAGAATGTCAGAGAGGGTGAGATAGAGGCAGAGACAAGCAAACAAACACCGCGCAGGATGCATATCTTATAGCGTTGAGGAGTTTTAGTTAATATGTAATACATGCTCTGATTGGGTAGCTTCTAAGCCATCTGCCAATAGCGTCCCTTGTATGAAATCAACTGGGCAAACAAACTGAGGAAGCATGTACCATAAATTAAAAGACCCATTGTCCGCAGAAATCCGCGAACCAGCGAAAAATCCGTGATATATATTTAGATATGCTTACATTTAAAATCCGCGATAGAGTGAAGCCGCGAAAGTCGAAGCGCGATATAGCGAGGGATTACTGTACTCTAAAATTTTATTAATTAAATCTCACCATATTTTAAGGATGTTTTGAACAGATTCTATAAGCAAGAATTAGATTTGTTTTCCAGTTTCAAATAGTACAGAACATCAGTTACCCACTAATTTATAAAAGGTGATTTGGGATTCTTTCAGTTGAGTAATTCTGTGTGCCAGTAGTATGATAAAGGCAAATATAGTCAATTTGACCTTCTCCACTTTAAGCCCATCTGAGAGTACACCAAACGTAGTTAATAGGTTTGGAGTGATTGTGACGCCAAGTCTGCCTAATAGGCATTCAGAGATTTTTGTCCAAAATGATGTTAATTTGGTACCCTCCCAAACATGTGGCCCAGTGAGGGTGGAGGTAGATTGCAACACTCGCAGGTTGGATTTTGCTCTAGATGCATTTTGTTCAATTTTAAATTAGATAAACACGATTGATGAAAGATTCCAAATTGAATGTTTGAATGCTGCACGCATATGTACAATGCTATGAAAAAGTATTTGCCCCCTCCTGACTTCTTCTTTTTTTTTTTTTTGCATGTTTGTCACACTTAAATGTTTCAGATCATCAAAAAAAATAAATAAATATTAGACAAAGATAAACCAAGTAAACACTAAAGGCAGTTTTTAAATGATGATCTTATTTATTAAGGAAAAAGAACTATCCAAACCTACATACAGATAAATCTGGAAGGGGGCAAATACTTTTTCATAGCACTGTAGCTAGAGTGTGGGGTGGTTGGGGCAGGGGTGTTCTTTAAAAAGGATAGGTAAGAAGTAACTTGCTGCCTTTCTCATCTAACCTTCCCCAAAGCATACTTTTTTTTTTTCTTCTCTCTTGGGCTGCAAGTAGTTGTCCTTCCAGAAATGAGCACTGCAAACTTAGTCTTTTTCCATATCCTGGATACATGCAATTTTGAAGCATTTGGGTAAATAAGCAATGTTAACGATAAACAGTGTCAGATATGGGACTGATTTCTTGCCGTTTTACTTCCTTACATGTGTTTAAAATTACACCCCCAACAGTCACTGTAATTAGAAAATTATCCTTGTAATTACTGTACAGGCATAAAGCTGTTTAGTGGTGGCCTTGGACTACAGACATTACCTCTGAGATGCTCAAGCTTTTCTGCTGCTGGGATTGGCGGAGGAATTGTGCGTGTGCACATGCTCAGATTTTTAAAGAAGTTTTTGTGTATTATCAGCGATGGGGAATGCAAGTTTCGGTCTTTTGCTGTGTCGTCTTATGGGGAAATAATCTACTGCAAAACATCAGTACATCAGAGTGAGTGGATATGTGGAAAGCTGCTGAAAACAAAATTATTTTTTCAGTTAACATTGCACTGTATGGAATGTTAACTTATTGCTATGGGGTTTTAAGGGGTGCAAAATTACAGTAATCTGGCTAAGATCCATGTGTGTAGCAGAGAGGTAAGAAGAGTGACATATTCATGTTGACAAGTAAAGAAAACCTTAAAATAGGAGTGGGCATTACGATCAAATATCTACATCATATTTTAAATATACCTTTCAGTCTGTGAAACCACTTGGTCTGTGCGTAGCCGAGTCTGTTGATTCTTTTAAAAAACAGCTGAAAAAATTTATTTTTAAACAAGCTTTTAATCATTGCTGAATAGTTCCAGTTTATTTATTGGTTTTGTTTGTTTTGTTTTAACTGTTGTATTTGTACTGTATTTGCTGTTCAGTGCTCTGTGACCTTTTTATATGTGAAGGGCACAATATAAATAAACTACTACTGTATTACTGCTGCTACTACTACTACTAAAAAACTATTCTGGCATAATGTGTTTTATATAATTTTTGGATGGAAACACCATCATCTTGCCAGTCCGGTTAAATCACTCTTACTAATATTACTAATGGGAAGGCTCACTTATTACATTTCACATGAAAGTCCATACACAGACATTACATTTAAGACACAAATACATAGTCAGAAAATCCCATTTCCTTTTTATGCACACATCTGCATGTTTTCTGATTAAACATGATTCATGTGCAAATGTCTTCAAGTTCTACACAAATTTGTAGTGGTAAACCCTTTTTTGTAAATCCATTCCCACAAGAAGAATTTAATTTAGTGTACCCCTACCTCCAAGTACATGAAGACTTGTCCCTATAGTATGATGTAATTATAACCACCCTGTCCTGAAATTCTTTGAGGGCACACAAATGAGCATCTGAAGGAATAGATACATGCCTTTACAACTAGGATAAGGGGTGCAGTAGTAGAGATTCTCCATGAGTTTAAAAAAAAAAAAAAAAAAAAAAAAAAAAGGCAGGCCAGAAGGTGCATTGGTACACTAGCCTCATTAAAAGATGGATTGTGCGTGTGTCTGATTATTAGAACTATATGCAGAATATAGTTGAAAAGATTCTGATATACAGAATATATCAGAATATTATGGTATTAAGACAAAATGCACAATAGACTACAGGATTAATTAAAACAACTGAGTTTTCTTTTTTGTCTATTTAAAAGGTTTAATCTTACCTCATCTCATTTTCAATTCTGAATCAGATTAGGTGTGTTTGTGAATCTTCTGATCACTCATTGAGTGATTCTGTTTAATTCCGGTTTAGTTTAATAGTGACCCAGAATCTGTCCTGAGAGTACATTGACACACACGTCCAATTTAGAGTAACAAATAAATTTTTTCTATGTTTTTGGGATTTGGAAGGAAGGTTAGCATACCTGAGGAAAAAGCCGTGCAGACTAAAGAAGAGCAAATGAACTACAGTATACACCGATTCAACCTCTGTTTACAGGAGCTCAGTGCTAAGCACTGTGCCACCTTGTTTTACATTTTGCTTGTTGTACTGACAAGTATTAATGGCCCGCAAGGAATTTTTCTTGTACCTTAAAGACTACTCTTTGTTCAAGTCTGTTCATGCCACCACTTAATTTCGTAACATTTGGCCATCTGTCTTTGTATTTGTGCTTCTTCTTATTGAACAGTAAGCGAACCTTGAAAACATATTTTTTCCCCTCTCCAAATGTAGTTCAAGATGTCTTGCATTGCTTGATTTTTCAGTCATTTTAAAATTTCCTTTTAATTGTGAACAATTAAAACATTTTGATTATGTCTAATTTTAAAGTTCTAGGGTTCCAGTTTTTATTACTTAGTTTGTTCTTTAGTATTTTTTTGTATTGTTTAGGTTCATTCGGGCTCTTCCAGCAAATTTAGTGCTTTTAATAATAAACCCATCATCTTAAAACATTGTAAAATTTTTATTAACGCCAGTACAATGGTTCAAATCCTAATAAGATGTCTTTACTTTTCTATGTTGTCTTTTAAGAAGCAGTTTTAATTGTAATTTCAAGCTAGTTTTTCAAAACAGAAAAAAGTGCTTATTGTCTGTTATGGTCAGAGTACATTAGATTGGCAATAGGTATATTGAGGGTATATCCTTAAAGACTGTTTAAAATCTAAAGTTAATCTAATATTAAGTTTACTTAATCCAGTACAGGGTTGTAGGAGTTCTGAGTTATTTCTAGCAGCTTTGTGCATGAGGCAAGGTGGCACAACCCATTGACAGAGACATTCAGAGTGTCAGGGCAACTTCAGACAAAACCCACATATTGGGATGTCAGGGAGTTTCAAAATAAATGAGCTCCCTATGCAAAAAGTCTCCTTCAGATGTGAGTACTAACAACTGATGGCCCAACATGGTGGTTCTTCCTGTTACATGGCAGCTGGGCTGGAAGTGGTGGGTGCAGGTGGACAGACACCGGAAGTGACATCTGTGCAAGGGAGCTGTCGATTGGTTTGCAGAGGGAGAAAAAAAGAGAATGTTATCACACGTGCCATCTCTTGTAATGGTGGAAAGTTACCATTTGCAAAGCCCTCACATGCGTGTCTTTGTATACTGTGTGTGTATGTGTTGTGGCCACTAGAGGCGCTGTTGCCCCGTTAAACCCACCAGACAGACGTTCAGGACACACGGTTAAAAGCACCAAGAATAATTTCTTGAATATTTTTCTTAAATTAAGTGCACAAAGCACCGCACACTCCACAATTCTATAATCACAATAAACAGCTTAGTCACCCAACCTCCCAACTTCGGCTCCCCTTGCTGGGTCTCAACCAGTCCTTAAATAGTCCTTGACCCGGAAGTGTTCCTTCTCCGGGTCAAACGCCACATCCTCCTTCCTCAAGTAGCCCGGAAGTACTGCGGGCTTCCGTCCTCATGCCTCTGAAGTACTTCCGGGTCGTAATGACAGTAGAAGTCCCCAGGTTCCTTGTGAGCTCCCCGTGGCAGCACCCACGGCACCCAACGGAGCTGAAGAAATGGACTCCATGTCCCATGCTGCCCTGAGGGAATCTGGGGAACCATTTCTGTCCAGGGGAGCTGCCATCTAGCATCCCTGGGGGATGCAATGCCCTGAAAAGGCTGCTCTTTCTCCTTCTTTCTGTTGAGGGATGTCCCGGCCAGACTGAAACACCGGCCGTATATATATAATATACAGTGCATCCAAAAAGTCTTCACAGCGCATCACTTTTTCCACATTTTGTTATGTTACAGCCTTATTCCAAAATGGATTAAATAAATTTTTTTCTTTTAGAATTCAACACACAACACACCATAATGACAACGTGAAATAAGTTTACTTGAGATTTTTGCAAATTTATTAAAAATAAAAAAATTGAGAAAGCACATGTACATAAGTATTCACAGCGTTTGCCATGTAGCTCAAAATTGAGCTCAGGTGCATCCTGTTTCCCCTGATCACCCTTGAGATGTTATCTGCAGCTTAATTGGAGTCCACCTGTGGCAAATTCAGTTGATTGGACATGATTTGGAAAGGCACACACCTGTCTATATAAGGTCCCACAGTTGACAGTTCATGTCAGAGCACAGACCAAGCATGAAGTCAAAGGAATTGTGTGTAGACCTCCGAGACAGGATTGTCTCGAGGCACAAATCTGGGGAAGGTTACAGAAAAATTTCTGCTGCTTTGAAGGTCCCAATCAGCACAGTGGCCTCCATCCCGTAAGTGGAAGAAGTTCGAAACCACCAGGACTCCAGGACTTCCGGCCATCTAAACTGAGCGATCAAGGGGAGAAGGGCCTTAGTCAGGGAGGTGACTAAGAACCCGATGGTCACTCTGTTGGAGCTCCAGAGGTCCTCTTTGGAGAGAGGAGAACCTTCCAGAAGGACAACCATCTGCAGCAATCCACCAATCAGGCCTGTATGGTAGAATGGCCAGACGGAAGCCACTCCTTAGTAAAAGGCACATGGCAGCCTGCCTGGAATTTGCCAAAAAGCATCTGAAGGACTCTCGGACCATGAGAAACAAAATTCTTTGGTCTGATGAGACAAAGATTGAACTCTTTGGTGTGAATGCCAGGCATCACGTTTGGAGGAAACCAGGCACCGCTCATCACCAGGCCAATACCATCCCTACAGTGAAACATGGTGGTGGCAGCATCATGCTGTGGGGATGTTTTTCAGTGGCAGGAACTGGGAGACTAGTCGGGATAAAGGGGAAGATGACTGCAGCAATGTACAGAGACATCCTGGATGAAAACCTGCTCCGGAGCGCTATTGACCTCAGACTGGGGCGACGGTTCATCTTTCAGCAGGACAACGACCGTAAGCACACAGCCAAGATATCAAAGGAAGTGGCTTCAGGACAACTCTGTGAATGTCCTTGAGTGGCCAAGCCAGAGCCCAGACTTGAATCCGATTGAACATCTCTGGAGAGATCTTAAAATGGCTGTGCACTGACGCTTCCCATCCAACCTGATGGAGCTTGAGAGGTGCTGCAAAGAGGAATGGGCGAAACTGGCCAAGGATAGAGTTGCCAAGCTTGTGGCATCATATTCAAAAAGACTTGAGGCTGTAACTGCTGCCAAAAGTGCATCGACAAAGTTTTGAGCAAAGGCTGTGAATACTTATGTACATGTGATTTCTCAGTTTTTTTATTTTTAATAAATTTGCAAAAACCTCAAGTAAACTTTTTTCACATTGTCATAATGGGGTGTTGTGTGTAGATTTCTGAGGAAAGAAATGAATTTTATCCATTTTGGAATAAGGCTGAAACATAACAAAATGTGGAAGAAGTGATGCGCTGTGAATATTTTCCAGAATGTATGTGTGTGTGTGTGTGTGTGTGTGTGTGTATATATATATATATATATATATATATATATACTAATAAAAGGCAAAGCACTCACTCACTCACTCACTCACTCACTCATCACTAATTCTCCAACTTCCCATGTAGGTAGAAAGCTGAAATTTGGCAGGCTCATTCCTTACAGCTTACTTACAAAAGTTAAGCAGGTTTCATTTCGAAATTCTACACGTAACGGTCATAACGGTCGACAACGTCCGCCATGTTGAACTTTCTTATTTATGGCCCCATCTTCACGAAATTTGGTAGGCGGCTTCCCTGCGCTAACCAAAACCGATGTACTTACTTATTTCGATGGTATGACGCCACTGTCGGCCGCCATATTGAACTTTCCAACGTCACCAATTTTCCAACTTCCCGTGTAGGTAGAAGAATGACCCCGTCTTCACGAAATTTGGTAGGTGGCTTCCCTGCGCAAACCAAAACCGATGTACGTACTTATTTCGGTGGTATGACGCCACTGTCGGCCGCCATATTGAATTTTCCAAACGTCACAAATTCTCCAACTTCCCGTGTAGGTAGAAGGCTGAAATTTGGCAGGCCCATTCCTTACAGCTTACTTACAAAAGTTAAGCAGGTTTCATTTCGAAATTCTACGCTTAATGGTCATAACGGTCAACGACGTCCGCCATATTGAACTTTCTTATTCATGGCCCCATCTTCACGAAATTTGGTAGGCGGCTTCCCTGCGCTAACCGAAACCAATGTACATACTTATTTCGGTGGTATGA
>JANRMT010062822.1:9611832-9631539 GCA_026402145.1 Polypterus bichir lapradei
TTAATAACAATAATACAGTATATAAAATGATCTCGCGGGCCGGATATAATTACACGCCGGGCCGGATGTGGCCTGCGGGCCTTGAGTTTGACACATATGGACTAAATAGAACTTGAAAAGATATATTTTTTCGTACATCGAGCCCGCGTGCTATTGTGGTTTTGCCTGCGTGCCTCAATAAGTCATCCTCCCCTTGCTCTTACTTTTTTACCGTTCATCTAATGAATACACTGAGTACGGGAGTACGGGAAGTTGGAGAATTAGTAGTGAGTGAGTGAGTGAGGGCTTTGCCGTTTATTAGTATAGATTAATTCATCTATTTACTTATTTTTACTAGCTTTAAGTTTTACTCTGCTGGCCATGCTCTCTTTCTCAGGGATGGGGGTTAATTTGTTTTCAATCCTGTTTTTGTAAAAATTGATCTATTTGTATGGAATGTTCTGTGATTACAATAAAATCAATAAAATTAAAAAAATAGTAATTTAATAGATCTGTATAATAATAATTAAGATAGAGGAAATCATGCATTGCACTGCTAATGTACATTATCAACTTGCTAGTGCAAAATGAAGGGCACTGCTAGGGACCAGTATGGCATAGTTATTTAAAGATTGTACTGGAATTAATTACGAAGATTGGGCGAAGATGGACTGTTATATGTATTCAAACCTGAACGTATGAATAGTACTGTTTAGTAAGTCCTGTGGTGTAGGGCCGGCCTTTCATCCCGGCCAATACCCCCAAGCCACCAGGTGGAGCCCTCCCTGCAGTAAAGAGGTTCCCCGAAGACCAGCAGGGCATCATGGACATTGAAGTTTTTATACACAGCCCTGCTGGATACCATGGGGGCCTCTAGGAGACGCCGCAGGGAGGAACGGTGTTTATTTACCCTACGCCCCGGAAGTATGTCCGAGTCACATGGACAAGGGGAATGACGTGCTTCCGGGGTGAAGAAAAGGACTTTTGATCTGACCCGGAAGTGATAGAAGATCACATGGACTGGGGATTGGAACACTTCAGGGTCAGAGACTATAAAAGGATTGTGGAAGCTCCCAGATGGCGAGCTGAGCTTGGTGGAAGGGTGTTAACGCGTCTTGGAGTTGGAGGATTGGATTATTGTATTTTGTTATTGGTTTATTTATGAATATAGTGGAGGAGAGGGTACTTTGTGCCCAGTGGCGAATTAATAAAGTCATCATTTGGACTTTTATCTGGTGTCTGGAGTCGTGGACAGGGGTTTAAGGGAGCGATACTGCCCTCTATCTGTCACAGTCTCTTAAGCCATATTGAGTGTTTTATATCCTTTTTTATCATCATTCTTAGCACATTGTAGATTTCTATCTTTTTATTGTATGTAAATTTATTTTTTTATTATTTTGTTTCATTATTATTGTTGCTTGCAAGGGTGCTGAACATTTAACAGCTTCACGAATCCTTTGTGTTATGTCATCAGTGTTCGCCCCTCCCAGTTTTCATTGTGTTAACTGTGAGAGAAGGAATTGTACCGGGAAAGTTTGAGCATTTGTTTTCTATTTTAATAATTCAGCCTGTTAATAGTAAACATTAACAAATAAAGGAGTTCAGTATGGTTGCATTACCACTTCGTGGCAGTTCATACATAACAGGATTCAAAGCCAGAGCGTAGCAGTACAGTGTATGTGGCAAACACTGGTTACAATGGGAGAAGATAAGTCGGATGTGATCACGTTCACTTTATTTCCTCCCTCATACTGTTTGATTACCTTAATTTCTGAGTCAAGATCAATTACCTTTGTTCCTGTAATTGTAAGACAAATGTAACTGAAGGTAGTCAAAACCACTGCAGGTACTAAACTCAAATCAGATGAATGAGTCACGGTATTGTGAAAACTGCTGGGACATGGTAGTTATCGTAAGTCGAATGGTCGCAAGACGCATATGTCGCAAATTGATGACTATATGTACCTGATATTTAATAATTGGCCATATAACTCACTTAGAATAAAATACCTTGCCTTAGAATAAAATACCTTACCGTAAACATTATATTTGGTACTGGCTGCCCAGATGAAGGATAACCAGAATAAAGTTTTATTTATTAACTGTTTTTCCATCATACAATCCATTATTGAGCCTTCTTAATCTCATTCAAAATATCTCATGGCAGCGCACACGGACACAGGGCCTCTTCATCTCCCACATACTGTAGGGTGCTGATGTTAGTATTAATGTCCATCCTGCTGTTTCCAGGAATGCTTGTCCTTTTTGTTTTAGTTATAGTCTCAATATTCTTATGGCTTTGTACTTAAAGATCACACAGGCAGATAAAACATTACAACTATCTTTACATTTATAACAGAGAGGCTATGTGACTTGGGACTGGTACGTGGACAAAGTTCCACCACCACGTCATATTACTCAGCTGCTAGGAGTAGAAGGCACCGCAGTTGGTGCAAGAGGAAGAGTGGTAAGCGATTCAGAATCTGTTGTAGGCTGAAGGCCAAGTCTAGCTGTTCCAGCTTTCCTGTCCGTGCTACTGGCCAACGTACACTCTCTGGAAAATAAAATGAACTATCTGAGACTCCAATTCAACACCCAGTCTGAAAGCAGGAATTGTGTGTTTATTTTCTTGATTGCACAACAACGTTCCTGATTCAGCTATAACGACTAACATAATTTTGTGCAGATAGAGACATTACTACCTCTGGTAAGACTCATGACGGTGGACTCTGTGTTTATGTAAACAGTGTCTTATGTGTTGATGCCATGGCAGTCATGACTTGCAGCTCACCCGGAGGTTTTAGTTGTGAAATGTTGCATGTTTTATTTGCTGAGAGAATTCACTGCCATGGTTGTGGCAGTGTATCCCCCCCCAGAACCCACCTCAAGCAAGAATACAAATGAGGCACTGTGAGTGGTGTGTAACATCAAAAAGCCCATCTTGATGGCTTTTTTATTATTGCTGGCGGGTTTAACCATGACAATTTATAAACTATAGAATCAAAGTTTTTACCAGCAAGTGAACTTTACCACAAGGGGAGAGAACATTCTATTTTTACACAAACATTAAAGATTCTTAGAAGGTTGTTCCCTGCCTCTATTTGGGATTCTCAGACCACCTTTGTATTATGCTGCTCCCAGCATACAGGTTACTGCTGATAAAATCCAAGCCAGTACAATAAATCCATCAGAGTTTGACCTGAAGGAGCTAACTCAGCATTGCAGGACTGCTTTGAATCTACAGTCCGGAATACAGTATGTTCAGGGAGGCAGCCACCTATGACCAGCATATCATCTTAGATGAATATACTTACACTGTGACTGGGTACATATGAAGGTGCATTGAGGATGCCACTATTGAAAAAAACATAATTATACATGCCAGCCAGAAACCATGGCTGATGACTGAAATCTGTGCTGTGCTGAGAGTAAAAGATGTTGCCTTTAGATCAGGAGGCTCTCAGATCAACACAAGCCTTTCCAAGTTCATCAGGAAAGCTAAACATCCGTATGTACAGAAGATTACCAACAACTTCTGTGACTCGAAAGATCCTAGACACATGTGGCAGGGCATCCAGGCCTTAACGGATTGTTAAATCTCACCACAGGTCAAACAGCACTGATACTTGCCTCCTTGACATGTTTGATAACTTCTATGCATGCTTGGAGGCTCAAAACAACACATAGGCAGACAAGTCCATGCCCAATGCTGAGGAACAGGTGCTCCATCTGGTCCCTTCCGATGTAAGATGGACGCTTTTCAGAGTCAGTCAATGGAAAACTGCAGGACCAGACAACATTCCTGGGCATGTGCTTAGAAACTGTGCTAACCAACTGGCTGATGTCCTTACAGACATCTTCAACATCTCTCTGAGCCAGGATGTGGTCCCCACAAGCTTCAAAAAGACCTATTATTCCAGTGACAAAGTAGTCAGTGCTGGCAGGCCTTAATGACTACCGCCCTGTAGCACTGACTCCTGTCACAATGAAGTGCTTCGAGCAGTTGGTCAAAAGACGCATCAGCTCCATCCTCCCCAACTTTCTGGACACTGTCCAGTTTCCTTACCTTCCGTACAGCTCCAGTGAGGATTCCATCTCCAGTATCTTGTATGCTGTACTGTCTCACCAGAACACCAAGGATACAAATCCAAATCATATTATGTAATATGTTAAATTTTGCTCCATACTTGTAATATTTTTATACTGTATTGAGGATTACTTGTGTTCTGTTCTTTGTATTGTATTGACCCCCTTCTTTTTGACACCCACTGCACGCCAAACCTACCTGGAAAGTGGTCTCTCTTTGAACTGCTTTTCCCAAGGTTTCTTCCATTTTTTCCCTACAAGGGTGGTTTTTTTTTTTTTTTTTTTTTTGGAGTTTTTCCTTGTCTCTTTAGAGAGTCAAGGCTGTGGGGCTGTCTAGAGGCAGGGCCTGCTGACTGTTCCCCACTGCTCATCAGTGGCTGTGCTGTAGAGAGAGTCAGTAGCAGCAAGTTTCTTGGCATGTATATTTCTGAGGACCTCATTGTTGTCAAGAAGGCACAACACTTTTTTTTTTTTTTTCCCCTTTGGAGACTGAAGTGAATCAGCTTGCCACAACCCTTTCTTACCACCTTTTGCAAGGGAACTGTTGAGAACGTCCTGAAAAACTGTTTCACCGTGTGGTTTCAGAATGACAAAGCCCAGTAGCACAAGACTCTGCAGCACATAGTGCGGACAGCTGAGGAGATCGTAGGGATCTCCCTCTCCTTAATTCAAGACATTTTTCAGGCACACTGCCAGGTAGAAGTTACTGCAGCATTAGGAACAGTACAGCCAGGTCCTGTAACAGCTTCTTACAACTCCTACATGTTATTCAGTACCATATCCCTGTAACATTCCTCCGATTATGTACTTTCGCTTTACACTCTGCACTTTACCATGGATATTGAGCATTGTTTGAGCTGTATAGTCCGGTGTCTTTTGTTTCATTACAGTGTACAGTATTGTTGCGCCTGTTTTGGTAATGTTATGGTGTATGTTAATGTATGTTGTTTTGCCTACACACCGGGGACTGTAAATAATGAAATTTCAGAATCGGGTACACAATAGCATCCAACCATAGGTAGGCCACAAGTCAGTTGCTTGGCACACTTACAGGTAAACTTGCACTCATTCCATTCTAGTGTTCCATACTGTATGTTGCACAGTAACAGACATTTTACTAAACAGTGTCCAAATATTTGCTTATCACTGTATTTCGGATCCCTGTTTTTTCCATTTTTTTGTGAAAATAAGCACTTTGACCTCTTCTTATTACATTATGAGGTGAACCATGCACAACTTCACGTCCCTCTGGTCATTTTTGCTGAAGACACTTTGTGATGGCTCAGGTTGGCTGCAGTATCCTTGCTACTGTTGAAATTGGGATCATCAATAGTAATGTGCAGAAACGAACCAGGTGTAAAGTGTAATAGTGCTTTTATTTTCACAATACAAGTGGTGTGCAAGTAGTGCAGTGCAAGTTCTTCAATAAATAATTCATCAATAAAAACATGTGTTCATGTGGAGGATAAAAGCACTAATAAATAAATTAAATAGACCAGTCTTAAAACCATGCAAATATTTGGTTCTATTCCATTTTTTCCAGCCTAGTGCATTCTTTTCTTCTTGTCTCTCCAGCTCACCCCATTGGTTCTTCTCAGCTTGTGCAGGCACCAGCAGCTGTGATGCCTCCCTCTTCCATACGCCCTCCTGGGCATCTACAGGATCCTTAGGAGGTTGTCTCGTTCAACAGGGAGCTGTCCACCCCTGTGGCGCTTACCACTCACTCTTCCACAGGGTTTACAGACCACTACCCTTCTCACCACTGTGTTGGCACTTCCTGGTTCTGCCTTTTGGTTTTCTTTCCCAATCTGACCCTCCTCCACCATCCTTCTCCAGCTTTTCTTTATACATGTTGTCCTAATTATGACTCACTGATAGTCAGTGAAGTTATTGGAACGAATTGTGCCCTCACACGCAAGCATGATCAGCCACAATCTCCATCAAACATCTGGGGGCTGCACAAACACTAACATAGCCAGTGCCACACCATTTTCATTTTTAAAAACTGTACCACCACATACTTCAGTGTGTGTCCTCACATATGTATGATAATTGCACTAGGACAATGTAAGAAACTGCTTAGGTTAATTATTTTTGTTATTTCACTATTATGATTCTTCTTTTGTATGCTGTGCACTTTTTTTTAAAGAAATATGAATGAGATTGGAGTGTTATGGAGCTGATGGAATTTGACAAGACAGGCACTATAGCAAGACTGAATGGAGAGGTTGCAATTACCTGAAAAACAATAGTGTGATTTTGCGGTACAGTAGCTGTCACACACTCTTGTATGTATATACGGATTATTATAGAAAAATTGACTATTCATAATAACATGATCAATGAATAACTTAAAAGGATATTAAATACTAAAATCTCCATATTTTATTTTTTTTCTAGGGCAGGTTAAAGTGTTCAGAGCATTGTATACATTTGAACCAAGAACTGTAAGTAAACATAAAATCTTTTATAATAAATTGTTTTGAAATTTTGATATATTTTTTGGAGTAGCAAAAGAAAACAAAAGTTAAAGTGATGTGGGAGCACATCATTTTATTTAATAATTACCTGCTACGTTCTCAAGCATTTGTAGTAGAGTGCTATGGTCAATAGATTCAAAAAATAAAGCATACCAATTACTACATTTATTCATCAAAAAATTTAGAAAGTGATCTACCATGCATTTAAATTGTGTGGCCAAATCGAAGTCCTCAAACTCAAAATAATTACAAAGAAACTAAAAATATAATGGAAGAAAGGTTTTATTACAACTAAATAAAATAGGTTATAGGGCTGTGGAGGCAAACACAACAAGTGAAGTAGTAAAGCAAAAATGAAAAGATCCTTCACACCTTCCTGTCTACAGCTTGTACCTTTCTCCCATCTTGCACCTCTTGTCTCCTTCTTCCTCCTGATGAGTGAACTCTCATTCACATTCTCCCCAATTCCACGTTCACCAAAACAGTGGCTGCTGGCCTCTTTTATACCCAATCCCTGGATCACTTCTGAGTCTTCTCTGAAGCATCTCCAGGTAGACGGAACTCTACAAAACCTCTAGAGTTATCTCCTCAGAGCTTTCTCTGTCAGCTCTAGGTTTCCCTTCCAGACTGCTGGCCCATTTCTAACCAAAGAGCCAGACAATCTACAGAGACTTTAATATTAGATTCTTTCTGCTGGCAGTTAGAGGACTCAGAAATGTGCACTCCCCACTGTCCTTCCACTATATTTACATCCCTTGAGGAATTAAAGGTGTGCCTTTCCCTCCAGTATTCCCTTGGTTTTCTGTTGATAGAGACCCTGACCCCAATCACCATTACAGGAGCTACTGTATATATATTTTTTTTTAAGATGACGCTGAAATGCAGTTGTTCAAATACAGTATTGTACTTGTCTAGCATAGGATACAGATTTGAAAATGATCCATTCGTGTGAATTATTTTATGTGTTAATGATTCTGACTGTACACATTTGTACATCGCTTTTGCATTCATTTAACTCAATAAGTATGTGGTATCATTAGATATAGTGAATCCCATCTCATTTACTTTTATTTTGACAAGAGTTACTTAAGTCTCAGTTTAAATTTGAAGTACTCAAAATACCAGTAAATCTTGAGGTACACTTATTATTTAGATGCATTATAATTTTTTTCCTAAATGTGCATTTATTGGGCATGGTTCTATATAAGCATGGTGATAAGTTAGCTCTGCTTTTCAAGTTAAGGTTGTCTTAAAACCACACAGCAAACTGGGAGAAAGACTTTCAATGACTTCAAGTTTGTAGACTGAAATCAAGAGGACAAATGGCAAAATACTGTGAACTTGTGATTTGTTTCTAACATTAAAACTAACACACAGATGTATGTTTTCATTCTGGATTACACAGTATTACCTTGATTATCTCAATATGAATGACACCTATTTATTTTATTGCTTTTATGATGTAAATGTAGTTATGGTCACTTTTTTCTTTTTGATTGCATGAGCTAATGTTTAAGCAAATAGAATATGCTGTTCAAGTTGTGTTTTTGAAGGGATGGATGGCTCTATTCTGCCATTGGGTATGGGATTCATAAAAGCATGTTAGTGTTTGTGTTGCTCCATCTGTTGAAACAATAGAGGCATAGCAACCAGACAGACACATAGGTACATAGACACTTATCCTTTTATTAAGGTGGATATGTTCAGTAATTAATATTATTGCAGATAATTGGATTATTTATGAGTTATTCCTGCATGAATCACTAATTATACTATCAATGAATCTGTTTATTTTATGCATCTCAATTCAAAGAATAATCCCTTAACTATTTGAAGACATTTCAGCTATTTATATGTATTATTATAAGCTCCACATTTTAAACATATAGTAAGGTACTATTTTTTTTTTTATTTTTAATTCATACAGTTCACTTTTTTTGCAATCACAACACTCTCAGTAGTTAGGCTGTGAGAAAATAACTATGGAAATAGATATTTTTAGGTAAATCTATATAGCTATCTATATATTTAAGCATTTCCAATTCTTACTGCCTATGCTGTTTTCAAAATATCAATATATGAATCCGTGAAATCAAATATATTTCATACACAGCATGTATGTGGGAGAAAATCATACCATGTTCAAGTATGAGAGTGTGATCTTTACAACTTCCAGCAGGTGGCAAAGCTATTTAGCAGCTTTACATGCCCTGAAAGTGACAGTTGTCTCTTTTTACTTTTTGGAAGAATGTGTGCTAATGGATCCTTTTTCAGAAAAAAACACTGCTGCTAGCAACATGCCGAGAGAAAAGCAGCTGTTCCAATTTCCGGGACACAAACTCCAACAAGGTGGAATAATTCTCCAAAGTTTACTGAGTTATTCCTCAAAGTACTACATTTGAAGTGCTGCTGCCTGTAGAAGTCTGAAAAAATTCAAGAGTATTGGACTTTTAAGTAACACTGTTTTTTTTGGGAAGACTGCTAAAACAATGAAATCACTTAAAATTGTAACACATACGATGTCTGAAGAAAACACTGCAACATTGTCCCTTCACGTCCTTGGTTCATTCAAGGCATAACTTAAGTAAATCGATCATAACTAGAGAGATATGATTCATTCCTTGTCAGGAATTGAAAATAGATACATGGATGACAAAAATTGCTTAGCATTAGATCCATGCTTTAAGAAAGACAGGTGGTTTTTGATGAAAGTATTTATTTTGTTATGCAAAGCATTCAGCAAAAGCATACAGTAAATCAGATGTAAATTAAAAAATTTTTTTTTCATTACAGCTTTTTGTTACTAGCCTAATTTTTTTTTTTTTCAATGAGGGAAATGAATATTTGATCCCCTGCTGAATCTGTAAGTTTGCTCATTTACAAAGAAATGAACAGTCTAATTATTATGATGATTTCATTTTAGTGGAGAGAGACATAATATCAACTAAAATCCAGATAAAACACATTACATAAAAGTTATAAATTGATTTGCATGTCTTTGAGTGAAATAAGTATTTGATTCCCTACAACCCAGCCAGAATTCTGGCTCCCACAGATTGGTGATTACAATCAATAATTAATCAATTGCAGATACTCCTGATCTCAACTAATTATGTGTATAAAGCACACCTGTTGCTGATGGTCTTGTAGGCAATTCCAGCCTTTTGCAGGTCTCTAATCTTGTCCCGGACATCCTTTGGCAGCTCTTTGGTCTTGCCCATGGTGGCAGAGAGGTTGGAATAGAAGAAATATGTGGACAGGTGTGCTTTATACACATAATGAGTTGTGATCACACCGCCCAAACTGTGGGAGCCAGAATTATGGCTAGATTGTAGGGAATCAAATGCTTATTTCACTCAATGACATGATAATCAATTCCTAACTTTTATGTAAGGATTTTTTTTCTGGATTTTGGGTTGATTTTATGTCTCTCTCCATTAAAATGAAACTACCATAAAATTCGAGACTGTTAATTTCTTTGTAAGTGAGCAAACTTACAAATTCAGCAGGGGATCAAATACTTATTTCCCGGAGTGTATATTTCATTTACTCATCCTTAGGGCTGAAATTTTTCAACTGATATTGCTATTGGTGTAAATTATTATACAGGCAATACTGCTTTAGTGCAATACTGAGATTGTTTTTAAAGCCTGCTTCCTCCCTCTCCTTAAAGAGTATCATCCTGTTCCTGCCTACTGTCTAACAGAATTAACATTAATTCTGCTGACTTTTGTCCACATTGTGAGGTTCAACAAATGTTTTGCAAAAATATACATTGAATTAACTATAAATTATGTAGTAAACCATGCACACATAAATCGAAAGTAAACAGGAAATCTATCCATTTTTGGTAACTGCTTTGTCCAAAAAAAAAAAAAAAAAAGTAAAAGTTTTTTTTTAGTTTAAGGACATTTTGCTTGCAGTATCCACAATACTCAAATGAATATAATTTTTTAAATTGATTAGCATTAAGGTGGTATTTTAGTAGTACTAAACATTTTTCATGTCTCTTCACAGCATGTTTAGCCTGTTTTGTGCTTCACTTTTCTGTCTTCTTAATGCTGTTTTTTTTTTCTGATATGTGCTACGTGCAAACATTTTTAAACATCTGAATGCTCAGTTTCATTATATGATTTGTGTATGTTAACATGTTCGCATCTATTTCTCTGTCCAGTTTTCCTCCTTTCCAGACAAAGTAGAAGTCAGTTAGGCATCCAGAATGTAATGTTAACCCCCCCCCCCAAATAAATACTGTACATTCCAAATAAATACTGTACATTGTACAAAAACATTGACTTTGTTTTTCTTTAACAGCCTGATGAACTATACTTTGAAGAAGGGGACATCTTGTATATTTCTGACACAGTGAGTTCTGTAAATTGTGTTTGAGTCTGTTTGTTAATGTTTAGATTTAGAATTGCCATATTGTTTACATCTTTTCTCCTCCTAGAGTGATAGCAATTGGTGGAAAGGGACCTGTAAGGGCAGAACAGGATTAATTCCAAGTAATTATGGTAAGTATTTTGGGGTAATGAAGAACTGTGAATGTTTACCAAATTTTGAGATGTGAACTCTTAAATCTGAGAAAAAGCCTTTTTTACTGAAAAAAGCAGGCAAAACATCTAAAAGGATCTGTTGCTGAAAAAACAGAAAAAGCACTATGGCAGCAATAACTAACAATTGAAAATTGAAATAACAGAAAATGGATTCTCTGTCAAAGATAGTGGTGATACTAATCATAAAATGTAAAAAGCTGTTATCCATTGTCACTGCCACTGTAGGCTTTTTCTGTTACATTGTTTGCAGTCATTCATGCCTTTCCATTCAAAATAGGGACAAATCTGGAACCTGTCTCCTTTATGTATTTACCAGCTTTACATGTCAAATGAATTCAAGAAATCTACAAAAAATTAGTTTAGATGAATCCAATAATGTCACTTGCTAAATGATACAGGGCAGTTTACAGCTATTATTGCTTTTCAGGAAGTTTATATAAATGCAAAAAAATTCTTTACTACTTCATTTTTGTGTTTGTCGCAGACTAAATCCTGTGCCCATTTTTAATTAAAGATGTTCTTCTCTTTTAAATCTTTTTCATTTATTATTTACAACTTTTGGACAGATTCTTTTATGTGCTCTGGTGGGTTCACTCATTATCAGATTTATTAGTTTGCTTAAGCTTCTGTGTTCTGATACAAACAAAGCAGCCAAAACGGAACTGTATTATAATTTGGAGGAAGCAGGTGCTCATAAAAATTTTTAGTTAATGTTATTTTTGTAAAATGATACTTTCCAAATTTATTTGGGTGTATATAGACCACTCTGTTTGAAATATGGTTTTATTTTTTGAATAGTAATAAAAGTCTTTTTTGACTTTCAACCAGTTTCTGAATTAGAAACCAGTTATTATAGTTTAGTAAAAGATTCAATTTAATTAGATTTTATTCTCATTTTGACTATTGATCAGCTGTATTGGAAATTCCTTCATTTAAACTTCTGTGGTGATATTAACAAACTGGATTGGAGGGTTTAATAAATCTCTCTCTCTCTCTATAATTGCCTTCTGTTAATAATCAATAAAGAACGTCAGATTCTTGACAATGGACTAAATAACAATTAAAGGCAGAAAATTAGGAGAGTCCTGGAAGTAAATGATACAGAAAAAGGAAATGTCTTTCAGAATGTTAAAGAGAAGTAACAGTCACAACATGAATTTCTGAGACAGTAGACTGAGAACTGGAGGAGGCTAATGATTAATGAAGTTCAGTGAACAATAAGAAAGAGAATAAATTCCTTTAGCCATTGGTGTCTTCCAAAGCCAGGATTGCCCACCCTTGCACAGTTTCCATATTTCCATTTCAAAATATTTTATATGAATAACTAATATATTACATTGAAAAGTTTGAGGATGAGTTAAGAAATCCACAGCTGTTAGCAAACTTTTGGAATTGTGAAGTTATTGAACAGTTGGTGATGCAAGTTTGTCAAAATTAGTCATCTAATGCCATTAAATTATTGAGGACCATAACTTCAAAGTAAAGTGGACCTATGAGGAGACAAATGTGTCCTTCAGGCTAAGACATGACGTCTTGGGAAAGTATTTAGGCCCATGACCAGTTCTGTTTTTTATAAATAGCAATTTTACACTAAACCTTTGTTTTCTGGGATATTTTTTATTGAAACCAATCTAAATCCAAAATGATTTTTTTTGTGTTTGTTAGACAAAATGTGGACAGCATATTTTAAAATTTGAAAATCCCTATTTCACACTCTAAATTACCCAAAATGCTGCATTTTGGGTAATTTAGAACTAAAATTTGAGCACATATTAAACCTCTAGAATCTGTCAATTTAAGCTAAACTTGTCATGCCCAGCTCAAGCTGAATTTCAGAGATTACCTTACCAGTTCTGAATCTAGGCACCTAGCTCTTTAAATTTTGCTGATCTATCAGCATACTTTTATGCAAATATACAGTGCATCTGGAAAGTATTCACAGTGCATCACTTTTTCCACATTTTGTTATGTTACAGCCTTATTCCAAAATGGATTAAATTCATTTTTTTCCTCAGAATTCTACACACAACACCCCATAATGACAATGTGAAAAAAGTTTACTTGAGGTTTTTGCAAATTTATTAAAAATAAAAAAACTGAGAAATCACATGTACATAAGTATTCACAGCCTTTGCTCAATACTTTGTCGATGCACCTTTGGCAGCAATTACAGCCTCAAGTCTTTTTGAATATGATGCCACAAGCTTGGCACACCTATCCTTGGCCAGTTTCGCCCATTCCTCTTTGCAGCACCTCTCAAGCTCCATCAGGTTGGATGGGAAGCGTCGGTGCACAGCCATTTTAAGATCTCTCCAGAGATGTTCAGTCGGATTCAAGTCTGGGCTCTGGCAATCCCAGAGTTGTCCTGAAGCCACTCCTTTGATATCTTGGCTGTGTGCTTAGGGTCGTTGTCCTGCTGAAGGATGAACCGTCGCCCCAGTCTGAGGTCAAGAGCGCTCTGGAGCAGGTTTTCATCCAGGATGTCTCTGTACATTGCTGCAGTCATCTTTCCCTTTATCCTGACTAGTCTCCCAGTTCCTGCCACTGAAAAACATACCCACAGCATGATGCTGCCACCACCATGCTTCACTGTAGGGATGGTATTGGCTTGTTGATGAGCGGTGCCTGGTTTCCTCCAAACGTGACGCCTGGCATTCACACCAAAGAGTTCAATCTTTGTCTCATCAGACCAGAGAATTTTGTTTCTCATGGTCTGAGAGTCCTTCAGGTGCCTTTTGGCAAACTCCAGGCAGGCTGCCATTTACTAAGGAGTGGCTTCCGTCTGGCCACTCTACCATACAGGCCTGATTGGTGGATTGCTACAGAGATGGTTGTCCTTCTGGAAGGTTCTCCTCTCTCCACAGAAGACCACTGGAGCTCTGACAGAGTGACCATCGGGTTCTTGGTCACCTCCGTGACTAATGCCCTTCTCCCCGATCGCTCAGTTTAGATGGCCGGCCAGCTCTAGGAAGAGTCCTGGTGGTTTCGAACTTCTTCCACTTACGGATGATGGAGGCCATCCTGTCTCGGAGGTCTACAGACAATTCCTTTGACTTCATGCTTGGTTTGTGCTCTGACATGAACTGTCAACTGTGGGACCTTATAGAGACAGGTGTGTGCCTTTCCAAATCATGTCAAATCAACTGAATTTACCACAGGTGGACTCCAATTAAGCTGCAGAAACATCTCAAGGATGATCAGGGGAAACAGGATGCACCTGAGCTCAATTTTGAGCTTCATGAAAAAGCTGTGAATACTTATGTACATATGCTTTCTCAATTTTTTTTATTTTTAATAAATTTGCAAAAACCTCAAGTAAACCTTTTTCACGTTGTCATTATGGGGTGTTGTGTGTAGAATTCCGAGGGAAAAAATGAATTTAATCCATTTTGGAATAAGGCTGTAACATAACAAAATGTGGAAAAAGTGATGCACTGTGAATACTTTCCGGATGCACTGTATTTGTACTGATATGCACAATGATAATTTAATCCACCTCCTGGCTTGGTGCCTATTCACATGCCCAGGCATGTTTTCTGAACTGTGCACCAGAAAGTCAACATGCTATATGTAACTCTTAAATTGCTGGTGCAAAATGTTGTACTTACCTACCTAATATATGAATTCCTTAATGATGTGATTTTTCCAGTAGTGAATTTGTGCTTGTGTCTGGCAGTAACAGTGACATTAACTCACTTAAGTAGGCTAAATTTCTTATTCCAAAGCAGGCCATTTAGCTACCTAATTTATAAGGTGTGCTTTAGTGGTACTCATTTTATTTTCTGAAGTTGCATGCTGTCACTTAATAAGGATAAATTAACTTACTGTCTCATAAGCCCCCATTGCCTCTCAAACTTGCAAATTAGTGTCCCAGTCTCTGTTCAGGAATTAGATTAACTGATGTCCGCACTCAGCCCCATTTTGTTTTTGTTTTTTTTTTTAAATTTATGTATACAAGTTATCTATTTTATTTGTAACATTCTTACAAAGCAGTTTTTACCCTCTGTTTCTGAGTTTTTCTAGCATAGTCATACATAAATACCAGACAGATCAACGCACAATGAACATAAACCATATTTGAAACGTCTTATCTAAATGCAAATGTCATGTGAGGACAACATTACTACAGTTAGTTTTAAATATACTAGGGGGTTCTTCCCCCTGCTCACTTCGCTTGCCCACCCCTGGGTTTGGTTTACCGGATATACAATTGTTGTATTGTTATTTTCATGGGAATTGTTACATATGCATTATTGCACTTTTACTTTAAAACTTTTGTCAAAGCAATACTTGTCCTTTATTTCCGGCCCCGGGTTTGGTTAAATCCCTTTCTTGCAGGACTTATAACGCTGCTCGCATCATGAAGCTAAACGCACACTAAGGAGATGCTGTCGGATCAGCTGCTGTCTTTCTGCTATTGCTGGTGGCGAGCTGCATGTTCTGTTTGTTGAGCTGCACGTCAATCATTTAAAAGCCTGTACAGCAGCTGTCCTTTTGCCACTTCACGTCTCTGCTGCTTGCGTTGTGAAGGGGGAGGGGCTGGGGGGTCTGAAAGCATGCCAAGGAGAAGCGGTCGGATCATCTGCTGGCTTGCTGCTGCTGGCAGGCTGCATGTTCTGCTTTTCGCTTGTCGTTGTTTTAAGAGCTGGGAGCACATAAAGTGTGTCTGCCAAAAGCATTCCAACAACTGCTTGGTTAGATGTCCGTTTTAAATGTTGCCTCACTGCCTTGTCTCGAGTGACGTTAAAGTGTCTCTCGCGGGATGTCAAATTGTCTTCCGAGAAGATCACGTGTCGTCTCCCTAGTCTCCCTCCCAAGATTTTTTTTTTTATAATAGAGAGATTTATGCCTTGATAGATAATAAGCAAGTGTGCTTCATAAACTGTGTATTTGACTTACTTACTGCAAGAGCTGTTCAAAACGTAGCTCACTAAAGTTGCGCATTTTGCTCCGCCATTATACACTCCAGAGGATTTCCTGGCATGAAGTGGTTTTTTTAAAACTAATTACTGAATTATAGATTTGGAATTTGATGACTGAAATGTTGCTTCTGACCGTCATCTCCCAAGTCTTTTAGAATAATCTAATAGCCTTTAATAAAACAAAAAATATAAACTTTTCAGCAGCTGTGGGATATTGGGCTTTCCACTCTAAACAATTTCTGTCTTGTTAGTAAATGCAAAACAGATTTGCTTTATTGATTTGTAGTCTACAGATATGTTTGAATTATTGATTTAAAAAAAATAGTCTTCACGTTGAAAGGAGAAAAAAAATCCCTACTCACAGTGTCTTTTTGAAGCTATTGCTTTTGACAAGCAGTTAGTGTTTTTATTCCTCATTCCACCCTCACTGCAACAGATTAAATGTAAACAAAGAAGGCTTTTAGTTTAATAAATTAGCAGCATAACCACAAATCCATTCTGTTTCAAAAATATTATTTCTGCTTGAATTGTTCTGGCATTTGCATAACAAGTTATGGAAATACAAAATAATTTTCATTCCAAATGTTTAGATTTATAAATGTGTTACAGCTTTCATTATATTTAATTGATACCTTTTTGAGATTTAAAGTTTGAGTTGACTGATTATGATATACAGTAGAAGACAATCCAGTATTTAGCATTTTGATTGTAAATTGTAATCATGTCTTCTGCCTGTATAACCATGCAGGTTGGTTTGCAATTAAAAAGTAGTTTAATGTTTGATGAATAATGTATATATGTTTTTCATCTTTAATTTTTCAGTTGCAGAGCAGGCAGAATCTATAGATAATCCAATGCACGAAGCAGCCAAAAGAGGTACTGTATGATTTCCTTAACTTTTAACTTTTTACTTTTTTTATACCTTAGGCTTTTGCTTTATTTTAAGTTGGTTCAATAAATGCACATGCTTGCCAAAACAGTGTACAAGAGATCCGCCTTAAAAATTAGAAATGAATAATTGGGCCTCTTTCTTTGTTGTGTGATTTATTGTGTATCTGTATTCCTTGTTGTAACGTGTACCTATAAATGTTTAACCCATAGTTTTCCAGTGTTTTAGTAGGACATCTAAGTCTGTATATAAATTGATGAGAAATGTCCATTCCTGTAGGCTTTTCCATTAGTAATTGGCTTATATAGAAACCCAGATGATAGGACATTTCAATGTAAAGAAAGAACTTTTTTTTTTTTTTTTTTTTTTTAAGCAGTGCTGCAGTAAAGCATCTGAACCAGCAGTGGCTTTACAAGACAATACTGAGTAATAAATAATATTTCACTTATCACAGTAAATATCATATAAACTTTTTCCCAACAACACAGAAAAGGTGATCTACTGCAGTTGAATCACTGGAGTGGTATTTTCCATTTGTAAGTAATAAAGAGTTTGGTTCAAAGAGTTAGCTATTCAGCTAGCAATTTGACTCTGATGGGATATGTTGTAGTGTTTGAATTGTACCACAGGGTTTTAGGAATTATGCTTATTAATAAAAAATTCCACACTTTATTAGACATTTGGGAAAAGTCTGCTTCTTTTTTCAGGAATAAAATAAGAACAGAGAAATAAAAATGGGTTGTTTGTGCGTGCCTTGACAACACAGTAATGTAACTATTCAGCTCAGTGTTGCAGCTGTATTAACATTTTGTTTAACAAGATAATTAGAAATGTTAGCATAACGGATCACTGGCTTTTAAACAGTATATACTGTGTTGTACAGAAGTATATCTTGATGGAGAGATATTTATGTTGTCTCAAAGTAAAGTTGTAGTCTACAATGGATTATGATGGGTCTTTGCCAATAAATTAGTGTGAGAGAAGTATTAAATTGTTATAATATGTAGAAAATTCAGCCATGAGGTTGTTTTACTGTAATATAAATATTGATAACCTGTTTATTCACTGTGTCTGTATGATGGCTTAAAGAACCATACTCAGAGCTGCTTCCCTATTGCATTCATTTCTAGACAAGAGACTTTTTGTTTTCCTTCCTTGGATCTTTTACTGTTGTGTAGATCATTTGAAGCTGCAAGAAAGTTGGCGTTATAGAGGTTCATGTTAGCAGTTGATGCAATAGTGTGTTTTTGCCTATGTGCTGACATTGCAAAACTTCAATTGACAATTTACTTTGCCATCATGAACAGCCATTGGATTAGTGTATCATGTGCAAAATTTAAATGGGAAGAACACAGGTATATTTGTAGCACCACACTATTCTCAAAGTGCTCCAAGTGCTTGAAGTGGGTTGGTACCAGTAGTGCTAGAAGCTCTGACCACCAAAGTAGAGACCCCACACCCATATTTTGTAAATGTAATAATGATTTGGGAAAAGAAACAAGACACTGACTAAATAGGATACTGCCAGTAATTTGGTTCCACTTCGAACTATGCTTGCAGGAGAATAGTACAGTGTCCTGGATTAAAATGTCACGTCTGTAAGTTTAAGTGGCGGACTTAGCATTTGCTTCTGACATATGCCAGTATGAAGGTCAGCAGTCCGCACACTTCAGCCTATTCAAGTTAAAATCACTTAAAGCAACTGAGGGCTGAGTTCACCACACTCTACAACCAATGACATTTACGGGAGAGTGCCCCAGATTGCTCTCTGTGAGAGAAATGAAAGGGTTAAAAACGGGAGCTGCAGCAGGGTGCAGGTATTAGAAATGTCAACAAGTAATGACTTAAAGAAACTAAAGTGTGCAAGTCATGATAGGAAAACAGTGTGCTTTGAGGCAGAATAAAACACTAGAGCAGCAGTCATGGAATTCATCATGGCCATAGGGATGTAACAAGTTGTAACTTATTTCTTGGCAAAGGTCAAGGTGGCAAGGTTTGTAGTTCAGAAGGGCTGTCTGCAGTCAGGTTTGGCTGTGTTCACTGAGATAATTTTAATTAACTTTGGTCAGCTGTGTACGAAGGGGATTGAGCCGCTGCACTAGACTAGCCTGCCAGCATCAGCGCTTGCCACTGTGTGCTTGAGTACAGCCAGTTCAAGCGGAGTTGACTCAGTGATTTACTTCCAAGGTGTCAGTTGCACTTTGTACATATTGTTCCAGTAGTATTTTAAATAGTTTTTACAGTTCATTAGCAGTGTGTAAAATGATCAGTGTTGCAGTAATTGTGATGCTCTTTGCATGAAAAAAATGTGTTCCATTAAAATTTCACTTTTTCTTTGTGAATTGTGACGTTTACTTAAAGTGCAGCAAAAAAGTATTTGGCGTCCAGGGATACATTAACCCCAAGTATGTGGCAGTTTAAGGGTTAAAGCCCCAAGATGCCGCCGAAACGCCCTGCACCATCTAAAGCTTCTGGCAATGAAAATGCGCTTGCATGAATTACTGTACATACAGCGGTAACATCGGTATTTTACATTCTAGCACTGTGGGTAGCTAATGCATTAAGCTGTGGTTTAAATTAAAGTGTTTTGGGGAAATATATAGGGTTTAAACTATAAAAATAGGCATTTTTTTAACTACATCCAAAGTTCACGGTTTTTCACAATTCACGGGTGCTCTAGGAACGTAAAAAAGGGTGTACTGTATATGTGTGTGTGTGTGTGTGAGTGTGTATATATATATCTATATCTATATCTATCATATATATATATATATATATATATATATATATATATA
>JANRMT010062822.1:9643261-9654831 GCA_026402145.1 Polypterus bichir lapradei
TGTATGTATGTATGTATGTATGTATGTATGTATGTATGTATGTATGTATGTATGTGTTTACAAAAAGCCTACATATTTCATTTTGTTTTGTATTTTATCAGGTAACCTTAGCTGGCTGAGAGAATGTTTGGACAACAGAGTTGGAATCAATGGCCTTGACAAAGCTGGAAATACAGCACTTTACTGGGGTTGTCATGGGGGACATAAAGGTAAATTTATCATGCACACCTGTATACAAACGTTTAATATCTTTAGTGTATAGTGGCACTATCACAGCAAATGTGAAAACAAAATTTAAAAACAAATGTTTTTTTGATGTATCTTGATTTTTATTTCACAGCAACACAAACATAATAAAACACATCATTAATGATCTAATTATGCTTCTATTGCTTTGCTAATATTTTTTTTTAAATCAGAATTTAATTTTGATTTTGAAATACAACAACTTAAAACTTGTTTTTTTTCTGTTTGCAGTCCTCTTTTAAGCTTTCTGTTTCATTATTGGACAAATGAAAGGTTTGCTCTATTGCTACACTATTTTCTTGCCACTTTTATTCTCAGTTGTTTCATTTTCTTCTTACTAGCTTAATAGCTTTAATGTGTAGTCTGGGCTTTCTGTTTAAGTGTCTCCATTCTTTTGTCTTTACTATTGTAGTATATTCAGTATGCTCTATGCAGAGTAATGATAGATGCAGTAGTAAAAATATCCTTTTTTTTAAACTTGTACGGAAACCTAGTACTAGCACTACTTCTACTAAACATTCATGGTAATATTGAAATTGCATTTTGTGTCTGTTGGCTGTACTCTCATACATTAGATGACCTTGTTTTCTTCATTATAATGTACCCAAAGATACTTTCTCTTTTTGCATGGCTAATAACATATATATGAATGATATTGATAGTAATTTTAATTTCAGTATTTTCAGAAATATGCAAATAAATCGTCTGTTTAGGTTGTGGGTGGAAATGTCAAATGGTATTTAATGTTTAAATATCACAAACTTAGAATCTTTGAATAGTTATGTCTCTCATTTATGTACTGTAGTCATGTGCCTAGTCAGCAGCACTTTATGTGACGATAAAAGCTTTAAACAAATAAAAGTGCACTTTAATCTATTAGTTAACTTTATCAGCAAAACATAACAATAGCATAATGGGTTAGGCTAGCAATATTTTTCCAACTTGGATTTTAATTTCTTGGAAGATGTTTTCAGCACTTCTCAAATTATGTCAGACAACTGAAACATTGTTCACATATTTTTGCATTCTGTTAAATGTATTTCTCATTAATAGGTTTTAAAAGTGCACTCTCTCACATTTTTAGCTAATTTCAGTTTCTTTAACTTTTAGGTTTTCTGTTAGAATTTCATAAGGAAGTCCACATTTGTTATTCTACCATTAAAAATATATTCAATCTGGAAAGTGCAGCCTTATCATTTATTTGAAGATTTATTTGACTTCTTGTTCTGAAGTATACATTAGCTCACTAATCATCATATTTTTTTTTTAAAGTTGTTTGTGCATGCATATATATTTTTTTGGTTTTAAGTATGTACTTTTGTGTCTGATGTACAGTATATATGCCTCTGTGCTTAAAGTAGCATATATGCTGCCACAATTTTGAGCAAAAGTTTGAACTCTCATGAATTTGTAAAACGTTTTGCATAAATGGCTTTTAAAATTTGATGGCCTGATCTTCATCTAAGTCTTCATACTAATGAATGAAAGATGTCCAGCAAAAAAGTAACACACACAAAATGTCAATTTAAATCTGAAGTTCAAAGATGTATATGGACATATTGGAAATGTCTGCAAAGCAATTTTTACTAACCTGGACCATAATCAGTCCACAGTTGGGCACAAGTGAATGAAATTTCATAGTATTTTTTATCTCCTTAAAAGATGCTATATATTACTGAAAAATGTGACAAGAAATCTTATGTCTTGCAACCAAGAATCCACCAGCATCTCTTGCAGTTAACGTCTGCGGAAATGATTTCTTGTTACAAAAAAAAAAAAAACCCAACAGTGTTGTCGATGAGATGCTGCAATAAGAGAATGCATTGTTCACCCAGAGGAAGTTATTAGCAAATTCAAGTGTGTTTGAGACCATCTGTATGTTCTAAAAAGCGATTGGAACAGTTTTCTGTACAGGGATGAGACAAGAGTTATTTTTTTGTAAAAGTATAAAGAATGATCATTTTTTTTAGAAAACACAAGTCATGTTGGCATTAAAACCTCATTCTTAGTCATTGTGGAGGAAGCATAATAACGTGGAGCTTCTAGCACTTTTTTTATTCTTGTAGTTTTCATTTTCTCAATTTTTAAGTAATATAGGTTATCATTTTCAAATTATACTATAGCAGGCAGGTTCCTAAAGTGAATACTGTAGTACAGTATACATTATCAAGACAGAGTATTCCATAAGTTGTGATTTTCCATCTGTTATGCAGTAGAGGCTGAGGTATACATGAGGAATTATGGGTAAGCTAAAACTATGTTCCAGTAGTTTTTTAGTCACAATAGAGAAGCAAGTGCTTGAAAAATTCTCCAAAAAATACTGTATTTTTCCCCGAATTTGACAGTGATATAGTTATAAAATATATTCTTTAGTTGAGTTAGACCATGTTTTGCATGGATTCTGGAACATATTTTTAGTATTTCATTTTTTGAGAAGTGTTAACTAAGAATTAATTATAATGAATTTTCAGAGAATCTAATTGTAAGATCCTGTTCCAAGTGCTGTCTTAGATCATCCAGAGATTTTTTGTTATGAAACATTTTGAGATGCCTTACTAACTAATATCAGCAGAACCCTGATAATGAATGAAGGAAGATTTTGAATTTGAGCAAAGTTGACACATTGTTGTCCTGAAAATTATATTTGAGGCAAAGTTGTTCAAAAGATGAAGTATAGATGTACAAATCTCTACTTCCCCTATCCTAAATTCCACATGTTCTAAGGGGATGTACCAGTGATCGTTTATAAAGTGTGATTTAAGTTAACCGATCTGTTTAGATGGCATCAGGTGTAATATGACTTATTTCTGTTTTTATCTATTATGATAAATTAGGAAAGGATCAGATTACATTTTAGAAGCCACTGGTGCAAAAATTTGGGAAATTCCAAAGTTGTCACAAATTTTTTCTCTCAGATGTACTTAAACTTTCAGTGCAAAAAGAAGAAAACATAAGTTGTATCATTTTTGATTGTGTATGTTGCTGTATGCAATGGTCACATCTGGTAAAAGTTTTTTATTTTATTAGTATTCTTACAGTGTCTGATGCCATAATTTTTAAATTTATGTTAATGTAGTAGTCATATTTTTTAAAGGAACGAATACATGTTTTTTAGCTTGTTCATTTGAATTTTAACAATATTCTCAGCCCACGTGATACAATTCAGGGTTGTGGGAGGCCAGAGCATATTCCAATGGAGTGTGAGCAGGAAGTAGTCCCATTGACGGAGTGACAGTCCATCAAATAGCCCACTTACATACACCAACACTCAAAGTCCGGTTGTTCCAATTTAAAACCCTCACTTAACCTAACCAGAACATTGTTGGGATATGAGAGGAAACCTGAAGCACCTGGAAGATATCCACACAAACAAGTTGTGTCCACTCCACAAAGACAAACACCAGGCAAGAGTGAATTGTTTGATAGTATTCCTTACACTTAAGGTCGCTTTCTTGTTTTGATGATATTGCAGGGAGTTTTTTTTTTTTTTTTGACTAAGGGGGTTTATCTTCGAGTTTATCTTTGGGTGAGGTTACTTTAAAGTTCACAAACTGAAAAAAGGCAGATTAAATTAAAAGTGTATGGTTGACTTACTAGTAGCAAATATTTTAACTTCTTAAACATTTTGTGCTTTTACAGATGTTGTGGAGGTGTTACTTGCACAAGCTAATATCGAACTAAATCAGCAGGTAATATACTTTCACCTAATGACATGACATAAAATAAATGTTAAGAACATTGTTTTTAATTGTTGCTGTGTTTTTAATGACAGAATAAACTTGGAGACACTGCGTTACATGCTGCTTCTTGGAAGGGTTATGCTGATATTGTGGAGTTACTACTCAGCAAAGGTATATTCCTTTGGTATTTTACCAATACAGCTTTAAGTTCTATATAGATTAAAGTATCTACTACAGTTATATTTAAATAATTATTGATACCAATTAACCCTTAAGATTAATCTATAGATTAAGGACATAATTTCTATTCTGTACGAGACAACTAAACAAGGCTGGTTTAAAGAATGGCACATAACTATTAAAAAAAATTGCTTTCTTTCTCTAAAACACCTATTTATCCATTATAACACTCACTTAACTAAATGGCACTTGTAACAGAGCAGTAGTAGATATAGGTGTCTTTGCTGACTATATCAAACAGAAGGTCAGTAAACCTGATCCAAACATGCTTGAACATAATTATTTAAGGCAATTGTAGACTTGATGTACTGAAAAGAAGCAGACTTAGTGTTGAGAGAGAAAGTTTGGAGAACAATGTTGGTACAAATGATGGACAGAATACTTTTGGGACTTGGGGATAGTATTCACTGGGGTTCTGATGAAATGTAAATAGAAGTGTAAGATCCACTGCTGATAAGGAAGTTCATGTGGGCTTAATATTTGGCATAGAAAATGAAAAGCGTAAAAGGATTCTGGAATTCTGTCATGCAATAAAGAAAGTTATGAGTAACATCCATCCATTATCCAACCCGCTATATCCTAACTACAGGGTCACGGGGGTCTGCTTAGCCAATCCTAGCTAACACAGGGAGCAATGCAGGAAACAAACCCCGGGCAGGGCATCATCCCACCGCAGGGCACGCATACACACACACCAAGCACACACGCATACATTAGCTTCACCAAATCCCCAAACCTTCCAGTCTTTGGATAGAAAACTGAGCACACTGTGGAAACCCACCAGGAAAACAAGCAAACTCCAGGCAGGGATCACAAGGGACGTGACTTCCTGCGAGACAGCAGCGCTACTGCACTGCCACCGTGCCACCTCACATGTGTAACTATTAACAGTATTAATTATTTAAGCAAAGTTAACGATTTATCTGTAAAATGTAACACATATTCTAATGCATTTCATCATGAAAGTGATAGCAAGTATAAATCTAAGAATTCTAAATCTGCAGAGAGCTGGAACTTCATAAATTTTATGTGTTCTGTGTGGCGATCTATTGCTGCTTGCCACTGTTGTCAGGTCAGGAGGAAAACCAGAAGTGAGTAGCGATTAACAACTGGGTCGGTTTTAAGATGACGTTTACAACAGTCTACTTTAATGATAAAACGAGGTTAAAGTGGACACTTCGAGTTTAAAGCCGAAATGTCCACTTTAATCACAAAATAGACATTTTCATTATATCTTTATTTTTTTTTTTCCTGTTGCTCAAATACGCCACTGTACATTCTAAAGGTACAAGGTGCAAAAAAAAAAAAAAAAAAGACGGCACAGAAGATGGTATGTGAGACTTTTAAAATATATCATACACTTGAATATAAAAGCACCACGAATGCATTTGTATGTCAGCATTTTGCCTCACCACATTGAACCATTCATCAAACATCGAAGCATGCACATCTATCCTGTAGGAGCCTAAAAGCGGCTGGGGCAGCAAGAAATTCAGGCTGGAATTCAGGGTTTGAATGTGGAGAGTTATGCCAAAATTCCAGAAGGATATTGTTGTACATGACAAGATATGCCCTGAAAATAAGACCTAGTGCATCTTTTGCAGCAAAAATTAATATAAGACCCGGTCTTATTTTCGGGGAAACGCGGTACCGCTCCTTTGCAGGAAGGAGGCTTGATGGGGCGGTTCGCTGCCTGCCCACCACGCCGCTGCAGCTACTGCTTCAGACTGGACAGAGGCTGGATGGTGCGGAGGGGGGCGCTTCACTGCCTGCCCACCACACAGCCTTGCAGTGTCCATCGAATGGCTGCCCCATTCGTTTTCGGTGGGCAGCTGGTGATGCTGCAAGCAATGACCCAGTTGTGGCTGAACTGAGGCCATTGAGAGTGAATGGGGAGCCGGGGGGCATCAATGTAGTGTGCCTTGGGTGGCTGCCTGTTTGGTTAGGGGGTGGGCAATTCAGGCAACATACTGTATGCAAGTGGAGGTGACTGTGTGGTGGGTGGGTGATGAACCGCCCCTCGCCACCCCCATTCATTCTCAATAGCAAGCCTGCTTGTACTGTTACGTACATAGCAAAGAACTTACCAATGAAGACCTTATGGAACTAGAACAACAGATGGTAGCATTCAGCAAAGAAAACCAGAACCAAGGGACCTCGACAAAAAAGTTTTCTACAAAAGAGTTAGCCGATGCATTTTGTCTCATCGAAGCAGGAATGGCAAGGCTATTTATGATGAGAAAAAGAAAATCTCAGTGAAAACCTCCCTTGATGTCTACTTTAAGAGACCGGAGGGTCCAGTTTTGCTTTATAAGACTGCCAAACCCTTAGCCCTGGTTAGCTTTTATTGGAGCAATGTCTGTACAGTAAAGTAGATTCTGTAAGAGCGCTCATTTTAATTATAACTCTGTTGCTTTTCAGGGAATGTTTGAGGGCTCCAGCAGAATAGATTAGCCACAGAGAGTGAGACAGAAACAATCCCTGGATAGGGCATCAGCTTATCGCAAGGTGAACACAAGCATATACGTACACTAGCATCATTTTAACGTCGCCAAATCCCCATATCTTCATGTCTTTGGGAGGAAACCGGAGCACACTGTGGAAATCCACCAGGAAAACATGCAAACTCCAGGAAGGGAACACCAGGGACATGACTCCCTGCAAGGCAGCAGTGGTACCGCACTGCCACTGTGCCCCCTCCCCCCCAACATGTGTACTTATTAATAGTATTCATTATTTAAATGAAGTGAATGACTTATCTGTAAAATGAAAAATAAATACTTTAATGCATTTCATCATGAAAGTGATATCTAGTATAAATCTAAGTATTTTACATGTGCAGAGAGCTGGAATATCATACATTTAATGTGTTTGGTGTGGCGATTGCTGCTTGCCGCTGCTGACAGTTCAGAAGGAAGCCCCAGAAGCACATAGCGATTAACAACTGGGTCGGTTTTAAAATGACGTTTACGATGGTCTGCTTTAATGATAAAATAAACTACGAGGTTAAAGTGGACATTTCAAGATTAAAGCAGAAATTTGCACTTTAATCACAAAATAGTCCTTTTCACTGTGTCCTTAATTTTTTTTTTCTTTGTGGCTTAAATACGCTGCCGTACATTCTGATGCTGTTGTGAAGGTGCAAAAAAATAAATAAATAAAGACGGCACAGAAGGTGGTATGTGAGACTTTTAAAATGTACAGTATTGTGCCATTACGTTGGGGAATATGTGATGCTTGAATATAAAAGCACCACAAATGCATTTGTATGTCAGCATTTTGCTTCGCCACATTGAACCATTCATTAAACATTGAAGCAGGCACATCAGTCCCGTAGGATCCACGAAGCGGCCTACAGTAAACAGAGACTCTGACGTCATGTTCCTACTTGATCATGCTGCACCTCCTGACTTTTTGCTGGTATTGCAACTCGCGTCAAATGAGTATAAACTGGCCTTTACTGTTTGCCGCTGCTGCCCTCAGAATTCCTCATTTTTCCCCCATTGTTGTTTGCCATTTGTATTCACTGGTATACTGTTATGTACTCCAGTAACTAAGGGGGATTCATCTAGTTTTGACCTTGTCTGACTCCTGCTTGTTTGTTTTTTTATTTTATTTTACTAATTTTAGGAACTTAATACAAATGACTTGTTTACAAGTCATTACTATTGTGTGTTGACATTTTAGTGCCATCTTGATCATTAGCAGAACCTTGCCCGGCTAGCTATCCTTGACAATTCATATACCAGTACGTGTCTGGAATCTTCATGAAAAAAGCATATAGTGTGTGCATAGTCTAATGACATGCTTGGCTGTCATCTGTATAAAGATAACAGTCTTGTACAGTATGATATACTGTACTTACTATGTAAAACATTTACCAAGTGTTAATTTGTATTTTCAGTTGAATTCAGTTTATTTTTATA
Source organism: Polypterus bichir lapradei (assembly GCA_026402145.1). Lineage (NCBI taxonomy): Eukaryota > Metazoa > Chordata > Cladistia > Polypteriformes > Polypteridae > Polypterus > Polypterus bichir. The sequence goes on from JANRMT010062822.1 coordinate 9,651,354, forward strand.
TAGCTCACTTCATAGAGTGTAGGTACAGAGCACTGTAACACATCACGAAGTACATAATGAGTCAAAACATGAAAGCAAAACTTGCCAAATATATCCACTTTGAAGTGGCAGCTTTTTTGATTTAGGAGAATGTGCTTACATATGCATATTAATTTATAAATTATAAATGGCGTAGAAATGTGTGAATGACAAGTTTTATAAGTGTTTTGTGTGTGTGTGGGCACATTATCATGCTGTAACTTACGCAATTTTTTTATAAATGAGGTCCCTGGATATTTTACAGTATACGTCTGTACAGGGCAGTCGCATATAATAGCATAATCTTTAATTCCAAAGGTCCCAATATCTTTGGTGGCTGTTCAATGGGCATAAAAACAATTTGGAGGTAGAACAGTGGCACTAAGTGCCATAGCAGAATACCAAGAAGAGAAATCAATAAGATGAGTGTTAGTAGAAGCTCTTAATTCTTATAACATTTATATATCTATACTAATAAAAGGCAAAGCCCTCACTCACTCACTCACTCACTCATTCGTCACTAGTTCTCCAACTTCCCGTGTAGGTAGAAGGCTGAAATTTGGCAGGCTCATTCCTTACAGCTTACTTACAAAAGTTAAGCAGGTTTCATTTCGAAATTCTACACATAACGGTCGACAACGTCCGCCATGTTGAACTTTATTTATGGCCCCATCTTCACGAAATTTGGTAGACGGCTTCCCTGCACTAACTGAAACTGATGTACGTACTTATTTCGGTGGTATGACGCCACTGTCGGCCGCCATATTGAACTTTCCAACGTCGCTAATTCTCCAACTTCCCGTGTAGGTAGAAGGCTGACCCCATCTTCACGAAATTTAGTAGGCGGCTTCACTGCGCTAACCGAAACCGATGTACGTACCTATTTCGGTAGTATGACGCCGCTGTCGGCCGCCATATTGAACTTTCCAACGTCACTAATTCTCCAACTTCCCATGTAGTTAGAAGGCTGAAATTTGGCAGGCTCATTCCTTACAGCTTACTTACAAAAATTAAGCAGGTTTTATTTCGAAATTCTACATGTAACGGTCATAACGGTCGACAACACCCGCTATGTTGAACTTTCTTATTTATGGCCCCGTCTTCACGAAATTTAGTGGGTGGCTTCCCTGCACTAACCGAAACTAATGTACATACTTATTTCGGTGGTATGATGCCACTGTCGGCCGCCATATTGAACTTTCCAACGGTCTTTGTTACTTATGGGCCCATCTTCAAGAAATTTGGTACGCAGGTTCCCAACACTAACTGAATCCTACTTACGTACATATATACGTCCATAGCCTGCAGCTCGGTCACCATGTGAGGCGGCGTTGGGTCTCCCATCCCAACGCCTCCGATGTTGTTGGCTGCCTGCCTATATAAGGCCGTTCGTCGCTCCGGTCTCTACATTCCCTTCCTTGCTTCGCCACGGGATTCAAGTCTCCCTGCTGATAACTGCAGCCTTTTTATTTAATCCACGGCTTCTTGATGGCTGCCGCTGAATTGTTCGGTTGTCGCTTTCAAGTGTACCGAAATGGCCAAATATTTTACACCTTTCGACAACCGCCAATGCTTCTTAAACATCTTAGATTCACAGGTGACGATTTCAGTATTGGATACTTTGATGTTTATGAATGTTTGAACTCTCAAAAGCTGGATGTGAAGTTATCGATGAAACCGGTTGTGTGCTTACAACGCTTGACAGATGCCGAATGTCGCTTCAACACAAGTCCTGCAAATACTGTCGTAATTGAAACAAACCATGAAACTCAAACCGATTATGACAGCAGCAATCCAAGCTGTGAGATTTGAGACAAGATTACTTTTCACATGGCCAACTGTACGATGCATGCTCAAGAGTAAGCTCAGCGCACAGCATGGTCATATTACAACCGGAGAGCCGAACTGACAATGTGGTATACAAAGAGATCCTTAACAAATAATTATTGGTATATTTTCCCTCAGTTTAAAAAGGTTCAATTTTCTTCTTAATAAAAATTTTAAGGCAGTACTTCGCCTCTGCGAAGCGTGGGTATTTTGCTAGTATTTTATATATAGTGTGTGTATGTATATTAGGGTTTCATGATACTAGAATTTTTGTAGTCAATACTAATGCCAGTGAAATGTTGTGATATTCAATACCCATTCAATATCACAGCAAAAACAGAAATACCATTCAACATGCTCTCATTCATGGTAAAAAGAAAAATAGTTTTATATGAACAAATAGAAATTCAAACAAAGGCATTCAGTCCTCAAGTAACCAAACAGCTATTTTTTTATTATTTGTTTCTCCATTATTGAAGTAAAAAATGTTGGGATTTTACTCTGTAATCTATACTAATTAAAGGCAAAGTCCTCACTGACTCACTCACTCACTCACTCACTCATCACTAATTCTCCAACTTCCCGTGTAGGTAGAAGGCTGAAATTTGGCAGGCTCATTCCTTACAGCTCACTTACAAAAGTTAAGCAGGTTTCATTTCGAAATTCTACGCGTAATGGTCATAACTGGAAGCTGTTTTTCTCCATTTACTGTAATGGAGATGAGCGCGAAAGCCGTGGGGGCGGAGTTTCGTGTGACATCATCACGCCTCCCACGTAATCACGCAGTACGTAGAAAACCAGGAAGATCTCCAAAAAGTGCTGAAGAAAATATGCATTATATAATTGAGAAGGCAGCGAAACAATAAGAAGCAAGCGAGTGACATACAACTATATTCATGAGTGATGCTACTACGGAAACAAAGCACAGTGTAAACCTAAACTTTAAATTAAGTTCATAGACAGGCTGCCGCTGGCGTTTGTAATTTAGTGCCTGCCCATATAAGGCCGTCCGTCAGCGGCAATCCAATAGAAACACTGCCACTAAATATTCACGGGTGAAGGACTGTGCTTATGCAGAGGAAGATGAGATGGTCAGGGTGGTGTTTGGCACAAACTCGGCGAAACTGCGAGAGAAACTTTTAAGTGCCGGGACTTCGGTAACATTAAATACAGCCATGGACATAGCACGACATGGCACCAGCACAGCTGGGAAACTTCGATGCATGTACACCGAGCGGCTCACGTGAACTGACGCAGTGCACAGACAAAAAGCAACAGTTCCAAAGAGCGCTGAACAAAAACCGAATTACACAATTGAAAAGGCAGCAAAAAAATATGAAGCGTCTGATACATACATGCATATTCATAAGTGCAGCTACTGCGGAAACAAAGCACACAGTGGAAAAAGTCAATGTCCCGCTAAAGGAAGACAGTGTAAAAAAAAAAAAAAAAAACCTGTGCATGCAGTGTGTCAGGTCTCAGATAAAGAAGACGAGCTGTTTATTGATGCAGTAAGAAACGAATCGATGAATGAAACCTGTTATCTTTACAACGATTGACAAACACGGAATGTAACTTGAACACAACACATCCTACAAATACGAACCTGATTGAAAGAAATAATGATAATCAA
>JANRMT010062822.1:9674831-9694442 GCA_026402145.1 Polypterus bichir lapradei
TCGCTCGCTTCTAATTGTTTCGCTGCCTTCTTAATTATATAATGCATGTTTTCTAAAGCGCGTTTTGTAGCTCTTCCTGGCTTTCTACGTAATGCGTGATTACGTGAGAGGCGTGATTATGTCATACGAAACTCCGCCCCTCCAGCTGAACTCCATTACAGTAAATGGAGAAAAACAACTTCCAGTTATGACCATTACGCGTAGAATTTCGAAATGAAACCTGCCCAACTTTTGTAAGGAAGCTGTAAGGAATGAGCCTGCCAAATTTCAGCCTTCTACCTACACGGGAAGTTGGAGAATTAGTGATCAGTCAGTCAGTCAGTGAGTGAGTGAGGGCGGGCTTTGCCGTTTATTAGTATAGATTAATAATCATTTATATGGAAAATTCTTAACCATTGTGTCAAAGTGTTCAGCACTCTTATTTATTAAAAAGTGAGTAACTTGTGCTGTTGTAGTAAAAGACTCTCTCCCTCCCTGTCCATTGTATCCATCAAAAAAGATGTTTTAAGCTAATTTATGTATATTCTATTTGAAAACAGGCTTCCTGTATGGGTAGGTGCTGACAATTTTATACTGTTTTTGTAATTTCTTTAATGCAGGCTTCTCTAACCTCCTTGGCATTAAGTGAAATCTTGATTCGGGTTTGGAATTCTATGGTTAACCAGTCACACTCTGGGTAATGTTTAATGATCTGGCTTTATATTTTTAAGCCTGAATAATGCTCAGGACAGTATTCTGCTGCCATCTAGTGGAGGAAGTAACATCATGTTACAAAAAAAACCTGAATATTTTCTTCTTACATTTTACCAGTCTAAGGTAACTTAGGGTTGCAGCCTCCAGAAAAACACAATGGCAAATGAAATGCTGTAATGGCAGTTTTAGTACAAACTGAAACTGAATGATTGCTTGAACTGTGCGGTAGTGATGATGATGTGAATTGGTCATCAGATATTGACACACAAAGTGAAACTGATGTATGATTTGACACTGAGCGACCAAGCTGCCATTATATGCTTCATGAATTTGGTTGTGTGAAGCTTAAGCCTGGTGCTACAATAGCTGCAAAATAAAAAGTTAAATTAATTATGATTGAGTGCCAGGACAAGTTAGCCCTTCTAAGCACGTTCACAGCGCAGAACTGTCAATATCCATATCAGTGAAAATGTTGAAGTATGTAAGCCTTGTATTGTGGTAGCCTGCACTAACACAAGGAGTACAACAATTGTACTGTAAGAAAAAACACAGACAGCTGTGAAGTGTTGGGGCAGCCAAAGGCAAACCCCATACAATATAAGAAAATGAGGTTTATAAACACGTTGAAATGAAAGAAAATTGTTGTTGCAGATATGGGTCTTCAAATAGACTGATGCAAGATGGCAGAGCTTCCGCTGATAAGGAATTCTGGCAGAAAGAGCCAGGTCCAGGCAGGCAGACAGTGGAAGTGACATCAAGTGTGGTAAAGCTGTCAATCTTCCTGTCTGCAGAGGGAGGAAGAGATAAGGTGTTGGTGAACACTGTCCTCTTGTGTTCCAGTGAAATATTTCCATTATCTGAGACCTTAAACAGCCCTCAGTATGCATACATGTGACTTGATCCCTCCTCCTAGATCAGACCCATTAATTTGTGCATTCTGTACCCTTTGGTCATGAACCCAGGAAAGAGCCATTGGTGTTGGCATGGAGACAGCCCCGACATAGAAGAACTTTAAACCGAAAAGGTTATAGATCCACGAACCAACCGATTACAAAAGGATTCAGCTTGTTCTAAAGAACCATACACTCTCATGGAGTATGGCCAGTCATTAGACTGAACTCATGACCTAGAGGTAGTATTGCAACTGGTTAATAACCCCATTTGATAGCCAAGGCCTCTTTTTCCATTGCCGCATACCTGGTTTCCTAATCCATTAGTATGGGGTTTTCAACACCCTTGACACTTTGACTCAGCACAGCACCAAGACCAGTGGCTAAAGCATCGGTTTGTAAGATTAACAGAGAAGAAAAATCCGGCTTTAGCATCCTATAACATCATGTTAGGGGCCCTCTTCTTTGTTAGATCTGTCAAGGGTGCAGCTTTTTAAAAAAAAAACAAGGAACAATCTGGCAATAGTATCCTGCTGATCTTAAGAAGGCTTGAACTTACCTCTTGGTTCTTGGACAGGGCCACTTCAGGATGGCATCAATTTTGGCACATTGTGGATGAACTGTACCCCTACCCACCAAGTAGGCTAAATATTTTGCCTCAGTCAATCCAAAGAAAATTTTCTTTGGATTGATGCATAGGCCAGCTTTGCTTAGTGTCAGGAGTACAGCACAAACCTGCTGTACATTTTCTTCCCCAGTGCCGGAATAGATGTCCATGTTATCCAGATAAGCAGCACTATAGGTATTGTGGGGCCGAAGTACTCTATCCACCAGATGTTGGAACATCGCCAGAGGCCCGTGTAATGCAGATGGGAGAACATGATACTGACGGTGGCCACCAGGGGTGTTAAACGCATTCTACTTGGCAGATTCTGTTAAAGGAATTTGCCAGTACCCTTTTGTCAGGTGTGGTCAAGCAGTGAGTCACTTGAGGAGTTCGTCCTTGTACAGCATCGGATAAGCATCAAACTGTGAAAATTGATTAAGTTGATGAAAGTTGTTGTAAAAGCACCAAATACCATTGGGTTTAGGGACCAAGACTATGGGGCTAGACCAGGGTCTAAAACTTTCCTCAGTAACACCAAAGGTCTAGCAGCCTTCTGATTTCTAGTTCCACTTTGGCACATTTTGCTTCTGGGAGACAATATTGGCATTCTCAAATGACATCCCCCCATTCTGAAATGAGTAATCGGGGAGGTTCTTCTGGGTCACTCATTCACCATTTCCAAAACAGACAAGATGGCTGCTTCAAGCTGTTTTTGTTGATTGGGTGCCTAATTGGGACTGAAATTAAAGGTGATTTTTTTAAGTGAAGTAAGAACAAGGTTGTCTGGAGAAGGAAATGTGAGTCAATGTCTTTACATGGTTTCAACAGATTAATGTTGTAAACTTCTTCAGTTTTACAATGGTTTGGTTGTTTCACCAAATAGTCAACCAGCCCCTTCCTCTCCTTAATTTCATAAAGGCCTTGCCAGTGTGCCAGTAATTTAGAATGGGTACTGGGAATTAAAACTGTGACTCATTCTCTAGGCTGAAACCCCCGCAGTGTTGTGCCACGGTCATAATTGCAAGCCTGGGCTGATTGCAAATACATTTCATATTTTCCTTTAGAATTGGTTGAATTTTGTCAAATCTATTGTGTAATCGTGCAATATATTTTAGAATGTTAGTAAAGGGGAGGGCCTTCAAATTCCTCTTTTAGAATATTCAATAGCCTCCGGGGTTGACGCCCATACAAAATTCAAATGGTGAGAAGCCTGTAGAGGCCTGTGGGACCTTCCAATAAGCAAAATGTACTAGGGGAAGTAGTACTCCTGTCTACTACTCTACTCCTGTCCTGTCCTTAAAGACCAACTTGCGAAGTATTTGAGTGTTTGAACCACTGTACTAAACCATCAGTTTGAGGATGGTACACTGAGGTTTTTAAGTGCTTAATGTGGAGTAACTTGGCAACTTCACTGAATGTTACCGAGGTGAACGGTGTCCCTTGGTCCGTGAGGACTTCCTTAGGGATGCCGACATGGGTGGAAATGCCTGCCAGTTCCTGTGTGATATTTTTGGAATTGGCAAGTCTCCAGGGAATTGCCTCCGATTATTGTGTTGCTCAGTCAACGATTACCAAAATATACGTATAACCACGTGCAGAAGGTTCTAGGGGTCCTATGATGTGGACCCCTATTTGTTCAAATGGAATATCAATGAACAGGATGGGAATAAGAGGAATTTGGTCCTTCCAAGGAATCTGCTGCAGTTGGTACTCTGGACAAGAATTGCAAAAGAAGCAGACCACCTCATTTATTCACTGCTAATAAAATCTAAACTTAATTCACTTTTTATGGTCACCAGATAGGTTCCTACGAGATGGGCATGAGCAAGCTCACAAACCTGACACCAGTAAGTCCATGGTACAAGCACCAGCAACATTACCTCACCCTCCCTCATGCTTGCCTACACGATACAGTAAATCATTATTAATTAGGAAGTGTGTGCCCGTTGGCATGAGAAGAAGTGCCTTGGCTGTTAATGAGGGCCACTGCATTCTTGGCAAATCTAAGGGAATCCTCATTCCACTGTTCTCTTTTGAAAGAGTGTGGCATTTACCTGAGTTGAAAATGAAAGTCCGTGAGTGGAGCCGGATGAATGCTCCGCAACGTCTCACCACTCATTTCCGTAAAGACGTCTGTGCGAGACAGCATTGCATCGCTTAACGTCGTACTGGGTCGCCACATGCCCTTACTCTGTTGCTGGCAAATGACCTAGCATGGGAGCAGCTGAAGGCCCTCAGGTTTCCCGGGGTGGTTTGTGTCTTTCCGCCTTTAATGTGTGACCAGTCTCTCCCCATTATTACTGGATAAGATGGGCTATGCGTGACAGCCGCCCTAAGTTTCCGGGTTATCCCGTTGATTGTAGTTATACAAGAGGTGGATGTATGCCTTTTGAGTTTCTCTATGAATACGGGTCAGACAAATCACACTGGACTCCCATTGTCACAGAAGCAGATAATGGCGAGCAACAATTGATATGTTACTGCCAGAATTAATAAGTGTGGTGATCTTATACCCATGTATTACAACCACCTCAGCGAACTTAAGTTAAAGAGTGTTGAGCATAAAACAATACCTTGCTCCTCGCACAACTGCAGTCGATCATCTCATCAAAGCAGAGGCATGATGTGGCCCACCTCCCCACACTTGTAGCAGCGTGAAGGAAAATTTTGCTTCTCCTGTGGTTTGATAACCGATTTCTTCTCATGGTGAGTAGGCTCAGAGGTGGCGACGCACCCTATATGGGATTTTCAGTGATCAGCAGGGTTTTCTGAATGCTTAATTTGTGAGACTGTCCATTGTCACTCAAGGGCTATGTTGAGGTCATCCAAGCTTTTAATTCCTTGCCCGCAGATTGGCTAGACAAGAAGATTTTTGGGGAGCATCCATTAGGTAGTCACATGCCATCTTTTCAGTGATTTCATGAGTGCTAGAGCCCTATGGTGTCAACCAATGTCCAACTCTACCCCATAATTAAAAGTCTCGGGAGTGGGTTAAACTTCATCTCCCATCATGCTTTCACCTGCTGGTCTGGGCTGACATCATATTTCAGCAGTACCTTGTCTTTTAATTGATCATACTCGGCAACAGCATGCTCGCTGAGGTCTTAATAGGTCTGCTGTGCTGGTCCCCTCAAAAATGTGTGCCTACTCTGCATGCTGCCAGTAATGATGTTCAAACACTACAAAAAAAAACTCCCAACTTTATCATTGGAGTGTGTTAGTAATACCTGGGACTGACCCACTGATCATTCCCACTAAAGTACAGCACTTTTCTGGTTATGTACCTCCACCTCGGGAAGTGAGTCTGTTGCTCCCCTACCTGGATTTTAAATTCCCAGGTTTCTGCCATCAAAGCAAGTAGGCTGGCTATGGTGTCCTGTTGCTCCATCATGTAGCAACATTAGAAAAATCCTGACAACTACGCCACTATAAGAAAACGCACAGACAACAGTGAAGTGTTGGGGCACCTGAAGGCAAACCCTGTATAATACAGCGTGAGCCAAAATGAAGTACCACATTTCTCAAGGTCATTACGCGAGGTAGAGGCAGCTGAGTGGGTTGGGGTGGGGGATAGGCGATCCCTTTTAGTTTTCAGTCTACAATATGCCTTGGTCCGGTGCACACCATACTTTCGCTGTCGAAGCGTTCTTCTAAAACAACGAATCCATCATCACTATGCAATGCACCTTCCAAACATACTTCAGCATTCCTCCTGACAGTGACATCCCAAATCAGAAAACAGTTTTTCAGTGGGTGGCTAAATTGAGACAGAATGGTACAACATTGAACAGAAAGTGTCCAGGCCATCCTTGGACTGTACAAACGCCTGAAAACATCCAAGATGTAAGGGCATCAATTTTGCAGTCTCTTAGACGTTCAGCACCCAAACATGCTTCTGCCTTAGGCATTTCCAACAAGTCTTTGTGGAGGATTTTGCATGAGGACTTAATTTCCTTCCATGTAAAATGATGGTGGTATGGGAACTCAATGAGAGAAAGATTGGGAGAACAGTAGAGAGTTGTGCGTAAACATTCTGCAAACCGTCCATTGAGATGCCATCGTCATGTGCAGCAACGAGGCACATTTCCATTTGAATGGTTGCGTAAATAAGCCAAACTTTCGCTATTGGGCTGAAACCAACCTTTGAGAACTTCATCAGAGATCCCTGCACAGTGAGCATACAGTTTGGTGCGCTGTTGCAGAATTTGGCATTACAGGCCCTTACTTTTTTGAGGAAGGGGAACAATGTTGACTGTCACTTCAGAACGTTACTTTGAAATGCTAGAGAACTTTTTGCGGCCCCAGCTGGAAGAAATGGATGTGGTGGATGCTTGGTTTCAACAGGATGGAGCAACAATTTAAACGACGCGGAGTTCCATGCAAGTTTTGCAGCAGATGTTTCTGGGGAAGCTGATCTCCCTGCACAGTGATGTTGGGTGACCTTCATGATCGCCTGATCATGTTCTGTGCGATTTATTCTTGTGGGGCTATCTCAAGACAAAGTTATACACACACTGACCTCAAAACCTTGAAGCCCTCAAGGACACTATTTGCCATGAAAATGGTTAGGCACAGCAACACCAAACTTCTATCACCCTGTTCAAAAAAGACATTAAAGAAGGTGCTATCTCCTAAGCTTAAACAAGTGCCATTACTGTGATGCCTTGCTTAGGCAAAAGGGATATCTGTGATTGCACCGACTGTCACCTGATCCACTTACTCTGTCATATGATGAAGATTTTTGAATTTATCAATGAGCACTGCATTTGCAAAATTGTCATCGTCTCTCTTCCAATGTGGCTTTGTCAAGGGATATACGACAATAGACACAATCCATGCTGCCCGCCTACTGATGAGCATGCACAAACATATCACTTTTCTTGATTTGGAAAGGGCTTTTGACAAAATACCTCGTGAATTAATCTGTTGCACCTAAAGATCCTGTGTCTATATGCACTAGATTCAACTTCTTTCCAACAATGTCTAAAGCATTTTGGGATGCTGAATTGTAACCTTGCTGCCCTTCACGATACAGGTTTTTGTTTACCAGAGATCTGTCCTTTCGCTGCTGCTATTCATCCTATGCATGGATATGGCAACGGCGATATCCAGAAGGAGGAACAATAAATACTACTGTATGCTGTCAACATCCTGCTCATGAAGGAGAAACGGCAGGAACTCGAACTCCTTACAATGGAAAATGCAATTCAGAAAGAACAGTCTTTGACTTAACAGACACGAGACAGAATAAGGAGTGCAGACAGATGGCACCATCCTATTGATGAGCAATCACAAAGTTTCCAAGTGCAAGTATCCCAGGTGCAGCATCTAGGTGTGTGTTATAGAAGAAGATTCTGTAATAAAAAATAATTCCAGCTTTGTTTTGTCTTCATTAGCATACCCAAAATGCAGAAGGCATATTCTCTTAAAACTGGAATCTTTGCTATTTTGAAGTGGACATATTCAGTTAGATTTAAGGTTTTTGTCTTGCATATAGCCCGGTGCACCATAGGCTGCTGTTATCAGCCACTGATGCAGCAAGTCTTTTTAAAGTAAGCAAAAAGAAATGTATTGTAATTCTGATTTTCTGATCTCATGTCTTAGCATTTTAAAAAATGTGCCCAGCTATCCTCCTCAGGAATAGACAAAATCAAACAAAATCAGTTGCTAGGAGCTGTTCATTTCCTGCTGGAATGTAGTTTGGTTAATCATTTACGTTTCCATATGAGACTATTGAAAAGCTATTATTTCATATTGACCGGACTCTGTACAACAGGAGAAATATTTGATCCGTACGAGATACAGAGTTTATACATAACATTTTTATTTTGGTCATATATTTCAAGTAAAACACAGTGCAGACGAGGACGGGCCATGTCACTGTGCAGATTGTCATACATTTAAAACATGTTACTTCTGTTGGATTCTTGATTTATTACACCTTATGCTGTTGTCATATACAGTGTGCTCATACTTGTTGAAAGCATGCTTTGTGTTGTAATATTATGTATATTGCCTTCAGAAAGTATTTAGACACCTTTATGTAAATTTAAATTAATCTTGTCCCTCATCAAGTAAAACTCTGCAGCCCAGAAATACAAAGCAAATATATGATTTTTGAAAATTTTTGCAAACTTGTTAAAAATATAAAACTGAAATTCCACATTGACACAAGTCTTCACTTTTTTCTTAGAACTTTATTGAACCACCTTTTGCAGCAAGTACGGCCTAAAATCATCTTGAGTATGATGTGGCAAGCTTAGCATAGCTGGATTTGGGGATTTTCTGCCATTCTTCTCTGCAGATCCCCTCAAGCTCTGTCAAGTTGGATAGAGACTATCCATAGACCGCTATTTCATGTCTCTCCAGAGATGTTCAATTGGGTTCAAGTCTGGGCAGTGGCTGGGTCACCCACGAACATTCACAGAGTTGGCACTAAATCACTCCTGTTTTGTCTTTGATATGTGCTAATTGTCAGTATCCTGTTGGAATGTGAACTTTCAGCCAAGTCTGAGGCCCACAATGCTCTAGAGTAGATTTTCAGCAAGAATATCTCAGCACTTTGCTCCTCTCTACAACTTTCCCTCAACCCTTACTAGTCGTCTAGTCTTTTCAACTGAAAAACAATCCCATAGCATGATCTTGCCATCTCCAGGCTTCACTCTAGTAATGGTACTGCACAGGGGATGAGCAGTGCCTTGTTTCATCCAGATGTGACGCTTACAGTTGAGGCCGTACAGCTGAATCATAGTTTCATCAACCAGAGAATTTAATAGTCTGAGAGTCCAGTAAGTTCCTTTTTACAAACTCCAAACAGTTTTTTAATATCCTGTTTGGCCACATTGCCATAAACCCAAAATCTGTGGAGTGTTTCAGTGAGATGCCCTTCTGGAAGTCTCACATATCTCCAATCAAGTTCACTGGAGCTCTGCCAGAATGTCCATCAGGCCCTACTTCCCCATTTACTGAGTTTTGTCAGACAGCCAGCTCTAGGAACAGTCATTGTTGTTCTAAACCTATTCCATTTAGGAATTATGGAGGTCACTCTGCTCTTGCAGAAAGTTTTTGTAGCCTTTTTGCATCCCAGGTCTGTGCCATGGTAAAGTCCTGTTTCTAGTCTCTGCAGGCAGTCCATTCAACCTAATGGTTTGGTTTTTGCTCTGATACACATTGTCAGGTGTTTGCCTTTCCTAATCATGTGTAATCAATTGAAGTGACCACAAATGGACTACAAATAAGGTGTAGAAACACTTCAACTGATGATCAATAGAATGGGTGTGCACTTAAACCAAATTTCAAGTGTCATAGCAAAAGGGTCAAAATAATTGTGTCAAAAAAAAATAAATATATATTTTAAATCAACTTGCAAAAAAATTAATAAAATCCTATTTTCACTTTATCTTTCTTGGATACTGAGTTTTGCTGGAGGTAAAAAAAATAAAGGTAAGAGATTTTAGCATAGGGCTTCAACATAGCAAAATAATAATAATAATTCATTACATTTGTGAAGAAATTAACTGGCCTGAATGCTTTATGAATGCACTGTACACCATGTGCAAAATATAGTAATTTTGTGCAGCCCATAACTAACCTTCTTTAAAAATTGCAACAGTGTTTTTGACGGGGCAACTTATTGGCATCAGAATGCTGCATTTCATTTTTTTTTAATTTTGTTTTGTTTTTGCAGGTGTGCCCCGAACTGCTAGCAATGCAGATGATTATCTGGATGATGAAGACTCTGACTAATTAAATTTCTGTTTCATGTTTCATTTAATAAACAAAAATTGTGCAATGATCTGCTCAAATAATTAGCATTTCTATGGGTGGTTAATATTATAGTTTGCTTGGACTTTCATAGTTAAAATTAATTATGTTTATATTTAAATTTTCTTTTTAACAACATGCATTTTTTACACTCTACGTAATATACAAGTTTGCTCTTTCCTACATCTTGACATGTATTGATCATGTTTTAATATATTTTGATCAGTGAACTTTTTCCTTGTATTAATAATCAGAAAGTGATGGGGGGGAAAGTCAAATGTCTCTCTACTGGTCCTTAACCAACCAGTTAATATGTCTAATCTGATTATGGCATTCTTTTTCATATTAAAGATTAATCTAACTATTGAATTGTGGAAAATCTTTTGAGTGTAACACACATTCTGTCAACATGATGAAAAAGAAATATCAATTTGAATTGTTATAGTAAGCTGTTGGAGTTTGCTTAAACTTACACACAGATTTTTTTTTTTTTTTTTTTTACGTTTTTAACTTTTAGTTGGATGCATTTTACATTTTAAATAATGTTTTGGCACCATACTTTATCAAGAACAGTATGAGTTTTGAAATGTCAAATATGTGAGTACAAATGTGAAAATATTTATTTGGTATCCACAAAGAATGTTACAAAAAATGTTTGTCTCTGTTAGGATAATTAATTAAATATTGTGCTGTACTGCCTTTTCTATTATTGACTGGATTTTTACTGCAGCATTTATCAGAAATTGAATGGGATATTTTTACTGTGACTGATTTGCAAAAATAGTAAAATCAGCATTTTTGGATGGATGAATAGATTTAAACAAGGTAAAGAATTTTCAATCTAACTAGAAAACAATGAACTTATACAAAAATCAGCAAACATTACATTTTATTTACAGTCCGCCAATAGCGTCCCTTGTATGAAATCAACTGGGCAAACAAACTGAGGAAGCATGTACCATAAATTAAAAGACCCATTGTCCGTAGAAATCCGCGAACCAGTGAAAAATCCGTGATATATATTTAGATATGCTTACATTTAAAATCCGCGATGGAGTGAAGCCGCGAAAGTCGAAGCGCGATATAGCAAGGGATCACTGTACTTCATATTTTTTCACACAGGTGTAACTCAGATTATAGTATAGAATCCTGAATTGTGACATTTTGCAACCTGCCAGTTACATCAGCAGATCAAGATTTAAATGTGATCAACCAGATGAAGAAAAGTAACAAAAAGTTACAAGTTAGTCCTCATTACATTTTAGTCACATTTGTAGAACAATCTGCCATCTTCAGAGCTTTAATGTGCTGCTGTAGAATTAAATAATATTTACTTCTACGGTCTTTTGAAAAAGTCATACCACATTTCATATCACATTCCAGTATCTTGAGAGTTGAAATGAAATAAACTCTTTGAAAATTAAAGAAGCACTTTATTGATTACGGTTTAACAAATATTAAAATGATCACTAATTCAAAGTAATGGTACTGTCCAAGAAAGCATGGGACTCTTGTGCATTTGTTGAGATATTGTCTAACTGCACAAGTGCATAATTAAGAGTTAGATTTATTATGCCTGGAAATGTGCTCAGACAAATTGATTTGATGAAGAACCCACTTCAGCTTTATGTATTTTACTTTAAAAGTTCTATATGGCTTTAGGCTGCAGTTCTGATCAGTTATGCATTATATACTAAAATTAAGTATTACGCTGGTTTGTCATTAGATGAAATAAGGTCCAAGATACTGGCAACAAAAAGGTTATAACTGCTTGGTAGGAACGTGGTAAGCACAGGCTAGATAGGTTTACAGACCTTTTGTAGTTAGAAACAACTAGAGTAAATGCAGACATTTTTTGTATTGTATCTTTTGAAAAGGAGGTGATATTTCAAAAAACACAATGATTTGAATTATCTTGTTTTCTGTATTTGATTTAAACAAACTGTACATTTTTGAAATCTACCTTTTTAGTCTGTTTTTATGCATCACGTGGTATTACAAAATAATACATGCTAAAAATGTATCACATCCTATTTTATACTGTTATCAAGGTTAAATATAAATGTGTTGGCCAGTATTTGTAATCTTTTTCCACAGAATACTAAATGTTGTGT
The DNA here is from genome assembly GCA_026402145.1 of Polypterus bichir lapradei. Taxonomy (NCBI): domain Eukaryota; kingdom Metazoa; phylum Chordata; class Cladistia; order Polypteriformes; family Polypteridae; genus Polypterus; species Polypterus bichir. Next base: position 9,686,900 of record JANRMT010062822.1, read on the forward strand.
TTAAACGTTAACAGATGGTGCAAGTCAACTTAAGAGGTGTATGAATGATGCATTTTGCTAATAAACTGTACAATTAAATTTAGACTTTTGAATAATATATTTAATACAGAAAACATTTTGTCTTTGATGTATAAAATCATCCATTTCACAAACATTTGCACACCTAATTTACAACCTTAAATAAACAATTACATCTAATCTTTGCATCTTGATAGTTTGTTGTGCTTGCTGTTGTTCAGTTGAATTTGGAAAAGGTGCATCTGTTTAAGACCTAGCAACAATGTTTTCCTACAGTAAGCCAGCTGGATGAAGCTATGTTTATGAATGGGTTTTTGTTTCAATCCTATTTTACATCCTCATGGCATACACCTCTCACTCAATGTGTTTTTGTTAGTGATTGCAAAAGCATCTCTGTATAATGAGGATGCATTTTCATATTAACTGACCAATCTTATCATGATGTAGTTTGGACATTTCCTCCAAAATCGTAAACCCAAGTCACAGGTGTTGCAATTTAAATTTAGTGAATGTGTAATTGATGTGTAATCTCTGAGGTATTGTGAAAACTGATTAATTTGTAGGGACTTCCAGATATCAAAAAACAGCAGTTCCACTTACCATTTTAAACTGCTGAGATGTTTAGTGTTTTTTTGTTTTTTTTGTTTTTTTTTGTAACTGCATATAAGACCCATTATACAAAGTTTCTAATTTGAAGGTAGTGAAAGAAATGTGTTGCTGGAAAGTTAAATTTGGAGTGTAAATTGTTCGTAGGATGCAAAGATATTGTCTATGTACAGATCTCTAAGTGTTTTAATCCCAAATGTTTCCCAGACGTTAAAAACAGTACGTGTGAGAGGGTGGAAAAAGGTGGTTCTTGTGCAGAAGTGCCACAGGTAAAAGCTTCTCTATCTTAAAATACTTCCTACATTGGTTCCATATTCTGAGTGAGTCAAGCACAATTGGGTTGTTAGTATATTGCCGATAACTTGTATTTATCGGGGTACAAAGCAAGGAATATAAAGAAGTACTGCAGGATTTTAATTCTATTGCGGACCAAGCCTGTGTATGTTCATCTGTTTATGTTCATGTCCATGTTTTTATATATAGCTTGTACTGTCGTATGAAAAAGTTTGGGAATCCCTCTTAATTCTTTGGATTTTGTTAATCATTGACTGAGGCTTTAAAGTAACAACTTTCTTTTAATATATGACATGACATGCCTTATGGAAACAGTTTTGCAAATATAACAGCCTCTAGACACCTCCTATAGCGTTTGATGAGTGTCTGGATGGAGGTATATTTGACCATTCTTCCATACAAAATCTCTCCAGTTCAGTTAAATTTAATGGCTGCCGAGCATGGACAGCCTGCTTCAAATCATCCCATTGATTTTCGATGATATTCAAGTCAGGGGACTGTGACGGCCATTCCAGAACATTGAAGTTCTCCCTCTGCATGAATGCCTTTGTAGATTTCAAACTGTATTTTGGGTCATTGTCTTGTTGAAATATCCAACCCCTGGGTATGTTTTGAAATAAAAATAAAAGCATAGGAAAGATATTCATCTTAACAATGTTAATTCTTTCAGTTAAAGTGAGATGAAGGGTTGACCATCTATGCAAGTCTTGCTTAATTTTTTCCTTACAGATGGCAGAATTATTTTGTTACAGAGCTTTATGTTTACAGTTGTGGTTGAAAGTTTGTGAACCCTTTAGAATTTTCTATATTTCTGCATAAATATGACCTAAAACATCATCAGATTTTCACTCAAGTCCTAAAAGTAGATAAAGAGGAACCAGTTAAACAAATGAGACAAAAATATTATACTTGGTAATTTATTTATTAAGGGAAATGATCAAATATTACATATTTGCGAGTGGCAAAAGTATGCGAACCTCTAGGTTTCGCAGTTAGTTTGAAGGTGAAATTAGAGTCAGGTGTTTTCAATCAATGGGATGCCAATCAGGTGTGAGTGGGGCACCCTGTGTTATTTAAAGAACAGGGATCTATCAAAGTTTGCTCTTCACAACACATGTTTGTGGAAGTGTATCATGGCACGAAGAAAGGAGATTTCTGAGGGCCGCTGAAGAAGAGTTGTTGATGCTCATCAGGCTGGAAAAGGTTACAAAACCATCTGTAAAGAGTTTGGACTCCACCAATCCACAGTCTGACAGATTGTCTACAAATGGAGGAAATTCAAGACCATTGTTACCCTCCCCAGGAGTGGTTGACTAACAAAGATCACTCCAAGAGAAAGGCGTGTAATAGTCGGTGAGGTCACAAAGGACCCCAGGGTAACTTCTAAGCAACTGAAGGCCTTTCTCACATTGGCTCATGTTCATGAATCCACCATCCGGAGAACACTGAACAACAATGGTGTGCATGGCAGGGTTGCAAGGAGAAAGCCACTGCTCTCCAAAAAAACATTGCTGCCCATCTGCAGTTTGCTAAAGATCACGTGGACAAACCAGAAGGCTATTGGAAGAATGTTTTGTGGACAAATGAGACCAAAATAGAACTTTGTTTGTTTGGAGAAAGGAAAACAGTGCCTTCCAGCATGAGAACCTTATCCCATCTGTGAAACATGGTGGTGGTAGTATCATGGTTTGGGCCTGTTTTGCTGCATCTGGGCCAGGATGGCTTGCCTTCATTGATGGAACAATGAATTCTGAATTATATCAGAGAATTCTAAAGGAAAATGTCAGGACATCTGTCCATGAACTGAATCTCAAGATCGTTCTACCAAAGAATGGTTAAAGAAGAATAATGTTAATGTTTTGGAATGGCCAAGTCAAAGTCCTGACCTTAATCCAATCGAAATGTTGTGGAAGGACCTGAAGCGAGCAGTTAATGTGATTAATCCCACCAACCTCCCAGAGTTGAAGCTGTTCTGTACGGAGGAATGGGCTAAAATTCCTCCAAGCCGGTGTGCAGGAATGATCAAAAGTTATTGGAAATGTTTAGTTGCAGTTATTTCTGCAAAGGGGGGTCACACCAGATACTGAAAGCAAAGGTTCACATACTTTTGCCACTCACAAATACGTAATATTCGATCATTTTCCTTAATAAATAAATTACCAAGTATAATATTTTTGTCTCATTTGTTTAACTGGTTTCTCTTTATCTACTTTTAGGTCTTGAGTGAAAATCTGATAATGTTTTATGTCATATTTATGCAGAAATATAGAAAATTCTAAAGGGTTCACAAACTTTCAAGCACAACTGTACTTGCGATGTTTACCCCTAAGTATTCAAACTGATCTGCGATGATTAAAGGGAAGTTATCCAATCGAATATTGTGCACTTGAGAATTCACTGGAAAGAGCACACTTTTATCCAGATTGATTCTGAGACCAGAAATCTTTTGAAATTATGTCAGTGCTGTTAGGACTGCAGGCACAGTATTTTGTGGATCATATACAGTATATACAGTACCATAGAGAAATGTTCTGTTCAAGTCCTTCTCCAACCAATATCTGAAAAGCAGCCTTCTTTAACTTGATGGCTGTTACCACATTGGTAGGTAGGTTCAATAGGATTGTCACCTTGCCACTTCTGAAGACTATCTAATGTAACACCATGATAGCAGTGGGAGCAGTGTGTCCCTGGGTCCAAAAACAAGTGAAATTAATGAATACTTAAAATAGCATTTACTGGTGCAACTTACTGAATTTTTCAGGGCTCTTTTAAAAAGTATTCTTTAACTATTGTCTACATATTCCTGTAAAGCAGTGGTGTCAAGCTCAAGGCCCATGGGCTGGAACTGGCTTGTGGATCTTTTTAATGCAGCCTACATCATTCATATTCAAAACATGATTGGTTGGTTTTCTCAGAAGACCCCCATTAATGTTAAGTTCATATATTGATGGTGTCCATGTATAATTTAGCCAAGTTATATTCACAGCAGCCAGTAAAATGCACCTTCAGTATCTGATCGTGTTTTTTTCCACAGCATAGCTCATCAGAGCTATTTAACTGTTGAATAGAATAGAAGCTGCTAATGACTCAAAAGATAAAATGTGAAAATAAGAATGTTAGGTGTTTTAACACAATGAACAAGATGTTAGTCTTATGAAAAAATAGACTGTTCATGTTTTAAAGCTACACAGGTGACAGGGCTGACCACTCTTCTGTTCTACTGACAGGGCTATAACGTTTAGAAGTATTAATATGCATCAGAAAATAAAAGGTAACCGTGCATAGAGAAAATGGCTGTTTCTTTTCTGTTTTTCAACTGTGAGCATCTGATGAGTGATGTGTCAAAATCACATACAAAAACAAAAGCTGCATCTGTTATCTTATACTAGTGTTGACCAATGGCTGTGCAGTGCACTTATGATGGAGAGTCAAACTTCCACTGTAACTTGCCAACATTTATTAAGTTCAGCAATTCAAGTGGTTAAATACTCCGCTCTGCAAAATATTCATTTTGATTACGTAATCAACAGTTTTGTGCATAAGAAATAAAAAGGGTTTGTACTGTGTTTATCACTTCTGTGTGTATCATATAACATTGGTAAGAAGCAAGTACAGTACTGCATAAGTTAAGTTCACATTTATAGTTACACCTCAAGAATTGCAAATAACTGATTAGTAAAATGTAAAAAAAAAAACTAAAATGCATTAAATTAAAGGTATATCTACAGTAAAAACTAACAATTATTGGTTAAATAATTATTTAAAAGATATAAATGCATGTGTATTTGTGTTTATACAGTGTTTCAGCTGGTAGTATCAATTGTTTCTGTGTATAAGTATATTTTATGAATAATATTTGCATTTTCATAGGCTTGCAATGATGCCGACTTACATGGAATGTTAATACAAAAAAACGGAGAATCTATGTATTATCCTAAAATTCTGATCAACCTTATTTGTTTTTTTTTTTCTCCAGTTATATTCCAAAAATTAAAAAAAAAAAGTAGCACTAAATAATTTGCTGTATTTTAATAGATGGATTCTTAAATAAAATACCACTTTTATAAATTGTTTATAAATATTTAATTAAAAGTAATTCCTTCTAATCAATATGTGCAAGATAGACAAATTAACACTAGAATTACCAGAGCCTATGAAAAAACTCGTAAATCCGTCCCACCTTAAATCGCTTCTTAAATCCCTTCACACCTCTCCGCCAGTGTCCTTTGTCCTCTGAATATGCTGATAAACAGAAGCTAGAAGCAGCCGGCTATTCCATCCCCCCACCAATTTAGAACGTGCACGAACTTCTCTCAGCTCATGCCTTGATTGAGTATCTGGGAGTGAAGTGAAGTTTTAGAGTGGAAATAATAGATCGTTATTTGGAACACACGCATTTCATGTCTGTTCCGTTTCTACAGTAATCTGTGTAAACACATTCTTAAAACAAACGTTTTTTATATTCTAGTAGTAGATGACAAAATTTAGGCATAAACTATATAATGTATGAAGCCTGAAGTCCAAATATCAAAGAAACATTTTCACAAAAGGTACAAATATAATACAACAATTGCGCTTTTATTCAAAAATATAACTGCAGAAACAAAAAGCTGCCTTAACATGCAACATTGACACCCATTTGTTATGACTGCCTCCGTGGCACAATAGAATCAGCTGCCGACTGGGAATAAAAAGGTCGCGAGTTCGAACCTGCACCCCTTCGTTTTGAGAAGTAAATTGCTCTTAGTCTTACTATTTTAGAATAAAAGCATACATTTGATTTCAGTCTGTAACGGCCAGTGTAATTTATGATCCTTGTAAAGGTTAGCTTTGTTTTTTTTTTTGTTTTTTTTTATTCACTTTTCATTCTCTCAGTCACGTTCAGAATCAATCCATACAACCCCATCTGATACGGCTGTTTTCACATAAAGACGCGCTATAGCTCTGCAGTGTACCATGATGCATACTAACACCCCCCCACCCCCCAAAAGGTTCTGACACACAAACGCTGGCGAAGCTGCCTTCTTCATATCTCACCGTCACTTGATTTTCTTTTTATTCAGTTTTATTGAGTGTTCCTGCTAGTCCCCGCATGTTGCTGTATGCGGTTTCTTTTGTACTCCGGGGCATGCAGAAGAGAGAATGGTAAAGAGCAGTAACTTCGGCGCTATATGCAATCATCAGACACTCCCCATCTGCCTGTGTCGCTCAAACACAGGAACATATGTTGGTGTAAAAGTATTTCCTGTAAGAAGCAATGTACACACTTCTCTCTATGCTGTGGTTTCTATTATACACCTGAAAGAAAGAGACAATATATGTGAAAATATCATCGTACTAATGCAATATTATTTGAAAACGAACAGCGTCAGATTGGGTGTGAATTTATGCAGGAACTGGAAATTCTCTGATGTGGGACCGTCCCCCAGGGAAGAAAGTACAGTGTCAGGTGCTCATTCAGTGTAATAGGAACCATAGCACAGAGAGGTGTGTGCACTGCAACAAGTACATGTGTCTTAAATGTAGGAGGGACGGTCCTTGGGTGTGTGGGAACTGTTAATATTTGAATGTGATGATTTTCTATAGCACGGAATGGAAATCAGCACTTCTTAGCATTGCACCATGCAAGCTGTCGTATCAATCGCCTACTGTAACTTGCTTTCTTTTTTCTTCGGTTATACAGGTAGTCTTGAATAAAAGTGCACTTGTTTTGTTATACTTTTACACCAACATATGTTCCTGTGTTTGAGCATGCTCAAACGGGCATGCTCAAAAAATACACGTGTAATGCCACGAAAAGTGCACGCAGACACTTCATTTCGCAAACATTGGTACGAGAATGCAGTCACAAGTACACTGCAGAACTATAGCGCGTCTTTATGTGAAAACAGCCGTGTCAGATGGGGTTGTATGGATTGATTCTGAACGCGACTGAGAGAATGAAAAGTGAATTAAAAAAAAAAAAACAAAAAAACAAAGCTAACCTTTACAAGGATCATAAATTACACCGGCCATTACAGACTGAAATCAAATGTATGCTTTTTATTCTAAAATAGTAAGACTAAGAGCAGTTTACTTCTCAAAACGCAGGGGTGCAGGTTCGAACTCGCGACCTTTTTATTCCCATTCCGCAGCTGATTCTATTGCGCCACAGAGGCAGTCATAACAAATGGGTGTCAATGTCGCATGTTAAGGCGGCTTTTTGTTTCTTCAGTTTTATTTTTGAATAAAAGCGCAATTGTATTATATTTGTACCTTTTGTGAAAATGTTTCTTTGATATTTGGACTTCAGCCTTCATACATTATATAGTTTATGCCTACATTTTGCCATCTACTACTAGAATATAAAAAAGTTTCTGTTTTAACAATGTGTTTACACAGATTACTGTAGAAACGGAACAGACATGAAATGCGTGTGTTCCAAATAACGATCTATTATTTCCACTCTAAAACTTCACTTCACTCCCAGATACTCAATCAAGGCATGAGCTGAGAGAAGTTCGTGCACGTTCTAAATTGGTGGGGGGGTGGAATAGCTGGCTGCTTCTAGCTTTTCTTTATCAGCACATTTAGAGGACAAAGGACGCTGGCGGAGAGGTGTGAAGGGATTTAAGAAGCGATTTAA
>JANRMT010062822.1:9709442-9731392 GCA_026402145.1 Polypterus bichir lapradei
TATATATATATATATATATATATATATATATATATAATACACTCTATCTATATCTAGATATCTGGTTATCGCGGCCAGCGCGTGGCACACTGCAGTAGTACCATAACTCCTAAACACCACGATCGAACCAGAACAATACTGGGACCAAACACGATGGGTAGCAGACACACGTCTCTACCAGGGTGGCCCTTCGAACTGAAACACGCACCACCCCAAGCCCAATAACACATGGCCACTCCCCGTGTGCACCCTAGGAACACACTGGTCAGTGAACAAGTGCCCTTTTTTAGTTTACTATAAGGACGTTGCCTGCCAAGAATTAAATACAAACGAAGCAAAGTGCTTTTCAGTGATCACAATTGGAGGTGTTTCCTCACAGCCCAGCTTTACTTATTTTGGAGTTGCAAAGAGTAGGAGTCTTTTTTCAGGCAACACTGTACGCCAGCGTTTCTCAACCCTAAGTATTTGCGACCCGAGTTTTCATAACAGTTTTAATCGCGCCCCCCCCCCCCAACATTTTTTTGAAATGTAGATGCATATTATACCTACTTAATTTTTATCGACATTTATCTAACTCTACATTTATTGTTCTAGTATCAGAATGTAGTTTAAGTTAATTTGTTTTGGTTTCAACAGATGTTTTTTTCATATTTTTGATTCTTGTTTTCTTTTTTTCACATCTTTGCGCCCCCCCTTTTTGTTGCTTCGCGCCTCCCTACGGGGACCCGCCCCACAGGTTGAGTACCACTGCTGTACGCAAAGGCATTTCAAGACACACAAATGCACCCGTCTAACTGAGAGCTGCCAGTTCACCTAACCAACATATAGGATGGAACGTGCAGACTCCATTTGGGCAACGATTCCATTTCTACACTAGACCTGTAAATTGAAAAATATATCCAGAATTCGCAACTTGGTCCACGTTTCTGTGGAATCAATGCTACAGTAGAAAGGAAAAGAATATGAAAGTTTCAGAAGCTATTGCTAATGATTGTCAGACTGTTCTGTTTTGAGAACTAACTAACAAAGTTGCAACATGAATGACATATTATTGACTTTGTTAATTGTTAGCTTTATAAATTATTGTTACAATCCTGAGAAACAAAACCATTGACTACCCTCATAGTTTTAAGTAGTTTTAAATCATCACACAGTCATAAATGTAAATATACTGAAAATTAAATTTTATACTATATAATACTAAGGTTCTTAGGTTAAGAAGAAAATAGAAATATAGTTCTACTCAGTCATCATGGCAGTGGAGACAAATTACATGTTGATAAGCACATGCAAGGAAGAACTTCACTGTACTCTCTTAACTTTACAAAAATGACCCTTTAATTGGCAGTGCTAATAACTGTGTTACACTAACGTGGACTGATGGAGCATCCCTTACATTAGCAGGCAGATCATTTCGCACTTTGTGGTCCCTGTAGCTAAAGGCTTACATTTTTACAAAGTATTCTTATTATTCTATGTTTTTCTTCTGATGAACGTCATCTTGTGAATGGCTGGGATTGTATGGAAAGTATGCATTAATATGCTCAGATAAGGAAAGCAGGTTTAAAGCAGATTCTGACATCAGCTCTGAACAGGAGTTATATGGTAATCATTCTTTTGAATTAACTGGAGACTGGAAATAGAATTACTTGCACAGCCTTTAGATGAAACATTGCAGAAGTCAATTATCCTTGCAATAAATATATTGATTAACTTTCAGTAAGACACATAGTGAAAAGCAATTTAATGTTTTCCATATTTCTTTAGCTGGAGAAAGCAAGTGGTGGATAGTGTAGCAATATGAGCAATTCAGAATAAACTGGTATAAGAGATAATGTCAAAGGTGGACACTGTACTGAAATCTTATATTCGGAGTTATGAATTATAAATCGAGAATGCCTTATTATTGTCTGTAGCAGGGGTTCTCAAATTGAGTCTTAGATCCCTCTGTCGCTGCAGGTATTTGTTCCAACCAGCTTCACAATTGGTTAGTCATCACCTTCATATTTGTTACATTGTTTTGTTTTAGCTCTTCTTCTTTTTGTCTTCTATTATTCTCCCTTCAGAAAAGTGCAGTAATATGAGATTTACATTCAAATAAATTTAGAAAGATTTTTTCCATTAATTTAAATTCTTAATTCTCTTTTGTCATTTTCTCATTAATTCACTTTTGTTTCTATGTAGTTTGCTCCCTTAATTGTATCATTATGTCAATAATTAACAATGAGCTGAGCAGAGCAGACAGCCAGGCCAATGGCACAAAATACTGAAAGGCAGCAGCTACTTAAGTGTCAGACCCACTAGTGTATTCACTAGGAAATACGACCTTAAACAAACAGAATGCCTGGAAAAGCAAGGTGAAAATAATGATGACAGCTAGACAGATCGATAGATAATACTCATGTAAATCATAAAAGACAAGTTACAAAAACACTAAAGTACACTATTATAATGTATATTAATGCTTGCTACAGTCAAATATATTAAATAAATATAATATATATTTTGTCATTTCAGGAGTTCAAACTTGAGAACCACTGGTTCACGGCAATTCCACAAGCTGACAAAATTGATTTTTTCTGTGCTAAAAGGCAAATAGTTTTTTGTCAACCAAAGTTTTTTTATTTACTGAACCAATTAATTCAAGACACAGCATTAGAAACAAGAGTAGTTTGATTAATATATACAAGTATGCTGCAGATGAATGTCATTTGCATACAAAAGAGACTTGAGAATTGTATTTTTTGAATAATACAGTCATGTGAAAAGCTAGGTACACTGCATGAAATGTTTTTCTTTTTTAGCATGATTTGATTTTCGTTTCTTGCCTCTACACTGAAGTCAAAAACTATTCAAATAAATGTATAGAGTCTATATTAAACCAGCAGATGAAAACTGCTGTATCAAAACTTGTAATAACGAAACCTTCTGAGACCCCAATTTTATTATTTACCTATTTCTATTTATATACTGCATATCCTTATTCCTACCTCGTCCTGGGCTGTCAGGTTGCTTGGTACATTGTTATAACTAAGCTTGTGGTTGTTTGCAATGCTTGATTTGTGCAGTGCATAGTTATTTTATCTTATCATGATTGATCTCTTTGTTGTATACTCGCTAACTTACAGATTTTCTCACATTTGCCTGTCTGTTTGACTGTAATGGCACATGATGCGACACACCAGTCTATAACTGTTTCTTTGAGCCTAAAAATGTTTTTTTTTCTTTTTGTACAAAATTAAATATACTTTTTGTAGCAGTCTGATGAGGAAGCCCTTTGGGTCTGGAGACACTACCACCTTGTAGGGGCATCCACTATGCCAGTAGTTATCATCTACTGTATAACTTTCAGTGCCTATGAATCTGGGGAGAGAATTAATAAGATCAGCAAACAATTAGAAAGGAACCATTCCACTTTCAGGAATAACATCTGCAAGTGGAGAAGATTTAAAAAAAGAAAAACTGACAACTTGTCCAACCCAGGCCATCCCAGCAAGATCATACTGGGTGCACAATGGAAAATGCTGCAGATTTCATCACAGGACCAACTCAAAGCTCTTGCTGTTGCCGATATCAAAGTGCATGAACCTACCATCAGAAAGACGCTACACAAATTAGATATACATGGGATTTGTGCTGGGGGAAAACTGATGTGCAGAAAGAACATCAGGGCAAGATTACAGTTTGCCCGTTAACACCTAGGTAAAGGACTTCTGGGATAATGTGTTCTGGACAGATGTAGCAAAGACTGAGCTATTTGGCCACAGTACCAAAAGATGTGTTTGGTGAAAACCAAAGACAGCATTTGATCAGAAGACCACTATGCAAATCATGTTAGAACTGTTATGGTTTGGGCTGCTCACCATTGTAGAATTCACTATGAATTCTTCATTTTACTGAACGGTGTTTGAGAATAACGTAAGACCATCTGTCAGAAGATTGAAGCAAATCTGAACGTAGACCTTGCAACCTGACAATGACCCTAAAGATACCAGTAAATCCACCAAAGTAGGGCTGAAAAGTAATAAATGGAAGGTTCCAGAATGGTCAAATCAAAGTCCCAATCTGAATCCCACTGCAGTGCTATGGAGATATTTGAAATAGGCTGTGAACGTTAGATATCCTTCAAACATTACACAGCTGACAATATTTTACATGAACGAATGGAGAAGATCTTTCTCCCAGTCAATATCAGAAAAGAGTCCACAGTTCTAGGAAATGGCCACTTGAGGTTGTTTCTGTCAAGTGGGGCAATGTCAGCTATTAGAGCAAGGGATATATTTACTTTTTCCAGAGCTGTAAATGACAAATATATTCATTTTTCATTAATTATTGCAAACTCAGATTTTCATTGTTTTTTTAGATAGATAGATACTTTTTCCAGTGTTTGGCTTGAGAGGTGCTATTATGTCTTAATTTCTGGTCTGAGTGCACTTGAAAGGCCTCCCAATGAAACTGAATCTCCCAGAATTGAAATGAAATAAAAAAAAGCTTTCAAATAGGGTTACCAGATGTCCACTTTTTCTTGGGAGAGTCATGATTTTTTTGGCCCAAATTTGGTGTCCACATTTTTTTAAAACAAAATATCCTCATTTGTCCTATATTTTACACATGACTCATTTGTTAGTTTATTGACAGAGCAGTATGCAATTCATTGTAGAAAGAGCACATTGGAGCGTACATCCTTCAGTGGATTAAAAGTCATATCAAGGATGTTCAAAACAGGCAATATGAGATCTATATTCTGTATTTATGAAATGAACTTTATAAACAGAAGTTCAGTATCAAGGTACTTATTTCTGAGACGACTTGAATAATAAAGAACTTCAGAGAGAATTAAAATTTCTGAAAAAAGATGTATTTGGTTCAGAGAAGAACAAACTGATATGTCAAATTATGTGCAGGCAGATGTTCTATTTTAAATTAATGATGTAGAGATGATACTTGGCATATGAATACCAAGAAACATAAAAATGAAACTGTGCCAGGTAGGCCAGGATTTGAAGCAAAAACAAAATCTGTGCAAGTGTAGGGATGTTCGCATATCATTCAGCAGAATATTTAAAACATGATCTGAGAAGCTGTGTAGGGCTTTTTAATTCAGTTGTGTTATCATATGTGCAAACTGTGCCAAAATGGTTGGAGATAGCATTGTAACATATCAATACACCCCCAGCAAGTGCATAAGGTAATGCTTAGAGCACACAAATAATAAAGTATCTTATAATATGAGTGGCTTTGAAGGCTGTATTTGTTTTGCTTCATTCTTTAACGTTGTCATGTGCATAAGTAGTGTAAAACACCACCTCGGAGAGGCCATCCCATATTCTTTCAGGGAGAATCTGGTTGTCCTACTTTTAAAATAAAAAAATTCTCACTAATAACAAAAAGGAGAATAGAGAAAACCATAAAACCCTCTGACCAACAAAACAAAGTTTCTGAAATATTTTAAAATTTTTATTATAAGGAATTTTTTTAAAAAGGAAGTCGAGAAAGGAAATCCAGGAAAAAGAGGATAAATAGGTTTTGTCCTAAAGGCAAACCTAAAGCAAGCAGAATAAATAAGCAGGAATGCAAATATCAGTATCTTTTATAATCAAAGCAGAAGTCGAAACCAGGAAATCCCAACATGAATCATAAATCAAAATCGGGAGTCACAAACTAGAGACCAGCAGCTTCTCCATTTATACTTCTGGGGCAGCTCCCACGGGAAGAGGTTCCCGGGGGTGGTATGTTGAAGTCTGTAGAAGTCATCTGTTGTGTACTAAAATTCCTTGTCATCAAATCTGTCTCTTCAAGGCTGAGTTTTATCACAATTTTTCTCCCTTCAGAGGCCATAGATTTTGGAGTCGGGCTGCCTGGGGTGAGGTCTATTCTGGGTAAGCCTAGGAAGAATCCAAATGGGTTTTTCAGGTCTTGTCGAGGCCTTACACCTTTTCTGCCATGTCTGGGACTCTGCATCATAATGCAAAACATGCCAATTAATAATTCAGTACAGATGATATCAGTCTTATTTCATCAATTCATATAGTGTCTGTCAACAAACAATGATAATACAAGACAGGATACACAACAGGATTTCCTTTCTGACAAAGTACTCTTCCACATTCAAATAAAGTAAAAATTATGAAGATTATTTTATTCCAATCTTAGAAAATAATTTAGAAAATACTGCAACAACTTCTTATGGCATTTTCAGCATTTTAATATATTGTTTTTTTATAATTTCCACAATTTAATTTAAAAGATAAGCATTCCTGGTTGTGGAGCTTGCACATTCCACCTGTGCTCACATGTAATTGCCAGTTGATTCCCAAAACTTAATTAAACTAAATTCAATTAAATTAGGAATTAAATAAATGTTTGATTTTCCACGCTGTCATTTGCTGCCTCTCTAGTTGAGTTCCATCCACTTTTTACTGTTATGGAATGACCAAGCCCAGTGAATTTGAAAATTCAGTTAAAAACTTATTTTTGTGTTATAGTGCTCTTTCACAATTTTGATCATTTTATTTAAACAACAGAGTTTTATTTCACTATTTCAATCTCTATTTAAAAATCAATTTAACTTTTCTATTTAATGTTCTTTTATCATTGTCTTTTATTAATATTGCTGTTTATCCTTGTTTTTTATTTACAATACTGATGCGTTGTCTCAATCAGAATATAAATCATAATGTGGTGCATTTAATCTAGTATAGGTGCAATATGGCGGGCTTTTGATGTGCCAAGTAACCTCCACGACCAGACACCATTCAGGGGAATGTGCTCTCTTGGAATAATTTTAGCCATAGGCTCATTCCACCACGTTGTGCTAAGAAGTGCCTCTGTGGGTCTTTTCTTCCCACTAGTTTCAGGCAATTCATTGCTTATTTATTTATTTACTTATTGATTGATTGTATTATCTGTCCTGTGAGTCTGTCTCTTTGTTTTTTATGTTTCTGCAGCATGTATGCATCTGAATTTCCCCATGAGATTATTACATTTTAACTAATCTAATTTAATAAAATTATAAGCAGTAAAAATAATTACAAGGATACGTCAAAAAGTGTCAGCAATAATATTTTGCCGTTTTATGCTGCTGTCTGTAGCAGTACTAGCACATGGATCTCTAACCATAGTGTAAGTTGCTGTGACTCTGGCCACAACAAGTTACTATTAGTTTGATAGCAAGTTAGCTCTTCATTAGTCTATTCTTTGATTTTAGAATATTATAAAATCAGCGGAAGAGATATCCTACATAGTGTGACATCTGCACCATTGTTAGCTCATTTATAAATCAACCATAATAACAAATCACACTCCTAATAATAATACCTCCCAAAACTGAAAAATAGATGGCCTGCAGCCAGAGCGCTCACCACAAAACCTGTAATCCTTCAGGGCGGTTTTGTTAAGTCAAGTTTGCCAAGTGTGATACTGCCTCTGCAGCTACAATGAGGCACTTTGTAATCTCCACACACCATATGGTTATGTAATAAGAAAGCCGGAAACACACAGGGAGAAAACAGCAGGGTTTCCTGAAGGTTAATCTTTGTAGCTACAGCTACTAATTAATGCTCTGTACTTTCAAACAATTTCAAACCACAGCAAAGTTAAGAGGAATAAAGCTGAAGGGGTGCAGGTCTGCTTATGTCGCCATCAGGCTGTGGGTCTACACCTTTTCTGACTGATTGAACAATTTAGCATGATTTAGGAAGATTTCAGAAAAAGTCTTAAAGCTTAGAAAGCCCGATTTTTTTTTTTATAAACACTGGCAGCATTGATTTTCCAACAAAAATGTTATTGAAAAACACAGCTATTCAGGAAAACAGAAAAACGTGTTTGCTATTTTAACAAGAGGATAACCTCACAGTTAAAAGAAACATAACATTTAGCTAATGCTTTTGTAGCTTTCCCATTTCTACTGTCTTTTTTTGGTTTAATTTGTTCAAATTTCTGCAAAGACAATGAAAATGATTTCTCAGCATTAGGTAGTATTTATGAAATCTAATTACATTTCTACCGATCAATTCAAGTTTTTTTTTCTCCCTCAAGATAAATAAGTTATAAAAAAAGTGAACATGGTTATGTTAAGATACAGTATGGACTCCAAAATGTTTTGTTTTCTCTTGGATTGTTTTTTAGTAAAGTTTTTTTGTTCTCCTTTGTTTTGTCACCTGGTCACATTTCCATTATAAAGTTAATGGATTTTACATTGTCAAGGTTTGTTTTGTGTGTTTAATATAATATATATGTTAACACATGTTAATGTTTGTAGGTTGTGATGGACATCTGCTGACGATAAGCTAGGGCACATCATCTGTGATGTTACCAGGGGTCATTAAGTGTTTCAGGTCTTTCAAACATCAGACATTCTCACCCAGCTGAGGTTGCTCAAGCCTTAACTTGTCCCTTAGCAGCAATCTCTACGGATATGCTTTCTTATTCCAGGTGCACCACACATGTTCTTTGGGGTTTAAGACGGGACTTTGGCTGGGCCACTCAAGGACAGTCAGAAACTTGTCCCAAAGCCAGTCCAGTGTTGTCTTTGAATCATTATCATGCTGAAAGACCAGTCTGAGATTGCATGCTATGAAGCAGGAGCCTCATGTATAAACGCTGCATACACACAAAAATGTTGCATACGCCCATTTCCACATTAACATTGCAATGTATAAAAACTAAACTTGGTGTAAAGCCACATACAATTTCACTCTAGCGCGGTTTTGCAAACTAGCGGCACCCAATGTCAAAGCAGTGCTACTGTTCCTGTGTGGTTTCCCTTTAATTTTTAGATTTACATCCCTGACGCGCCTTTATCAAATACCCTGAAATTAAACGTGTATCGTTTATTAGTTTAAGGCATTTGATTGTAATCAACCTGTAACCATATAATTATGCACCGAATGGCCAAACTATTCCAAATACCATAGCCACTTTAGTATTGTTACTATCAGTGCACCATTTGGAGTATTTTAACCCACTGTATCTGAGTGTGGAATCACAGCTGTACAGCTGCTAATTGGAAAGTTCTATGGCAGATTGTGTCAAGAGCGGAAGAAATATTGGGATACAGCATTTAGCACACGCTGCCTCAGCCATGTGCACAGTCTATTTGAACTTCTCCCATTCGGCAAATGCTTCAGAGCCTTTCCTGTAGGGACTTCAGTGTTTAGAAACAGTTTCATCCTAAGAGCTCTAAACATACTCAATCAGTCCATCAAGTGCTCCAGGTAGAACTGTTTGTACTTATAAGTACAATTACCTCACTGTAAACTTGCATTACAGTTATAATATTGCAGAACCTGAGCCTCTTATGCTTTCATATTGTGTAATTTTCACAGTTTTTTATCCTATTATTATTGTTGTTGTTTTTGTACTTGTTATTTTACCATTTTATAAGAAAATAAGTTTATGGAAGATTTGCATATTGTATCATATAATAACAATAAAGGAATTCAATTCAATTGAGAATGCAAATTTACAGATGATGATGACTGGCTTCTAAGTTGATTTAGATTTCCAGGCGCTATTTTCTTGTAGCTCTTGATATAATTTTTAAGATGAAATGCAGCCAAATATATATATTGCATTATTCAGATACATTTTTTTACTTCATTTAAACATTGTATATTGTTAATGATTAAATTTGTGAGGACTTGGTGGGCAGCGGTAGCGATGAGCTGGTGCCCAGTTCTGGGATTGTTCCTGCCTAGCACTATATGCTTGCTGGGACTGACACAACCCTGGATGGATAGATGTACATGTACTACAAAGATATTTCAATGTTCCTTAAAAGTTTTGAAGAATCTGCATTCTAAGCTTATAGATGGCTTGACATTTATTAAGTAGCTGATTGTGTGGCGATTGGCTTGGAGAAAAGGAAGGACAGGAATCGAGGGTTAGTACTTTTGAAAGAGACAGTACTGCTGTAATAAATTATTTTATTGAGGGTCACGCATGGTGCAGCAAGCATCTTGCAGGAGGCAGGAACAATCTCTGTGCCAATGTGCCTCAATGTTTTATACATGCTTTAATTTTTTATCATCATGAAAATGATATCAAGTATACTTCTTAGTATTTAAATTGCTCAGGGAGCTGTAACATCATGAATGTATTATATTCTGTGTCCTGTCGGCGTAAGAGAAAGCCCTTTAAAAAGCACGTAGTGATTCACACACATAAGAGTACATAGAATACAAAGCATTTAACGTGCCACTTAAGTTACAATGGGATTTGAGAAACTATTAAATTAATGACCTTCTGCTTTAATGACAAAATAAAGTACATGATTAAAGTGGAAATTTCGACCTTTTTTCACACTGTGTCCCAGTTTTTTTTTTTTCTTTTCTCTGTACCCTAATACGCTTCCATATGACACTCAGACAGTGGGCTACAACTCGCCTTTTCACTGCGACTTTGATATCTGACCTCTTCTTATTTATTTTGGGCACTGTGCAACTTTCTGAACTTGAACTTTCGAGTTACTCCGCCACTCTGTCACTCAATCAACTGCTCTACTTGGTATTTGCTCAAATTTTTCT
The DNA here is from genome assembly GCA_026402145.1 of Polypterus bichir lapradei. Taxonomy (NCBI): domain Eukaryota; kingdom Metazoa; phylum Chordata; class Cladistia; order Polypteriformes; family Polypteridae; genus Polypterus; species Polypterus bichir. The sequence goes on from JANRMT010062822.1 coordinate 9,719,969, forward strand.
TTTTCCTCCGTGCTTTTGCCATTGTCTTTTCACAGAACGAAAAACATAGGCTATTTATATTGATTTGCATATTGAAAGGGCATTACTCTGGGAGGAGTCTAGGAGGGGCGGCAGGCGCATGCACATGTCTTAATTTTCACGCTGACCGGGATTCGTGGAGTGGAAGAACGTGGAAGTTGGCATACACACAGATTTATGCATCTGAATTTTTTTGAGTGTACACATATTTCCGCTTTTGTCCTTACGCCAAGTTTTAGTGTGAATTCTATGCACGGCATTATGCATGAGGGCCCAGGTTTTCTTCAAGGACCTCTTTGTATTTGTCTGCATTCATCTTTTCCCCAATTCTAACTAGTCTCTATTGTCACTGCTGTTAGGTAGTGCCTCTGTAGCATGATGCTACCACCACCATGCTTCACCATAAGGATGGTATTAGGCAGGAGATGAGAAGTACCTGGTCTTTACCAGGCATAGCACTTGGAGTTCTACCCAAAACGTTCCATTTTTATCTCATCAGACTTGAAAATCTTTCTCCTCATGTTCTTTAAGCAAACTCCAAGTGGATTGTCATATACACCTGCTGGCAAACAAATCTTCCTCCAAGGTACAGATTTTGTGCAGACTGTGTCAAGTTTTCCTAAAGAATTTCCTTGTATTTTGCTCCATTGTTTTGACCCTGTACCATCACAAGTCTTCCAAGGCCTGCTGTAGAGAAGCCACCCCACAGCATAATGCTGCCATTGCCATGCTTCACAGTGGGGTGGTCTGTTTTTGGCGATGTGCAGTGTTTACGTACCATTTAGTTTAATGGTCATAAAGCTCAATTCTTCCTACTGCCTTCAGAATCTACTATGTACCTTATGGCAAACTCTAGTCAATAAGTCATGTATATTTAGTTTTTTTTAACAGTGGCCTTCTCCTTGCCAGCTGTGACTGCTGAAGCACCTGCTCAGCAGATGTGGCTGCACAGGCTCTCCAATCTGATCCACTGTAGCTTATAATTCCTTCTCAGAGGTCATTTGTTGCCCTCCCGCACTCATCTTATTCTTTTGCAGTTACATTTAGTTTTGTGAATGGCCTGCTCTACAATTTCTTAACGATTGATTTAAGTGGCCTCCAAAGAATATTCAGTGACTTGGATATTTCTTGTCCCTATCCCTGACTTGTGCTTGAAGTGTTCTTTTGTCTTCATTGTGTAGGTTACATCGGTTAAGGTGTGGGGCCTTTCAGATAAGGTACATTTATACTACAAGTAAGTGAAACCCCCTGACAACAGACCAGTGACCCCCATTGAACTTATTATGTGACTTCTCAAACAAATTAGCTGCATCAGTGATGATTTAGTTGTGTCATATTAGTTGATCGTTGTCACAAATGCCAAATTCAATCTGCTGTGATTCAATGTTGTATAACAATAAAATGTGAAAACAGCCAAGGGGTGACTACTTTTTCTGTCATTATTTTTGCTTCTATTAAAGGCACCTCTTCATCCTTCCCGATTTTCAATGACACTGCCTGACATTGCTACTTGGTATACAGTACAGTAAATAATGCAAAAATCACAAACTGAGACCACCGGTTTTGTTGCATATTAAATTAAAAAATATATTTCTGTGTTTTAGTAAAAATTATAATGCGGATATCACATGGACACAAAGTACGGTAGTAATTGTAGGTTTGTTTATTTTGTCATTAATTGAAGCTTACTCATTGTGCAGTTTCAGGAGGCTTGTTTGGTAGCACCCATAATGTGCTTTTTTACTTCACTTCAGTTTAATGCTGCTGCCTTACTGCTGCCGAGCCCTGGTTTTACATCCAGGTCTGGTCACAATCTGCACAGCTGAAGGTTTTATTTCCTAGGGTTGGCATCAGCACATCATCACCCTGTACTTGACACAGCAATTTCACAAAATGGGTGCATTAGTATATTTTCCTGTTCACTTTTTATAAGAGTAGAGACGCAACAGAATTTGGAGCATACAGTACATTTAAAGGTAAGGTTATATTTTGGCACAAAAGGTTAGAGGTAGACAACAGTTGGCAAATTTCCAAGGTAACAGTGCAGTGAAGATGTCCAGAGTGTACACTGTGGTAAACCGGGGCCATACAGCTCCCCAAACCTGGACACAGACAGGCACAGAGACACAAGTCCAAGCACACACTTTTATTTTCCTTTTCTGTCATGGGAAATGTCTTCCCTGTTTTCCACAAGCACAATACAACACTCTATAGCAATACTGCTCAGTCCCTTCTCTCTCTCACTCTCTCTATGTCTTTGGGAAATTCCAGGCTATTTTTTGCCATCTTGGTAGCACCTGCACTAAGGGCAACCCCTTATGATCTAAGCAACCCATCCCAGGTGGAAATAGGCTTCTGTTGAGAATCCACAGGTGAATAACTACTTTTCATTGTAGGCATGTCCTCTGCTATATTGTCCTGACACAATACAAATTATAACTAACAAGGATGGATGAAATAATTTTGTGAGCATGTTTTGGGTTCTTAATCCTCAAATCAAAATGAACATTTATAAGACACTTTGAAACAATATATGAGGCTGCATTTTCCACCATCATCAGCCAGGAATAAACTGGTTGACCTTCTTGGGCAATACTCATGCTGTATTCTTCCTGCTGAATCTCCAAAGCCAGCAGAAACTATGACACTTTTCATAGAGCCTCTTGGATTCTTGCCTGGTCATTGAAGTAATTTACTTTTCATTTTATGTAATTTTTCATTTTCCACACAAGACACTTCTTTTGTAATGACTCAATTCAAATTATGTGAATTGAGCACTGATCTAGTCTGGCACCCCACAAGAGCAAGTATGCAATTTATTTGCAAAGTTTCAAGCTACAGGAAAACAAGAATGCACTTAATATCCATATAAATAAGTGGAATTTTCAGCTCCGATGAGCTTTCTGCTTTCACTTCATCTTTGCCAATGTATTGTGAACAACTTCTATTATTTCAGGATCCCTACAAGAGAGAACAGATCCACAAGCTTCATGGCAGCAGAATTGTTTTCAAAAAGTGAAATATTAGGAAAGTGAAATCAGTATTCTTTAGGTAGTAGAAATGCAACAACAATATTCACTTTATTTGTTTTGTAAACAGAAACAAGAATATCATGCATATAAATCTGATTGGACTAAACATGGTGATGATGTTAACAGAGATGACAGTAATAAATGATTACATTTTCACAAAGTGTGATTCAGTGTTAAAAGTGGAGTAACATTTTAAAACTTGGCAACACTTTACATTAAGTGTGTCTTGTTGCAGTGTACATACTGTAGTTCCACTGCTTTAAATATGGGTGAACAAGGTTTTATTTCCTGTTAGTATTACTTGTGGACTATTATCCTGTTAAGGATGGAAATATGGAAGCACAGATCTCTGTGTTTCATAATAGTAATAGAGAAAACAATAGGTACTGCTAACAAGGAAGCAAGCAGTCTCAACCAGTCATGAAATGGAGTCTTCAACAAGGCTAAATGGGTGTAAGGCCTCCAAAAATTAGCCAATAAGCAGGCTAGACTTTTCACTAACCTGCCCAGAAGAGGCTCACCTTACTCAGCCAGGCTCAAAGTACTACCTCCTGGAATGGGGAGCTGGCAAAATAACACAATCCACAAAACTATCAGAAAGCCTCACAAGAGGGAGGATAACAATCAACCCTTGGCTTGCAAACAAAAAAGGCAATAAAGAATCTTTATATATCAAATATTTATTTGAGAAAATAAATAATTAGAGAAAGATTCTCAGCAGAGCAGAAAAAATGCAAAAGGAGAATCCATAAAACAATCAAGAAATTGAGAGATATACTAATACTCACAGATGTTCACAATGAAAGAAATGATCTCCAACTCCTGCGCTTTCTCATCTGTCTTAAATAACCTAAAGAAGGTCTCAGGAGTGGTGACATCAGGGCGATTCCACCTTCTGAGGACTCCACTTACAAAGAACAAGGAACATAAGTAAACGTAAAGAGACAATACAACCAGTAATAAACAAACTCAACAAAAACAACATTAAAATATGAAATACTAACACATATAAAACAAATACATTAATAAAATGCATAAACACATGTTAATACATAGCAAAACATAAATGGGATGACTAGGCGATGATTCACAAGTTGTAAAATTGTTGCTGAGGTGAAAAAAGCAAGGAAAATAAATTCTTTCACCAAAATCAAAACACTTCATCCAAAATATGTTGTTCAAAGGAATTACTAAATATCAGTAACCTAAACAATCCCAAAATCAGTTCCAAAGATTGTTTAGAATATCTAGAATCTCAGATTTTGAGAGCCATGCTTTGAGATGGCTTTGAGAGCCATCATCTATCAAGCGTTGCACTGTGTGACTTCCGTGGACACGCCCCCACCCACAGCAGAGCCTGTTGTAGCAAGAATAACACAAAATGGCAGCATGACTAAACAAAAACACACTTTAATCCACTGGTAATAAAATCACAAAACTAATTATACAGAAAGAATTTCTAATATTTAGAACCTCAGAGCATTCCAAGAAAGTCTAAAAAATTTTTAATTACTGTACGTCTAAATCGTAACACAGTAGAACTGAATACAGTCATTGAAAAGGACATCATCCACTGACTTGTTCATTTAATATATTGCACAGACTGGATTATAAAGCATTTAGTTAGCCTGCAAATTGCTGAGAATGTTGAGTGAAACGTTATTAAAGTGATACCTTCTTAAAGGCCTAGTGCATGTCATGCTCTCAGCGCTCTCTCTGATGGTTTAATGGTCATTTTCTGTGTTCTCCCAGGATGGGCAGAGGCCCCTCCTGCCCCAAACTGTTAAGACCAAATGCCATTTTTGATGCCAACCTCTTTTAATCACCGTTCACAATACTAATCTCCCTTAAGAGTGAAAGAGGTAAATTTTAGGAATCACTGGGTTGAAAATTGGTCATTAGGACTCTCCAAACTTTGTAACTTTGAATCAGTTAACCTAAACCCAAAACACTAAGCATATTCATAGTCAAGAAGTTGAAGCCCAGATTACAAAATCTTATAAATGACAAAAAGTTTTTTTGTTTGTAATCTTGGACAACCAGAAAGTGTGTCTCACTGACTTTCACACTATCAGATCAGTAACGTCACACGCTGGACACTTCAGTCCATCTGTGTATAGCAACACTGTGGCAGTGGTAATCAAACCATTGACAACTTCAGATAATAGAAAATGACACGAAAACTGAAAACAAATGAATGAAATGGATTTCTCACTACAATAAAATGCTAAAAGAGACATAAAGAGTTATAGGAAAATGTTAATGTGAGATGAAGAATTGACTGGTTGATAATATATAATCAGTTAATTAATTATCAGTTTTGCCTTCAGCAATGCCTGTAATTAGATTATTTGGTAGCTTCATTAAAAACAATATTTGGAATTACCTTTTCTTTAAGATCACATTGAATTTTGATTCCGTTTTTGGAGACACATTGTGACAACGCAACATACAACTGCCCTTCAGTGAATATTGTTTCTGTTTCTCTACTAAATAATCCGACTTTTTCTAATGTTTGTCCCTGTGATTTGTTAATTGTCATAGCAAAAGCTGTTCTCAAGGGAAACTGTAAACATTTTAATACGAATGGCATATCAAGATCCCTTTGGTGTCTAATGTTATTCACAGAATATATACTACATTACCTTTCTTGTCACATGTTAAAATTTGCATTGTTTCTCCGTGATCATAAATATACACCTGACTGAATTGTGTTTTCTTTGAAATTAAACTTTTTCTTGCTTTAACTGTTGTGGGACCACAGATTCTCATAGCGTATGGTCCATTATTGTGTAAATCTCCGTTTTGTGCATTGAATGATGCAAAGGCAAAAAGACTTTGTCTTCTGCTCTTTGCCTTTAATTTTTGACCTCGCTTTGTCCTGCTATTTTTTCAATTACACCTGGTCCTGATGGTTAATTTCCTTTTGTTTGCGCTAAAGCGATCTTTACTATCTTATTTTTGATACTGTAGCGACTGACATAATAAAGTGTCACAAAAGTTTTACTTGAACAAAATCGCGACTTTGTAACCCCAAACACAACTTTCTAGCACCCTCTTTAACCCCTTATCCCCCGGGTCTGGCCCAAACATCAATCAATACCCCTCTATCAGTCTTCCGTGCTGTACTCCGCCCTCCCTCAGTCGGACCTTAAAACAAAAAAGGCTTCAACATGGCTGGGACGCTACAATACTTTTGAATTTTACTGCTTTCATATTCTTTACCTTTCTCTGCATGTGTATCGCGCTATCATTTGTTTGAGCCTGTTCGAATTCCACTGCTTTCATAATCTCTTATCTGCCTTTTTTTCTCTCCAACGCTTTTCGGTCTCTTTTCTCCGCGCTGCTCTTTCTTCTTTGCTTTGTCGTTGACGTTTTCATCTAGAACATACGCTTTATATGTGCTGAGAGCACAGGATCTGTGTGTGCTACGTGCCTTTACACAACTGAGTGTTTTGCTGGCCGTGCTCTTATTTGATATTGTTTGCGTCTCGCGGGTCTTTTAAGTGTCTTCTGTGAACTTCCGAGAAGATCACGTCTCGTCGCCCTGCTTTTCCTTTCCAGGATTTTTTTTTTATAATAGAGAGATGCTTTAAGCTCATTTTATAAATAGGTCAATTATAATGGATGGATGGATGGAACAAATTTTTTTTTAACTAGGCATAAAGTTTCAAGAAAAATCCATCTAGAGGATAGTCTGTAAGGGTTTAGCAGTCAACCATAGCTTATTGCTATGTCAGTGTTCCTCCCCAGTTCCTGCTTAAATTGCTTCTTTTTGTCTTCTTTTTAGATAGATAGATAGATAGATACTTTATTAATCCCAAGGGGAAATTCACATAATCCAGCAGCAGTATACTGATACAAAGAAACAATATTAAATTAAATAGTAATAAAAATGAAAAAAAAATGAATTTTTGTTCTTTTCATTATTGTTCTTTTTTCTGTTATTTTATATAATATTGTTCTCTGTTATTATTTTTCTAATTATGTAATGTCTGTTAATTTTATTCTATTTAATTGTATGTAGTTTCTGTGCATGAGAATATGTTCTCTGATGTTCTTTGTATTTTGTGGGTGGTTCCCCAAGAGGCAGAGCCACCTGGCTATCACCATTAAAAGGCTGCATCCAGCCCTATAAAGCTTTTTGGAAAATGCCATCTCTCACCTTTCGTTGTGAATGTGCTTGGTGGTTCTCATTATGATTCATTTCTTTTTTTGTTTTTACTGTTTTTGTGACTTCTGCTGCTGTTTTAAAGATTCTGATTTCTGTTTTTTTCATTGGCACTTGTTTGCTGAGGATTGCATTTTAGGCAATACCTCTTTGCCTCCTTTTTATATTTTTAGTATATTTTGTTCTTTTTTTCAATGTTTCTTAATAAATAAATAGTTATAAAGGTCCTTGTTGGACTTGTGTCTTTTCAAGCCGTAGTTTTATGGTACTCCCTCGTGTGTGACATATCCTGAAATATTTAAAACTGTCTGTTCTCCTATTTCAGGATTAGGATAGTCCTAAACCTCCCAATTTAATAGTGTCAGGCTCCCCTGGGGTGAGTCCTATTTTTGGGGCAGTCCAGTTAGGATTCTGGCCTGTATATCACATGTTTTTTGAAGGCCTCACCTTTCTGCCATTTGTGTGCTGCAGCAATAATTGCAGTTGCAGCAACAACAGGTTCCATCTTATATTTCTAGCAAGAACTTTTCAATGCTACTTTCATATGGAATGGATCATTTATGACATTCGTTGAAGCAGAATATGATCAAATGCTTTGCCTTGTACCTTTGTAATGTGTAAATATAACTGTGCGTAGGTATCTGCCATTTTCCGGGTTCATCCAGGTTGACTTCCTCATAGGGGGAGGGTTTGAAGCAGAAATGTTTGGAGCCCGATTTCCAGCCTCCTTTAGTTCCTTTTCAAGGCACATAAGATGGATAGTGACCAGAGTCTATCCCCTGGTCACAGGGGCTTATTGTGCATGGGTATAGAAAATTTAATCTATGCATATAAATCCAGCAGCACTGATTACTGTAATTCTTTACTTTCAAGTTTTTCACATTGTTGTCTTTCTGCAATTAATGCAAAACATGTTGGCAAGGATCTTGGCAACGTCTAATCCAGCAGTTACACTCATTAATGTAAGTCTCGGCATTTGTATTGTGTTGATTTTGGAACAGAGTAAAAGAATCCTTTATCAACATAAAAGAGTTATGAATTGTTTAACAGCCACTTTAGTTTAAAGAACATTTTAATGGTGAAGTAGCAGAGAGTAACATTCAAAGGAACTGTAATTCTGCTCCCCCACTTTTATTTCAGGTTTGACAGTAACTTGGTCCCTCAAAACATGTCATTGTCAGAATGGCTTTATTTTATATTCACCTGCCTGCATGTACACCTAAATAAACAATTGCTTTCCAATGCCAAAACCTGCTACGGCAGCCATACACCTCATAAGACATCTGCCTTAGGCAAACATATAAACTTACACCATAGATTTACCCAGCACTAAAATGTACAGGATGTCTCAATGGTTGTAGCATTGTAAACAAAGCCCATCTGAATGATGCATTTGATATTAATTAGATACTCTAAAATGTATCATGTACTTCATGGTGGATTGACATGCAATCCAGGGTTTGATGCTACCTTTTTTCTAAATATTGGAATGTAGACAGGATTGGCAGTAAATCTGTAGCAGACTAAGTTGGTCTGGAAAATGAATCAATGGATTGCCTCCAGAGAAGCACTTCAGCCGTTTGGTCATCAACTTCTTTTAGATAAGAGCCATTTGTAGAAGGTTGTCTTTGGAGATCAATTTTACATCACTGTTTGAGAATTGTTGGCTTCCTTTCTGGGCTGTTTATGCATGACCTGTTAGAATGCCTATGGAGAATCTTCATAGCCCGCTGACCCACTTTATGCCAGGATCAGAATGCCTAGTCATTTCTTTTTCTTCAGATTTTGGATTATGCAGAAACATTTTTCACTCCTTTTTTATCAGTAGTGGTCTTTGTACTTCAGTGCACTTGGAATAAACATTATAAAAAATATTATTGTTAATGTCTGCATGGGTTTCCTCTGGTTGTTCCAGTGTCTTCCCACAGTCCAAAGACATGTCTTTTAGGTAAATTAGTGTTGCTAAATTGGCCTTAGTTAGTGTGTGTGTGTGTGTGTGTGTGTGTGTGTGTGTTCAGGACAGGCGCCTTTTGTTAATTTTGTCCCCACCTTCTGCCAAGTGATTGCTGGGATGATTCTCAGCTGCCCCACATCCCCACCCTAGATAAGTGGGTTAGGATGATGGATGGATAGATGGATGGATTACTTTTAATGATGAACATCAATTTTTAAAACAAGTTTGGCCTACATCCCTCTTCCCTCCTTAATCTAGTTGAAGATCAAGGAGGCAAATTCTGGTTTTACTGAGCATAACGTAAGAACCATGTTTGCATGGGTGTCAGTGCTCTACCACACACACCCAGTTCAATTCACAGTGAGCCAATCATCCCAAAGTGCATATCTTTTGGTTGGGGAGAAAATTTGGAATGTCAGTACAAAAACCCTTTGCAGACATGGAGAGGGCATGCTGGCTTCAAATAGAAAGTAAAAAGGCTGATAGTCAGATTCCTTCTCCTGGAGCTGTGGGGCAGAAGCTCTAACTCCTGGGCCACTGTACTGCCCACCTCATAGTCTGCTTTTAACAAAAATTCAAGTGGAGATGATTTTCTATGGTGTCAAGTCGGGCACTGCCTCCCCATTTTACAGCAGATGATGCTATTGTGTGGAAGTTAAATATAGTAAACTCTCTTCAGTAATTTAATGTGCAGTATTGCTAGAATGTTTATAGCAGACTCAACTTAGTTGTCATTTTTTATTTTTTCTAATTTTCCTTGATATGCTCAGTACAATTTCTTGTCTAGAAAAATATTTGTTTTTGGAGTGTGTGAAATTTACTTTGTGCCTGGTGCAACTAGCCTGCTTCTGGGTTGCTCGGGCAGGCCCTTCAACACAGCAGTGTTCTAAACATACCTTTGCTCAGGTGTGCACACGGGTAGCCTGAATCTTTCAGTTCTACCTAGGGACATGAGGACTAGAATGTTTTTAACTGACCCGTTGGTTTATTTTTTTTTTCCATGACAATTTAAGGTGTGTAAACTTGCACATATTATTATTTTGGAGTAGTCATCATCATTATCATTAATCATGTCAGTTACTTAAGTACAATACAATTCACCACTTTGTCCAGTGAACAAAAAACTCAAAATTTACAAATATTGATATGTGTTTCTGCTTTTGGTGTGAAGTTTTTGATGTTGAAAAATCTTTTAATACAATCATTTGATGGTTACACTGTATGAAAATGTTTATTTTTAGTGGCATTATTCTGATGACAATTTTTCATCACTGATACTGGTAGCCTAAAACATTCTTAAATTCAGGTTCTCTTCCTTGCTGTCTCATGTGAGGCATACTAGAGGCTGTCTCCTTCCTTCAACGCTGCTGGTACCACTCCAGTCTTCCGTGTCACCTTCCATGCAGCTCCATATGTTCCCATCTGCCTCATCCTCTGCCAACATATTCATGCTGCCTGCTTTGCCTCACAATGTTTATTTGAGGGCAGTGGCTACATCATCTGCACTCACATGTGGTTTACTGGAGGCCATCTCCTTCGTCAGCCACCCTTCAACTCCACTACTGCCACTTTGACCTTTCATGACTCATTCCTTATAGTTGAAATGACCCACTTTCTGTCATGGTACCTGCCTGCTCATTTACATTGCCAACTCTAGCTCATACCAATTGCTTGTGGCCAGAGAAAATACCACCTGCACTCTCTTTCCCCAAGTCTGTGAACTGAGAAAGGGTCCTTCCTGAGACACATTGCCAGCCATGTAACCAAGCCAATATAGTAAGAGAAGCAGGTCATGCAGTTCCTGCTTCTTAAGTGCTTTATCACCACACACCGACACATACCTTCTCAGGAAGTCCCACCTCTGTTTGACTCTCTCTCTCTGTCTCTCTCTCTCTCTCACTCACTCTCTCTCTCTCTATCTCTCTCTCTCTATCCCTCTCTCTCTCTCACTCTCTCTGTCTCTCTCTCTCTCTCTGTCTCACTCTGTCTATCTCTCTCTCACTCACTCTCTCTCTCTCTCTATCTCTCTCTCTCTATCCCTCTCTCTCTCGCTCTCTCTCTCTATCCCTCTCTGTCTATCTCTCTCTCTCTCTCTCTTTCTCTGTCTCACTCTCTCTAGCTCTCTCTCTCTCTCACTCTCTCTGTCTTTCTGTCTCTCTCTCGCTCTTTTTCTCTCTCTATCTCTCTGTCCCTCTCTCTCTATCTCTCTCTCACTCTCTGTCTCACTCTGTCTATCTCTCTCTCTCTCT
>JANRMT010062822.1:9731402-9769541 GCA_026402145.1 Polypterus bichir lapradei
TCTCTCTCTCACTCTCTGTCTCACTCTGTCTATCTCTCTCTCTCTCTATCTATCTATCTCTCTCTCTCTCTCACTCTCTCTCTCTATCTCTCTCTCACTCTCTCTCTCTCTCTATCTCTCTCTCTCTCACTCTCTCTGTCTCTCTCTCACTCTCTGTCTCACTCTCTCTCTCTCTCTCTATCCCTCTCTGTCTATCTATCTCTCTCTATCTCTCTGTCTATCTCTCTCTCTCTCTCTATCTCTCTGTCTCTCTCTCTCTCTCACTCTGTCTCTCTCTCACTCTCTGTCTCGCTCTGTCTATCTCTCTCTCTCTCTCACTCTCTCTGTCTCTCTCTGTCTCTATCTCTCTCTCTATCTCTCTCACTCTCTCTATCTCTCTCTCTCACTCTCTCTGTCTCTCTCTCACTCTCTGTCTCGCTCTGTCTATCTCTGTCTCTCTCTCACTCTCTCTGTCTCTCTGTCTCTCTCTCTCTCTCTATCTATCTGTCTCTCACACTCTCTCTCTCTCTCTCTCTCTCTGTCTCCCAGGCCTGCTTGGTCCCATCTGAATTTTTATGTCAAAGAAGCAATTGATGATACTATTTGGCAGGGTTACCTCACTCACCTACAACTTTAAATGGTACAAAACACATGGGATTGGAATAACATCATCTGATGTTTATGAAGCACTAATGAAAGAAAACTCAAACAATTGATCAGAAACGTTTAAAAAAGCACCAGAGTGACTGTGCAATGAGATCTAGAAGAGAAAATCAACAAAGTTATAGAGTGCTGGAGAAGCACATTGTGTTAATAGTCAGTAGATGGCGACATTTCAAAGCTGTTCTTCTTCACTGCTAAAATACATCAGCACATCAAGCAGATGAGTAAAACAATTATAACTGAAAAATGTATGAAACTAAAGGAATATATTGAAAAAAATTTGACAAAATAGGTTTCTTTTGGCTCAAGTGACCAAGATGCAGATGAAAAACAGTAGCAAAAACTACAAATAAATAGTTAATATACATAGGAATGTGACAAGAAATAGGTAAGAAATAAAACAATCAAAAGGTAAAAGCATAAGGGGGCCACAAGCAAAATCAATAACAAACTTCATACTAAAATATTTTAATTTAAAAGATGCAAAGATTTTTAATAAAGAAAAATGAAGCGAATGGGTTTTTATTACTAATGCTGAAAGGAATGGAAAGCATTATGTCTAACCTGCTCTCGTATCTCCTCTGTAAATAAAGGTCATTCTACAAGAGTGGAGATAAAGTTAAAAATGCAGACAAAATAAATTTAGTGGAGGAATAGCTAACCTTAGAAACTTACTTGAGTATTTTTTGCTTTTGTGACAAAACCATTCTTTAAAAACATTTAAGGAAGTCCAAACAAATAATTAGACTTGTCACTTTCATACATTAGCACTTTTGGTAACTTATGTATCTATAATGAGCCAGAAACAGGCAGAGAGTGAATACTGAAATGAGTTAAGCACTTTCTGAGATATGAGACTACTGCCTCACAGTGATTGGATTTAGGTTTACTTCACATCTGGGATTCCTTCTGTTGCTGACTGGCAACTGGCCCAGTGGGTCTGAGTGTACCCTGCAGTGGGCTGGCATCCAAAAGAACTGCAGCCTTCACCTGCAAAAGCGACTTTAAGAAAAAAGACATTGAAATATTTTGAGTAAACCATTAATTTTATTAACTTTTATTAGGTCACAGTTGAACCATCTTGTCAGTGATGGTGTACCAGGCCACCCTTATAACACATTCACACTTAAGTTCTTGAATGTTAGAATATTTAAAGTTACCACCAAACTGACATATTTATTTTAAGACTAGCTGTGTTACTCGGCTTCTACTGGGAAATTTCCTAAGAAAATGCGCATTGGTTATAGTGTTGTTAATCAGATCAATCAGTACTAGATAACTAAGTGAGTGCTTTTCCGTATACAATATTTATTTATTTTTTTTACCCATGGCTAATATTATTTCTTCATTGGAAACTCCTTACTCTTGAACATGCTATGTACAATTGCTTAGGAGTAAAACATTCATGCTGTAAATCAAGTATTGCTTTTCCTGACTGACTCAGTTTGGTTTTCTTTGATAGTCATTGAAAAAATACAGTTTTACAAGAAACTGCATTCTTTTGAATTAATTAGGTAATTAATAGAAATAATGGGAATTTGGAGTATAAATATAATTTCACCCTGTAGCACATTCTATGGAAAGGCAGCTTCAGTCAGAATTAAATGTAATGCTTTGATCTGTACTGTCACAAAGTTTTGGAGGGTTTAGTTAAAAAGCACTATAAAATGAATTGTGGTTTACTTTAACTTATTACATACACCACTGACTTTTAGAGGCTAAACAATTATAAAGGATGCACAATGAATTGAACATTTTTTACAGCATTGTACATAAAAAAATCAGGTGAAAAGAAATGATATTGCAAACTATGTATAATGTTCCAGTGTTTGAAGTAGAACCAAATTACTGGCAGTTTTCTGTTCAGTGGGCATCATGCTCTTTCTTGCCTTTTGCTGCTACTTTAAACCAACACCATATTGTTCAAATTTGGGGTGGGTCAGAGACAGTAACATTCAATTGGGTTGGTAGGAGTGGAGGTGGGGTACTTACCAAGTAAAGCCATTGCTCCTCATTTGTGTTGTACCCAGAGCTTGAATTGAGATGGTATGCTGTTCCTCCCCATCACTGTTTCATCTTTGCAAACTGGAGCATAGCACCACATCATGATCTGACTTCCAAGGGGAGACCCCGGTTCTCTGAATGTATTGAATGTATTTCACCACCAAGGGGCAATTTTCCCCTACCCCATTGTTCGAGGCATATGTACTGTATATAACCGCAAGCCGGGGACAACCACCCTTCGAATTTGTATATATTTTATGTTGCATTATGAAGAGTAAGAAGAAGTCAACAGAATAAAGAGTACTGCATGTGCCCAAAGAGGCTCATTGAAGGCCACTGGAGCTCCTTCATGTCTTTATGGACTTGGCTTTGAGAACATGCCATAGAGCTGAGCGTAAATGGAGGAAGACTAAACTAACTATCCACTATGAAATATTAAAACTTAAAATAACAGAATACAATAACACAGTCCGTCTTGAGAGGCGCTGCTATTTCTCTAAGATTATAAATAACAATGCTAGTAATCCCAGAGTCTTATTCTCTATGATTGATCATCTGCTAAACCCAGGTAACTCAATGGAATGCCTCCTAAGTACTTCCAGTAAAATCTGTGAGGCTATTGCTGTATTTTTCAATCAAAAAATTAATTATATTAGAAATAACATAGTATATCTCCCCAACACTAAAGATCCTCCTAAACCCCAGTACTCCGTTATAAACAAATTAAACTCTTTCTCTAGGATAGATTTACCTGATTTACATAAAATAACTTCTCAACTGAAACCCTCCACCTGCGTCCTTGACCCAATACCAACAAATTTTTTCAAAGAAGTATCAGGCGTGCTAATTGATAATATTCTTGACATAGTAAATTCGTCATTAGATACGGGAGTCTTCCCAGACTGTCTTAAGACTGCTGTAGTTAAACCCCTACTTAAGAAAAATAATCGCGACCCCTCGGCTCTTGAAAATTTTAGACCCATCTCTAACTTGCCTTTCTTAAGTAAAATTCTAGAGAAGGCAGTCATTATGCAGTTAAATGACCACCTCAATAAACATGCTATTCTTGATAAGTTTCAGTCAGGTTTTAGAACAAATCATAACACAGAAACTGCACTCATTAAAGTAGTAAATGACTTGCGGGTAAATGCAGACAGAGGCCATTTATCTGTTCTCATCCTTTTAGATCTGAGTGCCGCATTTGACACCATTGATCATAATATTCTTAGAAATCGCCTTAGTCAATAGGTGGGCCTCTCTGGCAGTGTCTTAAATTGGTTTGAATCCTACCTGGCAGGGAGAAAATTCTTTGTTAGTTGTGGGAATTACAACTCAAAGACACATGATGTCCCATATGGTGTCCCACAAGGCTCTATCCTGGGTCCGCTGCTCTTCTCAATCTACATGCTTCCGTTAGGTCAGATTATCTCGGGGCACAACGTGAGCTACCACAGCTATGCTGAAGACACACAGCTGTATTTATCAAGCACCTGATGACCCCGATTCTCTTGATTCACTAACACAATGTCTTACTTGTATTTCTGAATGGATGAATAGTAACTTTCTCAAGCTAAATAAAGAGAAAACTGAAATCTTAGTGATTGGCAATAATGGATACAATGAGGCTATTAGAAATAAACTGGATACATTAGGATTAAAAGTCAAGGCGGAGGTAAAAAGCTTAGGGGTAATTGTTGACTGTAATCTGAATTTTAAAACACATATTAATCAGATCACTAGTACAGCATTTTTTCACTTAAGAAGCATAGCAAAAGTTAGACCTCTTATATCACTGAAAGATGTTGAGAAATTAGTTCACGCGTTTGTTTTCAGTTGAATAGATTACTGTAACGCAATCCTCTCAGGAATACCCAAAAAAGACATAAATCGTTTGCAACTAGTGCTGAATACAGATGCTAGAATCCTAACTAGGAAAAGAAAATCTGAGCACATTTCTCCAGTTTTGATGTCACTACACTGGTTAACTGTGTCATTCAGAATTGACTTTAAAATTCTGCTTATGGTTTATAAAGCCTTAAATAATCTCGCCCCATCTTATATATCGGAATGTCTGACATCTTATATTCCAAATCGTAACCTCAGATCCTCAAATGAGTGTCTCCTTAGAATTCCAAGAGCAAAACTTAAAAGAAGTGGTGAAGCGGCCTTCTGCTGTTATGCACCTAAAATCTGGAATAGCCTACCAATAGAAATTCGCCAGGCTTATACATTAGAGCACTTCAAAAAAAAGCTGAAAACACATTATTTTAACATGGCCTTCTCATAACTTCACTGTAATTTAACCCTGATACTCTGTATATCCAATTCATTATAATAACTATTCATGGTGGCTCTAAAATCTGTACTAACCCCTACTCTCTCTTCTGTTTCTTTTTCCGGTGTCCTTTTGGTGGTGCCTTGAGCCACCACCATCTACTCAAAGCATCGTGATGTTCCAACAGTGATTGATTAAAAGCCTGAAGTCTGCATGACCATCATCATCAAGAGTGTCCGTAAGAACTCTAAATACAAAGAGGACTGTTTCATTTATTTTAGGTAGAATGCCCAGAGGGGACTGGGTGGTCTCGTGGCCTGGAACCCCTGCAGATTTTATTTTTTTCTCTAGCCGTCTCGAGTTTTTTTTTTGTTTTTTCTGTCCTCCCTGGACCTTACTCTTTTTCTATGTTAACTAATGTTGTCTTATTTTAATTTCATTTTTTGTCTTTTATTTTTCTTCATTATGTAAAGCACTTTGAGATACTTTTTGTATGAAAATGTGCTATATAAATAAATGTTGTTGTTGTTGTGCACAGGGGCACATTCATGCTGGAACAGAAATGGTCCCTCCACAAACTCCACAAGTCTTTTTGTACTGTAACATTAACAGTACCATTTACTGGAACCAAGAAACCTAGCCCAAATCTTAAAAAAGACCCCCAGACCATCATCCCTATTCCATCACATTTTACAGTAGGCACTATTTAGTCCAGAAGATAGAATTCTCCTAGTATTAGCAAAAGCCAGATAAGCAGGGCAAACATTTCATGAACTGACTTATGGCAAAGGTGGCATCCTATAACATAAAGTTACAAAGCTCTTCAGTACAACATACTGTACTACCAATGTTTGTGTGGTAGAAATTAAACATATCAATTAAAGAAAGAAACTTATCCTGTACCAGGACACATTTGATAAAACCTTTCTGAATCAGTAATCAGGCAGGAGAAAACTTGTCCATCTGCATCATTTACTTACTCCTGCAGCACCATGCTGAAGAGGGAGCCTCCTTCACAGCAGTCTGTTACAGAATGATCAGAATGGTCAAAATAATAAGGTTAGTCATTATAATATTTTGTAATATTTCTTGAGTTCCTGTGTATGTGACCTGTCAAGTCTTACTGGGTACATGATAATCAGCCAACGTCTTGAACCCTCTCCGTAGAACTTTCTTGTTCTTTGTGGTTCACTTGACTCTTATCTGGTTTCCTGATATGTTTTGACTATACCTATTAACCCTTTATATTACTTCTAAGATAGATGCTACATTGTAATGTGAAAAAGCATATCAAAACACTTAATCCTAAATGACTATGTGACCCCTAAGCATTAATTTTTCTTCCATATTTGTTAACAGAGTTGCATGGCTGTGTGCTTGATTTTAGGTACCTCTTAACAATGGGCGCAGCTGAAACATTGGAACTCAATAATTTAGAGGGGTGTCCACATTCTTTTGGCCATATAGTGTATAAATAAGTAGCACATTTTAAAAATCTAATTAGCATTTGGTGAGAAAGAGTAAGCTGATGGTTCACTTTTCACATCTCAAGCCAATTAATCCTTCCCATACTCCAAACATTTAAAATATTATTATTCCGAACAATTGTAATATATGCATATGTTGTATGTCAGTTTGGATAAAGACATTTGAGAAACAGTCATAATAATATCTGCCACCAATTTTTATAATATACATTTACCCAACGAAGCTTTGTCTACACTTGCAGTAGTATAGAAAATTATCACTGCTTTTCCTGAATTATTAGACAAAATAGTCTTTATTTTCCCCAGAGTCAAAGACATTTCCTTATTAAATAAGATCACTTGCCTCTCCACATGCTACAGGATGTGAATTCCCCCCACATAACTAATCTACACATGGTAGTGCATTTTTTTAGCTTTGTTATATTATCCCCTGGTGTTTTTGATATCTGTTTCACAAAAAATGAGTACCTACAGTAGCTTACCACCAAGCAGCACAAAAGCATGTGCTTATTTAACCCATTTATTGTTCTGTTGTTTACAATCTGAATGTTCAGGCTGACAGTCTTGGCTATCTGTCTGCTAATAATTAAAGCGTAGAAGTTTGTTAAAACAATAAAGAATTTTTAAGGCATCTTTTGAAACACCAGAATGTTTCATGAACAGCTAGATCTGGAAAAAATATTTAAATGGAAATGGAAGGAAAGTTGTGGGGTAAACGTTTGGTTTATTTAACTTTGGAAAAAATATATGAAAATAGAGTTAGAGCCACCGGTTCCTAATATACTGGTGATTGACCCAAAAAAGAACAAGAACATCTCTGTCTCAAGTCTCACAGGCAACACATAGGGGCGAACAACAAATACTTTATTGTCACACAGTGTCATTTCTTCATTAATGGTCAGTGGGTCACAGCCACACCAGATGTTGTGCAAAACTAGGTGAGAAGCTTCCCTCAGTAATTCAGCTTAATATTCAAATGTTTGTAACTACCTTTAACTTTGTAACCTTAGGCAATTTTTCCAATATTCCATCATACGCCCAATGTTATTTTTTACTTAGAAAAATATTAAAATTTGCAGTATGTGAAATTGTCATCACATAGCTGGGTGCTGCAAGCCGGTTCTGGCTAATGGGACTAGCTCTGTTTGGTCTGCAGTGTTCTATATTTTCCTGTGTGTGTACATATGTGTGTGTTTGTGTATCTAAAAACTGAACTTACCAGTTTAGCAATAACTTGTAGGCTACAGCCTGTTTTTCTCACCATAAAAATAAAGGACTGCTTTTTGTTTTTCTTTTTCAACTGCATTTTTTATTTAAGCTTTTCCCAGTCAAGGCTATGTAGAGCAAGCCAGCGAAGACGGGCGAAAAGTCAGGTACCATTTGTTTTTTTAGCCACGGCAATTTGAAAAACAAAATGACAGATCAGTGTCAGGAAAGTATCAAGCACAAGACATTATGCTGATCAGAATGAGATTAAGCGACATCTTGATCTTCACCCACTACTGAGGAGACGCTCCATACACTTGCTAATTCCATTTTGTGAAAAAGAGTCTAGTAGTATGATGCTTCTGTTTCAAATGAAGTGTAGATTCCTAGTTCAAGGGGTGCCACTGAGCCCCAAACCACAGACACAATGTCACTCATCTCAATTTTGGGTTCAAATGAAAAGTTTAGATTTTCAAGCACACAAATATAATCACAGATTTTCTCCTTCTGTTCTTTTGATGAGTGTGACCTTTTTCAAACCAGACCCAGAAATGCTTCCAGTGTTGTAGCAGTGGTCATCCAGAGCACTTCTGGGTTATACAAAAACCTGGGCATTCTTTCTCCGAAGCTTTCTGACATCATTAATAATCCTTCTATATAAAAGTGGTCGGGATTGTCCTTCCGTCCCGTGAGTGCTACGCAGGCGCGGAGTTTCACACACGCCCCGTCCATTTTGCAATGCACGATGGGATTTGTAGTTTCGTTTTTCCAGGTAATAGATGATTTTCTACTCCAGGCTGTGCGAGTAGCACGGAGTTTCACACACGCCCCGTCCATTTTGCAATGCACGATGGGATTTGTAGTTTCGTTTTTCCAGGTAAAAGATGATTTTCTACTCCAGACTGTGCGAGTAGCACGGAGTTTCACACACGCCCTGTCCATTTTGCAATGCACGATGGGATTTGTAGTTTCGTTTTTCCAGGTAAAAGATAATTTTCTACTCCAGACTGTGCAATATCTTCTTCTTCTTTCTTACTATATAAAAGCGGTCGGGATTGTCCTTCCATCCCGTGAGTGGAAAGCGTAGCGGTATTCCGCTTATAATAGACTTACTACTTGCAGCTTGCGGTACGAAGCGACATGATATGAGCAGAGTTCTAGTGCTCCCATCGTTCCCTTGCTTTTGTGCACGATGCGCTGGAAAAATAGACAAAATTATGTCTCTGGAAATAATTAATGTTGATGGAGTACAAATGCCTCACCGCGTAGTAAATATCAGGGGGGTTCAAAAGGGCAACCTCAATATAGAAAAAAAGTTTAAATTTAAGTTTCATCACAAAAATAACAGAAACTACGAGTATTAAAGTAATACCGCTCAAATGCAATATAACCAAATTAATGAGTTTGTATAAAATATCAAATTGATCTACATATTGAATTGCCTTAAGAATTGGTCAAATTAAAAGTCGGTCGCCTTAAAAGGCGGGTCAGCCTAGTATCTATTAAAGTGGGAAAATGCTTAATGAATTAAGTGAGTAAGTCTGTATTTATAGCTCTGTCAAACAGACCTGGTGCAATGAAATGTGAGCTACACTAAACTGTTAGTTTGATGAATGAAGTTGCAAAGGTATTATTGAGAATGTTGATGATGAAAGCATAAAGCAGAATACCTCATGTGATTTCTAAAGTTTAATGTGGTTTTGCCAAAGAAAGTGGGACCCAAAATGACAACTTTATTGTAAGAATCATCTCAGGAAGAGCAACTGAAAATAAAAAAAAGATCTCTATCTCTGTTTTATTGACTATGAGAAGGCTTTTAATATTGTGAAACATGAGGACCTAAAGGACGTACTTGACCGGCTGGATATTGAAGGTAAAGACCTGAGAGTGATCAGTAACCTCCATTGGAATGAATCTACTGCAGTCAAAGTTGAAAATATGGTTGGTACTTTTATTCAAGTTAAGGATGTATGTTTTCTCCAGATTTGTTTTAAGTTGTTCATTGAGAAAACCTTAAGAGAGATTGAAGAATTCCTGGAACTAGTAATTGGAGGTGTGAACCTAAATAACTTTGGACATAAGATGAAACTGAATCAGAGGAAACGCTGCAGAAAATTGGTGACAAAATATCTAGTGAAGATAAAAAAAATAATGAGAATCGGATGCAAGAAGATGAAATGTATGGCTGTGTCCAAGAAAAGAGAAGCTCCTATCCACAGCTTCAAAATTACTAGTACGAAGTTCAGACAATTAAATAGTTTTAACTACTAGGGAAGTGTGATAACGCCAGATGGAAAGTGTGATTATGAAATCAAAAGGAGGATTAGTATGGCTAAAGTTGCCTTCATTAAGCTTCAGGATTCTGAAGTGCTGTGTCTTCCCTGTTCTCATGTATGGATCACAGTGTTGGACAGTTTCGCCAACTATGGTAAAAAGAATTGCATTAACAAACTTGTGGCTCCTAAGGTGCATTATTAAAGTCAGCTGGACAAGCCACACTATCAATGAGCAAGCTCCAAAGACAGCACCGGCATCCCAAACATGAACCTTGCAGACAGTAAAAGAGGGACAGATATTGTTAGTTTGAGGAGTTACTGTTAATGTCAGAGAAGAAAAATTCTGGTCTAAACCCAACCAAATTTTCAAGACAAAAACGCTACTGTTGTCGCATAATATGAGAGGTGAGACCATGCCTTCCTTGTATGTGATACTGCTGACATGGCTGCCTATAGCCGTAGAATTTGATTGAGGAGCATTAAAAAACAGAACAGATACAAAATAACAGAAATAGAAGAATTGTAATGTGAGTGACTCAACTTAGTATGGTTACATTAATGAAAGTTAATAAAATGTACACTGTACAGATGTTATTTTTTCATTGAAAGCTGTTTACTTAGACTTAAGCCTTAAGAATGAATACATATGTACCACACCGGTAGAAATTCAAAGTTAAACTCATGCTAATATAAGTCTGAAAGGAGCAACATGTGAGCAGCTTCCTTTAATTACACGTCTCCTGTGGTGACCGCCATCTGTTCAGCCACATGATGTCTAATATGAACTGCGCACAGTGTGAATGGTGAGTAATAAGAATTTTCTTTCCTCTCTTTTGTTTGTATTCCCTCTAAGGATCCAGGCAACCACCACACCCAATGTTTATTGGAAAAGCTGGAAAACGTGCAATTATTGTCACACTCACTAAATTATTACTACACTTGGGAAAGAGAAAATAGTTATTCTAGTATTCAAAGACATCATATTTTTGCTATATGAAAAATACATGGTGTGGCACACCATTAAACTGGTTAGTGCTGCTACCTCAAAGCTGGGATTATTACCTTGGCACTGACATGCTCTACATTCTTCTGACATTCCAAAGACACTGAAATCAAATTGACTGGCATTTTCTGAACCTCTTATTCCATTACTGGGTCACTAGTAACCGCGAGGTACATCCCAGGTCCCTGTCATTGTGAGGCAGCAGTGCTCATCATTGTGCTTCCCACAATACAACTAATTGTGCTGACCTTTGATTAACTGAACTTCACATTTAAGCAATGCCCTACACTCTGCTTTTCCCTTGCAGCACTCTATAGAATCTGGCTGAAGTTTCTTCTGCAAAAATCTGCTATGTTTATCTCCCATGTGGCAGCAATCTGCGCTGATCTACACAGAGTTATTTTACTGCCAGCCAAGAGACTATCAGCAATAAGAAATAAGGATATTTCAGGGAATTAATCACAGCTGTTTACTATCTTAATTAAGGATATTATTCTGCAATTAAGAGCTACTATAAGCAACAAATTCCAGAAGACGCTTTGGCCTTCATTGTAGGTGTCCTCATCTTCAATTAAGCATGCTTTTTTAATTTCTAAATAGAAAGCACTTATTTGATTGTACGCACTCCTTGTCCTCAGTTGGCTTTACTAGCTGCTTTCAAATAAGTAAATCAAGAAAATCCCGGCTTAACCCTCCCAGGTATTTAGTGGAATTCACCTATTCACACAAAACCTGACCAGTCTGGCAGTTTCCTGGGTCACTATGTTTGATGCATGAAAATTTAAACCCCGGTAAGGAGTTCGATGTTAACAGTGCAGAAGGTCTATGGCCACAAACTGCACATTTCTTTCTAAAAGAAAATACATTAGTGAGCAACATTACTTTAGTTATTTTTCACATAGAGTTAAATAACACTACTAAATGTAAAATGAACAAAAGAACAACACAATATAAAGCCTCTATTATAACGTGATGAATGCTGACATTTAACTGCTCCAGAAAGTAGTACAGCGCTTGGTTTCTACAAGATGCAAACCATGCAAGTTCACAAAATCTCCATGCTTGCCAGAGTGCACCACTGTTACTCTGAAGGAGCTGAAGGCAGTAAGTAAGCTTAACAAATTTTGTGTTGTCTTGGAAGGAGTCAAGTTCACTAATTTTAAATGCCATCCAGTCAGTGATTTTCCAAACAGTTTCACCTGGAAGTAATGTTCCACAAGATGATCAAATAACTCTCTTATGATTGGTTCATTTATGTGGGCATCAGCATATGTACATGAGGCAGATAGACTACCTGCCATTCTTTCCCCATCATTTTCCTTTACACACAGGCCAAATGAGAAACTCCTGGGAGTTGCATTAGGACCTGACCTGGTAAATTACTTAGATGACTTGGATTCTTGAGTTGGCTTTGTTTACTTCTGCACTTACATGCATGTGTGAAATTTATACTGCCTGGAATGAAAAAAGGCAGCCGCCTGACTCAGTTCTCTGTCCTTTTCTTTCATTGCATCTTTACCAGTCGCAAATTAAACAGGGATATCCCTGGAACCTGAAACCTTTTTGAGGAGTTCTCTTGTCCCTTCAATTATTACACTATCCTGGATGAACTAAATACTTTTTATTCATGCTTTGATTGCAACAACAAAGCTCTTCATGTGTGAGTTATTACATCACTATGCAATTCCTTTTTTTATGTGTTTGTGGATGCTTTCTAAACTAGATATCTTTCTTAAAGCAAACTTTTTGGTGAATTTGCCATTGCACATATTCAAAACCTCAAATGACCAATTATTTGGCATTTTCACTGCTATTGTTAATGTTTAACTGAGAGAACTTACAATTCCTGTTCATTACAATTGATTACCTCTGCCAGAGAAAACAGAATAGGCCCGTCTCAGTAATAACTGTCTGGTGCTGGGAAACATTAAACATAATTTTCCAGATAGTCTGATTCACCTCCAGTTTGCTTTATCACCACAGCTGGTACACAAAGGATGCCATATACCTTGGACTTCATACCATCCTGGCACACCTACAGATGTGCTTGAAAGTTTGTGAACCCTTTAGAATGTTCTATATTTCTGCATAAATATGACCTAAAACATCATCAGATTTTCACTCAAGTCCTAAAAGTAGATAAAGAGAAACTAGTTAAACAAATGAGACAAAAATATTATACTTGGTCATTTATTTATTAAAGAAAATGATCGAATATTACATATTTGTAAGTGGCAAAAGTATGTGAACCTCTAGGATCCACAGTTAGGTTGAAGGTGAAATTCGAGTCAGGTGTTTTCAATCAATGGGATGACAATCAGGTGTGAGTGGGCACCCTGTGTTATTTAAAGAACAGGGATCTATCAAAGTCTGCTCTTCACAACACATGTTTGTGGAAGTGTATCATGGTATGAAGAAAGGAGATTTCTGAGGACCTCAGAAAAAGAGTTGTTGATGCTCATAAGGCTGGAAAAGGTTACAAAACCATCTCTAAAGAGTTTGGACTCCACCAATCCACAGTCAGACAGATTGTGTACAAATGGAGGAAATTCAAGACCACTGTTACCCTCCCCAGGAGTGGTCGACCAACAAAGATCACTCCAAGAGCAAGGTGTGTAATAGTCGGCGAGGTCACAAAGGACCCCAAGGTAACTTCTAAGCAACTGAAGGCCTCTCTCACATTGGTTAATGTTCATGTTCATGAGTCCACCCTCAGGAGAATACTGAACAACAATGGTGTGCATGGTAGGGTTGCAAGGAGAAAGCCACTGCTCTCCAAAAAAACATTGCTGCCCGTCTGCAGTTTGCTAAAGATCACGTGGACAAACCAGAAGGCTATTGGAAGAATGTTTTGTGGATGGATGAGACCAAAATAGAACGTTTTGGTTTAAATGAAAAGTGTTATGCTCGAAGAAAGGAAAACACTGCATTCCAGCATAAGAACCTTATCCCATCTGTGAAACATGGTGGTGGTAGTATCATGGTTTGGGCCTGTTTTGCTGCATCTGGTCCAGGATGGCTTGCCTTCATTGATGGAACAATGAATTCTGAATTATATCAGAGAATTCTAAAGGAAAATGTGAGGACATCTGTCCATGAACTGAATCTCAAGAGAAGGTGGGTCATGCAGCAAGACAACGACCCTAAACACACAAGTCATTCTACCAAAGAATGGTTAAGGAAGAATAAAGTTAATGTTTTGGAATGGCCAAGTCAAAGTCCTGACCTTAATCCAATCAAAATGTTGTGGAAGGACCTGAAGCGAGTAGTTAATGTGAGGAAACCCACCAACATTCCAGAGTTGAAGCTGTTCTGTACGGAGGAATGGGATAAAATTCCTTCAAGCCGGTGTGCAGCAATGATTAAAGTTACCGGAAATGTTTAGTTGCAGTTATTGCCGCAAAGGGGGGTCACACCAGATACTGAAAGCAAAGGTTCACATACTTTTGCCACTCACAAATATGTAATATTCAATCATTTTCCTTAATAAATAAATGACCAAGTATAATATTTTTGTCTCATTTGTTTAACGGGTTTCTCTTTATCTACTTTTAGGACTTGAGTGAAAATCTGATAATGTTTTATGTCATATTTATGCAGAAATATAGAAAATTCTAAAGGGTTCACAAACTTTCAAGCACAACTGTAGACCATAATAACTTCCCAGAGCACTGTTTGTAGACTACAACTCAGTGTTGTTCCATCAAAGATGACCACCAAGCTCCTAGATTTCTGAGTTAGTAATTTACTAAGAAGACTCCAGGATGTACCTAATGGTACCATAACTTCCTCCAGCCTGATTTTCACCTGTACTCCTTTTAAGCCTGTAACTGGATAAAAATTTCTAATTACTATGTTCTATTATGATAATGATTAAAAAAATACAGTGATAGTGCAAAAGGGGCAGGACAACAATGTCTCCCTTAATGTCAGCTCATGCAAGGGACTGATCAGAGACATCAGCAGTGCAAAGTCAGACCATCATCAATGACACTAGACAATGAAGGTTTTACTTGCTGAACACGTTTGAGTTTATCTGATGCATTTTGGCCTGCTGATCACAGAAAACATTTGTAAATTTTCAGATTCCTAGAACTTAATATATTATTACAGTCTCATCTTTTTCTGATCTCTCATTTAAGTATACATGTTCAATACAACAACAGCAGGTAAAACATCTGTGTTGAAATGAAAGTATTGGCGCTTCTACTAGGAATACAGCTCAGATATACCCAGTACTGTTGTTACATTTGTGAATGGAACATTGTGGTAATGTGTCTCATTACATTGAAAAGAACTGGCTGATCCGCATGCCTTTGGTTCAGGGGTGAAAAAGTGTGGCATATAAACCACTTGTTGACCTAAGAAAGATACTTTTGCCTCCTCTTCATATAAATCTTGGACTGATAAACAATATTTGTGAAAGCAATGAACAAGGAGGGTGAAGGGTTTTGATTTTTCAGGCAGGTGTCTCCACAAATAAGGGATGCTAAGATTTTTTGGTGCATATATCACATGCTTTATCAATGTGATAAAAATCCTGATACATCTATCCATGCTTACCAAAATCTGTAGGTTCTTAGTGTAGTCCATTCTCATTGGCTGCATAACATCCTAGTATGGCAGTTCCTCAGCTCAGGACCATAATACTGGAGATTGTCAGTGTGTTGCATGCTGATTAGCATATGTAAGTAATAATTTCACTGAACTCTGAAACCATAAACCTGTGACACACTAAGGAGAATGTTGAAGGTGACAGAGAATTCTATTGGTACACAACTCTCTCTCTCTCTCTGTCTACTGTTCAGCACCTGTATGAAACACACTACTTTAGAAGGGCAAGCAGTATTATTAAAGGCCTCATCCCGTGCAGTCACTTTTTTCCTTCTTCTGCACCAGCAAATGATATGGAACCGTTATTGTTTTTTTTTTTTTTTTTTTTCATATTCGTCACAGCTGTTCTCTGTATGTAAACGCAAGTTGCAAATGCATGTCTAGATGGCACAAATTACACTTCTTCTTCCTGTTTTTGCTGATGTGCACATGGCCGCTGTAGATGTAGTTGTTTATCATGTGCATTTTTGGTTGTTTTAGTGTGGAAGGACATACTTTCAAACATTATTTAAAACTATAGGGTGTTTGGAGATAGGTTATGTCCACTGGTGTTTTTAAACAAAAACAAAAACAAAGATTGCCAAAGCAACAGCTAATGTGACTGCCTTAAAATTGAGGCACCCATAAAAAAATTAAATGGCACTGTGGAATAATGAAAAAATATTTTTACTTTTTCAGAATAATTCAAGTCATTCTCAGTTTTAAATTCACTTTATCTTTGATTATATTGTACATTAAATAATTATATTAAAAATATTTTGTGCATATTTATAGGTAGTGAGAACATTCCACTACAGCGGTGTGAATCAGAAAATGCAATGCTGTGTTAATGCCGGCCTTAATATTTTGTTCATAGTATGTTCTTCATGTTTTACTTGATTCGTATTTTTTTATCCTCTTCTCATTTGCCTCCCAGGGACTGGATGAAGTTTACATTGCAGCAAAATAAAGGAGAAGGAATAAGTAAATCTATGGCTTTTCAGGATGACATTATTTCAAACATAAAATAAGTATTCAGTGATGCCTATTAGTTCTGCTTGTCAAAATCTATTTCAAATGAAAACCTTTGTCAGAAATAATGAATTTGAATGGCACTGAGAAAAAAAAAACGTATTTAATATTTTATTCAGTCTGAGGAGATTAAGAATATACGAGTAGGTTTGAAAAGGTTCTTATTCTTACAGAAATGCATACTGCACTGAGGTTCCTGTTACCACTCTCTGATTTAGGCACAAAATTGATAATATCTATGTGTTTTGTGCCATTTGGCATTGTGCACAAGTAATATTAACTATGTGAGTGGTGATACTGTTGCACAAGCAATTATAGGTTTATAGGGTCATTATTGTCACATGTACAGAGTACACTGAAATTCTTAATTGCAAGTGCTAATAAGCATGCAAAATATTGTCAGTCTCTGGTGCCACGTTTAGTGCGTAGAAACACCTTACCTCAAAAAATTTTCCTTTATCTTGAAAATCTCAGAACATATTTGTCATCAAATGACAAACAGAATAAGTACATCTGTTTTATACATATGAACCCTTTTTACCTTTTCGGAAAGCATTTTTGATGTTGAAATCCAGCAGACTGAAAAGGTGATTATCATTAAGTGAAACAGATAAAAAAAATGGTGAAAAATTGTGCAGTCATGTGCCCAACAATAATCTGCACTCTTCCTTAAACCCAAAAAGCTAACTTACTTATTGTGCAGGTGGCAGACCACACCGAGACCAGTTCATATTAAACTTGGGGTCAGGGCACATTATTTGATCTCAGTCCAGCTTCGGAGTCCTACTTTGGAATATCTGCTGCACCTAGTCTCTCATCTCGTTTGCACTAATTACTTTTTTTCCAATACCCAGTGTTGCACTATCTGTCTACATTGAAGCATCTTCCCATAATCTTATAGCTTTTCAATCTGACCACTGCATTTTTCTTGCTTCTTGTGCAACAGAATGCAAAAATGATGCTGCCAAAGTCCTGACCTGATCACACCATCACTAAACTGGCTTGTCTACTGCAAATGAGTATCCGCAGGTTGTGTCGCTGAACAAGTGACATGGAGTAAGGAGTATATCAGGTAGGCTAATTTGTGACTTCTGTTAAGTAAAATGAAGCTCTGTATTAGAATATATTCTTGTTTGCCTTGGTCCTGGAGACTGGCAAGGTGTTACAAGTTACGTGGAATGAGGTGATGAGGAGTTGCATTTTTTGCATTTTTGTACAATATTTTTTTATAAATTTTGAAATAAAAATACTGTAATAAAGTTAGCAGGTCTTAATCCAGTTATTTCCATGTTTAAAGGTTACCTTAACCTATAACTCAGTTGTCATAGTTGTACAGTAAGAGAGTGGGATGGTTGATTGCTCACAATCTTTGTTTATGGACATGCCACCAAAGTGCTCCATATCCTGAGCTATGGCAACAATTTTATAAACCAGTGTCTGGCTGGCTACAAAGTTTACAGCATGTGTTGCTAAAAGCTTCTGGAAACTGCTCAGTTGTTCAAAACCGGCTTCCTGATGGATATCTTTGTTGTGGGTCAATTCATATCCACACCGGGTGAAAAAGCACATAACAAAAAAAGAGTTAAACATGAACTTTAAGAATTACAAACACATCCAGCACCATATTTATATACTTTAAAATGTTCATTTTATACTTTGCAATTTTCACAGATCACAATTCACAATGTTGGCGTCACAGAATCAAAGAGCACTTGCACATTTTGAAGCAACATGATATCGGTGTTCATTTTTCTGATTTTCACATATCTTGTATATATATTGATTGTCATTTTGTAAAACTAGTTATTTAGATGTAAGTTACATGTAGAATGTCTGTTAAACATCTGTTAAGTTAGCACCATACATGTTTGGTTTAAAAGAGCAGGTGTCTTTCAGAGAAGCATGCAAGATAAGCGAAAGAGCTAATTTCATTTTATATTCAACTTGCTTTGCTCGACAGCCCCCCCCCCCCCCGGCATGCGATACGTGCCAGCCACTTCATCTCTGCTGCTCATGTTGTGAAGAGGGAGGCTGAACGCACCCCAAGGAGGCGCGGTCGCTCCTCCGAAACCCCCTCTTAAACGGTGATACAATAGGTAACAAATGCAGTTTTTTTTTACCTCCTCTTTGCTCGATCAGCTGCTGGCTTGCTGCTGCTTGATGTACATCTCATGCGGCACTTCGAACATTTAAAAGCCTGTACAGCAGCTGTCTTTGTCATCTACTCTTTGTGTTTTATTTCCTGCCCGGGACGTGGTTAAATCGTTTGGCACAAATTCCCGTCTTGCGAGACATGAGTTCTTGATATTTTTTAGTTTATAATTTAAAAATGAAATAAGAAACTGAAAATCGAACAACATCACATTAAAGTTCGATAAATTGTGAAAAGAATGATACAGAACATATATATGTAGGTTTTAAAATTAGCCCGATTTAAAGCATGACAAAAAACGTCACTTAAAAAGTCACATAAAATCACAGCACTTTTAGGCTTAGGATTTTATATATATAGAGTAGATTTTGCAACCGCAAAACACAATAAAAATACTTTGCTGAGGGAGTCAAACAGAAGCAGTGAATAATGTATATATGTTTTTTATTGTTTTTAATACCTATTTTTTGTGTTTTATTGTTTTAAGCTAACGCTTTTAATTTTTTTCACATTTTTTTCCAAAATAATTGTGTTTACTTTGTTATTTTGTCTCTTGTTCCGAGTAGTGATTAGTGTATTGTGATGCCTCTATGGCAGTAAGTATGCAATGTGGATTAAGCATATCAAGCAGTAAGAATATGGTGCAGAGCAGCCACTAGCAGCATTATTTAATGCGCAGGCCTGTATGTGCGTGTAAGAATTTCATAGTACTGTATACTTAAGATGAGACTATTGCTGTTACTAATTCTGTTTGTTCCATCAATGCTGAATGCCTTTCTTATATTACTCATGGTGGCCATACACCCGTATGCAGTAGCCAAGAGATTCTGATGCTGACTGTTCCAAAGTAAAGAAATTCTATTTGATGCTCTGCCTGCATTAAATTTTGTAAAAAATAAGATGCATTAAACACATTAAGGGTTGTGGTCCCAGCCAGGATTTCCAATTTAACTGTGAGAAAAAAGTGAAAAAATTGCATAAAAGAAAAGTAATCACTGGGCTTCATAACCAGTGAGTTAGCCATCTTAGGAAGATCTCTTCTTGACTACTGATCATATCTGTAATTCATTTAGATCTACTTTCACTTTGACATTAAAAAGCATTTTTCTCTTATCAGTATCAAAAAAAGCCAATTTAAAACCACTCTGATTCAAAGTTGTGTAACAATAAAATGCGAAAACTTCCAAGAGAGTTGGTATTTTTTATATTCACTGTATATATTATGTATGTATGTATTATACCCATAAATAGGCACTTCACATTTCAATAATATGGCTTAAAATTTGACATACATGGACTGGAGTTTTACACTTACATACAGGTAATTTGAAATCACCCGTTAACCTTTTTGCAAGTTACTGAACTCTGAAAGGAAACCAGAACACCTGCAGAAAACTAACTTGAAAATGAGAATATGCCAGCTGTAAACATGAAGTGCACCTGAGCCGGAAATTTAGCTGGCATCCATATACTGCGAGGCAACAATGCTGCCATCTGTTTTATTGTGTTTTCCTTGTCTTTAATTTTTTAAAAGTACAGCTATTCAGTGATATGTATTTATTTACTATTAATTTTCTGAGTTAGCAAAGAAAAGTGTCATAATAGGAGTTCAGACAGTAGTATGCAATTATATTCTGTCCAAATGACTGCTCTGGTTTGTCTTTTGAGAAATGTTAATTCAGTCACCTCCAGCAGATGAGCTGTTTTACGTAAAGGAGGCTAATTGAAACAAAAATGAAAATCAGATCTTTAAAAATGAAAAGGAAGCAGTATTGTTGAAAGCTTGGAATTAAGCAGGATAGATGCATACAGGTAAGCAATACAACAAGCACCATGGAAAGCAACTCTCTGTGCCTGCTACATTGGAAAATAGCTTTTTTCCTTGAATCGTGACTAATCAGGGAATGAAATGCTGTAATAAGCAGGATCCAATCAGGGAAGTACTACGTAATAAACAAGAGCAAATCAGAATGTGTTTAGAGTATGCGTTTTTAAAGGTCTATGTTTCTTTTTGCCCCTCCATATTTCAATGGTGAGGCTGCATTTTCAGAAGTATACGGTTCTGGGGCCTCATGTATAAATGGTGCATATGCACAAAGATGTTGCGTACACCCGTTTCCAAACTCACATTGAGATGTAAAAAAACTAAACTTGGTGTAATGTTACACGCGTTTTCACAGCAGCCTCAGACCATAAGTATGCACGTTTCTGCTCAGTTTTGTAAATGGGCGGCACCCAACATCAAAGCAGCGCTAATGCTCCTGTGTGGTCTCCCTTTCTTTTTTAGATTTGCATCCATGATGCTGGCTTCATCAAATACACTGAAATGAATTGCATATCGTTTACCAATTTAAGGCACTTGATTTTAATCATTCTGTAACAATATAATGTTAAACAGAATGGCCAAACTATTCCAACTGCCATGGCTGCTTTAGCTTTGTTAGAAGACTTCACAAATGAAAGAATTAGAAGTGAGTGTGTATTTAGAGATCATACTAAATTCTTGTCCCATGATGATGACTGGCTTCTTAGTCGATTTAGAAGAGCATAAGGTATGAACAATCCCAGGAAAGGGCGCCAGCTAATCGCAGGGTGAATACAAGCACACACATACACTAGTAGTGTCAATTTAACATCACCAACTCCACCAACCTGCATGCCTTTGGAAGGAAACTGAAGCATGCCGAGGAAACCCACCAGGAAAACATGCAAACTCCAGGCAGGAAACACCCGGGACGTTACCCCTTTACTGTGAGGCAGCAGTGCTTCTGCCCTGCCACTTTGCCCCCACATATTTAATTATTAACAGTACAGGTGCTGGTCATAAAATTAGAATATCATGAAAAAGTTGATTTATTTCAGTAATTCCATTCAAAAAGTGAAACTTTTAGATATTATTAGATTCATTCATTACACACAGACTGATGTATTTCAAATGTTTATTTCTTTTAATTTTGATGATTATAACTGACAACTAATGAAAGTCCCAAATTCAGTATCTCGGAAAATTAAAATATCAATTAAGACCAATGCAAAAAAAGGATTTTTAGAAATGTTGGCCAACTGAAAGGTATGACCATGAAAAGTATGAGCATGTACAGTACTCAATATTTAGCTGGGGCTCCTTTGGCCTGGATTACTGCAGCAATGCGGCGTGGCATGGAGTCGATCAGTCTGTGGCACTGCTCAGGTGTTATGAGAGCCCATGTTGCTCTGATAGTGGCCTTCAGCTCTTCTGAATTGTTGGGTCTGGCGTATTGCATCTTCCTCTTCACAATACCCCATAGATTTTCTATGGGATTAAGGTCAGGCGAGTTTGCAAAATTTACTTTCATCAGAGAACATAACTTTCGACCACTCAGCAGCAGTCAATTCCTTTTTGTCTTTAGCCCAGGCGAGACGCTTCTGACGCTGCCTCTTGTTCAAGAGTGGCTTGACACAAGGAATGCGACAGCTGAAACCCATGTCTTGCATACGTCTGTGGGTGGTGGTTCTTGAAGCACTGACTTCAGCTGCAGTCCACTCTTTGTGAATCTCCCCCACGGTTTTGAATGGGTTTTGTTTCACAATCCTCTCCAGGGTGTGGTTATCCCTATTGGTTGTACACTTTTTTCTACCACATCTTGTCCTTCCCTTCGCCTCTCTATTAATGTGCTTGGACACAGAGCTCTGTGAACAGCCAGCCTCTTTAGCAATGACCTTTTGTGTCTTGCCCTCCTTGTGCAAGGTGTCAATGGTCGTCTTTTGGACAACTGTCAAGTCAGCAGTCTTCCCCATGATTGTGTAGCCTACAGAACTAGACTGAGAGACCATTTAAAGGCTTTTGCAGGTGTTTTGAGTTAATTAGCTGATTAGAGTGTGGCACCAGGTGTCTTCAATATTGAACCTTTTCACAATATTCTAATTTTCCGAGATACTGAATTTGGAACTTTCATTAGTTGTCAGTTATAATCATCAAAATTAAAAGAAATAAACATTTGAAATACATCAGTCTGTGTGTAATGAATGAATGAATCTAATATACAAGTTTCACTTTTTGAATGGAATTACTGAAATAAATCAACTTTGTCATGATATTCTAATTTTATGACCAGCACCTGTACTGTTAATAATTAAATATGTGGGGGCAAGGTGGCACGGCAGAAGCACTGCTGCCTCACAGTAAAGAGGTAACGTCCCGGGTGTTTCCTGCCTGGAGTTTGCATGTTTTCCTGGTGGGTATCCTTGGCATGCTTTAGTTTCCTTCCAAAGGAATGCAGGTTGGTGGAGTTGACGATGCTAAATTGACACTAATAGTGGATGTGTGTGCTTGTATTCACCCTGCGATGAGCTGGCGCCCTTTCCTGGGATTGTTCATACCTTATGCTCGGTGCTTGCTTGGACTGGCACCATGAAAACATATAAAGTCCAGACAGGAAACACCCAGGACAAGAAACCCCTGCGAAGCAGTAGCTTTACCGCTGTTCCACTGTACCTCCACATGTTTAATACATGCATTAATGCATTTCATCATAACAATGATATCAAGTATACATCTTAGTATTCTAAGATGTTCAGAGAGCTGTAATATCATGACTGTAATGCATTCTGTGTGGCGATCACTGCCTATTCACTCCTCATTTAAGAAGCATGTAACGATTAATGACTGGGTTGGGAAACCCATAGAATACAAAGTATTTAACGTGCTACTTTAGTTACAATGGGGCTTGAGAAAATGCTGTAATAAATTAAACACTGATTTTAAGATGAAATTCACAACATTCTACTTTAATGACAAATAAACTACGAGATTAAAGTCAAAATATTGAGATTAAAGTCAATCATTTGACTTTAATCTTGACATTGAGCTTTTTTCTACACAGTATCCCTTTTTCTTTTTTTCTCGTCTGTGGCCCTAATGCGCTTCCATATGACACTCAGACGGTGGGCTGAGACTTGCCTTTTCACGTTGACTTAGATATGTAAGTGCTTATTTTTTACTTTGGGCACTGTGTGACTTTCTGAACTTGAACTTTTGTATGCCTCCCCTACGCTGTACCACTCCATTAGTTTCCTTTTATTGCTTATACCACTGCTTAAGCCACCAATTAGAATGATTTTCCTTGCCTCCATGTCACTAAACATGACCTCCATTTCGCATTAACTTGGATTCTTCTCTTTTACACTTGCTTTTGCCATTGTCTTTTAACAAAACACTGAACAGAAGAGGCTGTTTCTAATGATCTTCATATTCAAATAGGCAAAATTCTGGAAGAAGTTGGGGTGAGGCTGTAGGTCGTGCATGTGTGTTAAAATTCACATTGATTGGGGTTTATAAAGAGAAAGTGCATAGAACATTGCTATTGTAGTTTTATGCGTCTGATTTGTTTTCAGTGTACTCACATTTCTAGTTTTGTATGTACACTATGTTTTAGTGTGAATTCTATGCAAGGCATTATACACGAGGCCACTGGAGAGCAATTTCAAAAAGCTATTGTTTACTGTGGTTCAAAATACTGGGGTAGTGTGTATGAAAGGCAAAAACGAAGACTAATGTCTGCA
Source organism: Polypterus bichir lapradei (assembly GCA_026402145.1). Classification (NCBI taxonomy): domain Eukaryota; kingdom Metazoa; phylum Chordata; class Cladistia; order Polypteriformes; family Polypteridae; genus Polypterus; species Polypterus bichir. The sequence goes on from JANRMT010062822.1 coordinate 9,755,614, forward strand.
TTTATAAACAAAAAACATAGCAGTGTGGATGGGGCCTGTGGTACCGTAACTGTGGTCCTAAAGACCAAAGCACCAGAAAACCCTAATTCATAATGAGGCCCTGCCTTAAAAACACTAAACACAGTTGCGAATAAAGAAAAAGAACAGATAATAAAAAATATAAAAGATTGCAGTTTGGGAGTGTCAATCTATCTATCTCATCAAACACTTTCTCATAATTCCCAATGATGTACTGTAGATTCTAATGGTCTTTTTGTTTTTAGAAATTTCTTTTGTTTTGAAAGTTATTATTTCATTTTAATGTTCTGATTTTGCCTTCCTGTTAGTCTTTTGTTTCATCCCCTGATCCTCTGACGTTTCTGCATTCATGGCCTCCATTTCAATCCCGAGACAGAACACAGGGAAAATTGTCAAATACAAAGAAAATTGTAAATGGGAGTGAGGAAGCTATGGTAACAAATATTCTGAAATGGAAATAGCTTTCCTGAAAAAAAAATAGCTGTCTTCTAGTGATTTAGTGTACAAAGAGACTAAGGACAGTGAAACCCCCAGGAATTATCTCTGGATTAGTTCTGTTTTTGAATGTACTGGGGAGAAGGTAATCCCTGACTGGATGACAGTGTTACTCATCTCATAAAGCTTTCTTCTTCATAAATGAATAGGTCCAGATCTATCTTCTCTTGAAATCAGAGATAATTCACCTAAGGAAACAATGAAATTCACTGAAATGAGCTTGAAGGATTGAAATTCACTGAGGTAATACAGCGGTCTTTAATGACAGGGCTGTTCATACAAGGGTAGGAAAACATTTTTCTGACAACTGCTGGAAATTGCTCCGATCACATATCACATTTGATTGTTTTTGTTTTTCTCTGTCTCTCATGCTTCAGTTTTCACAGCTACTTAATTTCAACAGGTTGAGATGACAAAGACAAAATAAATCTTGACAAGTATGAATACGCTTAATGGACTTCAGTTTCTTATTTTGTATAAGTTATGCTGACATGCAGGGATGATGGATCAGCCAGAAGGAAGTACTAATACAAAGTGGTTGTATTTACTTTTTTGGATGAACTCCCAACGTTTTTATGTGCTGTACAATTATTTATTGCTTTCCAAAGTGCATTATGACAATAATCACTAGGAAGGACTTTGTTAAAGATAAAACACTCACTGATTGGCATGCCTGCCTGTAAGCTCTTATTAATGCAATTATTTGCATGATTTTGCACAAACTATTCAGATGTAGCCACATATTAAAGAGCAATAATTTTTACTTGCCATTGCTGTTTGTTTTTTGACTGCATAATTACTTTTAAAAATGACATTACTCTTTGCCTTTACTAAGTGTTGCTTACATAATGTTTCTCTGTATGCCCACATTTGCAAAGAGGGAAAAAAGACTCATTATCTTTTCAATTGCCTTCATAATCTTTTCATTTTTCATTCCTTTGCAGTTGTAATCTGTTTCTGCCAGCCTTAACATGGCTTAATGGCGCCTACTTTAATTGCTTTCCTGTAAACAGTTCTAATATTAATGCCTTTCAGCATTCTCCCTTCATAAAAGTGTCTCCTATTAGCACTCTGCCTAGTTAATGGCTCGAGTAACTGCCTTATTGATTTGTCTAATATTATTCAAAGCTTGCAATACTGTTTAGAGATGATGCACATCAGAAGAGTATGATAATGCACTCTTTGTATGATGAATAAATAGATTTGTTTTCTAGGCTTGTGAGCAACCCCACCGCTCAAATGACAAGGCTCATTTATGCTGTTCCATTTTGGGGTCACCAGATAAATTAACCTCTGTGCTCCTCTTGGGGTGTGAGAGGAAACCCAGAGAACAGTTACGTGTACACTGGGTGAATTTGTAAGTATCACTCAAACATAGCACGGGCTGGAGCTTCAACCCATATTGCTGTAAGTCCGAGCACCTTGTGCTAACCAACACTCCACAATGCTGCTTTGTTATTTTTTGAAATTGTATGAATGGTAAATTGTGTTTTGGATAATACTCTTCTAGCTAAGACCAGTGCCATTATCTTCATCCATAATAGATTACCATTCCTCAAGTCTTCCTTAACATTTTGCTCCACTCTTGCTATGATTACAACTGCCAGGTTGACGACCTCCTAATTTGAGATGAAAATCGTTACAACCAGGCTAGTTGTACCAGGCTAGTTTACATTTATCATTTAAACTTTATGATATGAAGACATATGAAGAGTGTGCAAACTACACTCCACAGGTGACAGGGCCAAGATTCAGTCCCAGTGTGCTGCAGCTGTGAGACTTCTGCACTACCCTCTGAGTCATTAGACTTTGCATAAGCTAAATAAATAAAAATGAATGAATGCATAAATACATGTTAAGTCAACTTTATTAATAGCCATGTTAAAGCATTAAGACACCAGAATCATTTCCTTTTTACAACATTGTATGTAATGCTTCTGAAGCAGAGAGTTACATTTCTTGTACAGTGGGCATATCTGATAAGATTCACAAGCCAGAGGTTGTTAATTTAATTATAGTGTTCAGTGTAAAAGCCATTAAGTTAAAAATATACAAATGCAATTGGCAATAAATGTATGTTTGTATTTACCGTATTTACTTGTGTACCACACGCTCTCCTGTAAGATGCGCACCCTAATTTTTACAAAGAAAATCATGAAAATCATTTTGCCCCGTGTACGACGCGCATTGTGATTGTATAGGAAGCGTTTAGAGAGAGAGAAAGCGCAAGCAAGCAAGAGAAAAAGTAAACATTACAGAATTACATTTCCTCGTGTATGACACGCACCTGATTTTCTAATTTTTGGGAGAAAATATTCGCGTGGTACACGTGTAAGTACGGTATTAACAAACCACTTCCATTTGTTGTGATCTGGGAGTTTCAAATAAATCCCATAGATACTTCCAAAATTGCCCACTAGGGGGAATTATCATCAAAACCCTGACTACAAACAAAAAGGCCCTTGAAGAATCTTTATAAAATAAAAGTTATTTTTAACAAAAACAATTTCTCTGTAGCACAAGAAGCTCCTTAGAATTTAAAAGGAATTGGCTGAGAAGGCAAGACAATGCACAGCAAACACACTCACAATACAGAATCCAAAGGCCAAGTCAAAAACAGAGCACACGTTAACAAATCTAGGAAATCACAATAAGCACAATAGAAACACAATGTAGGATGTATAAAGGTGGATGGATGGCCCAAATAGCAACACATGGTTTGTGAAAAAGGCGGGTATTGTCTATTTAACGTACTAATTCACCCACTTGTATAAATTGGCCAGGTGTGTGAAGAGAGCAAGGGCTAACTGTGTGTTGCAGTGAGGAAGTAAAATCTATGATTCAACTGTGATATGTATATTAACACCATTCATGAAGCTGTTAACAGTGAGTTTCAATCATCGGTAAGACTAAGAAGCTTTTACATAAGCTGAGAGAGGCAATTATTTCATTGCACCTGACGTTCACAGAGTATAAGAAGCTCTACCAAAAACTGAACATTAAAGAAGCATCTTTGGGAGCATTATAAGGAAGTTTAAAACTTATGACACATCTGCAAACTTGCCTGGTTGAGGGAGAAAGCCCAAAATGTCATCAAGAGCCCTTAACATCTTCATCAAGACAGCTAAGAAAATCCCCCGTGTTACTGCAGAACACCTACAGGATGACCTGATGAAGGCCGGGACAAGTGCTTCAGTAGCAACTATAAGATAAGCACTGAATAAACAAGGACTTCAAGGCCACACTCCAAGATACACTTCACTCTTGATCATAAATAACATCAAAGGTTGACTAGAATATGCCAGGAGATATTTGGATAGGAAGGGCAGCATGGTGGTGTAGTGGTAGCACTGCTGCCTCACAGTTAGGAGACCTGGGTTCGCTTCTCGGGTCCTCCCTGCATGGAGTTTGCATGTTCTCCCCGTATCTGCGTGGATTTCCTCCGGGTGCTCCGGTTTCCTCCCACAGACCAAAGACATGCTGGTTAGGTGCATTGTGCTGTGTGTGTGTGCCCTGCGGTGGGCTGGCGCCCTGCCCAGGGATTTGGTCCTGGGATTGGCTCCAGGTGACCCTGTAGTTAGGATATAGCGAGTTGGATAATGGATATTTGGATAGACCTGCAGTGTTTTGGGAAATAGTTCTATGGACTGATGAAACTAAATTGGAACTGTTTGGACACATGGACCAATGGCATGTCTGTGAGATAGGCCAGGCTTCTGACCAAAAGAATACCATTACCACAGTCAAGTCAAGCATGGAGGTGGGTCATTGATGATGTGGGGATGTTTAATGAGGCTTTTTGTCATATATTTTCATTAACCGCGATTCATATCACTATAATGTCTTTTGAGGTGAAGGGGTTGAATATTTGTGATTGCAACTTTATATATTTTTAAAGGTCAAGTATTTTAACTAATTGTAAGTTATTTGTTTTGTAGAGACAATGGGGCTTGGCATGTTTTTATTTACTCTGCACTATAGTGTTAAAAAAATGTCATGCATTTTTTATTGCACAGATTTTGTTTTTCTTTGATTTATTATTTTTTCACTAGTTCTTGTAAGTTTGTGGGGTTTTCTTGCATATTGTGAAGTTAATTTTTATTCATATAGTAATGGGAGCCTTGATGAGTCGCATTGTATTTGTTTATCTGTTATTTGTAAAAAAAAATATTTGTTTGACTCTCAAGGTACGTACATTTATTTTATTTTATTAAATGCCGGGTGTGTGCTACAGAGCATTTTTTATTGAATACAGGTGAATTTTTTTTGGCAAGTCAGTGTTGTTAGTAGGAGAGAAAGTCAAAAACATGACAAGCACTGAAGATTCTTCTGGTTAGAAGTAATCCTTGTCCAGTCGAGCGATTGAAGATTCTGGGTAGCGCTATTGGACAGAATGCACTGTCTTTGCAATGGAGGAGCTGAAGCAAGAACTACAAGTGTTAATGAAAATACTGGTGAAAGAGAGAACTGAAAAAGGACACTTTGCTGCAAGAAAATGAGAGACTTTCAGGCTTGGTTCAGAGTGGGTTGATCGAACCTTGTAAAGAGAAAGTAGTTTATGTTCTGAATGAGAAGAAATGTGGGGTACTTTCTGGTTAATCAAATCCCAATGCTTTATTTCTGTATGAATGAAGGAATGATATTGAAAATGTTATGAGTGCTCATTGGATGACACCTTCAGAACAAGCAGATTTCGTTTATGAACATTTACTGTAGAAGGACTGGTATGTGAGGAGATAAAATTATTGCTTGAAATAATCCTCAGAAAATTTTTGAAATATTGCAAAATGTTTTGGGGGTTCACATTCATATGCAAAAGTACAGAAATGTTCTTTTGATTGAGACAAATGGAGGGGGAGTCATTAAAAGAAAACTCTTGGGTATTAATGTCATTATTAGAGGTGGTAATTTGATGTAAACCTGGTGATTTGATTGATGAAGATGCTAAGTTAAGAGGTCAGCTTGCAGAATATGATAATATATGATAAATGTCCTATACCAGGAGCTTAAACAATTGGTGTGACAGAAACCAGATATCTCTTTTTTGATTTATGAGCAGAAGCTATAAAGAAGGGTTGAGGGGTTCTCCTGGGGATAAAGTGTTTTGTACTGGAATGGAGTATTTAGATTGCAATTCTGTAAGAGCTTCTTCTTCTTCTTCTTCTTTCGGCTGCTCCCATTAAGGGTTGGCACAGCGGATCATCTTCTTCCATATCATCCTGTCTTCTGCATCTTGTTCTGTTAATATCAGAAAATAATACAGTTTTAAGCAAAGTACTTGAAACAGTGAAAGCTCAACAAGAACAGTTGAAAATGGTTATAACACAGATTACAGATGTACAACAGCGAGTAATACAGTCTTACAAGTCTAGGAGGTGGTGCCAACCCGCTTATGATTTAAATGGGTTACCTACTTGTTTTAAATGCGAGCAAAGTGGGCATTTCTTCCATAAATGCAGGAAGAATACTCTGGTTACAGGGCAAGAGGCCATAAAGGTGAACAATCAGGATATGGTGACAGGTGCTGCAGTAGCAGAAAACTAACCCCTACCGTTGTTCAGAACCATGCAATAGGAGGTGGTCAGCCAGGCTCAGCCCAAGAGAATAAGACTAAATTGTGGAGCCAATTAGTTTGACAAAGTCTTATAGTGAATGTAGTAATGGGAGGGGTACCTGTAGTATGTCTCCTGGAGACGGGATCCATTGTAATCACAATTACAGAAAGTTAAAGAGAATTTTGAACCTGGGGGGCGAAATGTTTAATGATTGTGCTTGACTTCAACTTAAAGCAGTCAATAGGCTAGAGTTTCCATATGTGGTTTTTTGGAACTTGATATAGTTGCCATGAGTCAGCAGTTATCAAAAAGAGGAATTTTAGTGTTGCGGTGGACTGGCGCCCTGCCCGGGGTTTGTTTCCTGCCTGGCGCCCTGTGTTGGCTATGATTGGCTCCAGCAGACCCCCGTGACCCTGTGTTAGGATATAGCGTGTTGGATAATGGATGGATGGAATTTTAGTGGTGAAAGATTCTGATGATTCTTTTTTTGGGGAAAGACAGAGGGCAGTTCCTGGTTTGGTTGTAATGAATATTATCCGTGATTGTCACAATTGTTTATATCAACAAGTGGTAGAAAATCTGCAACCAGCATGTTGGTATACAGGCAAGTATACAGGCAACTTTACGTACATCTTGAAGGTCTGTTTGTGAAAGTATGGGCGGTGGGGTTCTGATCCATAAAGAATTTAAGCCGGTAAGGCATTTGACTTATAAAGTGTAAAGGTAGCTGGAATATTCAGTCCCTTGTGGATCCATTAAGTGTAGAAGATTAATGCCTCCAGATGTTATTATTGGTTGCACATATCAGTTTTAGAAAAGGTATGTTGTGTGACCTGGTTTAAAATGATGGCAAGGGGGATGTGTGACTGCAGCCTCGATTGCGGTTAGCAAAGCTGAGTGGAACGAAGGTTGACCCTTTTGAAAGAGAGGTAGATTTTCGGAGGGAGGAATAAGAGAGGAAAAATAATGGTTAATATAAGTCATGTGCTGATGGAAGATAAGGCAGTGGCCACAAATATGGTGATAAATGCCTCTTTTCCAGGACTTGATACTGGCCATGTGGAAAAGGTTAAATGAATGTTGGAAAAACATGCATCTGTGTCCACTGGTGACTATTATTTAGGGTATACTGAGGTAATTCAGCAAGAGATTCCAGTCATGATGACGTAACTGTTCTTCAAATATATCATAGACTTCCACTTAGTCAATATGAGGAGCTTAAGGCCCATATTTCACAGTTGTTAGAACAGAAGGTGGTCAGAGAGAGTTGCAGTCCCTATTTGTCGCCAGTTGTGGTGGATTGAAATAAGGATGGTTCCCTCAGAATGTGTGTGGATTACAGACAGCTGAATACAAACATGAGAAAGGATACCTTTTCACTTCCTCAGATTAAAGAATCTCTGGATAACTTGAGTGGTGCTCATTGGTTTTCTATCATAGACCCTGCAAGTGGATATATCCAAGTAGCAGTTTTTGAAAAAGACCCAAAATGGCATTTTGCATGCCTTTTGACTTCTTCGATTTCAATCGAATTCCATTTGGACTTGCAATGGCCCTAAGTACGCTCCAGTTGTTGATGGAGCAAATTCTGGGTGATTTGAGATTTCAGTCAATAATGTTTTACTTGGATGATGTTGTAGTCTTCTCTACTACAGTTGAGGAACACATACAGAGAGTGAGCTCTGTATTTGTAGTAAAATATTTGGGGCATGTAATTTCTAAAGATGGGGTAAACACTGACCATGAGAAAATACAGGCTAATGCAAGCTGGAGCAAGCTCAACAAATACTGCAGTACTGAGATCATTTCTAGGGCTCACAAGCTATTATAGGAGATTCGTTGGATGGGTTTGAAAAAATTGCAATTTCTACATTGCCTTGCTGCACAAGGGGCCTGGCAAGAAAGGGGAAAGGATTAGATTTTCTCCACAGGTCCCATTGCAATTGTGGGATGAAGCGGCCTTTGGTAAATTATAAGCAACGTTAATTTTTTCCCTGTTGTCGGTATAGGCAAATTTTAATGAAACCTTTTTTTAGGGGATTGATACCAGTCACCACAGGTTGGGAGTAGTGCTGTCCTAGGACCATGAAGGTCAGAGAAAACCAATTTCATATGCAAGTAGAGGACTGCATCCAACAGAGAGGAACATGAAAAATTATAGTGCCATGATGATGGAATTTGTTGCCTAAAAATGGCCAGTAACTGAGAAATTTCAAGATTATTTGTTGGGAAGAAAATGTACTGTTTTTACATATAATAATCCTTTGAGATACTTGCAGACAGCCAAACTGGGTTTAGTGGAGCAAAGATGGTCTAACCAGTAGTCTTTGTTTAATATTATTTACAGAACTGGAATGAAGAATGGTAACGCAGATGCATTATCTCGGCAGTATACTACTCATGAAGCACAAAGGTTTGTAGCAGCTCTTGAGGTTCTCTGTTCAGACAATTTCATGTGTTTTTAAAAGATGTGAACTATGCTTTGGTACAGAGTGTGTTGTCCTTTCCAGAATTTTCACAAGAGCAGTTAAGTGTGTTACAAGAAACAGATGGAATTATTGTACAGTTTCTTTATTTTGGACGAGAGGTAATTCATCATGTACACTGGTATGCAGTAAGGAGTTAAAACTGACACTTGTCAATGTGAACAGATAGAAGAACAAGCTGGAGTATTGTACAGAGTGGTGAATGAAGATGGAAGATTGAAGAAGCAGATATTGTTGCCCAAGATTTTGCAGGAAGATAACTTATCCAGTTGCATAATAATCATGGCCATCTGAGAACTGAGAATGTTTCATCTAGTACAAGAAAAATGTTATTGGCCAAGAATGTACCAAGACATTGAAGCATGGTGTAAAAACTGTAAGTGATGGCTAGCAGCAAAAGATGTGCAACCTAAAGTTAAAATTGCAATGGGTGGTTTGAGGGTATGCAAGCCCTTGTAAGTTGTTGAGGTGTATTTTACTGTGCTTGACCCATCACAAGATGGCATCAAATATTTTGATTATTACAGGTGTGTTCTCAAACTTTACTATTGCAGTGCCAACCAAACAGCAACACATGGTTGGTGACCTAGATGGGTACTGTCTTTTTAAGAGACTAATTCACCCACCTGTATAAACTGACCTAGAAAAGGTCTAGAGCCAGGAATGTGAAGAGAGCAAGGGCTAACTGGGTGTTGCAGTGACGAAGTAAAATCAATATGCCTCAGATGTTCACTTTTACATGGTAGGTTTTATTTAAAAGGTTTTATGTTTTATAGGGATTGTAAGTATTTTTGTATATATTTTTAATGGTCAATTTATTTGAATAAGATATTTGTTTTGTAGAGACAATGGAGCTTGTCACCGTTTTGTTTTTACTCTTTTCAGTATAGTGTTAGATTAATTTGCCATGCATTATGGTTGCACAGTTAGTTTATAGATTGTTGTTTTATTATTATTTCACTAGTTCTTGTAAGGTTTGTGGGGCTTCCTTGCACATTGTGAAGCTGATTTGTATTCACATTGTAATGGGAGCCTTGATGAATTGTATTGTATTTTTTATTTGTATGACTGCATAAAGGCACATGAGCATTTATTATATTAAATGTGGGACTTGTGCTACAACACGTAAACACTCCACACCCTAGTGCATTCAGAATGAACTGCCAGGAACTATTGAAGGCTACAATTTAGGATCACAGAACTGAGGCCTAAGTTTTGCTCTAAATAGTCAGCTAGATAGCTTTTTAGAAGTCATATTTTGGGATAAAAAAGTTCCCTACCAGAAAGGGGTGTTCCAGAAAATTTCCTGAATGTTTATAAATTCATAAAATAGTTAATTTATACTAGCTTATTTATTTGTCTTACAAAGCTTGTGATAAGTGATGAGCAAAACAGATGAGTTTCAGTTTTCATACACTTAAAATCTGAATTAAAAGTTTGTAGTAAAAATGTCCAATTATTTGTGTTTAAACTAAAAATGAAAAAAGACTGTGCCTCTTTCTGCATATGTATTACTCAAACCTGACAGATCAGATGCCAAACTATCAAAGAGCTTGAAAAAACTTTTTTAAGTTACATTTTGTGTTTGTTTTGCAAAATTTGGGTCTGCATAGTTATTTTTTTTTTCTATTTTACTGAATTTATTAAAAGCAAGTAACATTCCATACAAGCAAGTCAAACTTAACAAAACTAAATTCAAGAGAGAGAGAGGAAAGCTAACAACCAGAGTAAAACTTTAAGAGTAGAAAAAAGGGGAGAGAATCCTTTTCCCCAATGTCAATGCTTATTCTAAAATGCAATTATTTAGATTCTGCCAGGTTTTAAAAAGTTTTAAACAGATCTTCTAAGTCCGAATTTGATTGTTTCCAGTTTCAAATAATATATAACACCAGTTACCCACTGACTTAGAAAAGAAGAGTTGGGATTCTTCCAGTTGAGCAAGATAAGTCCACGTGCCAATAGTGTAGTAAAGGCAATCACAGTTTGTTTGTCCTTCTCCGCTTTAAGCCGATCTGGAAGGACACCAAACACAGCTGTTAATGGGTTAGGAGGGATTGTGACACCAAAGCTGTCTGATAGGCATTTCAAGATTTTGGTCCAAAATGATGTTAATTTGGTATACGCCTAAAACATATGACCCAGTGAGGCTGGAGCTTGACTGAAATGTTCGCAGGTTGGATCCTGCCCTGGAAACATTTTGGACAATTTTAAACAAGATAAATGTGCTTGATAAAAGATTTTAATTGTACACTTTGCACATATGGAGCTACAGTGAATTCTACGTGTGGCTGCCTTCCACTCCTTTTCTGAGATGTTGAGTGAGAGATCCTTTCCCCACTGTATTCTGGGATCTTTGAAAGGAAGGGACTTTAAAATGTTTTTTATATATTATAGAAATGCTGTCTGAGTCATCAGGACTGATCAACATTTCTTCCCGAATAGAAGAGGTGGGAGGTGAGGAAAATTGGAAACATTGTGTTGATGGGAAGCTAAATTTGGAGTGTAATTTGTTTGTATGATGCAAAGATGTTATCTATGTACAAATTAATTCTGTATATTTTACAAACATTAAAAACTGTGTTTGAGAGGGTGGAAAAAGGTAGCTTTCATGCAGAGGTGCCACAGATAAAAGCTTCTCTGTCTTGAAGTGCTTCCTACATTGGTTCCATATTCTGAGTGAATGAAGGGTCTGCATATTTCTAAAAAAAACTCTGTTCCAGTCCTCTGAATGAAAAGATGAAATAGCCAAATAAATATGGGTTCATTTTACATTCAGCAGACCAGGAATGACTTTTCCAAGTACAGATGTATTATAGAAAAAAACACCAAATCATGTTTAGAATAGCAGTGACATGGCACATCAAAGTTAATTTCACACTTTGTTGGGCTTTCACACAAAACAAATCCCTTTTTTGCTGATATTCTATTTATACTAATATGCTTTACTTAATACTCACTTGTGAAGTGTTTTTGCAGGTTCATTCTCCCTCCACAGTTCTTTTCATGGCCTGCCTTCTTCAAATAAGAAACAAAGAGTATAGGATTTTTTTCTCACTATGCTGGAGACAAAAAAGCTAATTTGTCATTTATTTCAAGTAGAATCGATTTCAGTATCACTTTATTCTAAGTCTGTTTTCATCCCACAGTTAATTAAAAATGCTGTCTGTAAGCACTGCTATTAGAACCAAATAACCAAATAACAGTTCTTAAATCTCTGTATTCAAAATCTTGCTCTATCATATGAAACTGTAAATGCCTTTGGCTCCCCGTACTTAACAGAACTTATTAATGTGTATGTTTCAGAGCAAACATTATATCTCAACCTACAGTTCTAAGAATTCTAAAGAAAAATAGAAGGGATTCAGAAATTATTCTGACCCCTTCACTTTCAACACACTTTATGATGGTGTAGATTTTAATTTATATAGATAAATTGTTTTTTTTTTTCTTTCAGTCCACACTCGGTAAACTATAAAGTGAAAAATTGTTTTCAGAAAAGCTTGCAAATGTATTAAAAATCAAAAAAAATTAAATCTCTCGTACACATAAGTATTCAGACCCTTTGAGAAGCCTCGGTAAACTGCCATCTTCAGGTGTCTCCGCAGCTGTTCTATGGGGTACAAGTCCGAACCATTTATGGACAGCCACAGACTTGTCCCAAAGCCACTCTCCAGCGTTGTCTTCGCTGTATGCTTCGGATCATCATAGTGCTGAAAGGTCAACCATCACCGATGTCTGAGGTTGTGTGCACTCTGGAGCAGGTTTTCTTTAAGGACCTCTCTCTGTTTGGCAGCATTCATCCTACCCTCAATTCTGGCTGGTGCCCCTGTCCCTGCCACTAAGAAACATGCCCATACTATGATGCTGCCACCAATATGCTTCACCATAGGATTACAGTAGTAGGCAGGTGGTGAGAGGTGCCTTGTTACATGGCATCCAGCCTTTAGCATGATTTGCTTGATTGTGTAAGGGATGCCTTTTTGGCCTTAGCCTTTCAGTCCCTCCTAAAGATCCCCTGCTTCATCACAATCTATCTTAATATATCTGCTGATTAGGCTGCTCATGCTGCAGGAATTAAATTGGATGTCATTTAAAATTATGTTCATTCAGCAGTATTATAGATTTTATTTTTTTATGTATAGTATGTTTAGCATTCTGACACATGAGTATGATATTATCAGTTCTATGTATGCTTTGTCATGAAACGTCATGATGGGTATTTGTATTTCAGGACAACTGACATATCATCTGAGCCTGTTTTTACACAGGGAAAGGCAGAATAGTAGTAGTATAAAGAGACATTAGTTACAAAAAATATGTCTATTAGAGTCTTAGTGGTCTAGTTTTGGAGTTATTTTGTTGCTGTTTTAATATTAGACCTATGTTAGAAATTATAACAAAGATTCCACTTAGTGTACTGGACCCTTCAATATTTTTAACTCCCGTTTGGAATCATTAAAAATCATTACAGTCAACAAATCATTTTTATGAAAGGGTCAGTCTAATAACTTATAATTTATTTTTTTAAATAAAAGTGTGTCAGTCATCTTTTACTACATGTTATTAACTCTTTCCTGTTCCCACTCTAAATAGTAATCGGCTGAGTCGCTGCATTTAGGGCAAGTGGGGCACAGCCCCATAATCTCTCAGCAGGTGGTGCTGTTGTGCAAAAAAATTAAATAAGTAGTAAATTTGCCTGAGTTACACTCGTCAGTGTAGTTTTTTTTACAGATCAGTTTAGGATGTCTTCTAAGTACTTTTCCATGCTGATTTCAGAAATGTATTCAGAATTTTTCTATCACATAGTTTTTGAGTTGTTTTGTTTTAGGATATTTAGTCTGTAAACCATTATTAGGAGTACAGGTTTTTTAAAGCTAATTCATAAAGTTTTCATTGCTCCTATGTGTTTTTGCTGTTTGTGAACAGTTTATAATTTTCCAGAAGGGCATCAAACAAACCTGTTGTGCCAGAGCTTGCTCTCTGTCCGAGCCACAGCTCCATGCCAGTTGGTGATCAGATGTCGAAACGTAAACATCATTAAAAATTCATCCGTTGGATTCTCATCCAGACTTTTTCCCTGGAAATCTTGGAGCAATCAGTGACAAGCATTGTGAACAGTTTTGTCATATCATTTCTGAGTCCCAGTATGCTTGCTGATACTACTGCTGGACCCTTAAAAGGGATATACCTGACAAGTCAAGTACAGAAAAAAATTGTACACTTCTGCTTTTTATGTGAATCATTATATATATATAATGAGCCCAGAATTAGGGTGAAACACGTGTCGTGTACTCTTTGCATTATTTGACAGTAAAACTATTTCAACCATTATATATATATATATATATATATATATATATATATATATATATAT
>JANRMT010062822.1:9769641-9804641 GCA_026402145.1 Polypterus bichir lapradei
ATATATAGTGTATTTTTATTGCAAATTTTAATTGTATGATAGAGAAAGTCTAATTAGATACAGTATTTTTTGTGTTCAATTCAAATACTGTAAGATTCACCAATATTGATTCATGTGACAAAAAAAGTTCAATTTTGTTACCCAGTAAATTTCACTTCGCTCGCCAACCCCGAGGCCTGCACTATGTGCCGCTGGTGAGCGAAACCCCCCAGCCTGTGCCATGCGCCAGCCATTTCTCGTCTCTGCCACTCGCGTATGTGGATTTCACTTTTACCAAACAACAAATCTTTTAATTTTTGCAGATACGCCTCTTCATTGGGAAGGAACACTACTTTTACACTAATTACACGATCTACAGGTCACCGACTTAAAGTTTAAATCCAAACAATATATTCAATCTCTTTTCGCTGTTCCGTTATTTCATAGAGTAATAATTTGTTTGGTTGCGCTAATGCAATCTTTACAATTATTTTTTTGAGACTTTCGAATTTTAGTCTTTCATTATCTCTAACCTGATCTGTATGTGTATCACGTCACTTTATCTTTTATTTCCGGCCCCGGGCATGGTTAAATCTTTCGACACAAAGTCTCATCTCACGGGACTTGAAAGTATCTCTCTGAAAAAGTCACGTCTCATCCCAGGCTAAAAAGTCTCGTCTCATCCCAGGATTTTTTTAAATAATAGAGAGAAATGTTTCTAGCAAACTCAAGTTAGTTGTCATAAACTTCACATTACTCAATTCTGACATTTTTCATAATATGTTCAAAACATTTTCTTATTAATTAGATGTGATAATGTGGGTGGGATAACAGTGCTCTCAGTTTCGGGGTGTCTAGGTGCACATGGTAGCATAACCGAGTGGTCCCATTGTGTTGATGAGAAAATTGGCTGATCGCACATTCACATGCAGATGCATTCAGCCCAGTTGGTTTCCTCCTTAGCGCTCTGGGGATTGTAATCAAGGCACCTATACCCACATTAGTATAAAAGAGTCTGAGGTGAGAAAGCAAGGTGAGTCAAAGGGAAAAAAGAGACAGAGAGATTGGAAGGGTAAAAAGAAAAGAAAAGTGGAAAGAAGAGTCAGAACTATGGCAGAGTAGGTACTGCTAAATGGATGCAAGTTGTCAGAAAACAATGTCCTGGGCAGATGATGCACACAAAGTTGTGTCACTCCTGCTCCAGCCGCTCCAGGTAGTCTAATGGACACCAAGCGATGGCGATGGTAGAAGTGAGCAGGTTCGCAGGATCTGTGAAGTATGTCATGGGATGGTAGTGATGACTTCAGGCAGTTGAAGATGGCTGCGCTTGTTGGAAGGTGTCTTCTGCTGTTGAGAAGACTAGATGGGTGAGCAGCAGGTACAATATGTAGATTAGAAGGAACCAATGCTTGTAATGGATTTTAAAAATGCTGATCCTGACAGTGTTTTAACTTTCATTTTAATTTACTTTGGGATTATTTATTTATGGAATTTTTAACTTCCACTTCACATGGTTTTTATTATGGAGTATTTATTGATTTTTTGAAGCATGGATTTTAAATTGCACTTCACTTTATTTATTGTTGACACTATGTTTGATAAGCACAAAGCACTGTTTTGCACTTACCTCATGCTGTGTTGTGTCCTCATTTTACAGTCTATACTTGGCTGTGACCATCAGTGTCCTGGGTTAAAGGACAAGTATGCCAGCAGCAGGGAAAATCAAGCATCACGTATGAATATTTGTTTTTGGAGTATGTGAAACTGTCTTTGCCTTTTGAATTTGCAGTGTTCTAAGTTTGCCTTTGCTCAGTTATGCGCAGAAACAACCAGATCTTATCAGTTCCACCTTGAGGCTTGAGGATTAGAATCTTTTTTAAGTGACCTATTGGTTGATTGTTTGTGATGCAATTTAAAGGGTGTGTGAACTTGTATATTTCATTATTTTGGAGTAGTCATCATTATTAAGAATCACTTTGATTACTTAGGTAGTATACAATCTAGCACTTTGCCCACTGAAAAAATTTGGAAATGTATGAATATTAATTTGTGTTTCTGCTTTCAGTGTTTAAGTATTTGATGTAGATGTTAAGATGACTTGGCTGTCATCTTACCTGCAGCTGCTGAGAAGCTCCATCTGGCTAAGTTTTAATTGTCCTTGTGCTATTAGGTGCAGTTCTCCTGAGTGGGATGTATGCTGGAATTAAAAACAGTGACGTGTGGTCAGAGTGGCCCAGGAGAGGTAGCGGTGTAGCCCTGTAGCTGTGTTTAATGTTTGTGTAGACTTTATCCAATGTGTTAGCTCCTCTGGTGGCACACTTGAAGTGCTGATGGAATTTAGGGAGCACAGGTTTTAAATCCACATGGTTAAAGTCCCCAGCAACGATATACATAGCATCAGGGTGCTTGGTCAGCTGACTGCTAATACTGCGGTGTAAAAGTTCAATAGCCAAGTTTGCATTAGCATCCAGTGCTATGTAAACAACGGCAATGAAGACCACAGTAAACTCTCTAGGGAGATATATGGGTCTGCATCTAACAGTCACATACTCCAAGTTTGGGTAACAGTCACTGTATTTGTACACCAGTTATTATTTACGTACACACACAGCCCTCCTCCTCTACTCTTACCGGAGTCACTTGTCCTGCCATGGCGCTCTGCAGTGTAGCCTGTTAGCTGGATAGCAGAGTCCAGGATTAATGAGTGAAGCCAGGATTCCGTGATCAACAGAACGCAACTGTTCTTTATGATGTCACTGGTTGCTTTGAAAATGTATGTATCAAACAATACCTTACATGAAAATGATTATCTGTTATTGTAGTATCTCTCGACCAAAAGAAATCAAGCAGAAAGACCACCAAGTGGAGACAGGAAAACCATGAAAAAAATACTTCACCATGTAGTGAATCACAAGTCTGCATAGACAAAGATGGGTTAGTAGATGATGATGATGCAGAATTTGTGTTCTGGCTATTACACTGGACTAAAAGTATACTCATGAGAGGAGACTTCATCTCACACCTGTTTCGGATACTGAGACTGTCATATATCCATTTACTGAACCTTTTTAATCCAACATTATGGTGGCTGTGGCCTGGTAGAACTCAGCAGGAACCAAAAAAACAAACCTGTCTGCTGCATCACTGAGTCCATCACAAGGTCTGAGTATGTACATGCCATAGCTGCACTAACATCAGGTTAATTTAGAATTGACAGTGAACCTAGCGTGCACAATTTTAGGGATAAAAGGCTGGAGTACCAGAAGAATAAGTTACAATATTTAGACACAGAGAAAAAGTTCAAACACCACACAGTTGTTGGCCTGAGTTATATTTGAACCCAGTCACTTGCAGTAGTGAGGGAGTAGTGTTATAAACTGCACCACCATGCTTCCCATGAAATACACCTGTCTGGGCACAAATATGCTCTCCTGAAACAAGACATAGATATCCAGGGTTATGAAATAAAGCCCATCTCAGTAGACACATCACTGGCCAATAACCTGGATTCCCTAATTAATGCTACATCCACTCTCTTTCACCATAACTAATCAAGGACACCAATATGTTTGGCACCTGCACTATGTCCCTGAATGTCCCAAAAGGCAACTGAAAGATTAGCCATGAGCACAGTAAAGAAGAAAAACTAAGAGATGTAACAGAAGAAAATTAAATAGACAGGAAGCACCAGAGTGTCCCAGCATCCACGTGATGCCTTCACGCATGCATCACATCGTTTTATTATTTCACCTCCCCAAACAACAACTATCCACAATCCCATAATACACCTGCTACCCTACTGTTTTGTTGTGGGAGTGTCCTAGGGTGACCATATTCTCCTATATACTGTTTAATATGTACACTAGACCTTAACAGAATGTCATCATCAGGTACTGCAGTTCAATACTTCCTCATTACTTTTACATCTGTAACCCCAGGCAATTAGACAGAGTACCATAACAGGCAGAGCAAAGAATCACACCTTTCTTAGGCAATATTCAAACAGAACAAAATAATGCGTGAACACCACACAACCTGGTATTGCTAAATGTTCAGTATTTCCCAGGTGGCCCATATCTTTTATTCTTGAAGTGTCAACTGTAACTCAAAACATTCTTGTTCTGACTTTCTGCTCTCCTGTCTTCTTTTCCTCTGATCAGCTCTTTTACTGGCCTTACAAGGCTAATCTAGATATGATGTGGTCATCCTGTCTCCAAAGCAACTTAAAATTACATTTCTCGTCTTTGAAAAGTGCATTCAGAACTCAGATGCTTCTGTCACTGGAGTGAGTTTACAGTGATGTGTGCTTGTGCTATCATTCAAAGTTCATAAAAACTAAAATCATGTTTCTAAAATCAGCTGCTTTAGCTCACACGTCTGACATCATAAATGAGAGCCAATAGCACATCATGTTTGCATAACTTAAAAACAGGTTTTGGACTTAGACTAACAGTACAGCAAAGCTAATTACACTTTCTACTTAAACTAATTGCCAAAACATCAGTAAACACCAGGGTATTAGTGGACGTAGCCAAGTAACATGACAAGCTTTTTTAACATAACCCTGTTTCACTGTTGAAAAAAAGAATCGTCTTTTTAATCATTACAAGAAGAAACTTGTTCTTTCCAGAATACTTTTATTAATTTCTCTAACATCCTTCCAATGTGCCTGCATGCAGACAACCACTAAAACATAATGGAACAATTTAATAATAAGCCATCGCAGGCACATAGCCAGTCATGACATACACCAGCTCCGCAACACCTGACTCCGTGCAGCAGATCCATTGGTCAGCTGAGTGTCAAAAGGGCCACCTGCAAATCCTCCAGACCAAAGAATCCAACCATAATGACAGGCCTCCATCACACTGGTGATAAGCAGTCACAAAGAAGGTCAATAGCATGTAAAGTCTCTTTGCGCATAGTAATAAACAAGAAATATCTTCATATTGTTTATAGAGAAAATGTATTTTACAAGACAAAAACAACAGAATAGTGTCCATTAAAATTGAAAAATGCCTATAGCTTGAAAGTCATTGATGGCAACCAAAGTACGCTTCAGTTCATTAACGATTACTTGTCCCAAGGCGTGTGAAATTTTGAGATGGGCCAAGTACAACAGAAAAGGCTGCAAAGCCAGCCCTTTGACGTGTTTCACCACTACAGACATAGACTTCCTGGCTTGAGCTGTTGCCAAAATCAGGAGAAGAAAAAATAGCTCTTGGTAAAATTGAGGAACCTTTAATATTAATAGTCTCAGGTGGGATGAATTTTATTAGGTTGTATATATCTAACTTCTCACTTCTCCATAACAGTTGTATAATTAAGAAGGCCTAGCGAGGTTTATTTAGAAACTCTGTGCCATTTCCATTTTAAGCGTTCTGTTTAGTTTCCATATTACAGTATTTCTAAAATTTTTTGTCTTCCAGTTCAGTGAATTTAGCACTTAATGATGGCACCAGAGTATCCAGGTAATTAATATGTTTATCGTACTGGCGAACAGTTCCCAGCTGCGGTTTAAACTCTGAAGCTACCTTCATTTTCACAGTTTGGACTTTGTGTATGTCATTTCAGAGAGTGCCAATCTCAGCTTGGAGGTTCTGCTGTAGGGAATCGCAGGTGTCAGATTGCCGGTCGACCACAGACTGCTTCAAATGATCAAACAGTGTCTCCATATTTGAACTGTAGGTGTTTTCAAGCTTTGTATGCAGAATCATCCTCATGGGAGATATCAGAGTGAGGCCAACTATTGATTTCAGAAGGTGAGTAAAGTGTTACGCAGTTCAGAGAGGATCAGAATTATAAAATCATCAGATAGCTGGAGAACTTCCTTAATACATACCATCAGCCAGTAAAGGTCATGTAGTTCTCTGAGTACTATTTTATTTTATTGTAATGACTGTATAATAATCAAACAAAATCTAAGAATATGTCAAGTTATTTTCATGTTTGCACCACAATTGAGAGTTTTTTCCATGGCTTTCTTTGCAGATTTGCTGTAATAAGATGACTGAATGGTTTCCAGTGTGCAGTCTAATGAAGTGTGCTGCTTTTTGCACCATCAGCTGAGAATATGTTTTAATATCTGACTTTCTGTTCAGATAAATGGTTAAAATATACAATTTAAGAAATATTGTGTAAGTGAAAGCTTCAGTGCTTTCAACCAGATAATAGCCATTCTACTTCCAGTTTATTACTGTCAATCAGTCAAAAAGCTGCTGTTTCAATTTCCTTTAATGTCAATATGAAGCCATTTGATCCATTTCAAAAATGGAAAAGCCATTAATGACAAGCATTGAAAAAGAAATAAACCTTATGTCATTCATTTCTTACTCATCACTTAAAAATCCAAATCTATATTTAAACAAAGAGCCTTTAAAGGGAATAAAAGGGCTCATTGTTTAACAGAATGTTAATTTATATGTGTGGCCCCCTAAGGGAAAATAGATCTTTATATTACGCCACATATTCATTCTCTACAAACAGGTACACTGTTATCAAATCTCCATCTGTATATAATTTCAAATTCTATTCCTTTATAATAAAAATAATAAAATAAACTGTTTTTCCACCTGAAAATTCTTTTCATATCTCTGCTCATGTAAAATAGAACACCTTCAGCAACAGAAGCAGACAGTAATCACAAATTTGGTTGGTAATAAGCTACTCGTTCAACTAAAAATCAAAATTACAAGTGACACTTTAAATTTTATACAATATAAAAGCTAAAAATGTAAATATATTACATTTGCACACTCAGAAGTGAAAGTTTATATACTAAGAGTGGAACTCTGAAAATATAAAGCAATATACTGTATGGCTTACTGCCCTGACCAAGCCTGACTATCAGTGGTCACCTTTACCCGTTAAATTATCAAACCTCACCATTTTTTAAATCAAAAGAATATCTTAGGTAAATAGAGCCTCATCCAGAATTGGAACTTTTGAACCTGTATTCATTGTCCCTGAAGTGAATATAAATTAAGTGCCAGTACTGCGTTTAAAAATGATTAATTTAATTGACAAGTCCCCCCTTGATGTTTACTCTACCATTCAAACGAGGAGCGAGAGGAGAAAGGTCTTTTGACGTGCTTGTTGCATGCTGGAGGTGCTTTAAAATTCAGTCAAGGGGCAGGGTGGTGACCCTTTTGAGTTTCAATTATTACCTTTCAGTAAAGGAACAGGGGAGAAAGGTCCATGGATGTTTGTTGCATGTTGGTATGTGAGAAAACACTGACAGCATACAACTGTTAAATATGAAGACATTCCAGGTACTCTGTACTGGTGCGTTCCTCCCGACTTCAAGTCCTGCCTAAAACAGACTTCTTTCAAATGTGTAATTGTAATAACAGTTTAATGAAATGGATAAATAGAAGTGTCAGGTCAAACATAATAATATTATGTTGCACTTGGTGTTCTGTCACTTCCACATTTTATCTTGTAATTGTAGACTCACTTAGCAATGTCAAGATTTTCTTGTGTGAATACTTTTTAAAAAGGCTATTAAAAAGACTAAAATACTTGCTTCAGATGTATTTGTGAGCATTTGTTATTTAATAACATGAAACTCAACATGTCTATTACCATGTGTTTCTCTGTGTTAAATAATCCAATTTTTATTCAGTTAAATTTGTATTATAGAGGAGAAATCACAGATTAATTTAATGTATACTTCTAAGCAACTCTCCAGTTCTAGAAGTACCACTGTAACCTAAAAAACATGAAGTAACTATTGAAAGGAAGCAAACCAATCATAATTTTAAATTGCTGATATAATATATCATCTGTATGATCATTCCTAGCTATTACTCAAAATAATTCAGTATATTCCCTAATGTACCGTAATTATGTAAAATCCTCAACACATGGATTACAAGATCTAAATGTGGCCTGTGTGTTTACATACATTTCAGATCATGTGCAATGTACAGGGTGGTCCAGATCTGATTATGCAGATCCTTATTGTCAGGATGACTTTGATTTATGCGGGGACGATTCTAGTTTGGTGCAAAGACGATTCTTCATGTCGTCAGTTCTCACACTTCTCCATGGTCCGTGATTTTTCGGGTGATTTTCTATGTAATAAACTTAATAAGTTACAGCGTAATGAAAATTGCATAATTAGATCTGGACCACCATATATATGCTGTGCATGCATTGTGACTCAATTTTCTTTTTTGCTGATGCCCTGCAGTTTTCTATATTTTAGAAGGAGTTTATTTTCTAAATATAGTCATTCCCGCATAGAAGTGGGAAAAAGATGACGAGGAAGGAAAAGAAGAAGTGAGTCAGTACAGAAGGGTTATGACATGATATGCCTTAGCATTTTCTGCTGTGATTTCCTTATCCTGCATTCAACGAAGACTTTCGATACACGACAAGAGCCAAGAGGGGTAGGACAGTATTGTTAGCTGCTTTGATGACTAGCAATGACTGGGGAACTTTCGAATGAGACAAATAAAATTCAGATATCTAAGTAACTGTTTATCTCCATGCCTCTCTCTCCTTTCTAAATGTTCCATCTTCTTCCTCTTCTTTCGGCTACTCCCATTAGGGGTTACCACAGCAGATCATCTTCTTCCATATCTTTCTGTCTCTTGCATCTTGTTCTGTTACACCCATCACCTGCATGTCCTCTCTCACCACATCCATAAACCTTCGGTTAGGCCTTTCTCTTTTCCTTTTCCCTGGGAACTCTATCCTTAGCATCCTTCTCCCAATATACCCAGCATCTCTCCTCTGCACATGTCCAAACCAATGCAATCTCGCCTCTCTGACTTTGTCTCCCAACCGTCCAACTTGAGCCGACCCTCTAATGTACTCATTTCTAATCCTATCCATCCTCGTCACACCCAGTGCAAATCTTAGCATCTTTAACTCTGCCACCTCCAGCTCTGTCTCCTGCTTTCTGGTCAGTGCCACCGTCTCCAGCCCATATAACATAGCTGGTCTCACTACCGTCCTGTAGACCTTCCCTTTCACTCTTGCTGGTACCCGTCGGTCACATATCACTCCTGACACTCTTCTCCACCCATTCCTCCCTGCCTGCACTCTATTTTTCACCTCTCTTCCACAATCCCCATTACTCTGTACTGTTGATCTCAAGTATTTAAACTCATCCACCTTCACCAACTCTACTTCCTGCATCCTCACCATTCCACTGACCTCCTTCTCATTTACACACATGTATTCTGTCTTGTTCCTACTGACCTTCATTCCTCTCCCCTTTAGAGCATATCTCCACCTCTCCAGGGTCTCCTCAACCTGCTCCCTACTATCGCTACAGATCACAATGTCATCAGCAAACAAAACAAACTCCTGTCTAAGTGTTGCATAATACATAATAATAACTTAATCAAGCTGTATGTTTCTGTGAAAATTCATTGTGATTGCTTAAACTCAGATTAGACATAAACAGTTGGAATTTAATTGGAATTTAGTGTCTGTATTCAATCTCACAGATACCGTATGCTTTTTGGGTGCAATGTTAAACAATTTCAGTCTGGTCACATAAGAGAGAGTAAATACAGCAGCAGATTGTTCTCAAAAGTAAGGGAAAGGGGTATTAATGATGTTTATGCATAATTTTTGGAAGCCTGCTTCAGGTGTTTGATGTACTGTATGTTGTAATACCAACTTTAGCAATCTGATGATCTTTTGCGAAGATCTGTACAGCTGGAACAAAAAGAAATTGTGATTTGGAGATGAGGTGGAAAAAGGGGTTTAGACAAAGATAAGTAAAAAAAAAAAAACCCGGCCCTCACTACTCTAAACAATTGCTGTTTAATTATATGAGAATCCAAAGCATGGATGTCAGTCTCTGTCCATTACCAGCTTTAATAACAGAGGGTACAAAGATGTCACAGGTCATTGCTAAAAACAAAATATGCACAAAATGGTGGTGATGAAATGTTAAGACAATATTAAAATATTCTAGCTAAGGCCTATAATGTATGTCAAAGATTAATAGAAAGACTTACAAAGCATCTATGAATGTTAGCAGAAGATTCATTTTTATATTGGAATGTTGTTCTCAAAATCATAGAAGCGAATTTTTCACCTTTCAAGATCTCTGCTGAGCCGGCAGTGTTAAAAAAAATGCCTTGAAGCAAATTTTTGTCACTTTGAACACACTTTATTACAGTTTACCACGATCACATTGTGACTCCTACAATCAGCCATGCTTTGTCTGACCATGCTGGAGGGCACTGCGCTCTACAGCAAAGAGCATTACAAAATAAATAATATATATTTATTTGATGAAAACATCTGCTATTCTCTTTGTTGCTGAGTGTTTCAACTTTTCATTATTTCATTATAATTCATGGTAGATGGTAGACCTCATTCTCAGCAAGGGCAATACATGAAAAAAAATGAAGTTCAACAGCACAGCACAAATTAGACCGCTAGAGAACGGGCCGTGTCTCTTTGTTAATTTGTTCATAAGGCTATTATCATAGGTATTTGGAGGTCAGTACTCTCAGGTATCTGTGGTAACAATTTAATGTGCTTTAATTCTTAAGAACTTGATATTTGGTATGCAGACTTGTTTTTAACAGATGCTTTTGTGACTTTAACTCTTATTTAAACCAGAAAACAGGAAAGGCGGCCTTGTTTCCCCATCTAAACAAAAAATGTGACTTCGTAGTATGACATGAAACAACTGGGATGATATAGCAGGATGGGCAGATTCTATGACTAAAATTCCTAGCTAGTTGAACCCGAGCGTAGTTTGTCTTTATTTCAGTGCAATGAAAGACCACAGGAGACCCCTCATCCTCTTTGCATTCTGACCTTTGTCAGAAATCCTATTACCACTCAGTGCGCACTGACCAGAAACAAGCTGACAGGGTCAAGGGGAAACGAGAAATCTTCGACTTGTGCAGAAAGTATAGGTTGATTATATCCCTCAACTGACAAATATTTCAGGCAGAAATAATGAAATAAGATCTGGCACGGAATATTGGAACGGATTACCACAGAAGGACTTTTTTGGATTAGGCTATTACTCTTGCTCATCTGATGTGTACCTCTAATGGAGAACCCTTTTATATAAGTGGATTTCTCTTCAGGAAAAGCTTTTTAACATTTTGTACAGTTTTCCTTTTTTTATTTGTCCTTTTTTGTCTTTAGTGGGCCATGCTATACATGTTCATAGTGCCCATTATAGATTCCTAATTGCATACTTTCTGGTTTTGAATGTTTTGCTCAAGGCAGCCATGTAGGGATATTGCCTAAAACAGTTAATTGATATGCTTTTAAAATTATTACCAGAAAGTTGGATGCTCAAGTCAGCATTAGATACATTTATTTTAAGATATGGCTGCTTTTCTGTCAATGTGTATGTCTATAGTTGCATGGCTGCAGAAAGCAAAAATACAGTTTAAATTAAATTAAAATGATTCACCAGATACTGCCTAACTACACTTTACGTACACTTTCTGTATCTGCACGGGTCATCTTTATGTACTCTGGGGACAACAAGATGAGATGGTTGTTTTGCTGTAATGTTGTCTCATTGCATGCTATGGCTGACCTAGGATGGCAGAGTCTGAGAACAAGAAACATTTAAAAAAAATTTGATTTAATATTTGGCAATAATGTGTTTTACTTATTTATACTGTATAAATAATTTATTTGTTTATGTTAATTAGGTTTTCCTGTTGGTGTATCAAAATTTTAAATTTTGTTTTTGTTGCATGTAATTTCCTTATTTCTGACTGCTGCTTATGGGATTTCGTTTCAATGTTTCTAATCTACATTCACTGAATAATAAATAGAAAGACAATGGGAACAGCTAGCCAGCAGCTGTAATCAGCTCTAGCAAGTCTTCTGGATTTAAATGCCGAGACTGAGACTACATTATAAACTGTCATTGACTCCTGTGTTGTGGAGCAAATTCCACAATTCAAGTTTAATATTTGCAGTTAAGTTAAAACCATATACACTTGGAAAGATGAATACCATTACACCTTGGCAAAGCACAAACAGTAATTACAATGGATGAGGAGATGAAAAGGGAGAGAATTTAAGTCTCCAATGGACTGAGGCTAAAACCAGAAAAGCAACCACGTAAATTGCTAACCTAATACACATACCAAAAATATTGTCTTTTACACTGAAAATTCGGTAACTATATCTTTAGCACAAACAGATTTTGTTTGGAATTGGGCTATAGCAGACATGCGCTGGTGACTTATGTGCAATTGCTGTGATGATGTCACATGTTGTGTAGTGGGTTGCCTGGATGGAAGACGCAGACTAACAAAGTAATTAAAGAGACCATGGCATGCACTAACCAAAAACCATTTGTCAAAAAACAAGCCAAGGTTGAAACTGAAAGTCAGAACCTCAGCAAGCAAAACCAACATGTGATGCAAAAATGTAGGCAGAAGGAATCCTAAGAAATAATGTGAAAAACAATATCAAATAATCAAAGAGAAAACTCTTTGTTGCTGTCTGGAATCCTGGACAATGGTAGATATTCAACGCTGATCTTTATACTGTCTCAAGAGTGACATACACGTTACGACCTCCCATTGTCACATGGTAGTAAAAGATAAAGCAAACACAAAATAATACAGTTCAGAATGGCGACACCCATAAAGAAAACAAAATGGTGGCACACTATGACCTAAAATATTTTTAATGAAATGAAAATAAAAGCAAACTACAAAACCGATTACATGGATTCTGCATATTCCAAAACCCTTAGAAAGAAGAAAACACCACAGAAATATGTGAAATTATTTCAGAGAATGTTTTATGATGTTTATATTCATGATAAAATTGGTCTCATATTGTGGATCCTGTAAACGTGTTGACAGTGGAGCTAATGATAACACTGGTGCTGCAATACGACAGAATCCAAAATGCTGCTGTGCTGCCTCAGTAAAAGGTGGAAATAGTACAATATTTAGTGAATCTGGACAAAGAGATCAAGGAAAACTAATACTACATTTTAAAACAGGCCAAGATAAACACTAAAAACAAATTTTGAAAAAGTAACACCAAAGCCCAATATGATTGCCAAAAAGTTGAATAAGCAAACAAAAATCCCTGGCTACCTGAAATTCTTTTACTAATTTAACTAATGAGAAAGATTCAAGATTTATCCACAGACTTGAATGTCTTAGGACGCCACTTTCTTGTATGTCAATAGCACCCGGATATCATTTCCAGGAGTGATAAAGTAGCAATGGGTGGGTGCAGGTACTACCAAGAACATTACTCAAAATGGAGGCATCTGTGTTTCTAAAATTCTAACAAAATTAGAATGTTGAAACAGCTTTGACAAAAACAGGCCATTCAGCCCAACACACTTGTCCATTATATTCACCTTGATTCCCCAAAGGGCAGCACAGTGGCGCAGTGGTACAACAACAACAACAACAACATTTATTTATATAGCACATATTCATACAAACAGTAGCTCAAAGTGCTTTACATAATAAAGAATAGAAAAATAAAAAACACAATACGAAAACAAAATAAAGCAGCATTAATTAACATCGAATAAGAGTAAGGTCCAATGGCCAGGGGGGACAGAAAAAACAAAAAAAAAAACTCCAGACGGCTGGAGAAAAAAAAAATAAAAACTGTAGGGATTCCAGACCATGAGACCGCCCAGTCCCCTCTGGGCATTCTACCTAACATAAATGAAACAGTCCTCTTTGGATTTAGGGTTCTCACGGAAAGGCTTGATGATGAAGGTCACGTAGAATTCTGCCTTTTAGTCCATCCATCATTGTTGGAGCATCATGAAGCTTTGAGTAGGTGGAGGTGGCGCAGGCCACCACCACAAAGAAACCGGAAAAAGAAACAGAAAAGAGAGTAGGTGTCAGTACGGATTGTAGAGCTACCCTGAATAGTTATTATGAGGAAATTGAAACATACAGAGTATCAGGATTAAGTTAAATTAAGTTAAATTGAAGTTATAGAAAGGCCATGTTAAAGTAATATGTTTTCAGCAGTGTTTTAAAGTGCTCTACTGTATTAGCCTGGCGAATTCCTATTGGCAGGCTATTCCAGATTTTAGGTGCATAGCAGCAGAAGGCCGCCTCACCACTTCTTTTAAGTTTTGTTCTTGGAATTCTAAGGAGATACTCATTTGAGGATCTGAGGTTACGATTTGGAATATAAGGTGTCAGACACTCCGATATATAAGAAGGGGTGAGATTATTTAAGGCTTTATAAACCATAAGCAGAATTTTAAAGTCAATTCTGAAAGACACAGGTAACCAGTGTAGTGACATCAGAACTGGAGAAATGTGTTCGGATTTTCTTTTCCTAGTTAGGATTCTAGCAGCTGCATTCTGCACTAGTTGCAAACGATTTATGTCTTTCTTGGGTAGTCCTGAGAGGAGTGCGTTACAGTAATCTAGTCGACTGCAAACAAACGCGTGAAATAATTTCTCAGCATCTGGGTTCACTTCCCGGGTCCTCCCTGCATGGAGTTTGCATGTTCTCCCCGTGTCTGCGTGGGTTTCCTCCCACAGTCCAAAGACATGCTGGTTAGGTGGATTGGAGATTCTAAATTGGCCTTGGTGTGTGTGTGTGTCCTGCGGTGGGTTGGCACCCTGCCCGGGATTGGTTCCTGCCTTGTGCCCTGTGTTGGCTGGGATTGGCTCCAGCAGATCCCGTGACCCTGTGTTCGGATTCAGCGGGTTGGAAAATGGATGGAAATGAATGATTCCCCAAATTTACATCAAGTTGAGATTTTAAGATCTCTAAAGTCTCTACCACACTATTTGGTAATTTATTCATTGTGTCTGTTATTCATTGTATGAAGAAGTTCTTTCCAATATTTGTGGGATATTTGCCCTTAACAAGTTTACATCCGTGTTCCCAAGTTCTTGTTCAACAGCTTATTTTAAAGTAACAGCTGGGATCCACTGTACTAATTCCCTTTCTAATTTTTAAAACCTCATTCATTTCAACTCATAACCTCTGTTTGCTTCAACTGAAAATATTCAGTTCTTTCAGTCTGCCCTCATAGCTCATACCTCTTAGTCCAGAGCCAGTCTAGTCACTCTTCTCTGGCCTTACACTAGTGCTGCTATACGTTTTTTGTAGTATGACGTCCGAATTTGTACAAAGTACAACAGACAAGGCCTCACTTGTGAGTTATATAACCATACCCTCCCTGTACTTGTATTCTACCCATGGTGCTAAATAACCTAACATCTTATTAGCCTTCTTGATTGCTTCTGTCCATTGTCTGCTAATCACGACTCCACTGTGACGACTTGATCCTTCTCATAAAGTCGATGTCACATTACGCAGCTTTTAATCGTGACTCCAGTACAGCCATTTTTGCCCATTTTTCTAACAGCCAATATAATGTATTGCCTGATGGAGCTGGCAAAGTATGAAGCATTAACAGGTATGGCGACTTCTGCCTCTTTTTTGATTTTATCTATTTTGTTTTAGTACATAAAAAAACAGACATCAGAAGGATGAGCCTCTCTTCTGTTTGTGAGGTTCAAAGCACACATGTTCCTTATTCCTCATTGCTACATTCTATGTATTGTACTTCTGGGTGGGCATTCATTGGTTGTCAGCTCTCACGCACACAGAGCCTGCCCCATAACTAAAGACAAAATCAAACCTAAGCGAGTCACAGACTAGTTGGTCTCAGTGGTTGAGCTGCCACATTAGAGTCCGACTTCATGGGAGTGTGCCGCCGACTGCCTCTGACTCACTATGATTATGTAAAGGCTACGACTGAAAATCACTGGAAAAGTTGTGTAATGTGACATGGCTTTAAGGGTTACTTTCAAGATTCAAATGTCGCATTTTTATTCAAATCTAACATTTCTGCACCCTGTGTATAATATAAAAAAGCAATATGAAAATGTACAAAACATGTTAATTTATTTTTAAATTTTATAAGTAAAATGTACACATAATAAGCATAGAAATGGCTGCAGGACATTAAAATAAGCAATAAATTATAACAGCCAACGCATATCCCAAAAAAATAGTACACAACATGGTGGCACAGTGATGTCATATAATAAAAACACAAAACATTATAAAAAATAACAAAGTAAAACACTAAATAATTATTTTAGAGTAGCCAGAAGCTTATTTGGGGAAATCCATAAGAGTAAACACATGGCAACTACAGCCAGTGGACAAAGTAGAATCAAACATCAAAAGTAAGGCAGGATCATAGAAATTTTCCAAGAAGTGAGCCTTTTTTTATCAACTAGTCTTTTCTTTCATAAACAAACTGCAGACACATACTGAGCACATGGCTTGCAATTTTAAAAATGACCACCATGACCACGTGATCATAACCGTGACATCACATGCAAGCCATGTTTCCTCACAGCGTGTGTCATGACAGTAATAGAAACACAAATAGCGCCAAAGGGAGGCATAACTGACAGAAAAAGGCAAAAAGCAGAACTGCAAAGTTAATGGCAATACAAAAAGAATTATCCTGAGAGGCTCCACCAGCTTCAACAGTTGTTCATGCAGCTAATAGGTACACCGTACAAAAACGTTTTAATTTCTTCTGAAAAACAGCAATTCAAAACTATTCACTGCTATATGGCAGAAAAAATGTTTTGCAATTTTCCTTCCAGCTTGCTACGCAAGCATCACATATGAGGACACTTTCAGTTTGTTACATTGATTTATGAAAATGTGTCACACATTTGTCTGCAGTTAATCTGAATTAGGATTATATTGAACAAAAGCCTCTTTGTCACAATAAAAAATGATTTTACAGCACTCCAGCACAAATGGACTGTTGTATTATGATGTTTGCACACGTGTTGTATATCACTCTGTCATTGTTTCTTGCCATCAGCTTTGATTTTTTTTTCTCAACTTTCTTTTCCCACACAGGACTGCAAACTCTGGAAAGAATGGCATTGAGCTCAACACTGATCCTCACACATATTTGTACTCATTTGTGCTTAAATAATTTAGATTTTCTTATCAGCCTGATTTCATGTCTTTGTACATTGAGAGATATAGGGGAGAGTTTTTTTTTTTTTTTTTGCAAGCACATGTTGATTAACAGCCCTAAGTGTACACACTTCAGGCACCTGACTCCTTTAATATAATTGCGTTCAAGCAAACAATCAATCGATTAATCAGTGAATTAACCTTCATTTTACTAAGCACCTTTTAAATAACACATCACTCTAAACATTCTTAACAAAGCATACAAATTATAGTTGAAATCATAAAGCTGACAACAGAAGTAATTTGCTAAACTGATCTTTTCAAACCATTCCAGAAAGAAAATGCTGGATTTTTGTCAAAAAGGTCTTCAACGTGTGCAAAAAAAAATGACTAATAAGGACTACAATTAGAATAGAATTAAGCATATGCCTGCAGAGACTGTTCGCTGGAACACTACAATAACACTTAAAAAAAATCAAATAAAACATCCTTTTTGTGAATATGCTTCCTTTTAACCAGTTCTTAAAGGTAGGTCTGGGTTTAACTAAACAGATGAATTTATAAGAAAAAAAGATATAATCACCAATAACTTTTTGTTTATGTCTTTAGGGAACCTTCATCTGTATATATATATATATATATATATATACACAGTGTAAATATATATATATATATATATACTAGCAAAATACCCGCGCTTCGCAGCGGAGAAGTAGTGTGTTAAAGAAGTAATGAAAAAGAAAATGAAACATTTTGAAAATAACGTAACATGATTGTCAATGTAATTGTTTTGTCACTGTTGTGAGTGATGAGTGTTGCTGTCACATATAAATTATTAAATATATATATATATATATACACACACATATAAACATATATATATACATATCTATACATATACACATATATATATACACACACACATATATACATACATATATATATCTACATATATACACATACATATACATACACACATACATACACACACACACATATATACACACAAATACATATATATATATACATACACACACACATATATAAACGTATACATACATATCTACATATATACACACACACACACACATATATATGTGTATTGTATTGTGTTTTTGTCACCCAAAAGTTGGCATATAAATTTTACAATGAAAACTTTAAAGTCTTTGTTAAAGACTTGTCTTGGGCATACATCAGATGTTGAAAGGCTTTTTGGTTTTGATTTCAAGTTTAGCTACTTTTCTTTGTATTTTGGTGATGGCTATAGTCTCTTTCATGAACCTACTTTTTCTCTCTCTTGCTTTTGACTAATTTACTATTCATTCAAGCCCTTCAACTCTGAGGTTTCTACATCTCAATTATATTCTTTCTTTCCATGTTAAAATAAAACTCAAAATTTAATTAGTCATAGGACAAATATTTACACACCCTAATATAAATTTTTATTTAAAATAGGGTGCTCTGCCCCTTGCTCACTTCTCTTACCAACCCCTGGGCAGCCACTATGCGCTAGCCACTTCGCGAATCTGCCGCTCGCGTATGTTGAAGGGGATGTACAATTTAAACAGATTGTTATTTTCATGGGACTTGTTACATATGCATAATAGAACTAACTATTTTACATTAAAGCAAGTAATTAACCATAGTAAAAAATAGTAAAACATAATAAAGTGAAATAAAATTATGTTTCATGTTGCTTTAGTGGTATTCGTTGCGTTATACGTTTTTGTTCTGTTTAGCTTTGAAATTAACACGCAAATACTTTTTAAACTTACACTTTTACTGTAAAACTTCAGTAAAAACAATTTTTTGAATTTACTTTTTGTCAAAATCGCATTGAATTTTGATTTCCGTGTTTGGACTTACATCGTGACAATGCAACATATAACTGCCCATGAGTGAACATCGTTTCTTTCTCTCAAATAAATAAACTGACTTTTTCAAATATTTGTCCCTGTGATTTGTTAATTGTCATATACAATACATCTTTCTTTCAACAGTAATTCAGGTGGTTTTAACTGTTGTAGATATTCTACGGGATATTGTAAGTTGATGTTTTCATCTTGCGCACCATCAACACCAACTGTTTCAGCATAGTCTATTGATACGCATTTAACCAATTTACGTGTTACTGATTGACAATTTTCGCATTAATTTGTTTGACTTCATTGTTTCTCGGTGATAGGATTGCCCGTGTACTCATTTCTTCTGTTGATATCTCTTCTGGATGAAATTCTTCAATAAGATTTTGACATAATACGTCTTCTTTTATTGGAAACCTAAAGTGAGGAAAACATAAAAATTTATAAGAGCTGAAAGTGCAGGAACTGTGTCTGACAAAAGCAATCACACAAATGAGAGGCCCGTGAGCATGTTTGAAAATGGCTGTGAGGAGGGCGGGACTTGAAAAAATCTCTTGGCGATAGTCTCATTTCGTGGGATTTGAAAAAATCTCTTGAAATAGTTTCATCTTGTCTCAAAATTTTCTTTTATAATAAAGAGATGTACTAATAAGGCACTTTAATTAATGATAGTAAAACAACCAATGCACACAGTGTCAACATGCATTACAGCTTGGTCTATGGACCTTTTATATCTACAAAACTTACAGAAAATCAAACTTTAACTGCAGTTGACTGCAAAAGTAAATTTTTTCAGCATTTTAACTGACATACTGTATATGATGTCTAAATTATATGTCTTTTTCTGATTGCAAAAAAAAGGTGAGGAAATTCACATATAAACAGTTTTTTATCTAAAAGGCCCAAATGCCACATGACTCGTTTTATTGTACTAAACTGTAAAGGAATCTAGAAGAACACTAACAGAGAAAGGAGATGTGATCAGCAGGCTGAGAATGAGTGCAAGTAAACCTTGTAACATATGACACATGAATTCATAGACAGACATGCAGCTTATGAAGTTGCAAGTGAGTGAATGAATCTTTTGGCTTTTTTCAATATTGCCCTACACTCTGTTCAGTAACTAAGACACAGTGACAACAAATAAACATGTCACTCTTTGTAAAACATAAACTTCGATTAGAGTCCAGATGTGTCAAGTATTATGAAATCTGGATTTAGTTCCATTACTTGTTGAATT
Organism: Polypterus bichir lapradei; assembly: GCA_026402145.1. Classification (NCBI taxonomy): domain Eukaryota; kingdom Metazoa; phylum Chordata; class Cladistia; order Polypteriformes; family Polypteridae; genus Polypterus; species Polypterus bichir. The sequence continues at coordinate 9,789,646 of JANRMT010062822.1, forward strand.
CATGGAAAGGGGATACTAGTTGTTACCACTTGTCCAAATCTGGTTTAGATTTTTTGACTAACACCCCAAATCCCTACTCAGATGAGTAGCATCTCATAAGTGCACTTGAGTGAGCAGTGGTATTAGCATGAAAGTTGGAGTTGTGACTTACTGAAAGCATTAAACATGCTGTTTCTTCACTCAGTGTTTTGAGTGGCAGTTGTTAGCTGACATATTTCATATATTGTATGGACACACTAACAGAATAAGCTTTCTGACAAAATGTTTGGGGAAGAGGTTGATACATTGAGTAATATACAGTAGCAAGTCCATTAAAACTGTTGCCTCTGGTAAATTCTTTTAGTTTGATGACATATTTATATAGCTTACTGGTTCAGCTGTAAAAATATTTTTATTTATTTTGTTTTAGTAATTCTCCCTACAGGAGCAACATATAACAGCAACAGGTTGTAAAGCAGTATTGTATATCGGGGTGTTAAATTCAGATCCTGGTTCCTAAGACCTTTGTATTTCTTTCTTTTTAAATATTTTATTGAAACAGGTGTTGTATGATGGACACAAAGGAACAAATCAAATCAGTTTGTTATCTGTTGGCTTGCTTTGTTTCTCATTTTTGTCTGACTTTTAATTAAGAGAAAAAGTCTTAATTTTGACTGACTTGATTTTTAATGAAGTATGTTTCATTAGCAATAGTAATTGGGTACTAATGAAGAAAGTGGAAAGGATATGAGTCTGACACCCCTGATTTATGGGTATGTATTTTATTGTTATCTTTGTTGTGTTTGAGTGATAATGTGTTTTATTTTTACATATGTTCTGTTATGTTTATTATTGTGCACAGTTTCTTTAAATTTAGTTATGTTTCATGTTCTTTGTCGGTAGTATCATAAGAATCAGGACCACCCTGATTACATTTCAATTCAAATTAAGGATTCTGATTTCTGGACCATAATTGGGAATTTGCTTGCTGTGGATTGCCTTTGAAGTAACTCCTTGTGCCCTTTTGTGCTCTTTTGAGCTTTTGTTGTTAGTAAATCTTTAATTTATAAAGATTCGTTATTGTTCTTTTTTTTTGCACAAGCTAGTGATTGGTGATTATCCTCCTTCTTGTGAGGCTTCTGCTTTTATCCATCCATCCATCCATTATCCAACCTGCTGTATCCTACCTACAGGGTCACGGGGTCTGCTGGAGCCAATCTCCGCCAACACAGGGCACAAGGCAGGAAACAAACCTAGGACAGAGCGCCAGTCTGCTTTATTTTGAGATATTTACAGTTGTTTTTCCAGCTCCCCAATTTTGGGCCTGTGAAGCCAGCAGGTAGTCTTAGGGGCTTGGCTGAAGTCAGGTGAGTCTCTGCTAGGCACACCAGGAAGGATTCTGACCTTCTCTCTAGCTGGGCTCAAAACATATTACACAAAGGATGTGCACTAAATCTGCACCAGGATATCGGTGAACAATAGACATACCTCTCCTACTGTATTTATGCTGACATTGTTGTATTTACATGTTTCTGTTACATATAATAACATTTTTTCTTGTTGAAAAAAAATTCAACATTTTTTTCTCTTGTTTTTCAAGGGGTAAATATAACACTAAGGAGGTTAAAATTAAATCAAATTCTCCCTTGATGCCATCTTGTTTTCCTTGAAGGCAGGTGTCTTGAGAGTTGCTATGCTGCTGTTAGGCAGGACAGTCAGGGGTGTGCAGTATGTGATGTCAATACCGCAGCAGCATAAAGGTCAGCATTGTGCACTTCCTGGTCATCCAGGTTTCTGGTCACAAAACAAAATCTTAATGCTTGTTTCTATACATTACAATAACAATCCTTTTTCTGTCCTTTTTCAACTCATCCATTGGCTTTTCCTGGAGTCAATTTGTGTGAATTTCCTGGTTTTGGACTCTCTTGCTTTGCCCCCTGACTACAATTTTTAGTTTCATGTACTGAGCTTGTTTAACTCAATTCTTGATCTTCCCATTTTGACCTTGGCTAGTTTATGTATTTTCTTCCCTTCTCCTAATTCTACAGTATATTTTATTCAGACTGCTGACTGTTAGTGCAGTCAATGCAGTTGCCATTCATGACCTGTGATGTTTTTGGATCACCAGTACAAAGGTATAGCACCACACACTCCTTGTCTATTTGAAATTGCGGGCAAATAATTAATTTGTTGGTGTGATCCTTTCTTCATTTTTAACCTTAAGTAGTGGGTGTTTGGCCATATTTTTTGTATAATGTTTGAGTTTTGGTGAATGAATGGATAGAGTTTGAGTTTAGACTTTAGCTTGGCCTAATGGCTTTGTTTCTTCTCCTGGTTTCTTCGTAAAAATTCACTTTGTTTTTCCATCAGGCAGAACATACTCAACAAAATAGTAAGTGCACCATTCTGAGGAATTTCTACATTCTATATAAATCAAAATAATTTATAAATATATCAATGGGTGGCATGTGTGGCGCAGTGGTAGCGCTGCTGCTTCGCAGTAAGGAGACCTGGGTTCGCTTCCCACGTCCTCCCTGCGTGGAGCTTGCATGTTCTCCCCATGTCTGCGTGGGTTTCTTCCGGGTACTCTGGTTACCTCTCACAGTCCAAAGACTTGCAGGTTAGGTGGATTGGCGATCCTAAATTGTCCCCAGTTTGTGCTTGGTGCAGAGGTGGCCTTAGGAGTACGCGGGGCCTTGGCCGAGTGTCATATGCGGGGCTGAGAACCATAAGTGTAGGCTATATACCACCACGGTCTGAATTCCGAAGCCAAACTGAGGTGCTACAAGCACAAGGCGTGCGATAGGAGCTATTTCTTGGAGGCGATGACTCAGAGGTGTCCGTTAGTAACGCCCTGCCGAGGACCACTCTTTTCACCCAAAAGCCAGAAACATGATTTCTCACTCTATATTTTGACAAGAAAGGAGAGTCGAGATAAGGCCATTTGGAGACACCTGCATGGAATTAGCGTCGCCTTCTTTGCTGACCCAGTGTAAATTAGGGCGTAATTATTACAGTATTTTGAAACCAAAAATGTTGTGCTAAGAGCTTTCTTGGTTATATATATAGATGCCGGGAAGTAAAGTAACAAGTCCTCGTTTATGAGTGCTTTCTGAAGAAATCCACCACGTACCGTATTTCAGTCTATAACAGATTTGAATGTCTTGCAGAGGCCCCGCATATTTGTATGATGAGCTGACGGTGACAAAAGAATCTCCTATCGCGGGGCCCCCCTCAGGTGCGGGGCCTGGGGCGATTGCCCTTGTCGCCACCCCCAAAGGCCGCCTCTGCTTGGTGTGTGTGTGCCCTGCAGTGGGCTGGCACTCTGCCTGGGGATTTTTACCTGCCTTGCGCCCTGTGTTGGCTGGAACTGGCTCCCATGATCCTGTGTTAGGATATAGTGGGTTGGGTGACTGACTGAAATATATCAATTTTTAAAGTGTATATAATGTACATATTTTAAAGCAAAACAAATCATGGTCTCATATTTATAACTACGTTTAAAATAATTGTTATGTAATAGTGCTTAATTCTCAATAGAAAGAAAATAGATACAATATTGGTCAAAAGTTTTAGCACACCTTTGTTTTTCCAGTTTTTCTTCAAATTTAATCAGATGAAATGCAATGAATGACCTACAATGGTGAAAAGGTAAGCAATAAGCTGTCAGAGGTTTAAAATTAAAGTTTATATTAGCAAAAACTGAAAAAAGGAAATATCAGAATATTGCAATTGGGCCTTCTTCAGGGAACAACTAATAGGTTACAATCTACAGATGTTCTGCAACAGTTAAAGTAAGTTAAGCCTTTCAAGTTGAAGCAAAAAATCAAATCTCAGTTTCTGTTGTGAAGAGGAGACTTTGTCCAGCCTGCAGTAGTCCACAGCTGGTATTTCAAGGCCCAATTTCGTTGTTTAAGGAATGGCTTTCTTACTGACGCTTGCCCCGTCAAACCTCCAGCACAAAGTCTCCCCTTCACAGTAGAATCTGAGACTTGCTTTTTTTGTCCATTGTTAAGCTGTGCTCGAAGCTGTTGTGCTGTGAGGCGCCTATCACGTAAACTGGTGACCCTCAGAAACTTGTTTTCTGATTGAGTTGTGATTTTGGGTCTGCCAGATCTCTTCCTAGCAGAGTTTCTTTCAGTTTCCAATTGCCTTTGGATTGGGTAGGACACCATACTCACTGACACTTTGATTTTATTTGCAGTTTCTCTAAATGAAAGGCCTGTACTTCTAAGGGTAATAATGTTCTGTCTCATTTCATTATTTCTTAATTGTTGTTTTCTTACCATTATCAATGTAATGTTGTCCAGGTAGTACTTCAGAGGGTGTAGCAACACAGTCTGTTCCAATTCTGCTTTAAGACAGACTGATGGTTTTTAGGTAATCGATAGAAGTTGGGACACCCGTGCAAATTGTTTGCTTCAACTTGTAAGGCTTAATTAACATTAAATTGCTGCAGAACATCTGTAGGCTGTTCCCCAAAGAAGGCAAATATGTAAAATTCTGATATTTCCTTTTTTCAGTTTTTGCTAATCTAAACTTTAAACTTAAACCTGTGGGAGTTTACTACTTATTCTTTCATCATTTTAGGTCATTCATTGCTTTCCAACTGATTAAATTTGAAGAAAAACTGGGCTGTTCTAAAACTTTTGACAGGTAGTGTAAGTAATCCTATGAAGGTGAAATGAATGCTGTCTCTGCTTTTGATACCAACGAGTGAATTTTCTTTTTATTCAGTGTAGTCTTTAATTATGCGAGAATCTGGTTTATGTCAAAATGATTACCAATTTGTCTCTTTGTGTAGTTTGGCTCAATGTACATCTTAAATTATTATTCTGGCCTAAAAGAAAAATGCCAAGTATACAATTATTGCAAAAAAAAAAAAAAGAAATATAAAGCAGACAGTGTATTTTGGATTGTTCAGTAGACATTTTAAATGTAAATGTCAGTTGTTTTCCTTTTCTTTAAGGTTCTGTATGGTTAAAGGTTACATATTTGTGCATTTAGTAGGTCTACAATAACCAAACTCAACATCTTTGTTATGAAACATATGTTCTGATTTAAATTTTCTTTTTATTCACATTCTTTAAATAACATTTTTAACTTTTGGCTGGCTTTACACAAAGTATTTCTTAACTGTGTAACATGTAAGAACCGCATTGCCATTCAGATTGCTGAAACCCACAACCAGCGCCATATTTAAGAGAAGAAGAATGGCAAGGCTGCCTCAGGATGCACTCTTACAAAATGCTGTAAAATGGTGACCAAAGTGGCCAAACAGTATATATGTTATATCATAACATAACATCACATAACAATAGAAACTGCTTAATCCAGTTCAGGGTACAGAGTCCAGAGCCTATGCCAGAAGAAGTGGGCACAAGACAGATTGGCACACTGTCCATGACTGTTTCCTATCATAGAGTATTTTCTATCATCTCTCTTTAAAATATTATGGTGAGCAAGTGAAAATTCAGAGCTCAAGTAACTACAGGCGATACAGCCAGAGTGCATAGATACAGTGCCAGCTCACAGCATTGGCAAAATACAGTATGTGATCACCAGATATCATTTACATGAGGTACAAAAAGTGACACCTTCAGTTCTCATCTCTTCAGGAGGCCACTTTTGACTTCTGCTAATTGAGAAAAATATTCAGCGCTATAACTTGTATATTTAATCCAGTTTTGCACGCATCTGCACATTGCACCCTAAATCCTTAATTATATTCATGGCTATCATCTCACAGAATACTTTATATACCTTGATTTTCAAAAAACTTTTAATAGTGCTGGATTGCTTCTCTACCATCAGATGTTTTTTGTTGTTCCCTTGTAAAACTCTTTTTCTTAAAGAAACAAAATCTCCTCTTTTCTGAACACAATTTGGCTATCCTCTAACACACTATACTTATAACTTCTTTCACAGTCTCATCTTTTATAATTTTTGCCTTTGATTCATATTAACCTACTTGATATATACAGTAAGTAAATTTCTTGGGACAGGGAAACGCATATATAAGTGCAAATCAAGAGTCCTTTGTAATTTGATATGGCAATTTCCAAGACCAAGACATAATAATACAGTATTTCGTCTGAATTTAACAGATTAGCATATGAGCTAAGGCAGAAAATTTGTTAGGTTAATGTCACTTACATCACAGCTCAGTCATTTTAAAGATTTTGGTTTGGACTTTGAAAAACGTCTAGAGGTGGGATTGCATCTGAAATAAAGAAAACTCTCTTACTAGTCAAGGAGAAATTTGTGGAGTTTGGTTATCATCAAGTGTAGCTGTTCAATATTCTCTTCACAGCTGCTATTTTGCTCTAATACAGGGAGACCCAATGCACTGAAGATGGGGGGGATACACAATGGGTGGTGATTGATGACCAGTTGTCATTCACCGACCATGTTGCAAAGATTTCTTGGTCTTGCAGATTCACTCTATTCCACTGTTGCAAGATCACGCCATATCTGATGGAGCATGCACCACAACTACTGGTCCAGGCTTTGGTCTTATTACATCTGGACTACTGCAACTCTCTTCTGGCAGGAGGACCGGCATGTATCATCAAGCTACTGCAGATAATTCAGAATGCAGTGGCACATCTGGAGTTTAACCAGCAGGAAAGTGTCACTGCTCTTTTCAGATCACCACATTGGCTCACTGTAGCAGCACATATTAAGTTCAAATTCTTGATGACTGCTTACAGAGTCGTCATTGAGACAGCACCTATATGTATATAGACACTTGTTAGGGTATATACCACTTTTTGCCCACTTAGGTCTACACTGTATGGAAGGAAATCTCAATCCAGAGTCTTTTCATGTGTACCTCCTAGATAGTCGAATGAGTTGCCCAACTCCATTCGAAACTCTGACTCTCTCAAAGTGATTGAGGACTCTTTTGTTTGAGGAATTTCTCTTTAACTAATGTTAGATGTTAGGTTATTGTAACTTAGGAATTGTAACTAGCTTGAGTTAGTGATGATACATTTTGTAACCTTGTCATGTAACACTTGTTTCAACAACAACAGTCCCCTAGACTCATATTTACATGATTATGTGGACCTCTTTTGTAAGTCCTTTTAGATAAAAGCATCTGCTAAGCACTTGTTTTTTCGGAAACTGAACTTTATGTACCAAAAAGCACCTTAAAGTCCAATAAATCTGTGTTCCTCTATCCTGCACAAAGATTTGAGTCATCCAGAACCTCTAAAGTCTTGAATCTGTCCCAGAGCTTTTTACACTGTTATGGTGTCATTTCAGTGCTTCACGCTTGTTAATATCTTGAGTCTTAGTGTAGCTTCAATATATGTATTTACATTGTGCTGTTATTTGGTTGTATTTTTTTATTTTAAGGTGAAAAATTATGTCCTTTAAGTCGAATTAAAGCTTTAATTTATTCAACTGTGTCTCTCTCTCTCTCTCTCTCTCTCACACACACACACACACACACACACACTAAGGCATTGTCAAAATTGTTTTTAAAATGCATTTTTTGAATGTTGGTGGCATTCTTACCGAATGCCTTGTGCTGATTACTCCAAACCAAATTCCTTGATTTCTAGCTGTGGGTAGCTTATTAGTGTCAAAACTCATATTCAGAAAGACAAAACAATAATTTTGGAAACAAAACACCAGCTGATTATCAAACAATTTTATTTGTTTGTCGCCACACCAGAGTCTTACACTTCTATTCTTGCGAAATGAGCTGCCATATCAGTGGTTATAGTTTTTATTTCTCTCTCTATTACCTAAATAGATACTATTGCTGAATCACATATGCTGGAAAAATGAATCAATTTCTCAACTTCGTTTTTCATACATGTAATTATTAATGAGAGAAATGATAGCGCTACCTAACATGTTATTGTAAGCAAAATGTAGTGAATAGTGAACTGGAGGTTGCATGTTTTTCCTATGGTGCTATGCTTATTTACAACACTAGAGACGTTTCTCACTTTAAATAAAGTGCAGATATGGAACGTATTGATTATCAGATTGTATTATGTAAGGAGTCAATTGTATTCCCCTAGTAAAACTGAACAACATAATGTATTTATATAGCGCTTTTTCATATAGCTCAAAGTGCTTAACAAGAAGTAAAAGAATTAACTACATTTACAAAAAAAGATAAATCAATACATTGTAATAAACTCCACAAAGAGCCATAGCAAGGTTTAGGGCAGCCATCCATATATTATTTTCTGGGCTGCAAATTGTAAATAAATGATAGCACTGGTGTGCACAAACAGCAGTCCAAAATGGAACTGAGGGAGTAGGGGAAAGGTGGAGGCTTGTAAAGGTCAGAACAGGAAGTGACGTCAAAGGGGCCGGGATCGGAAGGGTCTTCAACCATAGGCTCAAGCACAGATATGACATCAAGGGGGCCGGAACTGGAAAGGTCTTTATCTATAGGTTCGGACCCGGAAGTGAAGTCAACAGGGCCAGGTGGAATTTCCCATGAGTGGTCTGCAGGAAAGCAAAAAAAAGAATCGTTGCACTCTGCCATTCGGAATTACCCTTACTCAGGCCCTTTAGCTGCTTCCCATGCGCACATGTGTGACAACTTTCATACACAGTATAAATAAATAACATTGGCCTGCACCACAAATTGAGATTTTGTTTGTAAAAATAACAGGTTTGTTTTATGGAATAAGTATCTTTCATCTTCAGGATATTATTTGAAGTGTATTTTAAGCTGAAAAATAGCAGCATTCCTCATTCTTAATGTTAATTGAGGTAGAAATAACCCAAAATCATGTATTTGCTACACATTTTTTGCTCTTTTACAGTACTTGTCTTTTTTCTTCGTATAACTTCAAAATAGCCAGGAATGCCTTTTTATTGTCCGGAAGAGAAGAAATTGTTTAACCCTCAGTCGGGCACAACTGATCTGACAGGCACACAAATGACAAAGTTTTGGATATATCATGCTCTGATTGGCGGAGCTGGACCTGCCTCTGAACCAACCTCACACATCACGTGCCCATGAACAACGTGATGAGTAATTGCAAATTTGACATTGTGGAAGGCAGATATGGTGTCAAAGATCCCGCAGGCACATTACACCCAAATACGTAATTAGTGACAAAATAGGATTTTTTTTACTTTTGCTTTACTTGTCTGAGACTTTCTATTACCATATGTCGTAATAATGCATTGTCATATACAGTATTACTTTATATTTTGTCACCGTTCCTATTATGCACATTGCGCTTGATAGTGCAATTTCACTCCATATGTACGTGTCACTCCAAAAAACTTGTTGCAGGAAAACTAGCCAGACTGAGTGTAAAAACAGGCATCTTCAAGCAAGATTGCAAAAATATCACCTGCCCAGAGAAGAGGCAGAAAGTGAAGATGAAGGAAACACTCCAGGACCAACAGTAAAAAGAAGAAGGTGCTCTCCCTGTACCAGAGACCGTTATCGCAGAAGGCTTTCAAGATACGAATGCAAAAAATGCCACACTGCACTTTGTTTGGAGCATCACACTATTTTGGTCTGCAAGTCATGCTTTGAAAACAAACCTACAGAGTAAACAAGGGGAATTTTGTCCAGTTACATGAAGATAATGTACTTCTTACATAAACATTTGTTTCAAAGAACATCCCCCGTGTCATGTACATAATATTTTGCACAATGTAGAATAAATGGATAAAATTATTGTAGATGAAATCATGTGTAGTATGTACAGGTTGTATTTTTAAAGCATTACACCAAAGTGTTGATATATGTAAGCACTCGCATTTTGAATTCCTATTTTGCAATAGGATTTCTGAGATGTGTCTGACAGACACCATTTGCCCGTAAGTGTGACAAATTGCATTGCGCTTAATGGAGGGTGAAGTGTTTTTTTTTTTATTGAGATATGTGTGATTGGGTTGATCCATCTATTGTCTTGACCAGGTAACAGGTAGGCAAGTTGTAAGAAGAGCTAGGGAGGCATTTGATCGCCAGGGACATATTTTTTTTTTCATAAACGGTGGAAAGCTATGAGGAGCTAGCTGAGGAGCTTCTCTCTTCCTAACTAGCACTTGGAAGCAAAATGTCTTTAAAAACCCATTTCCTACACTATAATTTGGATTTTTTCCCCGAGAACATGGGACCAGTCTGTGATGAATATGGGAGAAGATCCACCAGGAGAGTCATTATAGTGGAAAGAGGAGTGAGACCTTGTTAGCAGAGGTCTGTTGATCATTCCATCATGAAACCCCTTCAGAGGATTAAAAGAGGAAAACACGTCCAAGTCATTAATTTTTGTAAGTAATAATTATATTTAAAACAATTATACATGTAATTTATAATGTTTTCAAGTCTAAATAATTATTTTAAAATATATATTATGCTTTTTTTCTCTACAGTAGAGCTATTTTCATTTTAAACCGTCACCACTGTTTGCCAGTTGTGGATTCAGCATCCTTAAGCTGATAAAGAACGCCTAAATGTTTTGATTGGAATGAAAAGTATTTTTCTTTGTAGACTACTGTAATGGATAGATATGTAAGAGTCCTGAAGTATGACTTAAATCACTATTAACTAAACTCAGTTTTTATGTCTCTGATGGTTTTTAATGGTAAAAAGTACAGTCTGATGCTATGCTGTTATGTTAAAAACCCCTAGAAGAAGATTTCATGGGTCTTGTCCAAAGCTGAAACATCCACAGAATACTTTGACCAGATAATGTTAGCACAGGGCACCACAATAGAAGGCTTAAAATGACAGTGGAGAAAAGAAATTGGTTACTGACTGGTGCAGATCATTTAAATATGTGATATACTACTAGTTACATAAAAAAGAAAGAAATACTCCTCCCAAAAATTATATTTTTTATATGTTATTAACCCATGTAGTTTGTAGTGGTGGCTGAGAAAAAAGGTTAAATGATATGTTTTTGTGGAGAAAGGACATAACAAAGTTATTGATAAAATGGGACCCAAAAGTGTTCAACTCTGGACAATAGCAAACAATATCAAAAATGTCCGATGAAATCTCATGTGACGTTTATCTAACAATCCACACATCAAGTCATCCAGTTATATTCTACTGATGTGCCAAATTCATATATTTTTGCTAAAATGTTGTTCTGGAAAATTAAATTACCAACAGGAATTCCCTTACTCATTCTTAGGTCAAGAGTCTTTTCGTTTGTTTTAAAAGCACATATGAGCACATATCTGACATCCAGATGTTACTTTTATTTTTGTGGTGCCATTTTATTCTCTCTCAATTCTCACCATTTTGTGTAGTCTCATTACAGATGTTACTATCTTCATTACTGTTGCTGAGGTTGTTTACATGACATGACCGCACAACGTTTTGACTTCAGTTCCTTTTTCTTTCTGTATAAAATGGCAGTTCCCAGCTCACAAACATCAATGTCTTTTAAAATTTAAGCTAAACAAATACAAACCTTTTGATATACTTTGTTAATCCCCATGGGGAAATTGTCTTTTGACTTGACCTTTTGCAGGGTCACAGTGCAGAGACAACCATTGTACAGTGCCCCTGGAGCAATAGTTCAGGTTAAGGGCCTTGCTCAAGGGCCCAGCAGAGTAGAATCCCTTCTAGCAATAACAGATTTGAAACGGCAACCTTCTCGATACTAGCGCAGATCCTTAGCCACAGAGCCACTGGTCTGGGACTCACAGTTTCAAATCTTGCTTAGGAAATCTTGATTCTAGTGTTGGTTTTCACCTTTAGCATTTGAATTTTGCCTTGTAATATTGGTTTGTTTTCTTCTTGTTTTGACACCAGGAAGTTAACCTAACCTGCTAAACGACTGTCCCTTCCCTTAACATGTTCTCTTTGTCCTAGTTCTTTTTGTAGGAAAGTGACTTTTCTATTTGGCCTGAATAAGCAGTATTTTGCACTGACATTACTTCTTCTTCTTCTTTTAGCTGCTGCCGTTAGGGGTTGCCACAGCGGATCATCTTCTTCCATATCTTTCTGTCCTCTACATCTTGTTCTGTTACACCCATCACCTGCATGTACTCTCTCATCACATCGATAAACCTTCTCTTAGGCCTTCCTCTTTTTCTCTTCCCTGGCAGCTCTATCCTTAGCATCCTTCTCCCAATGTACTCAGCATCTCTCCTCTGTACATGTCCAAACCAACGCAATCTCACCTCTATGTCTTTGTCTCCCAACCGTCCAACTTGAGCTGACCCTCTAATGTACTCATTTCAAATCCTATTCATCCTCGTCACACCCAATGCAAATCTTAGCATCTTTAAATCTGCCACCTCCAGCTCTGTCTCCTGCTTTCTGATCAGTTCCACCGTCTCCAACCCATATAACATAGCTGGTCTCATTACCATCCTGTAGACCTTCCCTTTCACTCTTGCTGATATCTGTCTGTCACAAATCACTCCTGACACTCTTCTCCACCCATTCCACCCTTTCTGCACTCTCTTTTTTACCTCTCTTCCACAATCCCCATTACTCTGTACTGTTGATCCCAAGTATTTAAACTCATCCACCTTCACCAACTCTACTCCTTTCATCCTCACCATTCCACTGACCTCCCTCTCATTTACACACATGCATTCTGTCTTCTTCCTACAGACCTTTATTCCTCTCCTCTCTAGAGCATATCTCCACCTCTCCAGGGTCTCCTCAACCTGCTCCCTACTATCGCTACAGATCACAATGTCATCAGCAAACATCATAGTCCACGGGGACTCCTGTCTAATCTCGTCTGTCAACCTGTCCATCACCATTGCAAATAAGAAAGGGATCAGAGCCAATCCCTGATGTAATCCCACCTCCAACTTGAATGCATCCGTCACTCCTACCGCAGACCTCACCACTGTCACACTTCCCTCGTACATATCCTGTACAACTCTTACGTACTTCTCTGCCACTCCTGACTTCCTCATACAATACATCAACTCCTCTCGAGGCACCCTGTCACATGTTTTCTCCAGGTCCACAAAGACGCAATGCAACTCCTTCTGGCCTTCTTTAAACTTCTCCATCAACACCCTCAGAGCAAACATCGCATTTGTGGTGCTCTTTCTTGGCATGAAACCATACTGCTGCTCACTAAACATCACCTCACCTCACTCACCTAACCTAGTTTCCACTACTCTTTCCCATAACTTCATGCTGTATCTCATCAATTTTATCCCCCTGTAGTTTCTACAGTCCTGCACATCCCCTTTATTCTTAAATATCGGCACTAGTACACTTCTTCTCCACTCCTCAGGCATCCTCTCACTTCCAAGATTCCATTAAACAATCTGGTTAAAAACTCCACTGCCATCTCTCCTAAACACCTCCATGCTTCCTTAGGTATGTCATCTGGACCAACGGCCTTTCCATTCTTCATCCTCGTCATAGCTGTCCTTACTTCCTCCTTGCTAATCCGCTGCACTTCCTGATTCCCTATCTCAACATCATCCAACCTCTTCTCTCTCTCATTCTCTTCATTCATCAGCCTCTCAAAGTACTCTTTCCATCTGCTCAACACACCTTCCTCACTTGTGAGTACGTTTCCATCTTTATCCTTTATTACCCTAACCTGCTAACCTGCTGCAACTCTTTCCCAGCTCGGTCCCTCCATCTAGCCAGTCGGTACAGGTCCTTTTCTCCCTCCTTAATGTCCAACCTCTCATACAACTCATCATACACCTTTTCTTTAGCCTTCACCACCTCTCTCTTCACCTTGTGCCTTATCTCCTTGTTCTCTTGTCTACTTTCTGCATCTCTCTGACTATCCCACTTCTTCTTTGCCATACTCTTCCTCTGTATACTCTCCTGTACTTCCCCATTCCACCACCAGGTTTCCTTTTCCTCCTTCCTCTGTACAGATATCACACCAAGCACCCTTCTTGCTGTCACCCTTACTACATCTGCTGTAGTTTCCCATCTGCCTAGTAATTCTTCACTACCACTCAGTGCCTGTCTCACCTTCTCCCTAAACACAACCTTGCAGTCTTCCTTTTTCAACTTCCACCATTTGATCCTTGGCTCTGCCCTCACTCTCTTCCTCTTCTTGATCTCCAATGTCATCCTACAGACCACCATCCTATGCTGCTTAGCTACACTTGCCCCTGCCCCCACTTTGCAGTCTTCAATCTCCTTCAGATCAACTCTTCTGCATAGGATGTAATCTACCTGTGTGCATCTTCCTCCACTCTTGTACGTAACCCTATGTTCCTCCCTCTTCTTAAAATACATATTCACCACAGCCATGTCCATCCTTTTGGCAAAATCCACTATGCTCTGACCTTCTTCATTCCTCTCCTTGACACCATACCTACCCATCACCTCCTCGTCCCCTCTGTTCCCTTCACCAACATGTCCACTGAAATCTGCTCCGATCACCACTTTCTGTCTCTTGGGAACACTGTTCATCACTTCATCCAACTCACTCCAAAAACTTCTTTCTCATCCATTGCGCACCCAACTTGTGGGGCATATGCACTAACAACATTAATCATCACACCTCCAATTTCCAGATTCATAATCATTACTCTGTCTGACGCTCTTTTCACCTCCAAAACACTCTTGACATACTGTTCCTTCAGAATAACCCCTACTCCTACCCACACCATGATAAAACAATTTGAATCCACCTCCGATCCATCTGGCCTTACTCCCCTTCCATTTAGTCTCTTGCACACACAATATATCAACCTTCCTTCTCTCCATCTTATCTGCTAACTCTCTCCCCTTACCAGTCATACTGCCAACATTCAAAGTTCCTACCCTCAGTTCCACTCTCTTTACCTTCCTCCTCTCCTCCTGCCTCCGGACAAGTCTCCCCCTTCTTCTTCTTCTCCTTTTTCTGTCAACAGCAGCCCAATTTCCGCCAGCACCCTGGTGGCTAACAGTATTGGTGATGGTCGTTGTTAACCCGGGGCTCGGCTGATCCGGTATGGAAATTTGTATTGTTGTCCGCATATTGATTTGGCAAAATTTTACACTGGATGCCCTTCCTGACGTAACCCTCCCCATTTATCGGGGCTTGGGACTGGCACGAAAAAAACACACTGGTTTGTGAATC
>JANRMT010062822.1:9809641-9817516 GCA_026402145.1 Polypterus bichir lapradei
CATCAAAGCTTCTCAGCTGTGCTTGTGCTATCTTGTGCGATCTTGCGATGTCCACGGCTTTATTTAATGTTAGCTCAGACCTGGCATACCAGCAATTTAAACTCCGTTACAGCAATTTTAACTCTGTTACAAAGTGATCAAAAGTCTCGTTTAAACCCTGCGTCTTCTCAATAAACTTGTATCTCGCGAATATCATTTTCGTCATGGGCATGACAAACGCCAGAGGCAGCCTGTCTATGAACTTAATTTAAACTTTAGGTTTGCACCGTGCTTTGTTTCCAAAGTAGCTGCACTCATGAATATGCTTCTATGTGTCACTCGCTTCATATTCTTTTGCTGCCTTCTCAATTGTGTAATGCGTTTTTTGAACAGGTTTCATTCATTGAAGTGATCACTCATACTGCGTTCACAGTAAGTTCACGTGAGCCACTCTCTTGTGTGATCTTGCGATGTCCACAGCTTTATTTAATGTTAGCTAAGACCCGGCACTTTAAAGTTTCTCGCTACAGCAATTTTAACTCCGTTACGAAGTGATCCAAAGTCTCGTTTATACATAGTGTCTTCTCATTAAACTTGTATCTTGCGAATATTGTATTCGTCGTAGGCATGACAAACGGCAGCGGGAGCGTGTCTATAAACTTAATTTAAACTTACGGTTTACACCGTGCTTTGTTTCCACAGCAGCTGCACTTATGAATATGCTTGTATGCGTCACTCGCTTCATATTCTTTTGCTGCCTTCTCACTTGTGTAATGCGTTTTTTGTTCAGCACTCTTTGGAGCTCTTCCTTGTTCTCTACATACTGTGTTCACAGTCAGTTCACGTGAGCCGCTAGTCCTTCACCCGCGAATATTTACCTTATATGGGCAGGCACTCAATTACGTGGGAGGCGTGATGATGCGGGACGCAACTCCACCTCACACGACGACCGAGCTGCAGGCTATGGCTATGGCCGTATATATGGACGAAAGTAGGTTCCAGTTGTGACCGTTACACGTAGAATTTCGAAATGAAACCTGCCTAACCTTTGTAAGTAAGCTGTAAGGAATGAACCTGCCAAATTTCAGCCTTCCACCTACACGGGAAGTTGGAGAATTAGTGATGAGTCAGTGAGTGAGTGAGTGACTGAGTCAGTGAGGGCTTTGCCTTTTATTAGTATAGATGAAGTCCATGCATCTATCCTTCGTTGAAAATCTCCATCACTTTTTTGTAAGAGCCCCTCCTTATTTTCCTTTAGTTTTAAAAGTCTCTGCGCCTCAATGGAGATTATCGTCAAGAAGAACAGCAGCAACAAGCACCTGTTGGGCTCACATGCACCCCTTTAGGTGCGGCATGAAACTGTCTGCCTCATCTTGTGTCTTTTCACTGTGGTTTTATGTCCGATCAGCAAGAGTAAATATGTCACACACATTCATTAAAGATATTAGCCAGACTGTGGAAAGTCAGGGTGTATAATAAACGTGTCTGCAAACATTATATTGGCGACATACAGAGAGACTGCAACAGGCACGCGCCAATTGCATCCATCAACCCTGTGTGTGAGGGATATCTCAGTCTAAAGTGAGGAGAGGCTCCGCTCGTCACTGCCACACTTCGCGTTTCTCCACTTTATTTGAACAGGAAATGCACCAATTCATCGATTTTAACTATAAAAATGATCAAAATTATTGGAATTATACGGAAAACAAATTTGTAGCACAGACCAGTGGACACATTTATTTTATGTTATCATTATTAGTTTTTTTACTTTTCATGATGCTCCCCTGACCGCATGTACCAGGCTACTGTTATGCATTACTTCCTTCTACTGGGTTCTTATTCTGTGGCAATGTTTCACTTGATCCCATGACAGTAGTATTCCCTATTTCTGGGACTATGAGCTTGCACCCAACCAACTGTAATCAAGTGACCCTACACCTCATGGGGGGTCTCCCCAGTCCCCACAAACCCTTCTTACCTGACAGCTACAGCAGCAAACAAGACAGCAGAGGAGGTGTAGTCACTTTGTTTATTCATTAACATATCACATATCATATCAAAGCAGAAGTAAATAAGTGTGACATTCCATTATACAACTTGAAATCCAGCAGCACTTAAATGTTAGCAGCATCAGTCTATCATAAAAGGTGATTTCAGCCTCTCGTCTCTCTCAGGTGACCGGCCCTTGCATCAAAGCAGTTACATCATGCTTGCAGCTGTCTGTCCATGGGGTCTGTGTTGCATCTTATTTTCTGATGGTCTGCCTTTGCCTCAGCTTTTGTCTATTAACTCCCATCTTCAGCTTGTTTGTGGTTTTGATAAGAACACTCCTTCAGCAGTCATTCAGAAGTGGTTAATAAGCATTTTAACTCCCTTCAAGGTGAGGGTCCCAACTTCTGGATCTTTTGGTGATGAGCTAGTGGTTAAAAGTACGGACAGATACTATTAAGACTAGTGTGTGGCTCATGCATGTCCTTTGTTTAACCTTAATAACTGCAAGAAAATGCATAATTAGTGTGAACAGAAACATTATTATCACCACAGTACATGTTTCCCCTTCCTTAATGAAATGAGGAAGGTGTGCCCTCCTAGATTCCTTGGTAACATTTGGAAGCTACCAACTGAATTTCTTCATCATGTGGTATCAGGATTACAATCAATCAGAGACAAACAGATGGGACTTTTTTGTGACCACTGTTTTTCAAGAAATGTTTCTAACCATATTTGAGAAAGAGTTTAGCATCAAGTCATTATTACTGAAAAATGATTAAGAAAAGTAAAAAAGGTATGTACTGTGTATTTCCAGATCGAAATGTAAAGGGAAGCCGGCATCCACGGTTAAAAGATCTGGCACATTGTTTATAAAATGTGCCTCACTTTTGGCCACAAACCTTGCTTGCCTGGCCAACAATTACTTTGCTGTCATCAAAGACTTCTATTAATTAAATGTTGTGTTAATTTTGTAGTTTTATCTCTTAAGTTATTATTTATGTTTAATGTGATTGGCCAGCTGACTTTGTTATTGCCCTGTTCTGACTTTTGTGTACACTTTTGATTACATCTTTGCTCGGTTTCTGGTTTGTATTTTTACTCAGACAGCTTCCTGCCCTTATTCTCTCCAGTTATGTCTGCTATCATCCGTCATAAGCCTCTTCTAGAGTTTTTGTTTGTTGTCTAATTTGAATTTGGTTTCTTCTGTTCAAAATTATATTTCAGCAAATTGGTTTTAATTATTAATATTTCCTTGTTTGACTCATTATTTTAATGTTCTACCTTCTGTGTTTATTAAAGTAATTTGTTGTTAATTTGTGGGTGTTCCACCCAAACTTGGAAATTGGCAGTATTTTAGAAACAAGGAGCCGGGGGAATGAAACATAGTTGACAAAACAGAATTAGCTTTTAGCTAGAAAGTCAAATAATGATTGAGACATCAAAACTAAAAAAACAAAACAAACTTTAAATGATTGTCAATAATATTCAGAATACTAAACTGAAAATTGAAGATTAAATCATCAAAGAAAGTGGAATGCAAAAGATGTGTTATTATCCACAACCTTGGACAACCAGAAAGTGCATGTTGTTTGCCTTTAATACCTTGGACCCAGTGATGTCACATGCCGCATTTTGTTTCACCTTACCTAGCAACATCACAGAAATAATAAACAAAAGAACACAAAACAGAACTGTGGTAAAATGTGAATTCATTTTCAACATATCAAAATGAAAACAAAACCAAGAAATAATGACAGAAATACATTCTAAGCCAGAGGTCGGGAAAGTTAGTCCTGGAGGGCTACAGGTTTTTGTTTCTTAATGAGAAGTCAGATATTGCTGTTGAAACGCTTATTGCACAAGCAATTTTTTTCTGCTTGATTTTAGCTGTCTCACTTTCTAAGATTGCCCACCCTTAATTACTTATTTTAGTCTTAAACAGCTCTGTTCACTGTTTTTAATTGCTCCATATTAGCAATAAGATGCAAATGACAAAAGAACTGGCATTTCTACATCTAACTTGTTTACATTTATCACTGTATGTATTCATTGTGAACTTTCTGGCTTAATACAATATTTGGAAGGAAATTAAATAGAAAAAAGCAAAGGACTGAGAATTTCTAATCGGCTTCAGGTTACCAGAAAGTAAAAGGAAATTGATAAGCTTGTGAAAAGACACTGCCAGCATGGAAAGAACTGGAGAAAGGCATCAGATGCATAGAAGTAAAGCTTCAGGACATTCAGGGTGACAGAAACGTGGAACTAAGGCAGCCTATGTGGGCAGGATTTTGGGGGGTTGGCAGGTGCATCAGAGGGCACAGAAGGGGGAAAGAGAAAGTAAGGTCCATATTCTTTGCAAATGTCTTTGGTCTTGAAGGACAGAAAGAGTGGCAAGTTGGAGATCACCAGGGAGTAGCTGGAGCAGCACATTACGGAACAGTACAGTGAACCTGCAAAAAAGGCTCAATTAGAAACACCAGGACATGTGCAGTGACCACCAACACCAACATTCGAGTTTAACACCAAGTTAGGCCATAAAAAAACCCTATCAAATACTAAACACTCTAGTGCACTATCAATTATAAAATTTAACACAGTCTTTTCTGGAGGCATTTGGCTGGTTGTTTTTTGTCTGAGGGCTGCTTCTTTTTCCTTAAAGCAATTTTCTTTGAAGTAAATACATCTCTAAAGCAAGTTTGTCATAATTTGGCTGTGGACTTTAATTTCTTTCTAACTGTCCCTTGGTCTTTTAATTTTTTTTCAGACATTCTTTCCCAGGTTTTGAAGACCAATGAAACCCTTGGTTACAACTATTTTTTACTGTGTTTTAAAGAGTTCTTAACAATGTTGAAAACAATTGATGCTCTCCTATGGTGCCATATTGTTTTCTTATAGGCACCACCATTTTTGTTGAAGGTTGCTGTGCAGTTACCAGGCAAGAGGATCAATTTGTGTGATACATGATGTGATTAATGTGACTGTATTGAAAAAGAAAAAAAATAAATAGAGAAAAAACCTTTAGTGATTGTTCTATTAGTTATGAATTCCAATTCTGTTCTTTGACTTTGTTTAAAGTCTGCTTGATTTGAATTGATTTTGATCGCATGTCTCCTTTTGGTTAAAATCCTGCACTGTTTACCAACTTTCATCTTCTTCTTGTGCTAAGCTTTCTTTATTTATTTCACATCTTCACGGTTTTGACCTTTAGCTTGTTATATTCATTTTGTGACCTCTCCATTCTCTCTTGTCATTTAAAACATCACAATTGCTGATTTTCCCAGTATTTGTTCTGGATGTTCCACAGTCCTATCCTATCAGCTACTACCCAATACAGACAGGACAAAGTTATCTGGCTAGCAGACGTGTTGACATACAACTAATGCTCTACCGAGCCTCTAAGCTTGGTAGACAAATGGATTGGTCAGATGTTGTCTGTTTTGAGTAGAACTGATGTGGTTGGAGATTACACATTGTCCATATGCCCGATACTGCAGGGAAGCATTGTTCATCATGCTATTATCAAATGTTTTATATTAGATATCTTCCTATGTTAAATACAGTTCAGTCTCAAAATTCTTTGTAAGTGAGCACTTTCTCTGTTTTTTTTAGCTAAACTGTGAAGAATAACAAAATAGTTTTGATGTTAATATGTAACATAGCGATCAGAAAGACATACACTGTAACTGCCTCAGAAAAGAGTTCTGTTTTTTTGTGCAAAATAGAAAGATAAAAAGAAACAACCTTTATGTTCAATAGCTCGTGTCTATAGTCAAACCCATGCTTTATAAATACTAATCCATAGTGCGGTTAGTTAAATATTTTGGGTTTTTTTTACATATAGTGAAGCCTGGATAATAGGGTCATTCAGTGAGACAGGATAAAAAGCTTAAATGTGATTAAATCTTAGGGCAGTTTTGTTTTTTCTGTCCTCCCTGGCAATCGGACCTTACTTTTATTCTATGTTAATTAGTGTTCCCTAATTTTAATTACAGTATTTATTTTGTCTTTTTCTCTTTCTTCATCATGTCACTTTGAGCTACATTGTTTGTATGAAAATGTGCTATAGAAATAAATAACAAAAACAAAATTTATTTATATAGCACATTTTCATACAAAAAAACATAATGAAGAATAGAAAAATAAAAGACACAGTAAGAAAATAAAATAAGTCAACATTAATTAACATAGAATAAGAGTAGGGTCCGATGGCCAGAGTGGACAGAAAAAACAAAAAAAAACTCCAGATGGCTGGAGAAAAAAATAAAATCTGCAGGGATTCCAGACCATGAGACCGTCCAGTCCTCTCTGGGCATTCTACCTAACATAAATGAAACAGTCCTCTTTGTATTCAGGGTTCTCACGGAAGGACTTGATGATGATGGTCACATAGACTTCTGGCTTTTTAGTCCATCAATGTTGGAGCATCATGATGCTTTGAGTAGGTGGTGGTTGCGCAGGCCGCCACCACAAAGAAACCGGAAAAAGAAAAAGAGAGAGTAGGGGTCAGTACGGATTTTAGAGCCACTGTGAATAGTTATTATGATGAACTGAACATACAGAGTATCAGGATTAAGTTAAAGTGAAGTTAGGAGAAGGCCATGTTCAAGTAATGTGTTTTCAGCAGTGTTTTAAAGTGCTCTACTGTATTAGCCTGGCGAATTCCTATTGGCAGGCTATTCCAGATTTTAGGTGCATAACAGCAGAAGGCCGCCTCACCACTTCTTTTAAGTTTAGCTTTTGGAATTCTAAGGAGACACTCATTTGAGGATCTGAGGTTACGATTTGGAATATAGAGTGTCAGACATTCCGATATATAAGATGGGGAGAGATTATTTAAGGCTTTATAAACCATAAGCAGAATTTTAAAGTCAATTCTGAAAGACACAGGTAACCAGTGTAGTGACATCAAAACTGCAGAAATGTGCTCGGATTTTCTTTTCCTAGTTAGGATTCTAGCAGCTGCATTCTGCACTCGTTGCAAATGATTTATGTCTTTTTTGGGTAGTCCTGAGAGCAGTGCGTTACAGTAATCTAGGCGACTGAAAACAAAAGCGTGGATTAATTTCTCATCATCTTTCAATGATATGAGATGTCTAACTTTAGCAATGTTTCTTAAGTGAAAAAATGCTGTCCTAGTGGTCTGATGAATATGCGATTTAAAATTCAGGTTACAGTCAACAGCTACCCCTAAGTTTTTTACTTCCGTCTTAACTTTCAATCCTAATGCATCAAGTTTATTTCTGATAACCTCATTGAATCCATTTTTGAATTGAATGTTTTTTGTTGTTGTTGTAAACTTGGTTAAATAGCTGACACTTTTTATAATTACTCTTTTATGGCTTTATTTAAATTATTTGATAGTTTTTGTCAGGTTGGGATTATGTTGTATAAAATCAAACTGATTACAAACTGATGAAATCACAACTGCATGATTGAAGCTGCTCCTCTTTTAAATTGATTCAGTTAGTGGACATTTTGAAGGATTTTCTAAATGGAAGAGGTGATGATTTCACATGTAAAGGTCCTAACTTGAGTCTGTGTCAGAAATGGCAGAAATGGAGCATTCTTTTAATACAGTATCATTAATATTAGTAATAATATTTCCATTGGTAAACAGCTCTGAAACTGAAAATTATAAAAAAAGATTTTTAGGATATGGTTCTTTTTATCAAGTTACATAATGTAAAATTATATCCAAGTTTGGAATATAGCACAAAGTAGGATTTGAACAAAACAATGTGTAGTGAGATATCAAAACTGCAAGCTGTTCTGCAGAAGTGTAATGTGCTTGTGACTTGAAGAATGACAACTCCAGAGAGTCCTGCTGAGTCACATTGTGTGATTTAAAGAGGATGTGATCTATCTATCTATCTATCTATCTATCTATCTATCTATCTATCTATC